>CM038671.1:136946878-137582708 GCA_021605145.1 Aegilops bicornis
CAAGGAACATAACACCGGTATGACGGAAACTAGGGTGGCAAGAGTGGAACAAAACACTGCATAAGGCCGAGCCTTCCACCCTTTACCAAGTATATAGATGTATTAATTATAGCAGATATATATTGTGATATCCCCAATAAGTAAACATGTTCCGATCAGAACAACATCTCCATGTTCCAACAAGGAACAAACTTCAACTTCACTGCAACTAGCAACGCTTATAAGAGGGGCTGAGCAAAGCGGTAACATAGCCAATCAACGGTTTGCTAGGAAAGGATGGTTAGGGGCTGACATGGCAATATGGGTGGCATGATATAGCAAGTGGTAGGCATCGTGACATAGGCATAGCGTAAGAGCGAGCATCTAGCATAGCAAAGATAGAAGTGATTTCGAGGGTATGGTCATCTTGCACGAAATCCATAAGGAAGAAGAACGAGTCCATGAAGAAGACAAACGGACGTGGTCGAACAAATCCTCACAACTCCGAACGAAACCAAGATAACGAAAGAAGCACCCCGAAACAAACAAACAACATAGTAAAACAACCATCACATAAACATGGCATGATGCACAAGCGAGTATGATGCATGTCCGGTTTAAATAGCATGGCATGGCAAAGTGCAACAAACAACACTACAAATTAAGTGGAGCTCAATATGCAACGAGTTGCATATTGACGAAACACCACATACGATTATTTAGTTCTCTCTCGGTTATGTACCCATCAATATTAAATGTTGTTAAACATGGCAAGAGATGAAGCATAACAAAACTACCTACTTAGTTTAAATGAGGCCGGAAACAACGAACAACAAGTCCGGAAAATCCCCATGTGCATATTTATGGATTAGGTACTGTTCTTCCCTAAACACAATTTTAGAGTTGTTAAACATGCAAAGTAAGTACACCATGTTAAACTAGGCATTTTCTACCCCATTTACATATATAATTTATTTAAAACCGAGCTACGGTTATTTAGTTATGAAATAAATCATTTTAACATATTATTTGAGCAAAATTAAACAAACAGCATTTTAAGCATTTTAACATGGGATGAAAGTAGCATATTATGAAACTAGACAAAATTCTAAGCATTTTACATGTATAAATTATTTACATATGATGCACAGTTCTGGAGTTATTAATCGCATGATCATCGTGGTTTTTCCGAAAAGCGCCAACTCGGATAATGCTAAAATCATGAACTGAAAAAAAAAAACCTACACGGGCGAAACTGAACCGGAGCACCCAACAGTAAAAAACCAAGAGGCGCAGGGTGGCCTCACCATGGGCCAAGGCCTGGTCGGTGGAGAGGCCAAGGCGGGGAGGTTGGCGCTTGGGCCTTGGCGCCGAGGCGAGCCAGTGCACTGACGGGAGGGCGTGGTCAACGCCGGAACGAGCAAGCCGCTCTCGCTTCAAGAACACAAGCAGCAGCGCAGGACCATGGCCATGGAGAGGAAGACGCAGGGGGGTCTGGCGACCGAATCGGCGGGAACCGCCGGAACGGAGCGCTGGGAGGCGCCGGGGTCCAAATCCGGCAAGGAGGCGCGGATCGGGGCTCAGGCGGCCCAGCTCGGCGAGGCAAGGGACTTAGCGGCAGGGAATCGAGAGGGGCCGAGGCGCCATGGCGGTGGAACGATAGAGGCGGCGGAGCTTGGGGCACCGGAGGAAGGAGGTCTGGCGGGAGTCGCGGGCTCCAGGCGTCAGGGGTGGCCGGAACCCGGTCGCGGAGGTCGCCGGGTCACGTTCCCTGCCGGATCGGCAGAGGCGGGCAGCGGACTTGGAGGTCCATGGCGCGGGATGCTGCCAGAACGTAGAGAGAGAGAGAGATGTGAGGAGCAGAGGGAAGCACGGGAGGAAGGGAGAGACAGGGAGGAGAGGAGCGGACGAGGCCGGTCCTTGCCGTGGTCGCCGGCAGCGAGGCAGTCACGGGACGACGAGGCGAGGTGAAGGAGCACGGGAGACTCGGGCCCGAGGAACGGGAGGAGATGCGCAACCGCTGCCCGGGTGACGATGTCGGCGGCGCGCTGCTGCTTCTCGGACGGTCGGGCGCGAGGAGGCGGGGATCCAGTAGTCTTTGTCAAGGCAGAGAGATGGTTAGAGGAGGAGCACCGGAGAAAAGGGAGACGGGCGCGAGGAGACGACGACCTGCTGGTGGTGCCCGACAATGAAGGGAGCTCCGGTGGTGCTTCTTGGTGGTGGCAGGGAAGCACCGGCGAGGAGGAGGTGCTCGGACGGACAGGTGGATCGAGGAGGGATGGATTTGGTTGGCTGGTGTGTGAAATCAAGGAGGGATGGATCGAGAGAGATTCGGTGGAGTGGCGGCGTGGGATGGATGGGACATGATCCCTAGATCCTAGGGTTGGGGTCTATTTATATAGCAAGTAAGTAAATAGGAGGGCATTTGGATCATCGGATTAAAATCGAACGGTCGAGATAAATGGCTTAGGGGAGACCAACAACTAAACGCAGATATTTTATAGATGTTTGGGGATGATCTGAATGCAACGGTGATGACTGAGCGATTCGGGTTCGGGGCAGGTTTCGGACGCCTTGAGGGGTCCGTGGAGCTGGCAAGAGAGGTTAGGTGGTCTCGACAAAAGGGAAACAAAAACAAAGACAATGGAGTCTCGACGAAAGGCCATGGGGACAAGGGGGTTTTGTTGGTCTCGGAGAAAGAGAGAAAAGAGGGGTCCAATTGGTGCGAGAGAAGGTCAACAAGGACAAGCGGTGCGACAAAGTGCCAACGGAGGCAAAGAGAGAAAAAGCAACTATGAGCTGACTCTGAGTTTCATGAAAACATATGGATGCGATGCACATGATGCTATGAGATGAGATGCACGCCATAAACAAAATGCAAAAACAAAAGACAAAAACCCAACCACGGAGGAAATAATAATATCGCATCTCCGGAAAAGGCAAGAGTTGGAGTTACGAATATGGAAAGTTGCATCCGGGGTGTTACAACAGGGATGAACAGCAATGATTTACTGACCATTGACAAAGTCTAGGAGTCAGATGACATCTTTCACAAGTCAACGGCACAACTCAAGGATCTATGTTTTTCATTTGCATTGTTCAAGCTGCTAAGGTGTCGTTTCGCAAAAGACACCGCCGCGGAAATGTCTTCATGAAGGCCCGCAACTTCTGATGGCATCTGCTGGCCGAGGATAGGGATGGTGGAAGGGTACTTGGGTTGATTGCATATGAGCTTTCCTTTCTACATGACTATTATTATTCCTCCCTTCCAACCTCACTCCAAGGGTTGGCTGCCCATCTTGAGCATATCCCTTTCACTCTTAAGCATTGGTTATTGTTTATTGGCCGCAATTATTCTGAAGATAAGTTTACCCTACTATTGGAGTGACATGGGTGCACACCAGATAAGTTGTCGTGTCCAGTGCAAGTGGGATCCTAGTAGAGTTGGTTCTGAGATGCTTTCCGGAAATTTATTGTTTGATTTGTTGCCATTGTTCTCATAAGCTGCATTAGTCGTGCTCTATGAGGTGAGGGTTATTGCATCCTACATCTGCTCAGACTGGACTAAAGTGGCCTTAATGTGCCGCTATGTAAGCCATGCTTCTTGGCGTGGAGATCCTACATTGCGAAAATGGACTGGCCTATTATTACAACACAGATGCAAGCTAGTGAAGCCTTGGCAGGACAAAATGAATCAGTGCTCAATCCTGGTGCTCACTCACAGAAAAGCACCGGTGGCTCTTGTTGGGCGTCTCGTTCCTCTTCCTGACCCAAAGAAGAACGTCGACACACCAAGAGAGGTGAAGACTGCCATTGCCAACACATTAAGAAGCAGCATGGGGACCTCAGAAATGGCATGAGATGTTTGCAACTCAGCGTGCAAGTCGGGGACAGCGTCCTCCGGGCATGCAGCACCAAAGGTACATCTGACGCCTTACTTGCATGGCACATCGCCACAAGCATCTTTGAGGTGAGGCTCCCACAATAATCACCAGCTTCTAAGCACAAGATCGTTGCCACCCACTTTTCACGCTACTATGCCTACTTGGTGGCATATTGTCCTGAGCTACTTCCAGATGACTATGCGTGGAACAAGAGCCTTTACAAGGCCACCAAGGAGGACGCTGAGCGTGTCCTTGCCGGTCGTCTCGCCTAGTCGACGCCTGAACTGGAATATCAGCAGTTGGTTGAGTTTCTCAAAGATGGTGCGAAGCTTGTCGAACAAATGGTGAGGTGGATTGAAGGAGAGGACGAGGGATGGAAGATTCTGGCTGGATTTTGGTGTGAGATGCTCATGTATATTGCTCCGTCGGATAACCTCGATGGGCATGCGGAGGCAATTGCCCAGGGCGGCGAGCTGATTACACTCCTGTGGGCACTGCTCACCCATGTTGGGGTTGTTTTTTTTAAACGAAGCAAAAGATTTGCCATTTTCATTGAATAAGGAAAAGAGTTTGTGTTCGTACATAACAGCCCTGCAAAAACGGGAAAGGGGCAAGGCCTACTCTCACGGCATCAAATTACACAAATGTCTAGCATCCGCCAGGGCCCAGATAGACGCCTCCTCCTTGATAATCCGCACGATTACCGCCACCGGTGCGGCCTTTGTCCTGAACACTCGTGCATTTCGCTCCTTCCAGATCTCCTAGCTAACAAGATGAAGACAGGAGGCCAAGGCTTTCCGCGGTTGTGCGTTGCTGGTGAGGACCCCCTCCCACCACGACCGCACTATGGCGTAGTTCGTCCAAGGAGCGGTGTCAACATCAAGGTGCGGCCAAGCAAGAACCTCCTTCCAAAACCGAACGGAGAAGCGGCACTTGAACAGGAGGTGCGCCACGGACTCTTGCACTTGGTTGCAAAGAGGGCAACGGTCACGGTTTGGCCACCCACGACGGTGGAGTCGGTCCGCCGTCTAGATCCTATTTTGCGTGACCAACCATGCAAAAATTTGCATTTTGGGGGGGGGGGCAAGCCTTCCAGACAATAGTTTGTAAATTGGATTGCACAAGGCCAGAAAATTGCGCCAAGTAGGCCGTCTTGGAAGAGTAGAGACCATCATTGGAGAGCTTCCACAGAATGGTGTCTGAAACACAAGGCTGGAGGATGACAGGCAAAAGCTTGTTCCACAGGGGGGTAAATTGTTCAAGATGATCCAGAGATAGACCTGCGCTTATATTAATCCAATTGACCAAGCTATCATCTTGAGGGCCGAGGCAACAGTGCCACACTTCTTCCTGGATAGCTCGAATATTTTTGGGGCGATGTCTTTGGGGCGGATGCCATCTAACCAAGATGATTCCCAGAATTTGGCATTTGTGCCATCACCAAGGATGACCTTCGTGGCTGCTGCAAAAATGTCGCGATCTTCCTTGCCACAAGGGATCTTAGTACCGCACCAAGCCCTTGGCGGGTCATCCCACTCCAACCAAAGCCATCTAAGCCGGAGCGCGGTGGCGAACTTTTTGAGATTGAGGATTCCCAGGCCCCCAAATTGTTTGGGTCTGCAAACTTGCTCCTAGTTAATTTTGCATTTGCCGCCAGTCACTGAGTCCGTTCCAGCCCAAAGGTAGGCTCTTCGCAGTTATCCGACTTCATATCACCTCTACCGGAGATCCAGCGGAGTGATATGGTAGATGGCCACCGCCGTGAGAACCGCTTTAACCAAGGTCATACGGCCCACAATAGCCACGTGCCTCCCTCTCCATGGAGCAAGTTTCCCAGCCGCCTTGTTGATGACACACAAGTATAAGGGATCTATAATAGTCCTTTCGATAAGTAAGAGTGTCGGACCCAACGACGAGCAGAAGGAAATGATAAGCGGTTTTCGATAAGGTTTTCTCTGCAAGCACTGAAATAGTAGGTGATAGATAGTTTTGTGATAAGATAAATAGTAACAAGCAAAAAGTAAATAAAGTAAATAAAGTGCAGCAAGGTGGCCCAATCTTTATGTAGCAAAGCATAAGCCTGGACAAATTCTAATAATGAAGAAGGAGCTCCCAAGGACACATTGAGAATTATCGTCAAGCTAGTTTTCATCACGTTCATAAGATTCACGTTCGGTACTTTGATAATTTGACATGTGGGTGGACCGGCACTTGGGTACTGCCCTAACATGGACAAGCATCCCACTTATGATTAACCCCTATTGCAAGCATCCGCAACTACAAAAAGGAGTATTAAGGTAAACCTAACCACAGCATTAAACATATGGGTCCATATCAACCCCTAATGAAGCAAGGCATAAACTAGGGTTTAAGCTTCTGTCACTCTAGCAACCCATTATCTACTTATTACTTCCCTATGCCTTCCTCTAGGCCCAAATAATGGTGAAGTGTCATGTAGTCGACGTTCACATAACACCACTAGAGGAAAGACAACATACATCTCATCAAAATATTGAACGAATACCAAATTCACATGACTACTAATAGCAAGACTTCACCCATGTCCTCAGGAACAAACGTAACTACTCAGAAAGCATATTCATGTTCATAATTAGAGGAGTAATAATATGCATAAAGGATCTGAACATATGATCATCCACCAAGTAAACCAATTAGCATCAACTACAAGGAGTAATCAACACTACTAGCAACTCACGGGTACCAATTTGTGGTTTTGATACAAGATTGGATACAAGAGATGAACTAGGGTTTGAAAGGAGATAGTGCTGGTGAAGATGTTGATGGAGATTGACCCCCTCTCGATGAGAGGATCGTTGGTGATGACATTGGTGATGATTTCCCCCTCCCGGAGGGAAGTGTCCCTGGCAGAACAGCTCCGCCACAGCCCTGGATTGATTCCGCCAAGGTTCCACCTCGTGGTGGCGGAGTTTCAGCCCGTAAGCTTGCCCATGATTTTTTCCAGGGTAAAAGTGATGATATAGCAGAAGATGGACGCCATAGGCCCACCAGGGGGCCCAGGAGATAGGGGGTCGCGCCCTACAGGGGGCGCGCCCTCCTGTCTCCTGGACAGGGTGTGGGCCCCCTGGACTATTTCTTTCGCTCATAAATTCTTAATATATCCAAAAAGTTGTTTCGTGGAGTTTCAGGACTTTTGGAGTTGTGCAGAATAGGTTTCCAACGTTTGCTCCTTTTCCAGCCAGAATTCCATTAAGGCATTCCCCTCTTCATGGTAAACCTTGTAAAATAAGAGAGAATAGCCATAAGTATTGATATATAATGTGTAATAACAGCCCATAATGCAATAAATATTGATATAAAAGCATGACGCAAAATGGACGTATCAACTCCCCCAAGCTTAGACCTCGCTTGTCCTCAAGCGGAAGTCAAATCGAAAAATATGTCCACATGTTTAGAGATAGAGGTGTCGATAAAAATAAAATACGGACATGAGGGCATCATGATCATTCTAATAACAGTAACATATATAGATTTTGTCATATGATTTCCTATGCTCAAGTAATAAGCAATTCACAATGTCAAGTATGGTTCAAAAACTTCATTGGGAACTAACAAACTATAATATCGGTCATTGAAGCAATTGCAATTTATCGTAACATCAGAAAGAGTCAATAATGGAGCTGTTCAGCAAGCTCACATACTCAACTATCTCGTAGTCTCCTATAACTGTTAACACTCATGCAATACTTGTGGTTATAGAGTTTCAAATGGACATCGAGAAAGATAGGGGGTTTTTGTGTTGCCACCCAACATATTCACGTTTAGGTGATGTCAACAATAATAGCCTTTGCCAACTTACATACAATTTGATATATATATATATATATATATATATATATATATATATATATATATATATATATATCATGATCTTTCAAACACGAAGAGCTTGCCAAAGGATAAAATGAAAAAGGGAAAAGGTGAGCATCACCTTGACTCAAGCATAAAGTAAAAGATAGGCCCTTCGCAGAGGGAAGCAGAGGTTGTCATGCGGGTTTAGGGTTGATGCACGAAATCTTAATGCAAAAGAACGTTACTTTATATTGCCCCTTGTATGTGGGCCTTTATTATGCAGCCGTCGCTTTTATTACTTCCACAACAAGTTCGTACAAAGCTTATTTTCTCTGCACTAATAAGTCATACATATTTAGAGAGCAATTGTTATTGCTTGCACCGATGACAACTTACTTGAAGGATCTTACTCAACCCATAGGTAGGTATAGTGGACTCTCATGGCAAAACTGGGTTTAAGGATATTTGGAAGCACAAGTAGTATCTCTACTTGGTGCAAGAATTTTGGCTAGCATGAGGGGGAAAGGCAAGCTCAACATGTTTGGAAGGTCAATGACAATATACTTTAACTGAGATGTCGGAAAACATAAACCATTATGTTGTCTTCCTTGTCCAACATCAACTCTTTTAGCATGTCATACTTAATGAGTGCTTCACAATCATAAAATATGTCCAAGATAATATATTTATATGTGAACCCTCTTTCCTTATCACTTCCTATTAATTGCAACGATGACCAAGGCTACGTTCATCAACTCTCAACAATTTTTATGCCTCATACTTTCTATGTGTGAAGTTATCACTATCCATAAGATCAATATGAACTCTTTTGTTCTTTCTACCTTCACAAGATCATAGCAACATGGCAAAGCCCTTGACTCAACACTAATCTTTATTATAGATAGCACATGGACTCGCTTACATAAAGAGATCACAATGCACGACTCAAAACTACTTGATATCAAAACTTCAATCTACTAGATCAAGATACTACTAAAAGGATCGAACTAAATAAAGCGATAAAGATAGGAGTGTGATGGTGATACGATACCGGGGCACCTCCCCCAAGCTTGGCAGTTGCCAAGGGGAGTTCCCATACTCATGAGATTACTTCCTCGGAGGTGGTGAAGTAGGAGTTGTTGATGATGTAGGCTTGTCGTCCGTCTTCCAGGGCATCGGCTCTCCATCATAAAAGGATGATCGAGTCTCCGGGATCCTTAAATCTGCAGCCAAACTCATTTGCTTGAATCTATATTCATACTCACGATTCTGGTTTTGCGTCATAGATCCGGGCTTGGAGGTGCTCGATTTTCTCTTGAAGTTTGAAGATGGTTTCCCCAATGACTTTGGCATCCAGCTTGTGGTTGTTGGTGAACTCCGTGATCATCATCCGGTTGGCGTTCACCCACGCCTCCACCATCCCTTGACACTTGAAAACTTCTTGCTCCACGGCTTGAGCTTTGTCTCCACGCCCTGCAGACGCCTTGGTCCCTCCACATCGCGGATGTGCAGCACCCCCTCACGCACCTCAATGGTTTGAGGATGATGCAGCACCTCCGCAAGATAGGGGTTGATAACTCTTTCAAAAAACTTGTCCTTGGGAGCGCTTGGAGACGACATGATGCTCTAGATCTGAAACAGAAACAACTCGAAATGAAAACAGAGGATATTTGCGTGATACTGTGGTTAAAATCTTCGGGAGTATATATAATGAATTTTTACCGACCAGAATACGTAACATACAAGAAAACAGAGTCCGGGAGGCACACGAGGTGCCCACAAGACAGGGGCGCCCTTGTGGGGGTGCGGCCTCCTCTCGTGGGAGCCTCGTGTCCCTTCGGACTACTTCTTCTTCCTAAAATTCTTAAATAATCCAAAACTAATAAAAATTGTCATTAGAGTTGTTTTGGAGTCGGTTTACTTACCGCACTAATGCACCTATGCCTTTTCGAGTGCAGGAACGCTACGGAAAGTGTCCCTTATATATTCCTCAGGGGTTATGATTTCGATAATATTAGTTTCAACATTGATAGGATTACCTGAAAGACCTTCCCATTTTGAGAGATGTTTTCCTGCAAAAAATCTTAAATGAGAGTTGAACAATAACACATAATCTCCTACATTAAACTCACGCTTTTGTATCCTCTTATCATGCCGCTTTGACTTTTTCTTTGAAAAGCTTGGCATTCTCATATGCTTGGGTTCTCCATTCATCAAGTGAGCTAATATCAAACAACCTCTTCTCACCGGCAAGTTTGAAGTCATAATTGAGCTCTTTAATAGCCCAATATGCTTTATGTTCAAGTTCAAGAGCTAAATGACATGCTTTTCCATAAACCATCTTATATGGAGACATACCCATAGGATTTTTGTATGCAGTTCTATAGGCCCATAATGCATCATCAAGTTTTTTGGACCAATTCTTTCAAGATCTATTCACAGTCTTTTGCAAAATTAATTTGAGCTCTCTATTGCTCAACTCTACTTGACCACTAGACTGCGGGTGATAAGGAGATGCGATTCTATGATTTCATCATACTTAGCAAGCATCTTACGGAAAGCACCATGAATAAAGTGTGAACCACCATCAGTCATAAGATATCTAGGGACTCCAAACCTCGGAAAAATAACTTCTTTAAGCATTTTAATAGAAGTGTTATGATCAGCACTACTAGTTGGAATAGCTTCTACCCACTTAGTAACGTAATCAACAACAACTAGAATATGTGTATAACCATTGGAGGCGTGAAAAGGTCCCATATAATCAAAGCCCCAAACATCAAACGGTTCAATAACAAGAGAATAATTCATAGGCATTTCTTGACGTCTACTAATGTTACCTATTCTTTGACATTCATCACAAGATAAGACAAACTTACGAGCATCTTTGAAAAGAGTAGGCCAATAAAACCAGATTGTAGTACCTTGTGTGCGCTTCTATCTCCAGCGTGGTGTCCTCCGTATGATTCAGAGTGACTCTTGTGTAGGATTTGTTCCTGTTCATGCTCAGGCACACAACGTCTAATAATACCATCTACTCCTTCTTTATAAAGGTGTGGATCATCCCAGAAGTAATGTCTTAAATCATAAAAGAACTTTTTATTTTGCTGGTATGTGAAACTAGGCGGTATATATTTAGCAACAATGTAATTAGCATAATCAGCATACCAAGGAGCCGGCGAGAAGCATTGACAACCGCTAATTGTTCATCGGAAAACTATCATTAATAGGCGGTGGGTCATCAAGAACATTCTCTAACCTAGACAAGTTGTTCCGCAACGGGTTCTCAGCTCCCTTTCTATCAATAATATGCAAGTCAAATTCTTGGAGCAAGAGAACCCATCTAATGAGTCTAGGCTTAGCATCTTTCTTTTCCATAAGATATTTAATAGCGACATGATCGGTGTGAATAGTAACTTTGGAATCAACAATATAAGGTCTAAACTTATCACATGCAAACACAACTGCTAAGAACTCTTTTTCGGTGGTAGCATAATTTCTCTAGGCGATTATCAAGGGTCTTACTCGCATCTTTGGATAACATTCAATTTCTTATCGACTCTTTGCCCTAAACAAAGCACCTACAAAGATAATCACTAGCATCGCACATAATTTCAAAAGGTAAATTCCAATCAGGTGGCTGAACAATAGGTGCAGTGATCAAAGCTTTCTTAAGTGTTTCAGATGCTTCCAAACAATCATCATCAAAGACAAAAGGAATATCTTTTTTGCAATAAATTAGTCAGAGGCCTAGAGATTTTAGAAAAGTCCTTAATGAACCTCCTATAAAAGCCGGCATGACCAAGGAAACTTCTTATACCTTTTATGTCCTTGGGACATGGCATCTTTTCAATAGCATCAACTTTGTCTTTATCAACTTCATTACCTCTCTCGGAGATCTTGTGCCCCAAGACAATGCCTTCATTAACCATAAAGTGACACTTTTCCCAATTCAGGACGAGACTAGTGTCTTCGCATCTCTCCAAAACTCGATCAAGGTTGCTCAAACAATCATCAAAAGAGTATCCATAGACGGAGAAGTCATCCATGAATACCTCACAAATCTTTTCACAAAAATCAGAAAATATAGCCATCATGCATCTTTGAAAGGTAGCAGGTGCATTACATAAACGAAAAGGCATACGTCTATAAGCAAAAGTACCAAAAGGGCAAGTAAAAGTAGTTTTAGATTGATCCTTCGCTGACACAGGTATTTGAGAGAAACCAGAATAACCATCTAGAAAGCAAAAGTGTGTGTGTTTGGATAGCCTTTCTAGCATTTGATCAATAAAAGGTAAGGGGTAATGATCTTTCTTAGTAGCTTTATTTAACTTACGAAAATCAATTACCATCCTATAGCCTGTAATAATTCTTTGCGGGATCAATTCATCTTTATCATTAGGAACAACGGTAATACCTCCCTTTTTAGGGACACAATGGACAAGGCTTACCCATTCACTATCAGCAATGGGATAAATAATACCTGCCTCAAGGATCTTTAGTATCTCCTTTCTTAACACTTCCTTCATTTTGGGATTTAATCGTCTTTGAGGATCTCTAACTGGTTTGGCATCTTTCTCCACTGAAATTTTGTGTTGACATAATGTGGGACTAATGCCCTTAAGATCATCCAGAGTGTATCCAATAGCAGCTCTGTGCTTCTTCAGAGTTTTCAATAATCTTTCTTCTTCTTTCTCTGAAAGGTTAGCACTAATAATAACAGGATATATTTCTTTTTCATCAAGATAAGCATACTTGAGATTATCGTAAAGGTTTGAGTTCAAACACGGATCACCCTTGGGTGGAGGGGATCCCAAGAATTTCAACGGAAGATTATGTTTCAGCATAGGTTCTTGTTTAAGGAACACTTCATCTATTTCTTCCCTTTCCTTCATAAACATATCGTTTTCATGGTCTAGCAAATAATGTTCTAAGGATCAGTTGGAGGAACAGCAATGGAAGCGAGACCAATAATCTCATCCTTACTAGGTGGTTCCCTTTCACGAGGTTGTCTACTAAACTTAGCGAAATTAAACTCATGAGACATACCATCTATGCCAACAAAGTGACAATATTCTTTTCACAATTAATCTTAGCACTAGCAGTATTCAAGAAGGGTCTACCAAAAATAATGGGACAAAAATCATCTTGTGGGGAAGCAAGAACAAGAAAATCAAGGTGGTATTTAATCTTCCCACACAAGACTTCAACATCTCTAACAATCCCAATAGGTTTAATGGTGTCCCTATTAGTAAGCTTAATAGTAACATCAATGTCTTCCAATTCAACAGGTGCAATATCGTGCATAATTTCTTTATAAAGATCATAAGGTATCGCACTAGCACTAGCACCCATATCACATAAGCCATGATAACAATGATCTCCTATTTTAATGTAAATAACAGGCATGCCTACAACAGGTCTACGTGTCTTAGTATCGGGTCTAGCAATATTAGCAGTTTCACCCAAGAAAGAGATAACATGCCCATCTAAGTCCTCGTCCAAGAGATCTTTAATCATAGCAATACCAGGTTCAACATTAATTTGCTCAAGAGGTGTATAGGTCCTAGTATTACTCTTACGAACAACAAATAAGCTTTAGCATGATCTTTTATCGTAACAGAAAAGGAGGTTTTTCGACATAAGCGAGGAACAATAGGATCACTATATGTAATAGTCTTCTTCGATCGTAATAGGTGCAACTACTTTCACTTCAACAGGAGGATTATATTTAAACCACTTCTCTTTAGGGAGATCAACGTGAGTAGCAAAATTTTCACAAAAAGTAGCTATTATCTCAGAGTCAAGTCCGTACTTAGAGCTAAATCCACGGAAAGCATCGGTATCCATAAAAGATTTAACACGATCAAACTTAGGTGTCATACCTGACTCCTTACCACCATCGGAACCCCAATCTTCAGAGTTGCATTTAATTCTTTCCAATAAGTCCCGTTTGAAATCAATGGTCTTCAGCATATAGGAACCAGCAGAGGAAGTATCGAGCAAGTTGCGATTATCAAGAGAAAGCCGAGCATAAAAATTCTGAATAATCATTCCCGAGAGAGCTCATGATTGGGGCATGAATACTACATTGACTTAAGCCTCCCCCAAGCTTGAGCGATGCTTTCTCCTTCGCGAGGCCAGAAATTATATACTCCCTCCTTCCATCTATATAGGGCCTAATGCGTTTTTAAGACCGCCTCAGTACATGACATGCACAATGTGAAAATTATATCATTGAAAGCTCCTTTCACACACGAATTTAACGATGTGCTTTGTGTAAGTTGCATGTCATATATTATTTGTCAGGACCCCGATTCCAAATCACATCGACCTAGCCGGTAACACCTCATATCACTTTGCGGACTCACGCACGGTATTCCCACGGGTGTCGCCTTACCATGGCCCGGGACCGTTTGCGTCTTTTGGCTCACGTATATGACAAAGGTCGCTAGCATCCACATGACATGTAACCCGGCCGACATGGCTAGTCGTGGAACCCAAAGCGGCGCTTAACCTATGGGGACAGGCATACATGAATCACATCGAGCATGTCGGTCATCAACGATAAATTCGGGCTGTAGCACTGGCTAACAGGACTCGGTATCCCGGCTGTAGCAGGAGCTAGGCAGGACTCGAATAACACCGCGTGACATTTCCCGAAGGGACGGACATAGGAACGAAGTGAAACACATGCCGCCAGATCAAGTGTCCAAGCAGTAGTGCTGGGCTAGCAGGACTCCGGTGAACCGGGCTGTAGCGGACTACTATCGCCGTAAGCACGAGACTACATTTCCCCATATGAGAGGCTGCCAAGGATAAACAACTAGTTTGCCGGATCCCACACATACCAAGCATTTCAAACATACACACAATATGCTCAATATGTGTAGATACAACATGGCATCACAACATAACTCTACGACTCAAATATTTATTCATTAGGCTCCGAGGAGCGAGATATTACAAACATGGGTCTCATGACCCAACACTCAGAGCATACAAGTCAAAGCACAAGCGGAAGCTAAACATGTCTCGAGTACGCATAACTATAAATGAAAAGGCTGAGAAGCCCGACTATCTACTGAGATCTCGCCGAGGGCACAAGATCGTAGCTGAGGTAACAAGCTAAACGCCAAGTCCAAGCGGAACTACTAGTGAGATCAAGTCTCTGCAAAACATAAAATAAGCAAACGTGAGTACAAACGCATTTCAAAGAAGACTTACATCAGAACTAACTACATATGCATCATTATCAAAGGGGTGGTGGAGTTTGACTGCAGCAAGCCAGCTTTGACTCAAGGGCTATCCTAAACTACGATTGCAAGTAACTCTTTTGAGGTGGCGCACACGAGTCCACATATTCACCATATCAATACACCACTGTGGACCCGCCTCCGCCTCCCTATGAGAACGCCATCCATAGCACTCACGCTTATCTTGCGCATTTTAGAGTATCCACTTTCACTTGTCTATGAACCGATATAGGCAACCCAGAAGTCCTTTTCCGTGGACACGGCTATTCGAATAGATCATATTAACCTGCAGGGTGTACTTCTTCACACACGCTCACCACTTACCGCCGTTTACACGACATGTACTCGGCAACCTTCAAGCGGAAGCCCAACGTGGGTGTCGGCCACGACCTACCTAAACACTCAAGTCCCTAGTCCAGTTTATCGCCTATTCGGGTTCCATCCGCAGGAGTCCGCCGAGGTTTCCCATACAGCCCGAACGATGTGTGCAGGGTTCCCGAGACACCAAACGGGCGAATCGGTACACCGGCCACGGTGCCTACCGCAACACAACCCACCCCTATGGTCAGCTGCTATGCATGCCCCCAAAGATGCTACAAACACGAAACTACTTGCAACTCCTTGACCGGGAACAAGGGTGGTTAAGAAGCCGAGAGGGTCCATTGGTTTCGGCCCAATGCGTGGTAGTAAATGTTTCATGGATCACAAACACGTAACTCGGGCCCGAGGACGGCTGCAATGAGACAACCCACCATGTACTCCTACATGGCCTCTCACCGCTACCTTTATCAAATCGTGTTCACACACTTAGCTCACACACAAGAGGACATGTTCACACAACCATTCCAATTCATTCCAGATGAATCAGACCTGAATCAACTCTAATCAGTAGCATGCACGACAACAAGCATGAATGAGTAGGCACAACATGTCTCAAAAAACACCTACTCATGCAAGTGGGTTACATCTAATTACAGTGGAATTACAGGTCATAAAGAGGATAAAGGGGTTCAGCTACCGCAGCAAGTAACACATGAGTCGTTGTTGTCCTAATGCAGTAAAATAGAGCAGGAGCGAGAGAGTGGGATTATATCGGAATGAACAAGGGGTTTTGCTTGCCCGGCACTTACGAAGATAATATAGTTCTTCATCGGTGTCATCGAACAATCGTCTAACGCCGCTCACCGAGAGGGGGCAAACACCGCAAGCGAGAAAGAACACAATCAATGCAATGCACATTCACATGAATGACATGTCATGTTAAGGAACTGAATTGACCTAATGCAGCAGTAAGCCAAGTTAATTGAAGTGGAATTCAAACAAGGTTAAACTCCAACTCCAAATGCTAGTTCATAAATTGCCCTAATCATGATTCATCCTATTCAGTGAAGTTAACTTGTTCAAACATGCATGATCATGACATAAACAGATTCTTCATATTTTTCTGATCATTTTTCATATATAAATTATTTCATTCTGAGCTACGGTTGAATTTCTATGAATTTTAGAAGTTTGGGGTATTTTCTGAAATTTCCTAAATTATAATAAATCCAGAAAAGGCATTACTGCATCAGCCTGACGTCAGTGTGACGTCAGTGGTCAACGGGACATGGTCTGGGTCAAACCTGACAGTGGGTCCCGCGTGTCAGTGTAATTAGTTTAACTAAAAATTAATTAAAACTAATCCTAAATAGTTACTGTATCGGGCCCCACCTGTCATTGACTTAGGAGAGTCAACCAGGGCCCACCCGTGGTCAAAGTCAAAGTCGGCTACCGGCGTTTAGCCGCCGGCGAGCCCGACGAGGCGGCGAGAGTGGTTTTGGCCACTCCGGCGACCAAATGGGCCGCGGAGGGCATCTAGGTGGAGCTGGGGACGAGTCGAAGCTCTTGGTGGAGTCGGTTGAGCTCGGGGCGGTCGGAATCGACGGCGGCGAGCTCCAAGGCGGCGGCCGGAGTTCGGGCGGGGTCGGGTTTTATGCTACGGTGCACGGGAGGAGGAGCGGGTGGTGGCTACGAAGCTTCGGTGCTGGTGAGCACAGAGGTGGGGTTTGCTTCGAGCCATTGTGGCTCTAGCCACGACGGCGCCATGGCCGGCGGCGGGGAGTTTTTGGGTGAGGTGGAAACGGCGGCTACAGAGGCCAAACAAACACGGGAGCTAGGGGGAGAGGAAGACGAGTTCACCGTGGAGAGGGGAGGTGGTCGGCCTGGGGCGTCCGGAGTTCGACGACCGGGCGACGGCGACTGCTGGTCCGAGAAGGGGAAAAGCGGCGGGCGGCAGGGCTTCTCCGGTCGCGTGTGACGGCGGGAGGGCGAGGCGGCACGGCGGAGCTCTTGAGCCGGTCGGGAGGCAAGGGAAGGCGGTGGCAGCGGCGACAGCGGCACGGTGGCGGCAGCGTGTTCGGTGGCGTCGTGGGAGCGAGACAGAGGAGGGAACGAGGGAGAGGGAGAGAGCGAGGGGGTCCAGGGGGTCGGGGCGGCGCCGAGGAGAAGGCGCGAGGCGTCTCGGTGAGGCGGGCGAGCAGGGAGGAGGCGTGGCGAGCTCGGGCGCGTGCGTCGTGTCCCTCCTCCGCCCTCTTGGCAGAGAGGTAGGCGACGACTGGCACTTGCCAGGTGGGTTGGGCCGGCTGGAGGAGCTGCGCCAGGTAAGTGGGCTGCCAGGTAACTGGCCCAAGTGGTTTCTCTCTCTCTCCTATTTCTATTTAATCATGTTTTCTATTATTCTGAAAACTCTGCGGCTTTATTAAAAATATCCAGGCACTTTCAAAAATCACCAAACTGTGCATGCCCAATGTATAGAATATATCTAACATGGAACATTTCAGTTTAGGAGTATTTGGACATTTAAAATATTTTATAGAATTTAAATGTCCAAATTCAAATACTTATGATTTAATTCAAAGATCCAAATGTCATGGAAAATGTGCAACATCTCTGGTTATCAAGTTTCAAGATTTTCCCAAAAATGGTGAACATTTTGAAGGCCATTTGGGTTCACTGAAAAAATATTTTTGGTTGAGCCTATTTGAATTCCTTTAATGCTAGGGTTTAGGAAATCCCCATTTCAAATTTCATGAAAATTAAACATGATGCATGGATGCAATGCCACTAGTTACAAGCAAGCTCTAGGGCTGTGACATTATTGCTCTAATATTTGGTCAAAGTTAGCCTCAAAAAACGCATTAGGCCCTATATAGATGGAAGGAGGGAGTATGTAATTACGATCACGATGAACAAGATGCGTAGGATAGAACTTCTGGTGAAATTCCAACTTCAATCGCTTATAATTCCAAGATCTCGTATCATCACATAGCCTATACCATGTCATTGCATCTCCCTTCAAAGATAAAGGGAAGACCTTCCTTTTGACAACATCATCGGGAATACCTGCAAGCTTAAATAATCCACAAACTTCATCCACAAAGATAAGGTGTAAATCGGGATGCAATGTTCGCCTCCTGCAAAAGGATTAGCTAGCAGTTTTTCTATCATACCAAGGAATCTCAAAGTGAATATTTTCATAAAGTTCAGTAGGTTGAGAAGCATCTCTTTGCTCTTCCGGTTGGGGTGAAGATACCCCAAACAAGCCCCTCAAAGGATTAGTTTCCATAGTGACAAGTAATGTAAAATTTCAGCACACTATATAAATGTTTCCTTACCAAGTTCCACTCACCAAAAGCGCTACACTCCCGCAACGGGCGCCGAGAAAAGAGTCTTGATGACCCACAAGTATAGGGGATCTGTCGTAGTCCTTTCGATAAGTAAGAGTGTCGAACCCAACGAGGAGCAGAAGGAAATGATAAACGGTTTTCGATAAGGTTTTCTCTGCAAGCACTGAAATAGTGGGTGATAGATAGTTTTGTGATAAGATAAATAGTAACGAGCAAAAAGTAAATAAAGTAAATAAAGTGCAGCAAGGTGTCCCAATCCTTTATGTAGCAAAGTATAAGCCTGGACAAATTCTAATAATGAAGAAGGAGCTCCCGAGAACACATTGGGAATTATCGTCAAGCTAGTTTTCATCACGTTCATAAGATTCGCGTTCGGTACTTTGATAATTTGATATGTGGGTGGACCGGCACTTGGGTACTGCCCTAACATGGACAAGCATCCCACTTATGATTAATCCCTATTGCAAGCATCCGCAACTACAAAAAGGAGAATTAAGGTAAACCTAACCACAACATTAAACTTATCGGTCCATATCAACCCCTAACGAAGCAACGCATAAACTAGGGTTTAAGCTTCTGTCACTCTAGCAACCCATCATCTACTTATTACTTCCCTATGCCTTCCTATAGGCCCAAATAATGGTGAAGTGTCATGTAGTCGACGTTCACATAACACCACTAGAGGAAAGACAACATACATCTCATCAAAATATCGAACGAATACCAAATTCACATGACTACTAATAGCAAGACTTCACCCATGTCCTCAGGAACAAACGTAACTACTCACAAAGAATATTCATGTTCATAATCAGAGGAGTAATAATATGCATAAAGGATCTGAACATATGATCTTCCACCAAGTAAACCAATTAGCATCAACTACAAGGAGTAATCAACACTACTAGCAACCCACAGGTGCCAATTTGTGGTTTTGATACAAGATTGGATACAAGCGATGAACTAGGGTTTGAGAGGAGATGGTGCTGGTGATGATGTTGATGGAGATTGACCCCCTCTCAATGAGAGGATCGATGCTGATGACGTTGGTGATGATTTCCCCCTCCCGGAGGGAAGTGTCCCCGGCAGAACAGCTCCGCCAGAGCCCTAGATTGATTCCGCCAAGGTTCCGCCTCGTGGCGGCGGAGTTTCGTCCCATAAGCTTGCCCACGATTTTTTCCAGGGTAAAAGTGATGATATAGCAGAAGATGGACGCCGGAGGCCCACCAGGGGGCCCAGGAGATAGGGGGTCGCGCCCTACAGGGGGGGCACGCCCTCCTGTCTCCTGGACAGGGTGTGGGACCCCTGGCCTATTTCTTTTGTTGGGGAACGTAGCAGAAATCAAAAAAAATCTACGCTTCACCAAGATCAATCTATGGAGTTATCTAGCAACGAGGGGAAAAGGAGTCCATCTACATACCCTTGTAGATCGCGAGCGGAAGCGTTCAAGAGAACGGGGCTGATGGAGTCGTACTGCCGTGATCCAAATCACCGATGACCGAGTGCCGAACGGACGGCACCTCCGCGTTCAACACACGTACGGTTGGGGAAGACGTCTCCTCCTTCTTGATCCAGCAAGGGGAAAGGAGAGGTTGATGGAGATCCAGCAGCACGATGGCGTGGTGGTGGATGTAGCGGGGATCTCGGTAGGGCTTCACCAAGCTCTACGGAGGAGGAGGAGGTGTTGGAGAGGGAGAGGGAGGCGCCAGGGGCTAGGGTGCGGCTGGCCTCCCCGCACTATATATAGGCCTCTGGGAGGCGCCGCCCTAGGAGATGGGATCTCCAAGGGGCGGCCAAGGGGGTGGCTTGCCCCTGCCAAGGGGGGCGCCCACCCCTAGGGTTTCCTGCCCTAGGCGCAGTGGGAGGCCCAAGGGGGGCGCACCAGCCCACCAGGGGCTGGTTCCCCTCCCCACTTCAGCCCATGGGGCCCTCCACGATAGGTGGCCCCACCCGATGGACCCCCGGGATCCTTCCGGTGGTCCCAGACAATACCGGTGACCCTGAAACTTTCCGATGGTCAAACTCGACTTCCTATATATAAATATTTACCTACGGACCATTCCGGAACTCCTCGTGACGTCCGGGATCTCATCCGGACTCGAACAACTTTCGGGTTACTGCATACTAATATCTCTACAACCCTAGCGTCACCGAACCTTAAGTGTGTAGACCCTACGGGTTCGAGAGACATGCAGACATGACCGAGACAACTCTCCGGTCAATAACCAACCGTGGGATCTGGATACCCATGTTGGCTCCCACATACTCCTCGATGATCTCATCGGATGAACCACGATGCCGAGGATTCAATCAATCCCGTATACAATTCCCTTTGTCAATCGGTACGTTACTTGCCCGAGACTCGATCGTCGGTATCCCAATACCTTGTTCAATCTCGTTACCGGCAAGTCACTTTACTCATACTGTAATGCATGATCCCGTGACCAGACACTTGGTCACATTGAGCTCATTATGATGATGCATTATCGAGTGGGCCCAGAGATACCTCTCCGTTATGCGGAGTGACAAATCGATCTCGATTCGTGCCAACCCAATGCAGACACTTTCGGAGATACCCGTAGTGCACCTTTATAGTCACCCGATTACGTTGCCAGGACGCTTTGGCACACCCAAAGCACTCCTACGGTATCCGGGAGTTGCACAATCTCATGGTGTAAGGAAATGATACTTGACATTTGGAAAAGCTCTAGCAAACGAACTACACGATCTTTGTGTTATGCTTAGGATTGGGTCTTGTCCATCACATCATTCTCCTAATGATGCGATCCCGTTATCAATGACATCCAATGTCCATAATCAGGAAACCATGACTATCTGTTGATCAACGAGCTAGTCAACTAGAGGCTCACTAGGGACATGTTGTGGTCTATGTATTCACAAATGTATTACGATTTCGGATAACACAATTATAGCATGAATAATAGACAATTATCATGAACAAAGAAATATAATAATAACCATTTTATTATTGCCTCTAGGGCATATTTCCAACAGTCTCCCACTTGCACTAGAGTCACTAATCTAGTTACATTATGATGAATCGAACACCCATAGAGTTCTGGTGTTGATCATGTTTTGCTCTAGGGAGAGGTTTAGTCAACGGATCTGCTACATTCAGGTCCGTATGTACTTTACAAATATCGATGTCTCCGTCTTGAACATTTTCACGAATGGAGTTGAAGTGATGCTTGATGTGCCTGGTCTTCTTGTGAAACCTGGGCTCCTTGGCTAGTGCAATAGCTCCAGTATTGTCAAAGAAGAGTGTGATCGGCCCCGACGCATTGGGTATGACTCCTAGGTCGGTGATGAACTCCTTCACCCAGATTGCTTCATGTGCTGCCTCGAGGCTGCCATGTACTCCGCTTCACATGTAGATCCCGCCACGACGATTTGCTTGCAACCGCACTACCATCGCCCCACCATTCAAAATAAACACGTATCCGGTTTGTGACTTAGAGTCATCCAGATCTGCGGTCGAAGCTTAGCGTCGACGTAACCCTTTACGACAAGCTCTTCGTCACCTCCATATCTGAGAAACATGTCCTTAGTCCTTTCGGTACTTCGGGATATTCTTGACCGCTGTCCGGTGTTCCATGCCGGGATTACTTTTGGTACCTTCCTACCAAACTTACGGCAAGGTTTACATCAGGTCCGTACACAGCATGGCATACATAATAGACCCTATGGCCGAGGCATAGGGGACGACACCCATCTTTTCTCTATCTTCTGCCGTGGTCGGGCATTGAGCCGTGCTCAATCGCACACCTTGCAATACAGGCAAGAACCCCTTCTTGGACTGATCCATATTAAACTTCTTCAATATCTTGTCAAGGTATGTACTTTGTGAAAGACCAATGAGGCGTCTCGATCTATCTCTATAGATCTTGATGCCTAATATATAAGCAGCTTCTCCAAGGTCCTTCATTGAAAAACACTTGTTCAAGTAGGCCTTTATGCTTTCCAAGAATTCTATATCATTTCCCATCAATAGTATGGCATCCACATATAATATGAGAAATGCTACAGAGCTCCCACTCACTTTCTTGTAAACACAGGCTTCTCCATAAGTCTGTGTAAACCCAAACGCTTTGATCATCTCATCAAATCGAATGTTCCAACTCCGAGATGCTAACCAGCCCATAGATTGAGCGTTGGAGCTTGCACACCTTGTTAGCACTCTCTGGATCGACAAAACCTTCCGGCTGCATCATATACAATTCTTCCTTAAAAAAGTCGTGAAGGAATGCCGTTTTGACGTCCATTTGCCATATCTCATAATCATAGAATGTGGCAATTGCTAACATGATTCGGACTGACTTCAGCTTCGCTACGGGTGAGAAAGTCTCATCGTAGTCAACCCCTTGAACTTGTCGATAACCCTTATCGACAAGTCGAGCCTTATAGATGGTCACATTACCATCCGCGGTTGTCTTCTTCTTAAAGATCCATTCATTTTCTATGGCTCGCCGATCATCGGGCAAGTCAGTCAAAGTCCATACTTCGTTTTCATACATGGATCATATCTCGGATTTCATGGCTTCTAGCCATTTGTCGGAATCTGGGCCCGCCATCGCTTCTTCATAGTTCGAAGGTTCACCGTTGTCTAACAACATGATTTCCAAGACAGGGTTGCCGTACCACTGTTGTGCGGAACGTGTCCTTGTGGACCTATGAAGTTCAGTAGGAGCTTCATACGAAGTACCTTGATCATCATCATTAACTTCCTCTCTAGTCGGTGCAGGCATCACAGGAACATCTTCCTGAGTTGCGCTACTTACCGTTTCAAGAGGTTGTACTTCATCAAGCTCTACTTTCCTCCCACTTACTTCTTTCGAGAGAAACTCTTTCTCCAGAAAGGATCCGTTCTTAGCAACAAAGATCTTGCCCTCGGATCTGAGGTAGAAGGTATACCCAATGGTTTCCTTAGGGTATCCTATGAAGACGCATTTTTCCGACTTGGGTTCGAGCTTTTCAGGTTGAATTTTCTTGACATAAGCATCGCATCCCCAAACTTTTAGAAACGACAGCTTAGGTTTCTTCCCAAACTATAATTCATACGGTGTCGTCTCAACGGATTTCGACAGAGCCCTATTTAAAGTGAATGCGGCAGTCTCTAAAGCATAGCCCCAAAATGAGAGCGGTAGATCGGTAAGAGACATCATAGATCGCACCATATCTAATAGAGTGCGATTACGACGTTCGGACACACCATTTCACTGAGGTGTTCCAAGCGGCGTGAGTTGTGAAACGATTCCACATTTCCTTAAGTGTGTGCCAAATTCGTGACTTAAATATTCCCCTCCACGATCTGATTGTAAGAACTTTATTTTCATGTCACGTTGATTCTCAACCTCACTCTGAAATTCCTTGAACTTTTTGAAGGTCTCAGACTTGTGTTTCATTAAGTAAACATACCCGTATCTACTCAAGTCATCAGTGAGAGTGAGAACATAACGATAGCCACCGCGAGCCTCAACAATCAGTGGACCGCACACATCAGTATGTATGATTTCCAACAAGTTGGTTGCTCGCTCCATTGTTCCGGAGAATGGAGTCTTGGTCATTTTACCCATGAGGCATGGTTCGCACGTGTCAAATGATTCGTAACCAAGAGACTCCAAAAGTCCATCTGCATGGCGCTTCTTCATGCGTTTGACACCTATGTGACCAAGGCGGCAGTGCCACAAGTATGTGGGACTATCATTATCAACCTTACATCTTTTGGTATTCACATTATGAATATGTCTAACATTACGCTCGAGATTCATTAAGAATAAACCATTCACCAGCGGGGCATGACCATAAAACACATCTCTCATATAAATAGAACAACCATTATTCTCGGATTTAAATGAGTAGTCATCTCGAATTAAATGAGATCCTGATACAATGTTCATGCTCAAAGCTGGCACTAAATAACAATTATTGAGGTTTAAAACTAATCTCAGAGGTAATCAGAGAGGCAGCGTCGACGGCGATCATATCGACCTTGGAACCATTCCCGACGCCGCATCGTCACCTCGCCCTTCGATCTACCGCTTATTCCGCAGCTCCTGCTTTTGAGTTACAAATATGAGCAACGGCACGGTATGAAATACCTGGGAGCTACTACGAGTAATCGGGTAAGGTACACATCAATTACATGTATATCACATATACCTTTGGTGTTGCCGGCCTTCTTGTCCGCTAAGTATTTGGGGCAGTTCCGCTTCGGTGACCACTTCCCTTGCAATAAAAGCACCCACCTCGTGCTTGGGTCCATTCTTTGGCTTCTTCCGCAACTGGCTTCTTGGGTGCGGCAACTCCCTTGCCGTCCTTCTTGAAGTTCTTCTTACCCTTGCCTTTCTTAAACTTAGTGGTTTTATTCACCATCAACACTTGATGTTCCTTTTGATCTCCACCTCCGCTAATTTCAGCATTGAATATACCTCAGAATGGTCTTTTTCCATCCCTGCATATTGAAGTTCATCACAAAGCTCTTGTAGCTCGGTGGAAGCGATCAAGGATCCTGTCAATGATCGCGTCATCCGGGAGGTTAACTCCCGGTGAGTCAAGCGATTGTGCAACCTGCACATCTTGAGTATGTGCTCACCGATGTAACTATTTTCCTCCTTCTTACACCTGAAGAACTTGTCGGAGACTTCATATCTCTCGACCCGGGCATGAGCTTGGAAAACCATTTTCAGCTCTTCGAACATCTCATATGCTCCGTGTTGCTCAAAATGCTTTTGGAGCCCCGGTTCTAAGCTATAAAGCATGACGCACTAAATGAGGGGGTAATCATCAGCACGAGATTGCCAAGAGTTCATAACATCTTGGTTCTATGGGATGGGTGCTTCACCTAGCGGTGCTTCTAGGACATAATCTTTCTTGGCAGCTATGAGGATGATCCTCAGGTTCCGGACCCAGTCTGTATAGTTGCTGCCATGATCTTTCAGCTTGGTTTTCTCTAGGAACGCGTTGAAGTTGAGGGCAACATTAGCATGGGCCATTTGATCTACAAGACATATTGTAAAGATTTTAGACTAAGTTCATGATAATTAAGTTCATCTAATCAAATTATTCAATGAACTCCCACTCAGATAGACATCTCTCTAGTCATCTAAGTGAAACATGATCCGAGTCAACTAGGCCGTGTCTGATCATCACGTGAGACGGACTAGTCAACATCGGTGAACATCTTCATGTTGATCGTATCTTCTATACGACTAATGCTCGACCTTTCGGTCTTCCGTGTTCGAGGCCATGTCTGTACATGCTAGGCTCGGCCAAGTCAACCTAAGTGTATTGCATGTGTAAATCTGGCTTACACCCGTTGTATTCGAACGTTAGAATCTATCACACCCGATCATCACGTGGTGCTTGAAACAACGAACCTTCGTGAACGGTGCACGCTTAGGGGAACACTTTCTTGAAATTATTATAAGGGATCATCTTAGTTACTACCGTCGTTCTAAGCAAATAAGAAGCAAAACATGATAAACATCGCATGCAATCAAATAGTGACATGATATGGCCAATATCATATTGCTCCTTTGATCTCCATCTTCGGGGCGCCATGATCATCTTCGTCACCGGCATGACACCATGATCTCCATCATCGTGTCTTCATGAAGTTGTCACGCCAATGACTACTTCTACTTCTATGGCTAACGCTTTAGCAATAAAGTAAAGTAATTTACATGGCGTTATTCAATGACACGCAGGTCATACCAAAAATAAAGACAACTCCTATGGCTCCTGCCGGTTGTCATACTCATCTACATGCAAGTCGTGATTCCTATTACAAGAACATGATCATCTCATACATCACATATATCATTCATCACATCCTTTGGCCATATCACATCACAAAGCACTTGCTGCAAAAACAAGTTAGACGTCCTCTAATTTTTGTTGCATGTTTTTACGTGGCTGTTATAGGTTTCTAGCAAGAACGTTTCTTACCTACGTAAAACAACAACGTGATATGCCAATTTCTATTTACCCATCATAAGGACCCTTTTCATCGAATTTGCTCCAACTAAAGTGGGAAAGACAGACACCCGCTAGCCACCTTTGCAACTAGTGCATGTCAGTCGGTGGAACCTGTCTCACGTAAGCGTACGTGTAAGGTCGGTCGGGCCGCTTCATCCCACGATGCCGCCGAAGCAAGATAAGACTAGTAGTGGCAAGAAATTTACAACATCTACGCCCACAACTGCTTTGTGTTCTACTCGTGCATAGTAACTACGCATAGACCTAGCTCATGATGCCACTGTTGGGGAACGTAGCAGAAATCAAAAAAATTATACGCTTCACCAAGATCAATCTATGGAGTTATCTAGCAACGAGGGGAAAAGGAGTGCATCTACATACCCTTGTAGATCACAAGCGGAAGCGTTCAAGAGAACGGGGTTGATGGAGTCGCACTGCCGTGATCCAAATCACCGATGACCGAGTGCCGAACGGACAGCACCTCCGCGTTCAACACACCACGGTTGGGGAAGACGTCTCCTCCTTCTTGATCCAGCAAGGGAAAGGAGAGGTTGCCGGAGATCCAGCAGTCCGACAGCAGTGGTGGTGGATGCGTGAGGGATCTCGGCAGGCTTCACCAAGCTCTACGGAGGAGGACGAGGTGTTGGAGAGGGAGAGGAGGTGCCGGGGGCCAGGTGCGGCTGCCCTCCTCCCTCCCACTATATATAGGCCTCTGGGGCGCTGCCCTAGGAGATGGGATCTCCAAGGGGCGGCGGCAAGGGGTGGCTTGCCCCAAGCCAGGCGCCCCACCCCTAGGGTTTCCTACCCTAGGCGCGGGGGGAGGCCCAAGGGGGGTGCACCAGCCCACCAGGGGCTGGTTCCCCTCCCCACTTCAGACCATGGGGCCCTCTGGGATAGGTGGCCCCACCCGGTGGACCCCGGGGACCCTTCCGGTGGTCCCGGTACAATACCGGTGACCCCGAAACTTTCCCGATGGCCGAAACTCGACTTCCTATATATAAATCTTTACCTCCGGACCATTCCGGAACTCCTCGTGACGTCCGGGATCTCATCCGGGACTCCAAACAACTTTCGGGTTACTGCATACTAATATCTCTACAACCATAGCGTCACCGAACCTTAAGTGTGTAGACCCTACGGGTTCGGGAGACATGCAGACATGACCGACGCCTCTCCGGTCAATAACCAACAGCGGGATCTGGATACCCATGTTGGCTCCCACATACTCCTCGATGATCTCATCGGATGAACCACGATGTCGAGGATTCAATCAATCCCATATACAATTCCCTTTGTCAATCGGTATGTTACTTGCCCGAGACTCGATCGTCGGTATCCCAATACCTTGTTCAATCTCGTTACCGGCAAGTCACTTTACTGCATCAGTAATGCATGATCCGTGACCAGACACTTGGTCACATTGAGCTCATTATGATGATGCATTACCGAGTGGGCCCAGAGATACCTCTCTGTCATACGGAGTGACAAATGCCAGTCTCGATTCGTGCCAACCCAACAGACACTTTCGGAGATACCAGTAGTGCACCCTTATAGTCACCCATTACGTTGTGACGTTTGGCACACCCAAAGCACTCCTACGGTATCTGAGAGTCGCACAATCTCATGGTCTAAGGAAATGATACTTGACATTTGTAAAAGCTCTAGAAAACGAACTACACGATCTTTGTGTTATGCTTAGGATTGGGTCTTGTCCATCACATCATTGTAACATCCCAAATTTTCAATTTGGAACGTTATACATAGAGCATCATTGCATATCATATTTTTCATTGCATTCTCTTTGCATTTTGCTCGATCCTAGAAAATTCTACACAACTCAAGGACCCTCGGAGAGAGTTGGGGATTTTTGTTATATTCATATTTGAGTTTTCTTAAATTTTGAAAATAGGATCGTTGATTTTAATTATTTTATCTTTAATTATTTATATTACAAAAATATGCGAGAGGGAATAAAATGACTTTCCCAAAATAAAGAAATAATGAAGATTTAATAATAAAATCAAATAAGATTTTATTTTGGAGTTTTTCGCCTTTTTATTTGAATTTAAGAAAAATGCGCGTTTTTCAAAATTGCATTTAGGCCCCAAATAAATGTTCATTAAAGCCGGCTTGATTTTAGAAACCGGGGAAAATTTATTTCGGGATTTTTGTAGTCCGTTTGGTACTTCTTTTGATTTTTTTTTCTACGCATAATGTTTTATTAAAAACGAACTTTACGGGGCCGTGCAGCGGGGACTCCGCTCGGGGCGCTTTTAAATAGCGGCACCTGTGAGCCCCAGCCCACCCGAGCCGCCACCCCAGCCCACCCGAGCTCAGGAGTTCGCCGCCACGCCGACCAGCGGAGCAGCTACCACGAGGTTCGTCGCGCCTCGATTTCCGTGCCGATTTTTTTAAAAACAAACCGATCGGTTTTCTTCGGTTTTTTATTTTATTTATTTATTTTTATTTTATATTTCCGTTCGAATCTGTTCGTCGTATTTTTCTTTTTCTCGGATTTAATCTGCGATTTTTCTGATCGCGATTTCAGATCCGATTTTCGTTTTAGTATAACTTTTCGCTCGTTTATCGGAATCAGGCGATTCAAGCGCCTGGAGTTTCGTCTCGAAACCCTCTTTCCGAATAATCCACTTAAACAAGTATTTGCATCTGTAAAATTTGACCTAGATCCAGATTAGTAAAACGAAGTTGTTTTCTTCCGCCGTTTGACTTTCGTTGCTTCGTTTGATTTGATTCTTTTTGCAAACCGGAGTTCTTAATTTGAACTATCTGGTTAGATCTATTTGAGTTTTACCTGTGCATTAGATGTGTACTTATTGTATGCTTGTTTGTTTGTCTGCGATAGAATCCCGAGTCTTGCTTGTTACTTCAATCTCTAGGTTTCGCGGATCATCAGTAAGGCAAGTAACACTTTGATCATATCTTTTCTACTACCCAGTTTTTATGCATTAGATCTATTCTCAAACACTTGCATGATTAGGATCTAATTAAATTGTGGGATGGGAAGTAGATGAGGTAGTACCTATTACCTGTTTTATTATCAAACCTTTGGGAGTTACTTCTACGTTTGCTTATTATGCCATGCTATGCTAGTAGACGTGGATTGGTGAGTGTATCCATGACAGATGTGAGATTGTTAATTAATGGTTTATTTAAGGTGGCAACTTAAACACACATCTGGGTGGATTGAGGCACCTCGTTTCTATCAGGACTTGCCTGTATTTCTTCGGACCGCCACCTGTGCTCAAAGGGATCATGAGATTATTCAAACTAGAAACTTCCGTAATGCGGCCACAAGCCATTATGGGCTCGCATAGTTGACTAAGTTTTGCGAACTCTTACGGGTAGACTAGCAGATGCAGGGGAAAGTAGGTGTACCGGTCTACCCACAAGTAAGGTGCTAGTGCTTCTGAAAGACTATGTCTCGGTCATCCGTTTCTCAAACACCATGTAGTGCGAGAAACCAAATGGAGGCGATCGAGTCTTGTGGGGAAAAGTGCGCAAACCTCTACAGAGTGTATAAACTAATCATGGTTAGTCGTGTCCCCGGTTATGGACGTTTTGAGTATCTAGTACCTGGATATCATGTGAATCTCATCATGTTACTTCTAATTAATATTGTTGGGTTTGTTAATGAGTACTTTTTAATTGGGATTGAGAATGCTGTCAACCATTCTCAATGTTTCCCAACCACCATGATAGTTAATTATATTTATTCCTTTGCAGTAGGGAAAATTGGCTTTATGCAAAATCAGAATCAGAGAGCTTTCCACCAGCCATATATGCATGTAGTATAGGCTTATCATTCCATTATTCTCTATGTGTTACATTGCCAGCATATTCCATGTGCTGACCCGTTTTCGGGCTGCAACGTTTCATGTTGCAGACTTTTTAGACGACAAGTAAGGTGCTTAGGTCGTGGTTCGATACTCAGTGATGCCGTTGGAGTTGATGGACTCGCTTATTCTTCCAAGCCTTCCGCTGTTATCATGTTAGATGGCCTTAAGCCATATTTATTTTATTAAGTTCTCTCTTGAGACATTCGATTGTAATAAGTGTGTGATTGCTACTCTGTTATAAATCCTTGAAATCTTGTGGTGTCGACATTCTTGATCCAGTGGATGACACCGAGCACGTAGACTTGATCCATTCGGGTTGGGTCGATGCAGAGATGGTATCGAGCACACGCCGATCGTAGAGACACGACCATTAAGCTAAAGCCCTAGATCACTACTCTCTCTTCTCATTTCTGACTCCTCATCTTTTCTACTCTTTTAGGATGACGGAAGCGATGATCAAGTTCACCCAGCCGGACGAAGATACACCCTTTGGACGACACCTGAAGGAAGTCACTAAGTACCTTAACATTGGATTACCAAGTTTCATCGGGAACTACAATTCCACTTTACCCGAAGAGGAGCGCTGGAAGATTCAAGCCCAAGTTCCCGGAAGGACGTTTGCGCCAATCACGCAGCCCATAGAGTGTGTTTTCAATGCACCAAACTGGAGTTTGGGAAAGAGTATGGCAGCCCACATAACCATGGGGCGCATTGGAGAAGTTTATAGAGAAGACCTCAAGGATACTATCTACCAGATTTGCGGACGCCGAGATGAACAATGGGAGATAGTTGGCACTAAGAAGGATCGATCCATTGCAGCATTCATCCGTGGAGTTAAACCACACATTCGACGCCAGGAGAACCGGATGTCTTGCAGACATGATGGAGTTGAAGACAGCAAAAGCCAAGATTATCGAACTAGAAGGAGAACTGAAGGCCACTCGCAAGGACTACATGGAGGAGATTGTAGCTCTAGTGAGATAAAACGGCGATCTTAAGGAGAAGATCGAAGAACTCATGCGAAATTCAGCACCCGGAGGAGAAGATGAAGATAGCACCTGTCCAGAGAACTACATCATCATCGACGACACCGATTCCGATCCTATTGATGATGATTACGAAGATGTCACGCCCAATATGCGACCCTATCCAAAAGGAACTCGAAGGTCCCACCAAGGATAGACCCGCATATTGAAACGCTTTTGCAAGGTGGATATCATTACATCAACATTACATAATAGATGGGGATACATACATAACGCACAACTGCCACAAGAATACAACATCACAATACAAGAGCAACATCCGACTACGGATGAAAGATAAACAGAAACTCAAACAACATCCACCCTGCTAGCCGGGCTGCCGACTGGAACCTATCCCACGATCGAAGAAGAAGCGGAAGAAGAACTCCAATACAAGCAAACATCGCTCTCACATCATGATCATCGCAAACCTGTACTCGCAATCGGTGGTGTAGTAATCCGTGAGCCACGAGGACTCAAAGCAATCCCATTACCATGGGTATCAAGACTAGCAAAGCTTAAAGGGAAAGGAAGGGGTAAGGTGGTGAGGTTGCAGCAGCGGCTAAGCATAATATGGTGGCTAACATACGCAAATGAGAGCGAGAAGAGAAACAAAGGAACGGTCGCCAACTAGCAATGATCAAGAAGTAATCCTGAACTCCTACTTACGTCAAACGTAACCCAGAAACCGTGTTCTCCTCTCGATCAACCCCAAAAAGAGACCATCACGGTTACGCACACGGGTGGTGTATTTTAGAAGAGTTTGCTTCAAGTTTACTACAACCGGATATTAACAAATTCCCATCTGCCACATAACCGCGGGCACGGCTCTCGAAAGTTTATACCACAGGGTGTCCCAACTTAGCCCATGATAAGCTCTCGCGATCAACGAAGGATATTCCTTCTCCCGGGAAGACCCGATCGATCTCGGAATCCCGGCTACAAGACATTTCGACAAAGTAATAAAACAAGACCAGCAAGACCGCCCGATGCGCGACAATCCCGATAGGAGCTGCACATATCTCGTTCTCGAGGCAACACCGGATAAGCTAAGCGACAGTACCGACGTAACCCAAGTTGCCAAGGGATGGTCCCAAGACGGTGCTCTAGTTTGGACCAACACTTAGAAAAGCATTGGCCCGGGGCTGAATAAAGATGACCCTTGGGTTAATTACTCCCAAGGGAAAATAGGTGGTGGTGAGGCAAATGGTAAAACCAAGGTTGGGCCTTCTTTGGAGGAGTCTTATTCAAAGCGAACTGTCAAGGGGTCCCATAAATCACCCGACCGCGTTAGGGACGCAAAATCCGGGAACATAATACCGATATGACGGAAACTAGGCGGCAAGAGTGGAACAAAACACTAGGCATAAGGCCGAGCCTTCCACCCTTTACCAAATATATAGATGCATTAATAATATAAGAGATATTGTGATATCCCAACAAGTAAACATGTTCCAACAAGGAACAACATCTCCATGTTCCAACAAGGAACAAACTTCATCTTCACCTGCAACTAACAACGCTATAAGAGGGCTGAGCAAAGCGGTAACATAGCCAAACAATGGTTTGCTAGGAAGGGTGCAAGAGGTTAGAGGTCGACATGGCAATTGGGATGGCTTGATAAGCAGGTAATAGGTAGCGCAGACATAGCGACGTAACGAAGCAACTAGCACAGCAATGATAGTAGTGAGATCCAGGGTAGCGGTCATCTTGCCTGAAATCCCGCAAAGGAATAAGAACGAGTCCATGAAGAAGACGAACGGATGAAGCCGAACCAAGCGTGACGAACGAATCCTCACGATCGCAACGAAAACAGAACTAACAAGAAGATGCACACAACATTTGTAAACACACCATATATGAACATGACTAGATGCACAACATGCATGATGCATGTCAAAGCTACTTGAAGATTCTCTTGGATAGAGATGATGCAAACAAGAGCAACACATCAAGGCAAGTTTAAATGAGGCCTAAACAACATATAACAATTCCGGTAAGTCCTCATATGCAAATTTCGAAATTGGTCCAGATCTGAATAAACCTTATGTTCAAGTTGTTAAACAGCAAGTTAAGATGCACCACGATGATCTACACAAAATTCTAGTCAAGTTTCATATAAAGTTCATTAGATTCGGAGCTACGGTCTAGAAGATATGAGCAAAACAAGTTAAACATGGCATTGATGCAAAATGCATGCAAACATCAAGCAAACACCTCAAAACAAGGATGCAACATGATAACATGAAACTACATGCAAAATCAAGCAAGTTTCATATAGAGCACACTCAAAACGGAGCAACGGTTCAACACATACACACAATACAAGTTGTAGCAACAATCTGTCCAAAACAGCAACTAGGCATATTGCAAGCATCAAAACAAATAGCTACAGCATCTCAACGAAATAACAAAAGGCATGGGCATGATGTACGGGTAAAGCATTACAAAAAATGAACACTGAGCTATCTCCAGAAATCACTAGAACATGCTCAAACACACATGGCAAGATTGCAAATAATAACAGTTTCAGACTTTAGCAGAAATAACATCAGGTTGCAATGTTTAGAGCTATCAGACAACATGTTGCAGGATCTTATCATGGAAAACAAAGGCATGGAATGAATCTACTAATTGCATAGAACAAAAAATCCTTTACTGACCATGAGTCAAAAGGATCAGAAAATATGATGGCACCCATGTAAACATGGCAAGTTATATTACAGATTTGAACATGGCAGGAACAACAATAAGTAGGCATGTTGGTGAGCTTGAACCACTCACCACAGAGCAATACATGGCATGGCAAGGTAACCAACAGTAAGAAGACATGGCATAGAAGCTATACATTGCAAGAACAACATCATAGCAGGCAAGGATCAACTACAACAACCTTGGCAAAATTGAATAACATGTAAACACTCTGCCAGGAAACATTTTATATCAAAAGTAGAGCTCGATTGACTCAAGCTATGTCACTCCATAATTGCAAAAAATGGCATGGATGGATAGAGAATAACCATATGTTTAAAACATCCTTACTGAAGTATCTCAAAATAAGCATGGATCTCTCTGTAGCATCAAGTTAACATGGCATAAAAATATCAGCAAAACAGAGGCTGAAATCAGCAACATCATGAAGCCTAGTTTGCATGCTTGTGCTAGTCACCACAGTGATCACAAAAATACATGGCATACACCCCTGTAAAGATGGCATGGCATATTACAAAGCACATGTAGGACTCAAGTTCATAGGGTGCACACATCAATCATGGCAAAAATGACAAAAGTGCATGTTCTGATAAGAATCTGAAACTAACATCACATAGCCCTCTTCCAACAGCATTTCGGGCATCAAGATGAGCTCAAATGAAAATGACGCAATGAGATGAATTGATCTACTCATCGGGTCGAACAATTTTACGTATTACACGCACGAAACGAAGCTATAGATGCAAAAGATATGATGCGATGAAAATGCATGAAAAATATTAGCAGATTCGGGACTTAGTGAAAAAGAGGGGGGAGGAAAGTCAACCGAGGGCACGGACGACGAGGACGGGCCGGGTCTCGCCGGATCGGGCGCCGGGCTCGCCAGAAAAGAAAGGGGCCGGGGTCGAGGAGGAGGCTGGCCGTGGCCGGGCGAGGTGGCGGGATCCGGCCGGCAAGACCGGATCCGGCAAGGCGGCGGCGGGATGGCCGGAGGCGGGCGTCGGGAGGCGGCGGCGTCATGGAGGGGCGCCATGGCGGGCGGCGGGCGGGCGGCGGGCAGACGGGCGAAGCGGCAAGGCTGCTGGGTTCGCGATGGGTTTCCAAGGGCCACATGGGCGAGGGGCGGCAGGCCACGTGGCGGGCGACATCGGGCGCGGGCGGCGGCGCGGGGACGGGTGGACACGTCTGACCGCTTGGTGACGCGTCCGGCGGCGGTGAAAGTGAGCTAGGGTTTGGACCCGAAATTGGAGGGGAAGGGGACGAATTTATAGGTAGAGAGAGCTAGGAGAATCCAAATGAGGTGCGGTTTTCGGCCACGCGATCATGATCGAACGACCGAGAGCATGGTGGGGAGTTTGCTGGGTTTTGGGCCACTTTGGAAGGGGTGTTGGGCTGAAAAGAGAATGAGGCTTTTGCGGTTACCCGGTTAACCGTTGGAGTATCAAACGACCTTCAAATGGCACGAAACTTGACAGGCGGTCTACCGGTGCTATACCAAGGCCGCTTGGCAAGACTCGGTCCATTCCGAGACCGTTTAACACCCGCTCACGAAAAAGAGGCAAAAGGGGGCGCCGGAGACATAGGAGTGCCGGATTGCAAAAGCGGACAACGGGAAAATGCTCGGATGTATGAGACGAACACGTATGCAAAATGAAATGCACATGATGACATGATACTGAAATGCAGATGATGACATGGCAAAGAGAGACACGCAAGCACATGACATGGCAAAGACGGCGAATAAGCTGGCGGACACTGGTGCATCAAATCGGGGCGTTACAACACTCCTCCACTAACAAGAGATCTCGTCCCGAGATCTTAGGACCGAGACGGAAGGGGAAAAGGGATGAGGTGAAACAAAAACTCAAGAGAAGAAGCAAAGAATCGAGAGCACTCGAGAAGAAGAGAGGAACGACGAGAATGACAAGAATTGAAAGCTCACAGAATCAGATAGACTATGAAAGCACTCGTTAGAACAAGATAAGAAGCGAATAAGACTGAAAGGATTTAGGCAGCACTCCGGCTGAAAATGGAAGGAAAGAACATGAACTAGAGGGGATGGAATGATACTTGATGAAGACATGACACAAAACCTTCGGAAAGAATTGAAATAATAGAATGAAAAGAACTTAGAAGGAAGGATTGAACGGACTTGTTGGAAATTCAACAACAAAAAGAATAAGATTGTTGTGGACTTATGGATAACATCTCAGGAATTATGAGGTGATAATCGACCACAATCAGAAAAGATTAAATAGCTGAGAAGAATGAAGAAATGCAAAACTCCACTTCAAAAGAAAATGAAGAATTACTTGCGCTTCGAGACGCGAGAAGAAAAGATACTTGAATTCCCTCGACAAGAATCTTGATGAACACTTGAAGAATGAATTAAATCATGAAGAACCACCATGAAGAACTCCCCGTGACAAAAGGATGGCGAGATAGAATGAAGGAAGAAAGAATAAGATGAGCCTTGCGATGATTTAGATGGAGGTTCCGACGAGATGGTCGAGGAAATTGAACTCCGGAAAAGAATAGATGAAAACACTTGGAACTAGAATTTATTCATCAAAAACAAACTCCGAAGAAAGGGATTACTCACTTTGATGAAATAAGAATAAGATTTATTGTATGCTTATCCTTCATCAAATTAAATTGATGACAAGCAATGGATTCGGCATAATACTTATTCTTCTTGAAAAGGATTGAGAAGTGACATATCGCAAACTTGAGAAGGACTTCATGAACCACCGGTCGGATTGGAAAGAACGAATGAATTAATATGATAAACAAGGAAAATACTCTTGAACGAACCACCGTAAGAATTTGGAAATGACTGACGAAAGAGAATGAATCACCGGGAAGAATTAGAAGAACCAATAAGCTAGAGGGGATTTAGATGCAAAAGAACAAGGAGATCACAATTTGATTAAAGAACACTTGAACGAAGCACCGCGATAAATAGAGAACGACGACTGGAATGATGGCCTCCGTGAAAAGAAATAGAAATCAACTTCAAATACTCGGATGGATGAAAAGAATTTGCATGACTAGAAACAATTTGATATGATAACATTGATCTATCACCATGAATCTCCGGGAGAATGGACAAGATTTAAGATAAACTCTACTTCGGTCTTCAAGGACGACGAGAAACACCACCAAAATTTCTAAGGCACTCCGGGGGAACGAAAAAGCGAAGAGGTTGAGCCAACAATGACAAGAATTTGAAATCGATCTTGGAAAAAGCATGTGACTGATGAAATTCATTCTTACGTCACACTTGAAAAGAATTGAGAATAACTCCGGGAAATTAGAAGAGTCAGGTAAGATCCTGGGAAAAGACCTGTGGGTTAGGGCCCACTAAAAGAAAACACCGTTGGAAAGGGATGTTGAACAGATAGATGATGCACCGGAACAATTGAAAAATTTCAATGAGGTGACAACCTCGAATTAATTCAAACACAGACAAATCTCCTGAGATGTCTTGAACACTCCGGAAGGATAAACTGGCGAGAGGCGAACGAGCAAGGAGAACACTAGATCGAAGGAAAAGATTGTGATCAACCCGAAAACTTGAATTGAGTGCACCGGAAAAGAGATGAAGAATGTCAAACGAGACGAGAATTCAACCATTGAAATGATTGAGGGAAGACTGAAGAGGCTCCACACGAATGAAATTGATACTCGAAACAGACTCAAACTCCGGGAAGAAAAAGGGTGGTAGGGCGGGAAAACAAAGACAACTTGGAAGGGGAAAACGACAAATATCTTGAAGAGAAAACACCGGTTGAAATCATTGAGGAAAGAAAGCAAAGACTTCGCACGAGTAGAATGGATACTCGATTACGAACTCCGGTTCCGAGAAGAAGAAGGGTGGGCGGGCGGGAAAAAAAACAAGGACAGCTTCGGACAGGAAAACAACAACGAGAGAGAAAGAACTGACGACTGATCTTGCAAAAGACAACGAGGGTCGAATCCACTCGAAGAGAAATGCGCCGAATGAAAAGAGATGAGAACCAACGATCGGAAAACCAACTGCGTGATCCTAAAGAAAAATTTGAAGGGGAAGAGAAGTGATTCAAAACACCTACGTCAAGATTTCTCACCAGAGCATTTAAGGGCTGAGGAGTAAAAAGAAATCCTACTCTCCGATATAACTAGACTCCAAAAAGTTTTCTTATAGACTCAACAACGACCAAACTACACGATCAATCAAGGGGCTCCTAAGGTCGGTCGAGGCTCTGATACCAACTTGAATCACGCTTAATATGCGACCCTATCCAAAAGGAACTCGAAGGTCCCATCAAGGATAGACCCGCATATTGAAACGCTTTTGCAAGGTGGATATCATTACATCAACATTACATAATAGATGGGGATACATACATAAGGCACAACTGCCACAAGAATACAACATCACAATACAAGAGCAACATTCGACTACGGATGAAACATAAATGTAAACTCAAACAACATCCACCTCGCTAGCCCAGGCTGCCGACCTGGAACCTATCCCCTGATCGAAGAAGAAGCAGAAGAAGAACTCCAATACAAGCAAACATCGCTCTCACGTCATGATCATCGCAAACATGTACCTGCAACTGGTGGTGTAGTAATCCGTGAGCCACGAGGACTCAGCAATCCCATTACCATGGGTATCAAGACTAGCAAAGCTTAAAGGGAAAGGAAGGGGTAAGGTGGTGAGGTTGCAGCAGCGGCTAAGCATAATATGGTGGCTAACATACGCAAATGAGAGCGAGAAGAGAAACAAAGGAACGGTCGCCAACTAGCAATGATCAAGAAGTAATCCTGAACTCCTACTTACGTCAAACGTAACCCAGAAACCGTGTTCTCCTCTCGATCAACCCCGAAAAGAGACCATCACGGTTACGCACACGGGTGGTGTATTTTAAAAGAGTTTGCTTCAAGTTTACTACAACCGGATATTAACAAATTCCCATCTGCCACATAACCGCGGGCACGGCTCTCGAAAGTTTATACCCTGCAGGGGTGTCCCAACTTAGCCCATGATAAGCTCTCGCGATCAACGAAGGATATTCCTTCTCCCAGGAAGACCCGATCGGTCTCGGAATCCGGCTACAAGACATTTCGACAAGAATAAAACAAGACCAGCAAGACCGCCCGATGCGCCGACATCCCGATAGGAGCTGCACATATCTCGTTCTCAGGGCAACACCGGATAAGCTAAGCGTACAGGTACCAACATAACCCAAGTTGCCAAGGGATGGTCCCGCACGGTGCTCTAGTTTGGACCAACACTTAGACAAGCATTGGCCCGGGGGGCTGAATAAAGATGACCCTTGGGTTAATTACTCCCAAGGGAAAATAGGTGGTGGTGAGGCAAATGGTAAAACCAAGGTTGGGCCTTGCTGGAGGAGTCTTATTCAAAGCGAACTGTCAAGGGGTTCCCATAAATCACCCAACCGCGTTAGGGACGCAAAATCCGGGAACATAATACCGATATGACGGAAACTAGGGCGGCAAGAGTGGAACAAAACACTAGGCATAAGGCCGAGCCTTCCACCCTTTACCAAATATATAGATGCATTAATAATATAAGAGATATTGTGATATCCCAACAAGTAAACATGTTCCAACAAGGAACAACATCTCCATGTTCCAACAAGGAACAAACTTCATCTTCACCTGCAACTAACAACGCTATAAGAGGGCTGAGCAAAGCGGTAACATAGCCAAACAATGGTTTGCTAGGAAGGGTGCAAGAGGTTAGAGGTCGACATGGCAATTGGGATGGCTTGATAAATGTGTAATAGGTAGCGCAAAGCATAGCGACGTAACGAAGCAACTAGCATAGCAATGATAGTAGTGAGATCCAGGGTAGCGGTCATCTTGCCTGAAATCCCGCAAGGAAGAAGAACGAATCCATGAAGAAGACGAACGGATGAAGCCGAACCAAGCGTAGACGAACGAATCCTCACGATCGCAACGAAACAGGAACTAACAAGAAGAAGCACACAACATAGGTAAACACACCACACATGAACATGACAAGATGCACAACAAGCATGATGCATGACAAAGCTACATGAAGCTACTCATGGCAAGAGATGATGCAAACAAGAGCAACACATCAAGGCAAGTTTAAATGAGGCCTAAACAACATATAACAATTCCTAGAAGTCCTCATATGCAAATTTCGAAATTGGTCCAGATCTGAATAAACCTTATGTTCAAGTTGTTAAACAGCAAGTTAAGATGCACCACGATGATCTACACAAAATTCTAGTCAAGTTTCATATAAAGTTCATTAGATTCGAGACTACGGTCTAGAAGATATGAGCAAAACAAGTTAAACATGGCATTGATGCAAAATGCATGCAAACATCAAGCAAACACCTCAAAACAAGGATGCAACATGATAACATGAAACTACATGCAAAATCAAGCAAGTTTCATATAGAGCACACTCAAAACGGAGCAACGGTTCAACACATACACACAATACAAGTTGTAGCAACAATCTGTCCAAAACAGCAACTAGGCATATTGCAAGCATCAAAACAACAACCTACAGCATCTCAACGAAATAACAAAAGGCATGGGCATGATGTACGGGTAAAGCATTACACAACATGAACACTGAGCTATCTCCAGAAATCACTAGAACATGCTCAAACACACATGGCAAGATTGCAAATAATAACAGTTTCAGACTTTAGCAGAAATAACATCAGGTTGCAATGTTTAGAGCTATCAGACAACATGTTGCAGGATCTTATCATGGAAAACAAAGGCATGGAATGAATCTACTAATTGCATAGAACAAAAATCCTTTACTGACCATGAGTCAAAAAGGATCAGAAAATATGATGGCACCCATGTAAACATGGCAAGTTATATTACAGATTTGAACATGGCAGGAACAACAATAAGTAGGCATGTTGGTGAGCTTGAACCACTCACCACAGAGCAATACATGGCATGGCAAGGTAACCAACAGTAAGAAGACATGGCATAGAAGCTATACATGGCAAGAACAACATCATAGCATGCAAGGATCAACTACAACAACCTTGGCAAAATTGAATAACATGTAAACACTCTGCCAGGAAACATTTTATAGCAAAGGTAGAGCTCGATTGACTCAAGCTATGTCACTCCATAATTGCAAAAAATGGCATGGATGGATAGAGAACAACCATATGTTCAAAACATCTTTACTGAAGTATCTCAAAATAAGCATGGATCTCTCTGTAGCATCAAGTTAACATGGCATAAAAATATCAGCAAAACAGAGGCTGAAATCAGCAACATCATGAAGCCTAGTTTGCATGCTTGTGCTAGTCACCACAGGGATCACAAAAATACATGGCATACACCCCTGTAAACATGGCATGTCATATTACAAAACACATGTAGGACTCAAGTTCATAGGGTGCACACATCAATCATGGCAAAAATGACAAAAGTGCATGTTCTGATAAGAATCTGAAACTAACATCACATAGCCCTCTTCGAACAGCATTTCGGGCATCAAGATGAGCTCAAATGAAAATGACGCAATGAGATGAATTGATCTACTCATCGGGTCGAACAAGTTTACGTATTACACGCACGAAACGAAGCTACAGATGCAAAGATATGATGCGATGAAAATGCATGAAAAATATTAGCAGATTCGGGACTTAGTGAAAACAGAGGGGGGGAGGAAAGTCAACCGAGGGCACGGACGACGAGGACGGCCGGGTCTCGCCGGATCGGGCGCCTGCTCGCCAGAAAAGAAAGGGGCCGCGGGTCGAGGAGGAGGCTGGCCGGGCGAGGCGGTGGCGGCGGATCCGGCCAAGACCGGATCCGGCAAGGCGGCGGGGATGGTCGGAGGCGGCGGCGGCTGGAGGGCGGCTACGGGCGAGGCGGGCGCGGCCGGGCGGGCAGACGGGCCAGGGCGGGTATGGCTCAAGGGCTCATGGGTTTCCGCTCATGGTCACAAGTGAGGGCGGCAAGCAGCCACGTGGCGGGCGACATCGGGCTGGGCGGGCGGCGCTGGGACGGGTGGACACGCCCGACTGGTGGACGCGTCCGGGCGGGAGTGAGGGAGCTAGGGTTTGGACCCAAATTGGAGGAAGGGGACGAATTTATAGGTAGAGAGCTAGGAGAATCCAAATGAGGTGCGGTTTTCGCCACGCGATCATGATCGAACGACCGAGAGCATGGTGGGGAGTTTGCTGGGTTTTGGGCCACTTTGGAAGGGGTGTTGGGCTGAAAAGAGAATGAGGCTTTGCGGTTACCCGTTAACTGCTGGAGTATCAAACGACCTTCAAATGGCACGAAACTTGACAGCGGTTCACCGGTGCTATACCAAGGCCGCTGGCAAGACTCGGTCCATTCCGAGACCGCTTAACACCCGCTCACGAAAAAGAGGCAAAAGGGGCGCCGGAGACATAGGAGTGCGGATTGCAAAACGGACAACGGGAAAATGCTCGGATGTATGAGACGAACACGTATGCAAAATGAAATGCACATGATGACATGATACGAAATGCAGATGATGACATGGCAAAGAGAGACACGCAAGCACATGACATGGCAAAGACGGCAATGAATAAGCGTACACTGGTGCATCGAAACCAAGCGTTACAACACTCCTCCACTAACAAGAGATCTCGCCCGAGATCTTAGGACCTAGACGGAAGGGGAAAAGGGATGAGGTGAAACAAAACTCAAGAGAAGAAGCAAAGAATCGAGAGCACTCGAGAAGAAGAGAGGAACGACGAGAATGACAAGAATTGAAAGCTCACAGAATCAGATAGACTATGAAAGCACTCGTTAGAACAAGATAAGAAGCGAATAAGACTGAAAGGATTTAGGCAGCACTCCGGCTGAAAATGGAAGGGAAAGAACATGAACTAGAGGGGATGGAATGATACTTGATGAAGACATGACACAAAACCTTCGGAAAGAATTGAAATAATAGAATGAAAAGAACTTAGAAGGAAGGATTGAACGGAGTTGTTGGAAATTCAACAACAAAAAGAATAAGATTGTTGTGGACTTATGGATAACATCTCAGGAATTATGAGGTGATAATCGACCACAATCAGAAAAGATTAAATAGCTGAGAAGAATGAAGAAATGCAAAACTCCACTTCAAAAGAAAATGAAGAATTACTTGCGCTTCGAGAAGCGAGAAGAAAAGATACTTGAATTCCCTCGACAAGAATCTTGATGAACACTTGAAGAATGAATTAAATCATGAAGAACCACCATGAAGAACTCCTGTGACAAAAGGATGGCGAGATAGAATGAAGGAAGAAAGAATAAGATGAGCCTTGCGATGATTTAGATGGAGGTTCCGACGAGATGGTCGAGGAAATTGAACTCCGGAAAAGAATAGATGAAAACACTTGGAACTAGAATTTATTCATCAAAAACAAACTCCGAAGAAAGGGATTACTCACTTTGATGAAATAAGAATAAGATTTATTGTATGCTTATCCTTCATCAAATTAAATTGATGACAAGCAATGGATTCGGCATAATACTTATTCTTCTTGAAAAGGATTGAGAAGTGACATATCGCAAACTTGAGAAGGACTTCATGAACCACCGGTCGGATTGGAAAGAACGAATGAATTAATATGATAAACAAGGAAAATACTCTTGAACGAACCACCGTAAGAATTTGGAAATGGTGACGAAGAGAATGAATCACCGGGAAGAATTAGAAGAACCAATAAGCTAGAGGGGATTTAGATGCAAAAGAACAAGGAGATCACAATTTGATTAAAGAACACTTGAACGAAGCACCGCGATAAATAGAGAACGACGACTGGAATGATGGCCTCCGGTGAAAAGAAATAGAAATCAACTTCTGAAATACTCCGGATGGATGAAAAGAATTTGCATGACTAGAAACAATTTGATATGATAACATTGATCTATCACCATGAATCTCCGGGAGAATGGACAAGATTTAAGATAAACTCTACGGGTCTTCAAGGACGACGAAACACCACCAAAATTTCTAAGTCACTCCGGGGGAACGAAAAAGCGAAGAGGTTGAGCCAACAATGACAATAATTTTAAATCGATCTTGGAAAAAGCATGTGACTGATGAAATTCATTCTTACGTCACACTTGAAAAGAATTGAGAATAACTCCGAAATTAGAAGAGTCGGTAAGATCACGAAAAGACCCGTGGGTTAGGGCCCACTAAAAGAAAACACCGTTGGAAAGGGATGTTGAATGATAGATGATGCACCGGAACAATTGAAAAATTTCAATGAGGTGACAACCTCGAATTAATTCAAACACAGACAAATCTCCCGAGATGTCTTGAACACTCCGGAAGGATAAGCTGGCGAGGCTTAACGAGCAAGGAGAACACTAGATCGAAGGAAAAGATTGTGATCAACCCGAAAACTTGAATTGAGTGCACCGGAAAGAGATGAAGAATGTCAACGAGACGAGAATTCAACCATTGAAATGATTGAGGGAAGATCAAGAGGCTCCACACGAATGAAATTGATACTCAAACAGACTCAAACTCCGGAAGAAAAAGGGTGGTAGGGCGGGAAAACAAAGACAACTTGGAAGGGGAAAACGACAAATATCTTGAAGAGAAAACACGGTTGAAATCATTGAGGAAAGAAAGCAAAAGACTTCGCACGAGTAGAATGGATACTGATTACGAACTCCGGTTCCGAGAAGAAGAAGGGTGGGCGGGCGGGAAAAAAAACAAGGACAGCTTCGGACAGGAAAACAACAACGAGAGAGAAAGAACTGACGACTGATCTTGCAAAAGACAACGAGGGTCGAATCCACTCGAAGAGAAATGCGCCGAATGAAAAGAGATGAGAACCAACGATCGGAAAACCAACTGCGTGATCCTAAAGAAAAATTTGAAGGGGAAGAGAAGTGATTCAAAACACCTACGTCAAGATTTCTCACCAGAGCGACGAAGGGGCTGAGGAGTAAAAAGAAATCCTACTCTCCGATATAACTAGACTCCAAAAAGTTTTCTTATAGACTCAACAACGACCAAACTACACGATCAATCAAGGGGCTCCTAAGGTCGGTCGAGGCTCTGATACCAACTTGTCACGCCCAATATGCGACCCTATCCAAAAGGAACTCGAAGGTCCCACCAAGGATAGACCCGATATTGAAACGCTTTTTGCAAGGTGGATATCATTACATCAACATTACATAATAGATGGGGATACATACATAAGGCACAACCGCCACAAGAATACAACATCACAATACAAGAGCAACATTCGACTACGGATGAAACATAAATGTAAACTCAAACAACATCCACCTGCTAGCCCAGTGCTGCCGACTGGAACCTATCCCCGATCAAGAAGAAGCGTAAGAAGAACTCCAATACAAGCAAACATCGCTCTCACGTCATGATCATCGCAAACATGTACCGCAACTGGTGGTGTAGTAATCCGTGAGCCACGAGGACTCAAAGCAATCCCATTACCATGGGTATCAAGACTAGCAAAGCTTAAAGGGAAAGGAAGGGGTAAGGTGGTGAGGTTGCAGCGGCTAAGCATAATATGGTGGCTAACATACGCAAATGAGAGCGAGAAGAGAAACAAAGGAACGGGTCGCCAACTAGCAATGATCAAGAAGTAATCACGAACTCCTACTTACGCCAAACGTAACCCGTAAACCGTGTTCTCCTCTCGATCAACCCGAAAAGAGACCATCACGTTACGCACACGGGTGGTGTATTTTAAAAGAGTTTGCTTCAAGTTTACTACAACCGGATATTAACAAATTCCCATCTCGCCACATAACCGCGGGCACGGCTCTCGAAAGTTTATACCTGCAGGGTGTCCCAACTTAGCCCATGATAAGCTCTCGCGATCAACGAAGCGATATTCCTTCTCCCGGGAAGACCCGATCAGTCTCGGAATCCCGGCTACAAGACATTTCGACAAAGTAATAAAACAAGACCAAAGCAAGACCGCCCGATGCGCCGACAATCCCGATAGGAGCTGCACATATCTCGTTCTCGTGGCAACACCGGATAAGCTAAGCGCATGGTACCGACGTAACCCAAGTTGCCAAGGGATGGTCCCAAGACGGTGCTCTAGTTTGGACCAACACTTAGACCAGCATTGGCCCGGGGGGCTGAATAAAGATGACCCTTGGGTTAATTACTCCATGGGAAAGTAGGTGGTGGTGAGGCAAATGGTAAAACCAAGGTTGGGCCTTCTTTGGAGGAGTCTTATTCAAAGCGAATCGTCAAGGGGTCCCATAAATCACCCGACCGCGTTAGGGACGCAAAATCCGGGAACATAATACCGATATGACGGAAACTAGGGCGGCAAGAGTGGAACAAAACACTAGGCATAAGGCCGAGCCTTCCACCCTTTACCAAATATATAGATGCATTAATAATATAAGAGATATTGTGATATCCCAACAAGTAAACATGTTCCAACAAGGAACAACATCTCCATGTTCCAACAAGGAACAAACTTCATCTTCACCTGCAACTAACAACGCTTATAAGAGGGGCTGAGCAAAGCGGTAACATAGCCAAACAATGGTTTGCTAGGAAGGGTGCAAGAGGTTAGAGGTCGACATGGCAATTGGGATGGCTTGATAAATGTGTAATAGGTAGCGCAAAGCATAGCGTAATCTAAGCAACTAGCATAGCAATGATAGTAGTGAGATCCAGGGTAGCGGTCATCTTGCCTGAAATCCCGCAAGAAAGAAGAACGAATCCATGAAGAAGACGAACGGATGAAGCCGAACCGAGCGTAGACGAACGAATCCTCACGATCGCAACGAAACAGGAACTAACAAGAAGAAGCACACAACATAGGTAAACACACCACACATGAACATGACAAGATGCACAACAAGCATGATGCATGACAAAGCTACATGAAGCTACTCATGGCAAGAGATGATGCAAACAAGAGCAACACATCAAGGCAAGTTTAAATGAGGCCGGAAACAACATATAACAATTCCTAAGTCCTCATATGCAAATTTCGAAATTGGTCCAGATCTGAATAAACCTTATGTTCAAGTTGTTAAACAGCAAGTTAAGATGCACCACGATGATCTACACAAAATTCTAGTCAAGTTTCATATAAAGTTCATTAGATTCGGAGCTACGGTCTAGAAGATATGAGCAAAACAAGTTAAACATGGCATTGATGCAAAATGCATGCAAACATCAAGCAAACACCTCAAAACAAGGATGCAACATGATAACATGAAACTACATGCAAAATCAAGCAAGTTTCATATAGAGCACACTCAAAACGGAGCAACGGTTCAACACATACACACAATACAAGTTGTAGCAACAATCTGTCCAAAACAGCAACTAGGCATATTGCAAGCATCAAAACAACAACCTACAGCATCTCAACGAAATAACAAAAGGCATGGGCATGATGTACGGGTAAAGCATTACACAACATGAACACTGAGCTATCTCCAGAAATCACTAGAACATGCTCAAACACACATGGCAAGATTGCAAATAATAACAGTTTCAGACTTTAGCAGAAATAACATCAGGTTGCAATGTTTAGAGCTATCAGACAACATGTTACAGGAGCTTATCATGGAAAACAAAGGTATGGAATGAATCTACTAATTCCATAGAACAAAAATCCTTTACTGACCATGAGTCAAAAAGGATCAGAAAATATGATGGCACCCATGTAAACATGGCAAGTTATATTACAGATTTGAACATGGCAGGAACAACAATAAGTAGGCATGTTGGTAAGCTTGAACCACTCACCACAGAGCAATACATGGCATGGAAAGGTAACAAACAGTAAGAAGACATGGCATAGAAGCTATACATGGCAAGAACAACATCATAGCATGCAAGGATCAACTACAACAACCTTGGCAAAATTGAATAACATGTAAACACTCTGCCAGGAAACATTTTATAGCAAAGGTAGAGCTCGATTGACTCAAGCTATGTCACTCCATAATTGCAAAAAATGGCATGGATGGATAGAGAACAACCATATGTTCAAAACATCTTTACTGAAGTATCTCAAAATAAGCATGGATCTCTCTGTAGCATCAAGTTAACATGGCATAAAAAATATCAGCAAAACAGAGGCTGAAATCAGCAACATCATGAAGCCTAGTTTGCATGCTTGTGCTAGTCACCACAGGGATCACAAAAATACATGGCATACACCCCTGTAAACATGGCATGTCATATTACAAAACACATGTAGGACTCAAGTTCATAGGGTGCACACATCAATCATGGCAAAAATGACAAAAGTGCATGTTCTGATAAGAATCTGAAACTAACATCACATAGCCCTCTTCCAACAGCATTTCGGGCATCAAGATGAGCTCAAATGAAAATGACGCAATGAGATGAATTGATCTACTCATCGGGTCGAACAATTTTACGTATTACACGCACGAAACGAAGCTACAGATGCAAAGATATGATGCGATGAAAATGCATGAAAAATATTAGCAGATTCGGGACTTAGTGAAAAACAGAGGGGGGGAGGAAAGTCAACCGAGGGCACGGACGACGAGGACGGCCGGGGTCTCGCCGGATCGGGGCGCCGGGCTCGCCAGAAAAGAAAGGGGCCGGCGGGGTCGAGGAGGAGGCCGGCCGTGGCCGGGGCGAGGCGGTGGCGGCGGGATCCGGCCGGCCAAGACCGGATCCGGCTGGCGGCGGCGGGGATGGCCGGAGGCGGCGGCGTGGAGGGCGCGCCACGGGCGAGGCGGCGGCGGCGGCGGGCAGACGGGCCAGGGGCGGCGGGGCGCTGCTCGCGATGGTTTCATGCGGCGAGTGGCGGCGCAAAGCCACGTGGGCGGACATCGGGCGCGGCGGGCGCGGGGACGGGTGGACACGTCCGACCGTCGGGCGGACGCGTCCGGCGGCGGGAGGTGAGGGGAGCTAGGGTTTGGACCCGAAATTGGAGGGGAAGGGGACGAATTTATAGGTAGAGAGAGCTAGGAGAATCCAAATGAGGTGCGGTTTTCGGCCACGCGATCGTGATCGAACGACCGAGAGCATGGTGGGGAGTTTGCTGGGTTTTGGGCCACTTTGGAAGGAGTGTTGGGCTGCAAAGAGAATGAGGCTTTTGCGGTTACCCGGTTAACCGTTGGAGTATCAAACGACCTTCAAATGGCACGAAACTTGACAGCGGTTCTATGGTGCTATACCAAGGCCGCTTGGCAAGACTCGGTCCATTCCGAGACCGCTTAACACCCGCTCACGAAAAGAGGCAAAAGGGGGCGCCGGAGACATAGGAGTGCCGGATTGCAAAAGCAGACAACGGGAAAATGCTCGGATGTATGAGACGAACACGTATGCAAAATGAAATGCACATGATGACATGATACGAAATGCAGATGATGACATGGCAAAGAGAGACACGCAAGCACATGACATGGCAAAGACGGCGAATAACTGGCAGACACCTGGCGCATCGAAACCGGGGCGTTACAGAAGATGAAGCGGGAGCAGATATCATGGAGTCTTCATCGGAGCAGTTTTTCTAGTTGACCACCATAACAGTAGTAGATTACCCCCATGCTATTTTAGTTTTAGTTTCAGCACTTTGTAACGATAGATAGACCGTTGTATGCCCTTGTTTGAATTGATTGGAGTGATATTGTGTGATTTTGTCTCATGTGCATATGAGTAGTGTTTCTCTCTAGACCTCATTCTATTCTAAATTCTCGTCTTTTCTTAAAACCCTCAGATGCCTCCGAGACGCGACCCCGGATTTGTTTTCCCGCCAGAGATCACCCAGTTGATTCAGCGAGAATGCCTTGATTCAAACATTGGTACAGAACCAAGGCAACAACAACAACAACCCACCGCCACCACCACCTGTTGACCATTTGACCCGTTTCTTAAGGCTGAATCCGCCGGTGTTTTCCAGTAGCACCGAGCCGATTGTTGCAGATGATTGGCTCCGTAAGATAGGGAGGGACTTGACCACTGCAGGATGTACAGATGGAGAAAGGGTGAAGTTTGCTGCACATCAGCTTGAAGGAACCGCAGCAGCATGGTGGGAGAATTTTACAGCCACTTACCACTCAGACACCATCACATGGGATCGATTTGGCCAAGCTTTCCGTACTGCCCATGTTTCAGCAGGAGCTATGGCCATGAAGAAGCGTGAGTTTCGCAACTTGCGCCAAGGAGGACGGACAGTTGGCCAGTATGTAGATGATTTCAGTAAGCTAGCATGTTATGCCCCAGATGACGTTGCTACAGACGCAGCTAAGCAGGAGAAGTTTCTAGAAGGACTAAATGATGAGCTAAGCATGCAGTTGATGGTAGCCACTTTCAATAACTACTGTGGAGTTGGTAGATCGTGGCGCTTATGATTGAAGGGAAGCAGCAATGATTGAAAACCGCAAGAGGAAGTATGGACGGGGAAGAATAACTCAGAGCTCAGTGAAACTTCGCTTTACCCCGAAGCCAGGAGGACAGTTTCAGCATACCCATGGAGGAGGTAGCTCGCACAACCATAATGGCACCAACAATGGTAACGGGAATGGAGGAAGCAACGGACAAAACCGCACCAACCCGTCAACACCATCCAAGGTAGACCTGAGCCACATAACTTGCTTTAAGTGCCGCAAGACTGGGCATTATGCAAACGAATGTCCAGAAGGCCAGAATGGAAATGGCAATGGAAACTCAGGAAAAAAGCCGAATCCTTTCAATAAAGGACAAGTGAACCACGTTACCGTGGAGGAGGTTGAAGCTCAACCAGATGCAGTAATAGGTAAGTTTTTGGTTAAGTCATTTACTGCAGTTGTTCTTTTTGATACTGGTGCATCGCATTTATACATATCAAGGGGATTTGTGGATAAGTACAAATTACCAACCCAAGCCCTTAGGTCACCCATGCTAGTAACCTCACCCGAGCAGAATACATGGCTAGTATATGGTGTGATCGACTGCCATTAAGGATTGGACACTATGTTTTTCCCTCGGACCTAATAGTTTTGGAATCCCAAGGATTGGATGTGATATTAGGCATGGATTGGTTATTGAAGTATGGAGGGAACATAGATTGCGCCAGTAAGTCAATTTTTCTTACCACCCCAGAAGGAAGGAGAATCAAGTATGTATCACGGCATGAGCCGAGGAGAGCACATGCAAATTCCTTATCAGGAGTTGTGCAGGAGGAAGTACCAGTGGTAAGGGATTTCCCGGACGTGTTTCCGGAAGAGTTGCCAGGCATGCCACCGGATAGAGACATTGAGATTCTAATTGAACTACTGCCAGGCACTGGGCCAATATCTAAGAGACCGTATCGAATGCCAGCCCAAGATTTGGAGGAAATTAAGAAGCAGATTAAGGAGTTACTGGATAAAGGTTTTATTCGCCCAAGTTCTTCGCCTTGGGGATCACCAGTACTTTTAGTGGAGAAGAAGGATGGATCCTTAAGAATGGTTGTTGATTATCGAGGATTGAATGAAGTGACCATTAAGAACAAATACCCACTGCCGATGATCAATGACTTATTTGACCAATTGCAAGGAGCTAAGGTGTTTTCAAAGATCGATTTGCGATCAGGGTACCATCAGTTGAAGATTCGAGAGCAGGATATACCTAAGACGGCTTTTACCACAGTGCACGGGCTGTATGAGTACACCGTTATGTCATTTGGTCCGACTAACGACCGCCTATTTTATGAACATGATGAACAAAGTGTTCATGGAGTTTTTGGATAAGTTCGTCGTGGTGTTCATTGATGATATTTTGGTTTACTCGAAGAATGAAGAGGAACATAAGGAGCATTTGCTTTTGGTACTCGAGAAGCTCAGAGAACACCAGTTATACGCCAAGTTCAGCAAGTGTGAGTTTTGGTTGAAGGAAGTTGGATTTCTTGGACATGTTATATCCGGAGAAGGTGTAGCAGTAGACCCCACTAAAGTTGTCACCGTAACAAACTGGGAAGCGCCAACAACAGTTGGAGAGATCCGGAGTTTCCTTGGACTAGCAGGATACTACCGGAGATTCATTGAGAATTTCTCAAGGATTGCGAATCCTATGACAGAATTGTTGGAGAAGGATACCAAGTTCATTTGGACCGAGGAGTGTGAAGCTAGTTTCCAAGAGTTGAAGAAACGTTTGGTTACCTCACCAGTGTTAATTCTGCCAGATCAGACCAAGGATTATGAAGTGTATTGCGACGCTTCACGTAGAGGACTTGGAGCAGTGCTTATGCAGGAGGGGAGAGTTGTTTCATATGCTTCACGACAGCTTAAGCCTCATGAGTTAAATTATGCTACGCATGATTTGGAGTTAGCAGCCGTAGTGCATGCGTTGAAAACATGGAGACATTTCCTCGTTGGAAATCATTGTGAGGTGTATACGGATCACAAGAGTTTGAAATACATCTTCACGCAGAAGGAGCTAAATCTTAGGCAAAGGAGATGGTTGGAACTCATCAAAGATTATGATATGAGATTGCATTATCACCCCGGAAAGGCTAACATTGTAGCAGACACGTTGAGCCGTAAGAGTCACGTCAATACATTAATGACGGGAGAAATACCAAAGGAGTTAGCCGAAGATCTTCGAGAGCTATGTTTGGAAATAGTTCACAGAGGCTATGTAGCAGCATTGGAGATTCAGTCAACTTTGATGGACAAGATCAGGGAAGCCCAGAAGACTGACAAAGAGATTGCCTCTATAAAGGAGAGAATGAGCGAAGGAAAGGCAAAGGGATTTCATGAGGATGAGCACGATACCCTATGGTTTGAAGACCGTGTTTATGTGCCCAATGACCCGGAGATCAGGAAGTTGATTTTGCAAGAGGCACATGATTCACCATATTCGATTCACCCAGAAATACCAAGATGTATTTGGATTTGAAGAATACTTTCCGGTGGACCGGAATGAAGAAGGATATTACAGATGCGTAGCGAGTTTGTGATGTATGTCGAGAGTGAAGGCGTAACATCGAAGCCAGCAGGATTGTTACAGCCATTGCCTATACCCGAATGGAAGTGGGATAAACTAGGTATGGATTTCATCACGGGATTGACCAGGACTCGTTCAGGCTATGACTCGATTTGGGTTATAGTCGATCGTTTGACGAAGGTAGCTCATTTCATTCCAGTAAAGACTACCTATAGCAGTGCCAAATTGGCCAAGATATACATGACCAGGATTGTATGCTTGCATGGAGTTCCGAGGAGTATCGTATCAGATAGAGGAACCCAATTTACCTCAAAGTTCGGAAGGCGGTTGCATGAAACTTTGGGAACCCGATCGAGTTTAGCATGACTTTTCATCCATGCATGATGGACAAACCGAGAGAGTCAACCAGATTTTGGAGGATATGCTTAGAGCTTGTGCATTGGATTATGGATCTAGTTGGGATGACAATTTGCCGTATGCGGAGTTTTCTTATAACAACGATTACAGACCGGTCTGAAGATGGCACCTTTTGAAGCCTTATGCGGAAGGAGGTGCAGGACCCGTTGTTGTGGGATGAAGTTGGAGACCGCCGGTTGTTTGGACCGGATTTGATTAAGGAGTCCGAACAGAAAGTAAAGTTGATTCGCGATAGGCTCAAGGTAGCCTACCAAGATGTAAAAGTTATGCAGATTCAAAACGCAAGGAGATGTAATCTGAAGTCGGAGATGAGTTTATCTTCGAGTATCGCCACTCGAGGAGTTAAGCGTTTTGGAGTTAAGGGAAAGTTAGCACCTCGATTTGTAGGACCATATCGTGTTTTGGAACGATATGGGAGAAGTTGCGTATAAGTTGGAATTACCCGAGAGATTGTCAGGAGTTCATGATGTGTTTCATGTTTCACAGTTGAAGAAGTGTCACGCAGAGATGGCTGATATACCACTGAGAGATACCGTGCCACTGGAAGCGATTCAGTTGAATGATGATTTGACCTACAAGGAGAAACCGGTTAAGATTTTGGAGTATGCCAGCAGAGTCACTCGCAGCAAGGTCATTAAGTTTTGCAAAGTTCAGTGGAGCCACCACACAAAGGATGAAGCCACCTGGGAGCGAGAGGAACATTTGCTTAAAGACCACCCTCACCTATTTTCTAGCCAACCCGAATCTCGAGGGCGAGATTCATCTTAAGGGGGTAGGTTTGTAACATCCCAAATTTTCAATTTGGAATGTTATACATAGAGCATCATTGCATATCATATTTTTCATTGCATTTTCTTTGCATTTTGCTCGATCCTAGAAATTCTACACAACTCAAGGACCCTCGGAGTGAGTTTTGGATTTTTGTTATTTTCATATTTGAGTTTTCTCAAATTTTGAAAATAGGATCGTTGATTTTAATTATTTTATCTTCAATTATTTCTATTACAAAAATATGCGAGAGGGAATAAAATGACTTTCCCAAAATAAAGAAATAATGAAGATTTAGTAATAAAATCAAATAAGATTTTATTTTGGAGTTTTTCGCCTTTTTATTTGAATTTAAGAAAAATGCGCGTTTTTCAAAATTGCATTTAGGCCCCAAATAAATGTTCATTAAATCCAGCTTGATTTTAGAAACCGAGGAAAATTTATTTCGGGATTTTTGGAGTCCGTTTGGTACTTCTTTTGAATTTTTTTCTACGCGTAATGTTTTATTAAAAAAAACGATCCGCCTTATCGGGCCGTACCCGAGCGGGACTCCGCTCGGGGGCGCCTTTAAATAGCGGCCACCCGGGAGCCCCAGCCCACCCGAGCCGCCACCCCAGCTCACCCGAGCCCGCCGGAGTTCGCCGTCGCCGCCACCGACCCGCCGGAGCAGCGCGCCTTACGAGGTTCGCCGCGCCTCGATTTCTGTGCCGATTTTTATTTTTATTTTTTATTTAAAAAAACCGATCAATTTTCTTCGTTTTTTGTTTTTTTTATTATTATTATTTTTATTTATTTTTATTTTATTTTATTTTTCCGTTCGAATCTGTTCGTCGTATTTTTCTTTTTCTCGGATTTAATCTGCGATTTTTCTGATCGCGATTCCAGATCCGATTTTCGTTTTAGTATAACTTTTCGTTCGTTTATCGGAATCAAGCGATTCAAGCGCCTGGAGTTTCGTCTCGAAACCCTCTTTCCAAATAATCCACTTAAACAAGTTTTTGCATGTGTAAAATTTGACCTAGATCCAGATTAGTAAAACGAAGCTGTTTTCTTCCGCCGTTTGACTATCGTTGCTTCGTTTGATTTGATTTTTTTGCAAACCGGAGTTCTTAATTTGAACTATCTGGTTAGATCTATTTGATTTTACCTGTGCATTAGATGAGTACTTATTGTATGCTTGTTTGTTTGTCTGCGATAGAATCCCCGGAGTGCGCTGCTTGTTACTTCGAATCTCTAGGTTTCGCGGATCATCAGCAAGGCAAGTAACACTTTGATCATATCTTTTCTACTACCCAGTTTTTATGCATTAGATCTATTCTCAAACACTTGCATGATTAGGATCTAATTAAATTGTGGGATGGGAAGTAGATGAGGTAGTACCTATTACTTGTTTTATTATCAAACCTTTGGGAGTTACTTCTACGTTTGCTTATTATGCCATGCTATGCTAGTAGACGTGGATTGGGTGAGTGTATCCATGACAGCTGTGAGATTGTTAATTAATGGTTTATTTAAGGTGGCAACTTAAACACACATCTGGGTGGATTAAGGCACCTTGTTTCTATCAGGACTTGCCTGTATTTCTTCGGACCGCCACCCAGGCTCAAAGGGATCATGAGATTATTCAAACTAGAAACTTCCGTGTGCAGCCACAAGCCATTATGGGCTCTGGCATAGTTGACTAAGTTGTGCGAACTCTTACGGGTAGACTAGCGAGATGTAGGGGAAAGTAGGTGTACCGGTCTACCCACAAGTAAGGTGCTAGTGCTTCTGAAAGACTATGTCTCGGTCATCCGTTTCTCAAACACCGTGTAGTGCGAGAAACCAAACGGAGGCGATCGAGTCTTGTGGGGAAAAGTGCGCAAACCTCTGCAGAGTGTATAAACTAATCATGGTTAGTCGTGTCCCCGGTTATGGACGTTTTGAGTATCTAGTACCTGGATATCATGTGAATCTCATCATGTTACTTCTAATTAATATTGTTGGGTTTGTTAATGAGTACTTTTTAATTGGGATTGAGAATGTCATCAACCATTCTCAATGTTTCACAACCACCATGATAGTTAATTAAATTTATTCGCTTGCGTAGGGAAAAATTGGCTTTATGCAAAAGCTGTAACCGTAGAGCTTTCCACCAGCCATATATGCATGTAGTATAGGCTTATCATTCCATTATTCTCTATGTGTTACATTGCCAAAGATATTCCATGTCTTGACCGTTTCGGGCTGCAACGTTTCGTGTTGCAGACTTTTCAGACGACGAGTAAGGTGCTTAGGTCGTGGTTCTATACTCAGTGATGTCGTTGGAGTTGATGGACTCACTTATTCTTCCAAGCCTTCCGCTGTTATCGTGTTAGATGGCCTTAAGCCATATTTATTTTATTAAGTTCTCTCTTGAGACATTCGATTGTAATAAGTGTGTGATTGCTACTCTGTTATAAATCCTTCGAAGTACTATGTGGTGTCAGCATTACTGATCCAGGGATGACACTGAGCATAGAGACTTGATCCATTCGGGTCGGGTCGCCACAATCATTCTCCTAATGATGCGATCTCGTTATCAATGACATCCAATGTCCATAGTCAGGAAACCATGACTATCTGTTGATCAACGAGCTAGTCAACTAGAGGCTCACTAGGGACATGTTGTGGTCTATGTATTCACACATGTATTACGATTTCCGGATAACACAATTATAGCATGAATAATAGACAATTATCATGAACAAAGAAATATAATAATAACCATTTTATTATTGCCTCTAGGGCATATTTCCAACATCTTTCGCTCATAAATTCTTAATAAATCCAAAAAGTTGTTTCGTGGAGTTTCAGGACTTTTGGAGTTGTGCAAAATAGGTTTCCAACGTTTGCTCCTTTTCCAGCCAGAATTCCAGCTGCCGGCGTTCCCCCTCTTCATAGTAAACCTTGTAAAATAAGAGAGAATAGCCATAAGTATTGAGATATAATGTGTAATAACAGCCCATAATGCAATAAATATTGATATAAAAGCATGATGCAAAATGGACGTATCAACTTGTCTTCGAGATGCTGCAAATGGGTCCTCTTGAGTCGTCGAATAGCAAGCGGGAGGCCCAAGTAGCGAATTGGGAAGGATGATCGGCATGCCGGGAATTGTTGTAGAATGTCATCAAGGTCCATACTTGAGCACTGGATGGGGGCAACTAAGCTCTTCGCACAGTTGGTGACGAGCCCGGTTGATTCACCGAAGGAGGCGAGCATGCTAGCAATAAAACTAACATCCTCCTTGATAGGGGCGCAAAAAACCGATGCGTCATCAGCATATAGTGAAGCTCTAATGCCCGTGAAGCGGTTGCTTAGCGGGTGAAGCAGACCCTGAGTGGTAGCCTTTTCCAGGATGTGGTGCAGCGGATCAATAGCGAGCACGAAGAGCAGCGGCGAGAGGGGGTCACCCTGCCGAAAGCCACAGCCATGCTTGATCGGATCACCGGCAATGCCATTGAGCAAAACTCTGGAGGAGGCCGTAGAGAGGAGGGCCGAGACCCACCCTCGGAACCGACTCGGGAAGCCATGATGGGTCAGAAGTTCCATTAGATAATCCCACTTGACCGAGTCGAACGCCTTCTTAATATCAAGCTTGAAGAGGAGCACAGGGGTTTTTTTTGCGGTGGAATTTCCTGGCCAAGTTCCACACGTACATGAAGTTGTCGTGGACACTCCTTGTTTTGATGAAGGCGCTTTGCGCAATGGAGACAATATCGTTCATGTGACGGGCCAGCCGAGTTGCAAGGATTTTGGCAATGAGCTTTGTAACAACATGTATTAGGCTGATGGGTTGGAAGTCCGAGATGTCTTCGGCGCCATCCTTCTTAGGGATGAGGGCGATGTTCGCCGAGTTGAGCCAGTGGAAGTGTTCCGCATGCAGATCTGAGAACTTGTTAATCACAAGCATGACATCCTCTTTGATAGTGTCCCAGCAAACCTTGAAGAATTTCCCAGTGAATCCATCAGGCCCCGGGGCCTTGTCTCCAGGAAGGGCAGAGAGAGCATCATTTACCTCATCCTCTGTGATAGGCACCCGTCAGTAGGCCTGAGGCTGCCCGTGCCAGTATTCGTGTTTCTGATATTGCTTAACTACTAGGCCAATGTTGTTCCAAATCTAGTTTGTTTTGTGCCGCATTTCAGGTACTGCCATTTGATTTTGTTCTTGAGTGATTGATGTATTTGTCGTTGTAACGATCTGTGTTGCATTGCACCTTCTTTGTTAGCTGCTTCTCCAAACATATCTTCATGAATAGAATATACCAATAGACCATTGACAGTTATCTGAATTAATATGATTGAAACAAATCAACCGAGTTCTTCCCTTCATTTGTTATTTTTGAAAGAAAAAATGCGGCACAAAATGTGACTCTGAGGGTTCTCTACACTTAAGGTAAAATGCTGCACGTGGTGCTTTTCTCTTCCAGTTGTCTCTGACATTTCTTACCCTGGAGGTTCTCTTCTCTGATGAATCTTTGCTGGTAGTAGTAGTATAACATATCTTTGGATGTAAAGCACTAGAAAACATGAAAGAGGCAATTGGTTTGGTATGTTTACCCACTTTTCACACATAAGTATTACATGGGTTGGCCTCAACTTATTTCACCTGTTATACGCATCTTATGTTTTTGTTTAGGTAACAGGCACCTTATTCCTTTATGTGTGCTTCAACACATGTACTACAGTGCTCTCCAGTTATTCAACAAAGCTTCAAAGGTAAGCTCCTTATCTTGCTTCTTGTTATAACTTTTTGGCCGGATATAACAATTGACACGCTAAAAGATTGCAAACCATCCAAACAAAGATTGAAAGGAGTTTTAGTAAGGTATATATTTGGGGCGTGCCGGTGGATTTTTTAGAAGATCCACCGTCTTGGCGGCCGTTAGATCTGGCGTCATCTAGCGGCCCAAACCCAATTGTCATCATTGCAACAAAGGCAGTGTTGTGGGACACTTTGAAACAGAGCTCATGTTGCAGAAACATTTGCAACAGAGGTTGCATCTCAGATTTTTTTTGTCTCTACCTTTTTTGCAACAGTGATGATGCTACGGAAGGACTTTCGCAACATGGATGATGTTGCGGAAAAAATTGCAATGAAGATGTTTGTGCAAAAATGTCGTCGTTGTTGTCGACACGTGTCACAGCAGCACCGCTGCCGTTTGCAACACCGTCGTTATTGCAAAGCAACGGAGCCGGTCGCGATGGCTTCCATGGTGCATGGGCGGGCGAGCTCGGGCTAAGGAACGGGCGCAAAGGGAGAGGATGGAAAGCAGGGAGAGGAGAGACTGGAGGGCAACACAAATCTCGCCGGCTAGCTCGCTGAAGACCCTGAGGAAGGGCGCGGCCGCTTTAGGGTGGAGCGCGCGGTGGCGACAGAGGAAGCGCGTGGAGAAGATGAAGAGGCGGAAGGAGGCGCAAGCCACGGTGATGCGCACGAGCGATGATGGGCTCGACAGGCAGAGCAGATCTCATCCACGACATCGGCAGACGCCCTCTCGAACGGTGCCATGGCGACGATGGCCATGGGCATGCGATGGTCTTGTGTGGTGTGTGCATGAATATGTGGTTGTCGTTGCTCGATACTGCAACAGGTACGTGCTGCACAACATATGTTTGCAACAACGCCTACGTTGCAAAACGGCTGGTCAATTCGAATTGCGTTGCCCGCCGTACGATCAAATTAGGATCGGACGGCCGCGGAGGCGGCCCTCAACCGGCAGGGCCGAATACCCAAAGTTTTCGTGAACGCTGGTGCATCCTGCCAAAATGCCACGTTACGTATTGGCCTCGGATCGATTCAGGACGGCAATTTTTGCTCTGCTTGCTCTCAGATTGTTGAATCCGACCCGGATTCCTCATCAGAGGCCAATGCGGCTATATCCAACGTTCCTGGACTCCCTGATCAGCGGGCCGGGGAAGAAGGCCCGCGATGCCTCCGCCGCTGAGGGACATGCTGCCGCTGGCCGCGGCCGGCGGCGACCGAGTGCCGGCTCACCGGACTAGGCACGATCAAGAGACGCACCAACCAAAGCAAACGCTGCGCGTGCACGGCCACCTCGCCGTCGTCTACGGGCTGCTGGAGCTGGGGGGTTCGCGCACCAGCCGACCCCTCCACCGCCTCCAGGTCCAGCACGACGAGGACGCGCCCCGGAGCTTCGACCGCATGTTCCTGCTCGACGACCCCAGGACCTTCTTCCGGAGCCGCTCGGCCTGCCGCGACGAGATCCACCGGATGCTCACGGCCCTCCGCGACTTCGACCTCGCCGCCGCCCACTGGGACGGCGGCTTCCTGCCCGACGACCTCGCCGGAACCATCACGGGGAGGGCCCGGCTCGACGAGGAGGACCACGGGAGCAACGCGAGGCGCTTCAGCCTCGACCTCTCCCTGGCCGTCTTCGTGCGGGCCGTCTGCAGCGAGGCCATGCTGCTGGCGCTCACGTGCAGGGAGGCCACCGGCCAGTGTGGGCTGTCCGCGGCGGACCGCTGTTGCTGCTGCATATGTCAGGATCAGGATATCGCGGCTGCTGAGGGCGGCGGCGACGACAACGGCACCTTGAGGTGAGGCTGCCGTGCTCACACACCTTCCACGTCCGCTGCCTTGCGCGGTGGTTCGAGACGGTGACGACGTGCCCCTTGTGCCGCCGCGACATGGTCGTCCACCTTGAGGCCGTCTACACAAACGGGAGACTCCTATGATCATCCACCTCATGATTTTACACCAATTGTCAAGCTTTGATCTTGTACCAGAAATGGTAATACATGCGAATCAACCTGTGGTTGAGTTGGTTAGATGAACAGTGGTATCCCTAACCCATCGTGATTCAATCACGATGCTCGATTATTCTGGATTTATTTCGCGATTTCCGTGACGCTTTCAATGGGAGGAGACGTTTCCGTCGACGACGGTGCTGGTGACTTCAGAATCTCAAGATGATACGCCGGTCTACCGGAGGTCTTTCGTAGGGATGAGTGTATCTTGGCGTGTATATAATGACGTATTCAGAATGATGCTCAAAAAAAAAGAAATGGTAATACATCAGTACACACCACGCTACTCTAACGGAAAAAAATGCAATATGATTATATGTTATATATAAAAGAAACTTTTTCATGTACATTTGCTTGGTTTCATTCCATCATCTGCCAAACTAACCAGCCAATATTTCCATCATCTCTCTTCGAGTATGTATGACGCTTCTGTTCACAAAAAAGAAAAACGAAAAAATCAACAAGAAAAAAAAGGCCTGCACCAAACATGGCTGGAGGGGCTCAGTCGGAGTCGTCGCGGTCGTGCCAGCAGAGGAGCATGGACACGCACCGCCCGAGGATGTACAGCCTCGTCTTGTGCTGCTTCAGCACGGCGCAGCACCTCCCCTGCCGCGGGCGCGGCGGCGGCCTCCGGGAGCGCCGATGCTGCGCTGCCGCCGCCGTCGTCGTGACGAGGTTGCTGTAGGCCGTGCGGACGGTGTGGGGGACGGAGGCGGCCGGGAGCTCCATGTTTTGAGACGAGCGGGCGTCGCGGCCTAACGAACGCAAGGATACGTCGAGACGTGTAGAGAAGGTTTTGAGAGGCACTGGTGCTGGGAGGAGAGCGATGAAGAAAGACCGATGCCGGTAGTTAAATAGGCCCGGTCGGGTGGATGGATCAGCTGGTCCAGGGCCGGGCCCGCGTGAGATGGGGTGCATGTCAGCACGTGGCGGTGGGCCGGATTCGGTGGACTGGATGGTGACTGGGCAGTGACCATTTTGCCCTCGCGCATGCTGTTTTCCTTTATAAAATCTCTCGCAATGTTTTTTTTTGCGAAAGAAATCTCTCGCAATGTTAGCATAACATGACATTAATTTAGAAAAGATTTCCGACTACTATGGATCATTCAAAACAATAATTTAGACACCTAAAATACCAACATATTGTGCTATGTACAATAAAAGGTAAATATCATACATACGTTAGTATCATATATCTATATGCGTGATACCAATATCCGACACGTCTCTATTCTGACCAACCTAAGACGTGAGCTCAACTGAGCACTAAAATGCACAGTTTACTATCCGATAAGCAGGTAACAGAACCAAACTTATTCGAATTTGCTACTTAATATTACTGGTTATCCCCACCTCCAATCAATCAATTGAAATAAAATATCTGAGTCCTTCGCTCCACTCAGGTGACTAGAGTTTCCTCGGCCTTTTCTTTGTGAGAGTCGAGGCACTCGTTATCGACTGATGTCGTCGTTGTTGTGTTCTTCTTCTCTTATAACACAACCCTCAACAAATCTGTTGCCTTGCTATGTTGGTAGAGCTCAAGCATTGACCATCGGTCAATGTTGTCTCCTCCACCTCTGGCCGCTGATCCACACAAGGTCCAGGCTCCTTATGCTTCTCCAACTTGGGGCGATGACTAATAGCTAATTGTCATCCTGCTCATCCATCCCCGGCCTTCGACATGCACGACCTTGGTGAGGTGCTACAAAAATGGTGTTCCCTTATGAATGTTGTGGTAGATTACCAAAGTTTAAATGGTACTTTGGTATTCTATTTGAACCCGCAAAATGGCAAATCTTGGTTAATCAATCAATAAAAAGGTTTAGCTACAAGATGATCATTTACAGTTAACTCAATATAATGAGACAATTATCATGGAACAACATGTGTATTAAGTCTCTCGACTCCGTCCTCATGAGAAATTTGGACGTACGTCTTCATAACCAACATCCGGTTTGCCATATGCTTTTGTAGCTTTTGCACAACACAAGACTCTCAAGTACTTTTCACAATCGATATTTGGCTTGTGATGTGTGGCACAATGGGAGCAATGAGAAAGCAAAAGGGGCAAAATGGTAAACTATCTTCATGAGACCAAATTTTTCGAAAAGAGGGGAAGACCCTCGTCCTTTGCATCGGATGATGCACACAAACATATATATTATAGTTAATTACAATGTCAAATAAACCGGCCTACAAAGAACAAAAGGAAAAAAACTTAAGACCATCCTCATAGAATATGCGTCGTGACGGCATCTTCAAATTAAACCACCAAATCTGTTTATTATATTTATGATAGAGAAAATATATTAATATCAAGAAGGTATCAATTACTTCCGGACCAATCGAGCTACCTCGCTAGGTCAGAAGCTCAATCGCACGCGCACGATCCACCGACGGTGAATGGAAGGCCGGCCGGCCGGCGCTCTTCCATGCTAGCCCCACAGGCGTCCCGCGTCGACCACCTCTCCGTCGGCGTCCACGCGCGCGCGCGCACGGGCACACGTACGATGCCATCGCGCCCACGAACGTACGCGCCTGTACACCAACGACGCGCACCAAGGCTTCCGCGAGCTACCGCGCGGGCGGGCGGTGGCGTCGTCTTCCTCCGCCCGCGAGCTCCGGACACACCACGTTCCCGCACCGCACGCGCGTCCCTTTCCCCTCATCGCCTCACTGTGGGCGCGCGCCCACGCCGCTACGTTCATACGCGTACGCGCCGCGCGGCGTCCTTGTCCCTCGTGCATGCATTTTCTCCTCAAACACACACAGAGAGACACGTACACTAGGGCTAATACCGAGGTGGTCCGTGGCGTCGACACTACAGATAGATGAGATGATAACACTGACTAGGATCGGCCAATGCACACACGTAACTCTCGGCGTTCAGGCAGACAGCCAGTCCACGCACGTACGGGGGTCGCCCACTGGCCCTCGTGGGTTGTCCCTCACACGAACCTAACTGCACGAGTATGGGACGAGTTATTTACCCAGAACCATCACACCGGCGCCAGGTGAACTAACAAGACGACGATTTAAGCCAAGTCACAAAGAACCATCAACTCGAAATTTAATCGGTAACGCGGAGCACCGACGAGCCGACGGTCAGCTGAACAGCGAAACCGACAGTGGGACCCACCTATCGGGCCGATGTGGCGTGGTGACGACGCCAGATTAGACGGAGGGGACGGCCGTTTCCACGCCCGCTTATTAGTGGGTCATGGTCGCCGGTCCGACTGCACCGCACTGACCGCATCCGACCCTCTGTCTCGACCTCGACGACCGCCGCCGCCGCCACCCATCGTCTGCGCCGCCGTCCGCCGGGTCCGCCATGGTTTCTGGAGCGAGGGGTCAAGCTCTTCTTCTTCGGACGACGAGTCAGTGACTAGCCAGGTACATTCATTTGGGGATTCGAGCATTTAGGGTTAGGGTTAGGGTTCTTGAATTGGGGATTTCTTACCAAGTAGCTGATTTGTTCAATCTCTTTTGTTTTTAGCTTCCTAGGACTATCCCGTGCTATGAATGGAGTGGCATTGCTCATGAGCTCTCCTCTCGCTGTCTGCATCGCGAGCCTTGCCTCAGGCTAGTAGCATTTGACTCTACGGACACTGGCCGACGTTTTCTTGCTTGTGCTGAGGAGAATGTATGTTTGTTATTACTGTATTTAGTTAGTCTTAGTTAGTTCTTGCTCCATTCAAATGCCAGAAGCAAATTTTGCTCTCCTTATTATTGTGAAGAATTGTCACTGCCCGCAGTTGATATAATTATGCTCTGACAGTAGTAAATTATGATATGCCAGTGCAATTTGCTCTAAATAATTAAGTAGTGTACAACATTATTTGGTGGAAATACAATTGTTGTTATAATGACAACATATATTTAGTTTATATGCTGTTAAAAGTGACAAAAATTGTTTGTGCATTTAAATGAGCACAATTTCTTACTGAGAACATATGTGCATTTAAATGAGCATCTCTTGTGTAGTATGATTGACAATATTTTATATGCTGTTAAATGAGCACACATTTGTGCATTTAAATGATCACAATTTCTTTCTGACAACACATATTACTGAGAACATTTGTGCATTTATATGCTGTTAAAAGTGACAAAATTTTCTTACTGAGAACATCTCTTTTGAATTATAGGCTGAACTAAAGTGCAACTATCTGGAGTGGATAGACCCTGAGTGGTCAGTGGCTTTGCAGTTCATCCTAACTGAATTGTGGAGCATGTATGACAAAGAAATGAAGGACAGGTGAGAGACAATGTTCAGCTTGCTGAACACAATTACAAAGTAGTTGGAGAAAAGAGGAAGATGGAAGAAGAGCTGAGATTTTTCAAACTTGATTTTGCAAAAATGGTGGGCGACAAGGAGGCTGCTATTCTTGAAATTTGGGCAATACTAGGTTGGCTCTCAATGATCTGAAAGAGGAGATGGAGAAGAAGAAGCTGGCAGACCATGGTTGCACAAACCTACATCAGTTACTCAGGGTAAAGGCAGAGAAGGAGAGGGACAAGCTTGTGGTAGAGAGAGGGCAAGTGCTCACAGAGAGAGACCAACTAAAGGAAGAGAAGAAAAAGCTAGAGTACATCACCTCTGATTTGCTGAAACAGAAGCATGGCTGCAAGGACAAGATCTGTGATGATCTCTAATTATGTAATGTGGTATTGTACTGGTGTAGTTGTGCTCTGTTGCGGAGAATAATCAGACCTAACTAGAAGTGCACTGTACTGTTGTAATGGTTAAATTTGTACTGAATTATGCAGTTTATCTGTTGCAAGTCTAGAATTTGAATTTATGGCATGAATTTGAACTTAATTTGCAGTACTATCTTTTGTATTATATTTATCTCACTCCAGGTAAACCTGGTGTGACAGTCAAATTATTGTGCACATAAAAATTTGAAAAACTAGTAACTTATGGCATGAGTATACCAGGAACTTTCTGGCATTATTTTGATGCACAGAATGTGATGATCAGGGAGTGCAAACAACTCCAAACAACATAGCAGTACAGAGTAAATACCAATGCAAGCACAGAATTATAGATAGCAAATCCTCATAGCATAAAACCAACACCCATACATAGGTTCAACATGGCATTACACAACAGTAGTAGTGCCACACATAGGTTCAACATAGCATTACATAAGTTCAAATTTAGTCTTGGCATATATAAAGTGCTCTAGTGCCTGATGGAGCACACATGCACTTGGATACAGAATGAAACAAGAACTCTCAGTAGTTCCCACTGGCATAGAAGTACCCCTCCATCCTTTTGCTCATGTATCTTGTCCTTTAGGACCTATTTCCTGTTGGCTGGCTAGTTGAAGCTTCAGCAGTAGTTCTTGGAGGATTGAAGCTTTTTGCACCTCTCCTTGCAGCAGCAGTACCAGCACCAGAAGGAGAAGAGTTTGCAGCTCTAGCAGATGAACCAGCAGCTCTAGCAGATGTAGCAGCAGCTCTAGCAGATGTAGCAGCACCTCTAGCAGATTTGCCCTTTGAAGCAGCACCAGTTGAACCCCTTGAAGCAGATGTTGTACCAGATGTTGAGCTTCCACCTTGCTGCCATGAAGAGGTTGTCCTGTTTTCCTGCAATTTTGTTTTGTTGGATAAAGTTCAGTGATACTTAATGAATGATGAGATAGAGAAGGAAGTCAAAATGATACCATGTGTTTGTTCTTCCTGATTTGCAGATCAGCCTCAATGTCTTTGCACAACTTGTGTATTTGTGGCCTCAACAACTTGCAAAGATAAATTATTGTAGCCATCCTTGATGTCTGCTTTGCTTGAGGAGGCTCAAACCTGCATTTCTTCCTTTTCTCTTCTGCTGGTCCCTTCTTGTCTTCTTTGAACTGAGGCGGGTCAATGTCAGGGGTTGCAGTTTTCACCCAACAATCAGGTCCAGGAACTGGGTAAATTATAGGCTTGTATGACTCCAAGTATATAGCCTTTTTGAAGAACACATTTACATGGTCCTCTGGTAGTTCCTTGGACCTGTAGATGGCAAAACAACCATGGTTGCAAGGAATTCCAAAGATGTCCCACTTCTTACAGCCACATGTTTTCAGGTTAGTGTCAACATAGTAGGTCTTGTCCCCACTACTCACTTGGAAAAGACCTGGTCCAGCTATCAATGATTTGCAGTCCCTTGCAAATTTCTTGTTCATCTCTAACTTCTCAACATAAGTTGGTGCAATTTCCCATCTTGAAACTAGTACACACTCTCTCTTTTGCTGATACCTTACAAGAATTTTGTCCTTGATACCATTTATCATGGTGACAATTGGCTTGTTCCTTACATAAAGTATGTACTTATTAAAAAATTCACTTAAGTTATTGACCACGGATCAGTTTTGCAGTTAGTATCCATTGCATGTCTTGATCAAGCTTTTGGAGGAATCCTTGACATCCACTCCCAAGCAGCCTTGCACTCAGCCTTCATGCTCTCCATTGCCAGCTGAAAGTCATGTTCAGTGTAAGCATATGCAGCTGCATCCATGCACTTCAAGTCTTCTCCTCTGAATCCTGCTCTCTGAAAGTTGGCATAAATGTGCCTCAAGCAGTACCTATGAGGGCAGTTGGGAAAGACTGTTGTGACTGCATTCAACAGACCTTGAAAATGATTTTGAATTTGTTAACATGAAAGAAATTATGAAAACAAATTATGAAAAGAAATTAACATGCATTTAATTGTTGTAGTTATATTATATTGATTTAATTCAATTTAATTGTTGTAGTAATATTATTCAATTGTTGTAGTAATATTTATTGAATTAATTCAAGTTAATTGTTGTAGTAATATTATTTGCAATTGTTGTAGTAATATTATATTGATTTAATTCAATTTAATTGGTGTAGTAATATTATTTTCAATTGTTGTAGTGATATTATATTGATTTAGGCTATGGTGGCCCTTTTGGGTCACCCTAGGCTATCTTGACCAAAGTGTCGACAATTTGCGTTACCACTCGACAAGTGGCAACTATGGTAGGTGGGCTCAAATTAAGGTTAGTTAGGCTATGGTGGCTCTTTTGGGTCACCCTAGGCTATCTTGACCAAAGTGTCGACAAGTTGCGTTACCACTCGACAAGTGGCAACTAGGGTAAGTGGGCTCAAATTAAGGTTGGTTAGGCTATGGTGGCCCTTTTGGGTCACCCTAGGCTATCTTGGCCAAAGTGTCGACAAGTTATGTTACCACTCGACAAATGACAACTAGGGTAGGTGGGCTCAAATCAAGGTTGGTTAGGCTATGGTGGCCCTTTTGGGTCACCCTAGGCTATCTTGACTAAAGTGTCGACAAGTTGCGTTACGACTCGACAAGTGGCAACTAGGGTAGGTGGGCTCAAATCAAGGTTGGTTAGGCTATGGTGGCCCTTTTGGGTCACCCTAGTCTATCTTGACCAAAGTGTCGACAAGTATCTAGGCTATGCAAAACAAATTAATGAACAGATTATACTAAGTGATGAACTAATTAGACTAAATGCAAAACGACATAATGAACTAATTATACTAAGTGCTGAACTAATTAGACTAAATGCAAAACAACATAATGAACTAATTATACTAAGTGCTAAACTAATTAGACTAAATGCAAAACAACATAATGAACTAATTATACTAAGTGCTGAACTAATGTAGATGAACTCACCTTCTGACTATCAGACATGAATGTGTACTTCCCAAATTTTCCCTCTTCAGTCCCTCCTAGGGCATACTTCAGTTGAGTCAAAAACCAGGACCAATTTGGTGTGTCTTCAACTCCAACCACTCCAAATGCTATGGGATACATATTGTTGTTTGCATCCCTTCCAGTAGCAGCTAGTATTTGTGCCCCACTAGTTAACTTAATGAAACAACCATCTAGGCCTATGAATAGCCTGCATCCATTTAAAAATCCCTCAACACATGCATTCAAACAGAAAAAAAAGACCATGAAACCTTGGTCCTGCAGTTGGGTTTTCTCTTGTTTTTCCACTCACAAGATCGACAATGCATCTTGATCCAGATTTTTAGCTTTCACGATCTCAAAAATCTCTCGGCCTCTTGTATTGCCTCTTGTGATCTCCAAGCACAATGTCCTTTGCTTTCCTCTTTGCTCTCCATGCCATCATCTTGGGCACCTCAACACCAAACCGCCTCTTTACCTTGTCAACTATAGCAGTACAGTGAGTGTTGGGGTCTGATCTGTTAGTTTCAAGCATTTTGTTGCCAAGCCACTTTGAGCTAATCCTTGTCTTCTCAGATTGGGTGGGACATGTGTGCTCCAATATCATCTTCTTAATGCGTAAAGTGGGCTCATTAGTGATCTTTCCGCAACCATGTGGAGGCCGACCCTCTCCATCACAACACACTATTACCCTATCACTGCAGTTTCTGTGATATTTGTATCTTCTAAGTTGCTTCACATGCAAATTCACAAGAGCCTCTCTAAATTGGTACACATCTCTGAAACAAAGCCTAAGCTGGAATTGCTGCTCTGGATGCAGCCTGCCCTCATCATACCAGACCCTGGGTGGTCTTTTCTTAGCTCTGCTCCTTCTACCAGAGGGGATTATAAAGGACATTGGTTCATTGCCATCATCATCAGCTTCAAAGCCTGTATCATCCTCTTCCAAGATGGATACGATCCTCATTCATGCTTACATAGCACTAGAGTGGGACCTACTAGTAGGCCCGAGCCTCTTTATCTTCTTCTAAACAGGCTCGAGGCTGATATCTCTTGACAATCATCATCCTCTTCCTCCAAGTCTATGTCATATAAATCTTGAGTGCATGTCCCCTTCACAGTGTGTACTGCTCATGTATTGAGCTCTCTTCCTCTTAATGTCAGCAATTGTGTCTTTCAAATCACTGTCCACTTTCCTCCTCTGTTCTTCTTCTCTAGCTACATTATCTTCTTCTTCATAGTCCATGGAATCTAAATCTGCATCTTGGATGTCCACATCAGCTACAAAGTCTTCATCAAATACTGAGTCATCATCATTTTCATCAGATGTGTCCTCAGTTGCTGCATGCTCCTCCTCATCTGTATCAAACTGGAAATCTGCATAATTCACACTTACATGAGTGTTTACCTGCTGCAATGCATTATTTTCATGCTCTGCATCTGCCTTCTCTGGCTCAACAAGCTGGCATGGTGGAGGAATTGTTTTTATTGGCATATAGTTCACACTTTCTTGTGTACCAAGAACATATGATGAGCCACCATAATGATCTGTTGTTTTGTGCACAACACCTGACTAATTAACAAAGAAAACAACAGGTTGGTCCTTGTCAAATCTACAAGTGTTTCAAGCTGGGTCCACTTCTTGAGTTCTCTTGGTGCTTGCTTCCTATTTAACTTCCCTCTTTAACATACAAACACAATGTCATTTGGTTTTAAATTGATTTATCATATCATCCACTTCAGTGTTGTTTGTGATGACAGATATCCCTTGCATCCCTATGCCATCCTTCCTCAGGTAACAAATACTGTCATCACTTCCATATCCATTTCTGACCATCACATTAAGCAAACTGCCATAAGTGATGTCTATCTCATACATCTTCACAAGGGCATACTTTCTGGCAGCATCTTTAGAGGGAAACTGAAAATATAATGACCATGGCTCCTCAGGCCTACACAATACAAAACAAAATAACAACATTTTCTTTACAGTTAAAAAATTCAGTACAAACAACACTGAATAACAGCAATATTCAGTACAAACAACACTGAATAACAACAATATTCAGTACAAACAACACTGAATAACAGCAATATTCAGGTACAAAAAACACGAATAACAGCAATATTCGGTACAAACAAGAGTACTCTACAAACAACACTGAACAACATGTCATTAATAAGCAGTTCCTCATTCACTAAGATCTATGTATGAGGATAATAAAATACAATTAAGATTATGTATAATATTAGGATAATAAAATGCAGTTCCTCATTCGGATAACAAAATGCAGTTCCTCATTAAGTAGCACAATATTGCTGCAATCAACTAGGCCTAACCCTAGGTACAGCTAGAACTAACATTAGGTATCCTAACAAACCGATCTTGCTAGACCCTAACCCTAGGTATTTTGCCTTTGAGATTTACGGATTGAGATGGATGCAAGGGGTACTTCCTCCCCAACGAATCAGCCCCCGCAGACGCCTTTCTCTGCCTCAATTGCCTTCTCTGCGTCCTCCGCATATTGGGACGGCGGCGGCAGGACAGCTTTACCCCAAGCCGCCGCCGTCGAGTCCGAATCGCCATTGGGGTTGGGGACCCACTTGCCATTGGGGTCGCATTGCGGGCGGCGGCCACTGTTAGAACGGCCACCGCCGCCGGAGCCGTCGACTCCTTCTCCGCCATCGCCGCCGCCGGAGCTGGTCGCCATGAGTGGAGCGGGAGGAAAGCGCGGGAGGAAACTGAATCGGGGATTGGACAGGGAAACGGCGGGTGCGTGACCTAATAAGAGGGCGTGGAAACGGCCGTCCCCCTCCGTCTAACGGCGTCCGTCAGCCCGCGCCACGTCGGCCCGATCAAATCGGCCCGTCAGTGCTCCGCGTTACCGATTAGGCTCAGAGTTGGTGGTTCTTTGTGACTTGGCTCAAATCTGGTACTGACTGGTTACCCTAGCCCCAAGTGTGGTGGTTTTGGGTAAATAACTCCGTATGGGATGGATGCTTCCCCCAGCAAAATTTGACACGGCGAGAGATGTTAGAGGAGTCTTCTAACAGACGCCGGGAATGGCTGCCGATTGGCGCCCGGTATCTTTGTCTGCTGGCGTTGATCGGAGCAAACAAAAACAGAAGGAAAAAGGAACAATACTTGGCCAATAATTGCAGATCTTCCTCTTTCTCCCTCTCTCCCTCCCCATATTTGGGGAGAAGATGATGGAACGGCCAACAGACTCTCTGTTTGGTTTCAATAATGCGGTCAATGAATAACGCTTTGCAGCTCATACTACGTACGTAGGTAGGAGGAGGACAGCACAGTTTGTTGGATCTGCAACTGCATGTGTGCTAAATACAATATAAACGTGTGGATTTACACATCGCTCCGTCCCTCGTACTCGCCCCATGAATGATTGTAGCCTTCTAGTAGGAATTCGTATGACTCGAATAGTCACATTCACACCGGTACTACAGGGAAAAAAGCACGTCGCCAGGTATCAACACGTACGCCGAGTGTCAAGACGCGGGCTCACGGCTTATGTAATGATGCACCGAGTGAGTATCAAAATGTACACGACTTACATTAGAGTAAGCCGTGAGGACAAAAAATAAGGTACTCGGCTTACGCTAAACACTCGGCTTACCGAAGAGTAAGCCGCAAGGACAAACAAAATATACCAGGCATACAAAAAAACGCCGACAAAGTCTGTTGACACGTGTCCGCCATCGGCGCACTTAACGGGTAGCCTGAAGACTGTTGGTGTAAACCGTGTATGGTCGCCCGACTCTCGGCTTAAATTTTCGATTTTCTTTTTCAGACGCAAAAAACGCTTGGCCTCCTCGTAAGCCGACTGGTCGTGAAAGGACACTCGACTTACTCTAGTGTATAAATAGAGGCGCGGCCAACCCTTTAAATTTCAAATCACGCTGCCAACGCGTTTACTCTCATCTCTCCGCTGGCGCCGCCCTCTCCTCTGACACTTTGCCGGCCGCATCCACAACCACCGCCAGCGCCGGTCTTCGCCACCATCCCGGCAACAACAAGAACTTCTTCGTCGCAGGATTGGAAAACCGAGGTGAGCACACATCAATCGATCGGTACAAATCTTACATATAGTTCAATCTCTCCGTGTTCATATAGTTCGATCTCTTCGTGTTTCACCGATTCATGAATAGAATCGATCATATTTTGTTTATTGGGTAGTGAATATGAACACGAAGGGGGTATGTGGCTTCGTGCATTCAAATTCATATTTGTGACAAAATATATATGAACATGAAAGAATCTTGGTGAAGGAACATGTTCATATTCACTCCTTCCGTGTTCATATTCATATGCATTGGCGGAACCAGCGGGTGTGCCGGGTGTGCCGTGGCGCACCCAGAAATCTGAGATTATATATATATATATATATATATATATATATATATATATATATATATATATATATATATAGACCTTGAGTCTTTGACTGTAGACTAATGAGCCCAGCGGCCTGGCCCACCTCATCCTTTTCCCCATCTGAGGGAGCGAGAGGCGAATCAAGACGCAGAGGACTACCTCGGCCACTCGTGGACTCGCTCGCTCCCAGCTAGAGCTCGGCTGCCGCCGCTCTCGCCGCCCGCCGCCTCGCTCGGCGCTCGGCCTCATTGAGGCTGGAGCTCCTTCCCGTCACCACTCGCCACGAGCAGCCTCACCTCCCACTCCCAGGATGCCCTCCCAAGGCGCCGTCGCGCCGACCGGATCAGACGGCAGACGGCCGCCGCCGCTCCGATCTGCGGAGGATCTGCTCCGGCCTCTCGTCTCCTCCGGTCCTCACCCGCTCCAGTGCTCCCTACCCCGGTCGTGGGTGAGTTAGGTACCCGGCTGCTCATTGCCACTGAAAAAAATAGCGCGCTATAGCGTCGCTAATAGCACGCTATAGCGTATTGAAAATTGCCTCGTTAAATATATTGGTGTATAATGTCTCGCTAATAATATTGGTGAGCTCTTTATTATGCTTGTTGCAACTAAGAAGCATGTTCTTTATGTTTTGGCCTACTTACTCATCAAATTGATATTGATTTTACCGGTGACGACGGCGAATGTTGAAAGAGTATTTTCAGCAATGAATCTAGTGAAAAATAAGTTGAGGACTACTATGAGTGATGATCGCTTGAACGATTGCTTGGTGACATTTATTGAACGGGATGTGTTCATGAAAGTAAGCGAAGATGACATAGTTGATGCTTTCATGGCAATGCTACGTAGAGTTACTAAGTGATGTAATTTTTTACTTGTGCTTATTTCATGTAAGACTACTCGTATTGTAACTGAGCACATTTGAGATATATTTTGTGAACTAAATTTTTGTGAGATTTGCATTAAGCTACTCATGTTATTATTTTGCCATATTTTGTCTGACACATGGATTAGGTGGAAAAAAAATTTGAAGTGTGCATACCCTTCATTTTTTTCCTGGGTCCGCTACTGTTCATATGAACTCATATTCATATGAACAGAACGATGATATTTTGTTTTTTATATTAGAATAGATGCATTTCTCACAAAAAGGAGTAGATGCATGCATGATATCCCACGGGATTTACACATTATTCAGTCCCTTGTGCTCATCCCACGCAGGATGGTCACTGATAATGCTTATGTTTCTTTTGACTGCATTCATCATATCAAGAAAAGTTTTTGTGTCTAGAAGCTTGATCCTATAGGATTATGAGCGGATGGAGAGGGATTACTTTAAGCAGATGATGCAAAAGACTGGCTTCGCTCACAGTGACATATCTAGAACCTTACCAACACCGGGGCAAGGATGGGCAATGATGATAAATTAGTTAATTTATATATATATATATATATATATATATATATATATATATATATATATATATATGTATGTATATATATATATATGCACTAGTAAAAGTACATTTACATTTACATTTAAAAGTGACACCATCCCACTCCTAGATCCGCCACTGTTCCCTCGGATTGCCTGGATCATGACATATGTCACCACTGCGAAATACTTCATAAAATATAATGGAACAACGCCGGATTCATTTGCATCATCGCATTGGCTTCGACAAGGTGATCCACTTCCCGTATTTGCTTCTCATTTTTCGTTTATGGCCTTTCTGCATTTATCAACGAGAGGGCGTCTCTGAATAGTTTTTCACCGGTGAAGGCGCGTCGAAGAGCACTGAAAATTCCTCACTTGTTTTTTGCGGATGACACCCTCCTATTTTGTAGGAATATCAAAACGAAGGCTCTCCGAGTCAGAGGTATCCTTAATACTTATGATGAAGCCACTGTACAATCTATATACCTACTAATAAAGCAAAGCGCGTTTCGTCAATTTTTTCATCCGTTCACCGCCGAAAAGAATTTTTTTTATCCGAGGTGGTAATAAATTCTTATGCGTTCGTCTACGAGAAAAAAAAAGGTTTTTCCAGAATTTTGTACGTGGGCCACACGCTGTGGCCCAGGGAAACCAGCCCACTTATTTTTCTGCCCACGTAACTGGGAAAACTCTATTTTCCGCACGGGACGACAAATAGTTGGAGCTTCGACAACCAATAATTGGCTGGCCCATTTTTCTTTGTTTCTGTGTTTTACTTCTATTTTTATTCTCAATTCCGTATCTCTTTTTCCCCTTCCAAGTTTATTTTTCACTAGAACTTATTTCATAAATTATAAATTCTCAAAAAACATTCAGAATAAAAAAACAAATTATAGAAAATGTTCATAATTCCAAAATTGTGTTGCTATTTTGGAAATTATTCGGAACTTGAAAAAAGTTTCCCGTTTTTTTCAAAAAAAAAATTTTATTTTTCAAAATTGTTCGAAATTTCTAAAAATAAAATGGCATTTTATAAATTGCTGCAAATTCAAAAAATATTCTTGTTTTGGTGAAATTTTCATAATTCAAAATAATGTTAAAAGATACACATTTTCGAAAAAAGTTATGAATTTTCAACACATGTTCCCGTTCTAGAAAAATGTTCACAAATGCAAATAATGTTCATGTTTTTATAAAAATAGCTGGTGATTTCAAAAAATGTTTGTGAATGTTAAAAGATGTTCCTGTTTGAAATGTTGTTCATGTTTTTAAGTGTACATAATTTTCAAAAAACTTTTCAGGATTTAAAAAACCGTTCATGTTTCCTACAATATTCAGAAACTTCATACCTTAAAATCTCCTCGATTGAAAGAAAAAGTAGATTGAATAATTCATGGGCCTTCTCTGGCATACGATGACGTAACAAAATTCGTAAATGCCCTCGATCAATGGATGGAAAAAATAGTGGATTGATTACTTCACACCCGGCAAAACGAAGAAGATAAATGTTCCTTTTTTAGGTGCACACAGGGTTTTGCTTGCACATATAATTCTCACTAACTTTAAATGCATACTATTTTTTTCTCCCGTTGCAACCCATGGACATATGTGCTAGTTTGATACACCCAAGGAAGCACTCCATTTTGTTTGGGAATCTTGCCCTTCGGCAGACTAAAAAGCTGTTCAAACAGCCTTGCAAATTGAAGTTGCAGGATTTGAGGAAAGGTACTTGGGGTTGACAACCCCAGACGGTCGGTTGGTGAAAGGAAAACTGTAGAATTTGCAGTTCAAGCTCACCAAAAGAATGTTTTTTTTTACAGCACTCACCAAAAGAATGTTGTTATGGGGATGTCCTTCACAAGGAGGGGAAAAAGCTCTAATCAATCTACCTATTGCACAGTCGGTCCCTACCTATCTAATGAGTGTGTTTAAACTTCCCTTGGTGGGCATCTGAGAAAGGGGAGAGGAAAACACACTGGAAGGAGTGGGATGCACTACAAGCTCGGTTAGCTGCGCCAGATGAGGATTTATCCTTAGCCCTTCAGTGGAGTAATTTCCCAGTTCCGGTGGAGACAGATTGTTTGGAAGCATTTAATCTTCTGAAGACTAGCGATACTAATAGATCAAGATACACTTTTATGGTGGTCGTGGACGAAGTAAAAGTGGAGCTGGAGGAACGAAATACTCGTATTACTCATGTGCGTCGAACTCAAAATCATGTAAGCCATTTGTCAGCGAACTTCGCTACTACCTCCGTTCGTGTTTACTAGACCCCACTTATTTTAGGCTAAAGAGGTAGATGTCATGTCAGAAACGCAATGTCGTGTGGTTAGGGTCTGGGCCAGATGTGGTCGCAGATCGCTGTAACGAGGAATGTAGCCCAGATATTTGAGTAACTCAAAGTATTTTCCCGCAAAATAAAATAAGACTCTTGAATGGACTCAAGTGCAGCATCAATTAGTTACAAGGTCATGAGCTTTCTGCTTTGGAATTTCACATGAAACAGTTCAATTTCTGCATGATTTGGAGACAATTCCAGTGCTCCAACCACTGCTTCTGGTGAATGTCACATTTGACAAATACTGAGTATGATCACTAGCTAAGCAGGTGTGGGTATTTACATTATATACGAGACAATTCCGCCAGAATGGGAGAAATGGACTTGCGTCCTACTTATAGCTTTGTCACGTAAAATCAGAAGTTGGTCAGTGTGCACCACACCGAAATGGCGTGTTCCATCCATCCTCATGCCCATGCTCATGGGACCAAGCAGAAGAACAGCTACCGCTGCGACTCGACGTCGCCTACTTCCCTGTTTTCATTCTGCTGGTGTTGGCTCTCGGGGCCAGCCTCGGGAGATGCCGCCGTTGAGCCGCCCAGCTCGGACTTGCAGAGAGGGCACAGCGCGTTGATCTTGAGCCACTTGTCGATGCACTCCATGTGGAAGACGTGCCCGCAGGGAAGCTCTCGCAGATCTTCGTTGTTCGAGAACCTTGATAAACAGATGCAGCAAACCTGAAAGAGCCCAGAGGTTCGCAGGTGTCAGCTAACCGCGCAACGTGGCACAAATGTGTATGCATGAGCAAAAGATTCCACACTTGATAAGTGTGAAATGGAAAACGGGTGGGAAACTCACGGCGTCTTCCGCGGAGATAGTCCGCTCCTTGTCGGTTCCAGATGCCAGGACCCCGCCATTGTCTTCCCCCACTTCTCCTCCATCGCGGATCCTCATCGACTTGTACTTGTACGCCACCAGCGTGTTGATTACTTCTGCGGTAGCGCCTTTGTTCATATCCAGATCCTCGTGGAAGCCTACCATGGAGATTATGCAAGGCAGGCAACAGCATATCATCGTGCACAGGATGAAAGGCAGTGCATAGCCGATGAAGCCAAATGCAAGGAACACTATACACAGCCTGAAAAATGGTTATAAACAAATAAGCGAGGTACATCCGATGTGAAAGGAACGTGTCATGGGCAGCACCTAGCAACACACACCTGTACAAGTTGGGAGCGTCGTGGACAGAAGAGCGGCCGCCGAATATCCACACATTCCCCACAACAAACCACACGGCGAAGAAACAATCCAAGGCCAACTTCAAGCACGCAACCAATGCGTAGACCCTACAAGTAAAAAAAAATCTTGTTACTTCGTAACTTCAAACGCCAGGAAGAATTCAAAACGTTGCATCTCATCCAGGGGGCAGAGTAAAATGATCTAATGTATTGAGCAATCCTGAGAGACCTAATGTTTACGCTCATTATTAGTTATGCAGAAGCTGCCAAATCGTCATAGCTAAACTGCTCGTGGAGGTGTTTTTCACAGGGGAAGAAAATGTTACCTTGGACTTGCAATCGGGAAATTGTTTCTTGGGACTCCAGTATTGTTATCTTCGTTTACAGCTTCCGATGCATGTGCAGATGAAATTGATGCAAAAGAATCAGACTCGGATATGCCCCTTTGAGATGAACCCTGGGCTGATGGTTCCTGCTCGATGTTCTGGCAATTGCGATGGAGATAGCGCCAATAAAGATGTGGAATAGTAGCAACACAGCCTATTATATAGCCAACAACCCACTCAAATAGTGGAGCGCGTGGATGTTCATTCCTTGATACCGACAGGACAGTAACAGCTGCTATAATCTGACTAACATTTACAATAAGCTCGATTGAGATCCATAAGCCAGAATTCAGAGGATTCTGCTGACGATTGACTTGATCCCTTCTCACGAAAGATGCGCTTCGAAAGTCAGGCATACCGGTTGTGCCAGAACTTTCTGGGACAGGAGGAACTTCATTTGAAGGACCTCTGTTGCGGTTCAACTCATCCAAGTGATTATGACTGTCCGGACGGGATGTTGACGGCGACGTCAGATCATTCCTTGGTATGTCGATTGTGTGATCATGACGAGTGACATTGCCAAGGTGATCCATCAGTAAAGGATGCTAATCTGCTGCACCTTCACACTGCGATTCAACAGGAGCGGCTGTAAACTGGAAACCAACCAAGCACCTTAGCTTGACATTTTCCTTGGTATGCAGCAGTTTCCGACAGAATGCTCTATATCTTTCTCACACACTCTGAACCGATGTGTTTCCCCCCTACACCACCTTCAGGTGACTTTTAGTGTACCTGAAGGAAAGGAAAGTTAATTGGAAACTTCAGTTCACTGCAAATCTCTGTCACTAAATTATGATAGCCTTTGTATAAGGTAAGACATCATATATCAATAGACTCGATTGCACTTGAAGGAAAGACCATAGCCTGACTTTATGAAAGATCACAATGATCATATTTAGTGTGTAAGGTAAGCATCATTTACCATCCCCAATTCCAATGTAATGTTGCAAATTTTGGCATTATAGAATCAACCTTTTCATCAATAGTTTTCTGCAATCCTACAGCTTGACCACAAACCAATTATGCAAGGAAGAGAAAAGGATCAATCTACATTCCGAAGGCACGCCAGAAGTCAATGTTTTTTCCCAGTGGCATGCAACGAGTAGGAACTTAGGAACGATGGGATTAGTGGATCCAATGTAACATCTACCAACCCTAGAAACAAAGATCAATTGTGGCAGACCAAGAAACTAGTTCAAACGCCACGTTGACACATTTAGCTCAAATGAGCATTACAATGAAAATGGAGGAAACAAAAACAATGCTGCAATAATGCCCCTCCTAATCATCAACACTCACCATTCCCCCAAATCACCTGACCGTCTGATACGCATGGAGAGCAGCAGAAACAGGGAAACCAAATCCAACAGGCATTACTCATAAAAGCAGCATCCATCTCAACCCAACAATGTGGCTAAGCGAATTCAATATTCCGCATAGACACAACCACAAGATCAATCCAGTAGCTCACAACAATTCAAATCGGACCAGCAAACCCTGAACGCGAATCAGCAAGCCCAGAGGCAAACAGAACCACACCCAATTCCGACAATAGGGGCAATGCGGTCTTTGTATGAGGCAAGACATCTTTTTTTTCGAAAAGAGGTAAGGCATCATATATCGTTCCACAGGACTACACCTGACTTTATGAAAGATCGCGAAGGATCAGGGCATTTGTGCAAGGTAAGCATCGTTCACCATCCAAAGTTCCAATTCTTTTTGTCTAAAAATTTGGCATCACAGAATGTTTCATCAAATAAAAAAAATGCAATCCTAGAACTTGACCGCGGACCAATCATGGAAAACAGGCTAATTGGAAATTCCAAAGGTAAACTACAAGTTAACACACAATCTTTTTTTCAAGTGGTGTGCATTGGATTAGTAGCGGACCCAATGTGACTAATACACCTACCAATACCAGAAACAAAGACCAATTCTGGCAGCTACCAAATACTACTAACTCAAACGGAAAGAAGCAAAAGAAACGCTCCTCCTAATCGTCAACGCCGCCAAATCACCGGGGCCGTTTCAAAAAAAAAAAATGCATGTGGAGAACAGCAGCTACAGGGAAACCAAATCCAACGGGCATATATTTCTCACGGCCATCTCAACCGGGGGAGGCGTTTTGGCTCCCGGGTGCATTTGCACCCGGATGAACAGTACTACGAAAAAGCAAATTAAATGTTTTCAAAAAAATCTGAAAAAAATTGTAGATGATCATGTTGGTGTCGCAAACATGCTTGACGAAATTCGCGCGGAACGGAGCAGCGGTGTTTCGCCGGTGAAAAAAACAAATTTTGGGTGACATTTTAAGGTGACATTTGGTCTTTGATTTGTTTTTTTTGCGCAAGCCAAAATGATTAGCATTTTGTCTCAAGTTTTGTGGGTCGCATTTATATGTGACAAAGATGACAAAAAAATTTTGTTTCAATTTTTTTGACATTTGAAAAAATCAAAAATGGCCCCGGGTGCAAATGCACCCGGGAGCCGAATTGACTTTCCGATCTCAACCCAACTATGTACGTACGTGGCTACGAGAATCCGATACCCGGCACGAACACGCCGACGGGAGCAGCCCGGAAGCTCGCAGCCGGTTTCAATCGAGCCGGCGAACCCTGCGGCGAACGGCGCCGCCCTCCGACCCGATCCCGGAGCAAGGAAGGGAAGGGAAGGGACGCACGTACCGGGCAGGGTGGGGGAAGGGGCGGGCGTGGGCCGAAGCTTGGAGCTATAGGCTTCGTCCTCCTCTGGTCGTCGTCGTCGTCGCGCTCCTGGCGGAAAAATTTATCCTCTCTCCTCCATTTTTGTCTGCTCCGTCGGTGCTTTGCCTTATGTAGGTCAGCGGTCAGGGACGAACAGGTCAAGCGGGGGTCAAGCGGGGGCAGCTCGGTAATTACGGACGGAACGCATCGCGGCCGCTAGTGCGGCCAGCGGGGCGGGATCGGACGGCCGGGGGGAGGTGGGCGGGTAGGCCGTTGGCGCGTGCAGGATTAGAAACTTCTTTGTTTGAAAAACGGAGTCGTTTTCCTCGTAAAAACCGTGTGGGATTAGGTAGAGTAACAGTAGGGGCGAAGGATTATTAAGCATTTTTTTATTAGCAAAAAGGCTTCTTTTTTTTCGAAGACTAATGTTAGGTAAAACAGATATATGGCTGCTGCAAAACACATTTTCCGTCTCACAAATATAGCATGCGCACATTTCAAGCGTGCGATTGTTCTATTTTTAGGAGTGACTAGTTAATAAATCTTTAAAATTGTTTAGCTTTTCTAAGAAGTATCCCTTTGTTATGGCATTGCATCATGATGATTTAAGTAAATATAAAAGCAAATTTCCCTATGATAAAATGTGGTTTTGCGTTTCTGCTGCATATTGCCACCCTTTCTACTCTTTCCACCCATGTATAGAACAGACAAGCTCAACTAAAAAAACAGACTAGTTCAAACTGAGTGCATAACTTTGCCCAAAAAAAAAAATCCCATGTGCTTGGCCACTGAAAAAATTAGTCACTTTTACTCACTCACGGATAAACATCATTTACAAACGTAAGGCAATTGTGAGAAACTGGAGTTTCATTGTCCCATTTGAATTTTCTATAAATGTGAGCACATCACCACCATCCGCAAAAAACCGATGCAGTATCAACTTCAAAACAAAAATGCCAGTAGTTCCCAATAGAAACAGAGAGCCGACTCAAAAGCATTGCCAGTTTAGGCATCTAGTTTCTTCTCAGCTTCACCGATGACCCGCAGTTGCTCAAAAAAGGCGGTGAGCTTCCTCATGTCCTCCTCTTGGACACTGGGGGGAGCCTTCTCTCTGTAACCGGACGCTTCCATCTTCTGAGACAGGGCATGCTGTAGCCTGCGCGTATGGATAACAAGAAACCATGTTACAGGTGATACAGTGGGATTAACAACAACAACCATACATGCGGATCTTTAGCGGGAGAGAACAATTAGATGGCATATCAGGCTTACTTTTGGATTTCATCCCTCTTTTTCCTAAGCTTTTCGAGCTCCACTTCCGCGTTTAGAGCTCCTTGAAGCTGAAGGTATACGGACAGATCTTTGTTTACAACAGCAGTCGAACAGTCAGGTGGAGTTTCGTCACTCTCTGCCAGGATCTGGAAATTGTCCAACATCAAATCAGTGTTTTGAATCAAACAGATGAAAAAGGATTAAAACAGCTACGAAAATTGATTATTCTGCGATAGACAGTCACTTGAGACGATATGCTCCACTCCAGGTTTTAGCAAAACATTAGATCCGTAAAGGAAGTTTTCAGATAATAAAACACATAATACAGCTAAGGAAATGCAAGGCAAAACCTTAAGTGACGATACAGAAGAAAGAGACACCACTAGAGATTGATAGCACTGAACAGTGGCAGCAATATCTTCGCCTCGGCAAAGTGCAAAAGCAGGTCGCCTGTTCATGAAAAAGATAAGAAATAAGATGTCGATTTGTCAAGCCAACCTTAAGTGGCCCCATACATATCATGCACAGTACATTGTGAACACAAAGCCCAGGTACCATATATACACACCTTTCATTTGTATCTGTCGGTGGCTTCAGAGATCTTAGTTTGTTCACAGTATCCAAGATAATACCAAATTCACTTTCAAGTTTATCATCTGCCCATTCCTGTGATAAAGAACAATTGTTTTAAAGGATATTGCAACATGAAGTTCTCTGTATTTTAAGTCTTCCGTTAGACATGAGTATTACCTTAACAACAGATGGATATTCTGATATCATAATAGAAGTTTTTCTGCAAGAATCTTTGGGCTGAGGAAGGCGCTGCCAGAGTTCTTCTGTTACATAAGGCATGAATGGGTGGAGCAGACGCAAACCATTGTCGAGGCAAATCCATAGGGCATCTCTACAAGCAGCTCTTGCTGAATCGAACTCTTGAGAGTCATTGAAGAAGTAAGGTTTTACAGCTTCTATAAATACATCACATAGCTGGTATTGCCACCATGAGTAAATAGCAGATGTTGCATCGGCGAACTTGTATGCTTCTAATGAGGTCACAGTCTTGCCAATAGCCTTGTTGAGTACCGAGAGTATCCATTTGCAGACCGGGGCATTGAAGACACAACAATGGTTGCTGGTGGAGTATAATGATCACCAAGCTTGCCCATTGCAAAACGAATGGCATTCCACAATTTATTGCACCATTGGCGATATCCAACAACCCTCTTGATATCAAGATTTATCTTGTCAGACTGCAAAACAAGAGAGATTCTATAAAAAGATGAATTGGAAGCTTATAATACTACAACAGAAACTCAAATGGGTGTGACTATAACCTGAGAAGTGTAAGAAATCAGTGCGAAACGGAGTGCATCAGTGCCACATTCAGCAATGCCATCAGGAAAATCTTTCTTCTTCCCTTCTCTTGCAACACTTAACTCATTTGGATCCAGGTTGCCTTCTTCCAAACGTTTGAGGAGATCTTCAAGTGTCGTACCGTTTATCACCTCGAGGGGATCAACAACATTACCAAGTGACTTGGACATTTTGCGGCCATGTGCATCACGGATCATAGGATGCAAATACACCTGCAAAAGAGGGTGCAATCATGACTCAGTATGTTGGTTAAATCGTTAGTTTCAGAATTTAAAGAGAAGCACCTTCCATCCAGAAAAGAAAAGGGTAAGTTAATGAGTTTAAGCATTTAACACTACAAGATAGTCTCAATCAAGCACACAGTACAATATGACGAAGGACGATGATGACAGAAATGTAACTTGTGTTCAAAATTAAACACTAAAGCAAAGTTTCACCATGTCCAGGCCTATGGAGACAAAAGGAAGAGGTAGCTATAAGCTAAAGAGTGCACACAAGGAATTAGATTATTTATGTATAATGGATTATATTAGAACTGTAGAATACAGTTTAATTGACAGAGAAAAACATTTGTGTCGTTACCTTCTGAAATGGCACATCACCACCAAGTTGCATACCCATCATCACCATACGTGCCACCCAGAAGAAGAGAATATCAAGTCCAGTTTCAAGTACTGAAGTAGGGTAGAAAGCACGAAGATCGGCAGTATCATCTGGCCAACCAAGCACTGTCAATGGGAAGAGACCAGATGAAAACCAAGTATCCAAAACGTCAGGATCTTGATTTAACTGGAATTTCTTCCCCGGATACTTTTTCTGTGCCTCAAGCATTGCATCACATTCATTCCTTGCGACTATCCAACGGTCATTGTTTGATCCCAGATCATTCAATTGCTCATCCTCTAGTGTCACATACCACGCAGGTACACGATGTCCCCACCAAAGTTGCCTTGAAACACACCAATCGCGTATATTTTCAAGCCATCTGCAAGAATGGTGGATGGATCATGTTTCTTGATATTTCATTACTTTCACCTGAAGTCTGCAAGAGGTGGCACTTATAACTAGGCAAAAGAAGATACCTGTACCAGTCTTGTTCATATTGTTGCGGAATAATCTCAATTTTCTTGGATCTTACAGCATCAAGACCTGCCTTTGCCATTGTATGGCAATTAACAAACCATTGAGGCTTTATCATAGGTTCCACCACATCATTACTTCTTGAACAAATGCCCAAATTCATTTCATTCTTTTTTGTGTCCTTGTACAACCCCTTAATTGGCAGAATAAAGCATTGTTAGTCCAAAACTCAGAACTACTCTGTTCCTAAATATAAGTCTTTTTAGAGATTTCAATATGGACTACATACGGATGTATATAGACATAGTTTAGAGTGTAGATTCACTCATTTTGCTCCGTATGTAGTCCATATTGGAATCTCTAAAAAGACTTATATTTAGGAACAGAGGGAGTACTTAATTAAATCCAAATGAAATAAATTGGAAAAGGCAAAAAAAAACATCAGTCTAAAGTGATTAGTAAAGGTAAATAGTTGGTCACTGGATTCCACAGGCATGAAAATTATATTTCTAATAATAAATGAGAATCCGTTACGATGGATACCCAACCAAAATGGGATAACATGAAGAAGCCTTGAAGCAACATATACATAAACTACCAAAACACATATTTCTCATAAAAAGAACACTGTACTGAGAGACTCATTAACTAGATTAATCAGAACGGGTGAAAGACAACCATGTAAGAGGTAGAAATGTTTATACAAGAATCAATATTGCTTAAGGCTAGCAAGTTCCAATTTGTTTTTGTAGTAAGTGTCAGCAAAATAGAAATGTGAATATTACATTACATAGTTCATGATATTTCACTGTATAGTCTCTCTTTGTATGGCATCACCTAAATTTATACTAATCCAGCGCAATAACCCAACAACCATTCTTCAAATACTACATCATAAGCGTTATGCACCAATAGCTAAATGAAACCAGTAATACCTTTTCCTTCAGTGCATCAATAACTGCAACCCGAGCAGCAAATCTTGGCATTCCTTCAAATTGTGCACCTCCATTGCTGTTTATCTTCCCATCATCTGTGAAGATATTGATGAACTCTAGGTTGTGTCGTTTTCCAACCTCAAAGTCATTTGGGTCATGGGCAGGTGTAATCTGCAAAACGAGCACACAACAATAAAAGCTGAGGGGGCGTATATGCAGAAGGTTCAACTAGGTAAACTGAAATAAAAATAAATTAGGTCAGTCCTAGGCATTATAACATACCTTGACAGCCCCAGTACCGAAAGTGGGATCCACTAACACAGCATCGCAGATTATTTTGAGTTTTCGGCCATTGAACGGGTGAATGGCATGCTTTCCATGCAGATGCTTATACCTTTTATCCTCAGGATGAACAGCTATTGCTGTATCACCGAGCATTGTTTCAATTCTTGTTGTTGCGACAATAATTTCACCTAGTCCTTCTTCAAGAGGATAGGCGAAGGATATCAACACACCAAACTGTACAGGACTACTATAACTAGGGACCTTCAGCATAGTTTCCTCTTTAAGCTCTAGATGATCCACCTGAGAAAACAGCATTTTTAATAAAGAAGTTGATCTTAGTCATGGGTGTGGAATCAAACTGTACAGTGTAGACAATATAATAAGCTTTATTAACCTCTATGTCAGATATTGCTGTTAAAAGTGTGCAGTCCCAATTCACAAGGCGGTAGTCCCTGTAAAGGACCAAATCATACATAAGAGGTAAGAGAACTAGGTCGGTCATTGAATGACATAGAGATGATAGTTAAAGATATGTTAACACTTACAGCAACAGAAGGAGAGGAAACTAACCTATAAATTAGGCCATCTTTGTGCAACCTAACAAATGCTTGATTTACAGCTTTTCGATCGTTGATCATCCATTGTGAAACACTGACACACGAGTTAAGATCAAGTTGGTAATTTCAGAGTAAGAAATATAAGAGTAAAAAACAAGTGCATGTGTTTTTTCTCAAGAAAACAGGAATTTTACCTCACGGGACCAATCAGCGAAGCCCCAAGCCTACGTAATTGACCCAGTATGGTACCACCGTACTGATCTTTCCATTTCAGAACCTGGCCGAAAGATGATGACAAAAAATAGAATAAGCAAGAAAATGATTACCACAATGGAATCAAATTAAGCCCAGTGTGAAGCTATGCTCACTGCGATTTTCATGACTACATCGGATATTGAGCCCGATTATTAATATTCCATAGTATAAAGGTGATGATTAAATGAATTATGATCTGACACAGGAGAAGATGAACAACAAACATAACCATGTATTAAGGGGAATAGGTGCTTACTTCAGATATAAATTTGTCACGGCCTATGTCATGCCTTGTCAGCTTCCTTTCACGCATTAGCTTCTTTTCCACTACAACCTGGCTTAGGAGAACAGATTATTAAATCAAACAGAGGGTGTAGAATATAATGCAGGTTGAAGTCAATACAAAATAACTACATTTGGCAACACCATACAAGATTTAGTTTCATTTGCTAAAAGGGAAAAAGAAAGTCTGATAAAGAGAAAGTACATCATTCTGCCAAAACTAAAATATCCATGTGGCCATTTCTTCTACTTAGGTGCATGCGAAATTGGCAAGTCTACCAGTAAGGCAGTAACACGGTAAGAAACATCTGGTGTGGTCTTTGGAAATAGTGTTCCAAATATTTTTGCCAATATTACAAACATTACATATATACTAATAGGGCCTAGAACCCCTGTTGGCAGCTTTATTTTAGTGGTGGCACACGAACAACAGACACGGTATTTTTTCATAAGTTGAGTGAGAGCAAGTGCCACCAAAGAAGATATGAGTGACTCAACTGTACTATATGTGTATGTCATTCACAAGATGAACTTAATCAAGTCCAAGATACAGACCTGTGTAGCAATGCCAGCATGGTCCACTCCTGGGACCCACAGAGCATTATATCCCGACATTCTCCTCCATCTTATCATAGCGTCCTGCATTGTTGAAACAAAATAAAAGCAAAGAGCTTAGAATGTCTCGTGAATGACAAGGGAATGGCAAATAGGTCTCACATCTCTACAAGCATAAAATTTACACCTCTATAGCCACTGTAAGTGCATGACCAATATGAAGCGCTCCAGTCACATTCGGAGGTGGTAGAACCTGAAATGAAATAACTTAGCACTTTTGCTGGAAGGAAATCCAAATCCACATTTGTACAGAAACACTAGTGATCCCATAAGATGACAGTATGCTAACCCAGCTCCCAGTGCACATCTTGCATGAAGCTCATAAGAAGTGGGTCACTTACTATAACAAAAGGTGGTTTTGTGCTTGTAGGGTCTGCCCCAAAATATCCTGCTGACTCCCACCAGGAGTACCACCTACATTGTGGGGGGAAAAGGTATTCAGTTCAGGTAGGCGTTTCAGATGCTATGAATTACAAATACGAGAAAAGCAGACTAGCATCTTACGATTTCTCAACTGCGCTTGGGCTATACTGCTTAGCCATTTGAGGTGCAAGCGATTTCTTCTCCCCGCTAGGGGTCTCAGGGTCAATGAAATCCTCGGGGTTTTCATCCCCCGCGGCCTTCTTCTTTTGCTTCTTCTCACTTTTCTTAGGTCCATCCGAAGTTGCCTGAGCCTGCAGACGACGAAGTCAGCACAAACCCATCTCCACCAAGCGTTTCAGCACCAAACTCATTTAAGAATGTTGCAACCTGGAGCCTAGCAGTCTCCTTTTGCTTTGCTTTGAGCTTTTTCTCCTCTTTCTCTCTAGCCTGCAAGTAGAACACTCAACCCATATGCGATCTTTTCCCATAAACATAACTAATAATTTTATCTTAGCACTGAATCTGTAAATTCTAACATCAGCACAATTCGCAGATGACCACACAACCAATTCGGGAGAACTGGTCGTCAATTACCAATGCGCGTCAAAACGAACAACAGCACAGGGACAAAATTCGCGAAAGCAAGTTCACACGGATCTCGGACAAGCATACCTTCTGCTCTTTCTTCAGTTTCCGCTCCCGCTCCAGCTCCAGCTCCTTGTCGTCAAGCTGCTGCTCGCATCAGTTCCAAAAGAGAGAGACAGAGAAATCGGATGAGCCAGTGATAATAAACAGAGCGCAAAATTGGACTGCCGCCGCGGCAACTTCCGCACAAACCTTCTCCTCTGAAGCCGCCTTCCCCGGTGCCTGCGCCGCGGGCTGCACGAGGCCAGCAAAACTCGAATCAGAGGCGCGCGGGCAAAGAGATCCATCGATGGGAGCGGACGAGCGCGGGGTTACCTTCTCCATGGTGAGAGATCGGGTGGTACGGCTGGTCGCGCCGCCGGCGCTTGCTTGGACGTTGCGGAGCACGGCGAGAGCAGAGGGTCCCTGAGAGGTTAGGGTTTTGCGGGATTTCTTTTGGTTTTCGAGGATGGTGAAAGGGATTAGAGGATGCCGGCCCAAGTGTGACACTGACATGTGGGTTTATCAGATGGGCCGGGATGCCATCGCTTTGTGGCCCGTGTTCTCTCCCTGAATGGGGCGGCCTAGGAAAACCCATATATCTGGCCCAGCAGGGCAGCACTTGTTCCTAAGCCCGATAAACCCTTCCTCCTTGAGTTTTTTTTCTAAAACAACTCCCTCCTTGAGCCCTTCATTTTACCATTCTCAGCCACGGCACGGCCCCCTTTCGCAAAAACCCTAATACCTACACTCCATTGCGGCCACGTGACCACGTCCTATACTCGGTTGAGACCACATCCGTAGCCTCTAATCTAACCAAATCGAAGAAAGAGGAGAAGCGCAAATCCAAGGACGCCTCCGGGTTTTTTTTTCAAGAACCAAGGATGCCTCCATTGACCCTATTGACGTCGTCGATACCAGGCCGGGGAAAAGACCGATGGCTACATGATCAAGGCCCAGTCCCTGGTCGCTCCCCTGGACACCTGCACTTGGTAACGCCTCATCGAGAACTATGATTGTCTTAACATCTACGTCGGTCGCTATACCTCCGCCAAGAGCCTTCCTCCCGGGCACCAAGTTGGCCATCCTGCTCGTCGGCCGTCGTTCCCAAGCACCACCACGTGAAGGTCAACACCCTGACCACGGAGCACCATGGTGAGCTCTGATTTTTTTTCTGTGCAATTTGATGTTCTAACACCGCCACCCCAGCCAGTCCTCTGCCTCAAACACTTCAGTAGCTGGTTTATAGGTTCGTGTGGCCGGAGGACCATGGACAGTGATGTGGTTGCTTGATGTCCATGTGGAGTGTGGCTCGGCATGAGGTGAGATTCCTATATATGATAACCTAGTTGTGTACTACAATTTCTTCAAGCAGAATTAAGATTGGCAACATAGTTGGTATTTGCAATGTGTTAAAATTGCTACTTAGATTCGTCTAAAGCTACTGAAATTTTCCTTTTTATATATTGTTTCCTGCAAATACTGATTGTTACAAATTTAACTCGCTACTTAAATTTCATACAAATGAGGGTCTCAAGGTAGCAACAGGAAGCACGGATCACAACAATCACCAACAACAAATGTTTGCTCTTCATGCTTTGTTTTGATGTACAAATACAAGCTTCATGGTAGGCATGGTAAGCTTGCCTCTTCTTTTCTTCAACATGCGCTGCTTCATTTGTTGGGTTGGAGAGCGAGGGAGAAAAAAATTGACGTACTTTTGTTCCAATCATCCTATTGCAAATGAAGAAAGAGCAAGGTCGCTAGATTACTTCCATTTTTTCTATATATCATGGTATGCATGTGGTAGTTCTCTAAATCTTGTACATGTGTTTTCTCTAAATCATGTGCTAGTTCTAAATTCTCTACATGTGTCATGATGGTGAGGGTAGCAGAGGCGACGACAGACGGCATTTCTGTCTGCACCTGGTGTGGTGGACTAGCCAGGGAGCAATGAACTTGTACTCGTATTTGGTCAAGGATGGAGATGGATTCGAGAGAGATGTCACTGGGAGCATCATTTTTGTACCAGCCATTTTTTCTGTCCTCTCTCGGTTATCCCTCTTGTTGGAAGGAGGATGACACTACTAGAGAAAAGGCTAGTAGTAGCGTGCTTGCTAAGCAGCGCGCTACTGCTAATGGCAGCAACGCCTCTTTCAAGAGCACGCTGCTGCTAAAAGCACGCTGCTACTACGTGCATTCCCGCGCTACTGCTAAATTTTCCTGTATTTTTTTCTGCAGCATATTGGCGCTGTATTTGTATAGATTTTATACAGTAGTCTGATCATATGATTTTATGATCATGATGAGTTATTATATATATATAAATATATATATATATATATATATATATATATATAATGTGGATTAGATCCAAGTGGAGGCAACATGGTGCAGATCCAAAATAATAACTCATCATGCTCATAATGATATAACAACTCAACTTCATCATCATAATAATAACTCATCACTGTTATCATAATAACAAGTCATACTCGTCATCATCATAGTCATCTAACAACTTCTACTTGTTATCATAATAATAAGTCATACTCATCATCATCACAGTCATCTAACCAACCCTAGTTAATTGTTCTCAGCAGATGATCATGAGTATTAGCTAGGGCCTGCTACCCTCTCTAAGGTAAAATAGCATAAAACAACATAGCCCCTGACTCTTCATTATAGAGAATGAAGATTATCCTGTCTCTAATTCGTGGTCTTCGCACAATGTTGCTTCCAAGTAGCTCCCTACGATTATTCATAACTTTTTCCCATTCTTTGATTGTGAGGTCTTCATCTGTTCGAAAAATCTTGTATGAACAACACTGACTCATAGGCAGAATTGGCCGTAAGATAACAACATCAATGTGACCTTTCGTATGCAGATGAGGCAATCCTTCCAGATTTTCTGTTGAAGAGCATAATAGTAATGTAGTTAGGAATGTAGTTTAGCTTTAGAAAAATGTATGCAAAAGATGCACTAGTGTCATAATAATAAAAAATCTTACTGTCGGGTCACGGGTTCCGGCAAAACCCTCAAGGTCCGAACACTGGGGTGCGCACGAAGACTTCCCCCCTACCGATCTACGTCCTCGTTCTGCTAAGATCTCGCGGACTACTTGACGAACTCACAACACAAGGGACACAAGATTTATACTGGTTCAGGCCACCGTTGTGGTGTAATACCCTACTCTAGTGTGGTGGTGGTGGATTGCCTCTTGGGCTGAGGACGAACGGTACAAGGGGAAGAATAGCCTCTTGAGGCGAGGTGTTCTTGTGCTTGGTGGGTGTGAGGATGGGTTGGATTTAGTCCCAGATGAGATGCCTCCTACTGTGGGTGCTAGCTCTATTTATAGAGGCCCTGGTCCTCTTCCCAAATATTGAGCGGGAAGGGAGCCAACAACGGCCAATTTGAAAGGGGACAACTAGTACAGCTTATTCTGACAAAAGTAGTCTTCGCCTGCAAAAGGCCCTGGTGGTGACGCCTCCTTGGGCTCCATGGTGACCTCAATCTTGCTGTCCTGCTGGTCTTGGTCTCGTTGCACTGATATGGAAACCTTTACTTGACGCCTCGGTACTCCGCGTCTGCGCTTTCCTTCTTAGCACCAAAGAGGAAACAAGGACGCGCCATTGGCGCCGCTTTGGCGCCCTTGGTCTCGATCGTCATGGCTCACGTCACGAGAACCTCGCGAGGTTTGCCTTGCCTTGATTTCTCCGCCCCTCATGAGTCTGCCTGGCGAGGCCGCTCCTGAGGAGGTCTTGCGTCGTCCGCCTCGCGAGGCTTGGCCCCTCGCGAGGGTCTTGAATGCCTTGTTGATGAAGGTGGGTCGTACGAGCCTGCTAGCAACGCCACGCCGTGGGCCGCATGCAGGCAAGTCTAGGGACCCCCGTTCCCAGAACGCCGACAGTAGCCCCCGGGCCCAAGGTGCGCTCGGGCTTGGCTTCGAGGCGAAGCCAAAGGGCAAGTGCGGAGCGCCGCGGGCCCCAACAGCCTGCGGCCTCGCTTGACGCGTGGCGGTTGATTGGACGTGGGCGTCTCCGCTTCCCCACGCTGCCTCGGCAACTGCCCGGCTTGACAAGTCCCTACGACATGCAAGGAAAACCATCATTACCTATGATCGTGGGTGAAGGAAATATGCCCTAGAGGCAATAATAAAGTTATTATTTATTTCCTTATTTCATGATAAATGTTTATTATTCATGCTAGAATTATATTAACCGGAAACATGATACATGTGTGAATACATAGACTATCAGAGTGTCACTAGTATGCCTCTACTTGACTAGCTCGTTAATTAAAGATGGTTATGTTTCCTAACCATAAACATGAGTTGTCATTTGATTAACGGGATCACATCATTAGGAGAATGATGTGATTGACTTGACCCATTCTGTTAGCTTAGCACTTGATTGTTTAGTATGTTGCTATTGCTTTCTTCATGACTTATATATGTTCCTATGACTATGAGATTATGCAACTCCCGTTTACCGAAGGAACACTTTGTGTGCTACCAAAGGTCACAACGTAACTGAGTGATTATAAAGGTGCTCTAGAGGTGTCTCCGAAGGTACTTGTTGAGTTGGCGTATTTTGAGATTAGGATTTGTCACTCCGATTGTCGGAGAGCTATCTTTGGGCCCACTCGGTAATACACATCACTATAAGCCTTGCAAGCATTGTAACTAATGAGTTAGTTGCGAAAGAGACTTGCCGGTAACGAGATTGAGCTAGGTATTGAGATGCCGATGATTGAATCTCGGGCAAGTAACATATTGATGACAAAGGGAACAACCACTACAAAAAAATACACTTCCATGATGATATGTGTTTGACACAGTAGGTCGCGTTTTTTGTCATGCATGTACATCCATGAAAAAATTATGACAGAATCAAGATAGTCATACCTGTGCTGTCGTAGAAGTGTTCCATGACATTACCAAAATTATCATCATGGAAGTGTCCACTTCCATGACGATAACTTGCGCGTCACGGGAGTGCTTTCGTCAAGGGTGACCGACACGTGGCATCCACCGTAACGGAACGCTGTTAAGCTATCGGGTCGGGTTTTGGATCCGATAACCCGTTAACAGCCTCGACCAATGGGGATTTTCCACGTGTAAAATCATCATTCGCTGGAGGAAACACGTGTCGGCTCATCGTTGGGACAGATGTCATCCACTCAATGGACAAAAGGCGCCTATGGTACGCCGACATGTGGCACGGCCAACAGAGGCCCATTCCTGTGAAAAGGCCGGCCCATGGAAAGCCTGTTAACGGCATGTTCGCATATAGCCCATTTACAGCCCGCTAGCCCAAGGCCCATTACGCCCTATCCGAATTAGGCCCAGTAGCGTCATCTGGGCCATCCAATATGATTCCAGCCCGTTTTCACTTCTAACCCATGTATGGCCCATGACGTCTTTCGGCCCATATGAGGCCCTATGTAACTCTTGGCCTATTAACGGCCCGTGGTGAAACTGGCCCGTAATGAACAGTGTATCACTTTACACCCATTAACGACCCGTGGTGAAATCGGCCCGTAATGAGCGGTGTATCACTTTATACCCATTAACGGCCCGTTATTCCGTTGGGCTATTTCCGGCCCATGTTATCTTCGGCCTTCTCGAGCCCATTTATTCTTGGGCTCATTTCCGGCGATTCGTTTACTTACGGCCCGTTCTTGTCATTTTACGCTTGTGGGCCAAATTCAGCCGTGGTTACTGATCGGTCCGTTTGTGGTCCGTTAATATGTTGGGCCGTTTTCATAGCGTCATCAACACGGCCTATTAACGATGGCCCGTTATGGTCGACCCATGAGCAGACGATTCCAACTCTAGCCGTTTACGGCCATAATGCGACTCGTTATTGGCCCATGTTTGTTAATCGATCAAACGGCCCGTATAAGGCCCATTGATGATCTGACCGTAGAGAACGCCCATTGATTCTACGACCGTAGAAGGCCCATTATTTCTGACCCGTAGAAGGCCCTCATCGCTTTCTACGGCCCGTAGAAGGCCCATTGTTCTCTGACCGTGGGAGGCCCGATGTCACTACAGTAAATATTAGCCCATGGTTATTGTGGCCTAGTTTTAAAAAAATAGGTTATTGCAGCCACTAGCAAACCGCGGAAAAAGAACTGCACTAATTACAAGCAAACAAATAAACAAGACAACAAGGAAATAAATAAGCAAGCAACTTATGCTAGGCTATCAGGGCTATTACACATATTACATCCACTAGGCATCAAAGTTCGCCACCAGTGCAAGGGAACAAAGCAGCATATAAATGCTGCAGCAAAACAAGTCCATAACTGAAACCACTTCAGAAGAGTTCAAGAGACAATATCCTGGGTACCCATAATGCTGGCAAGATGCTTAGCAAGCTTATTAACTTTCTCTTGTTTGGCGCTTAAATCCTCCAGTAACTTCTTTGTTGCACAAGAAAGTACGCTTGTCCGAATTCTGCGAGGGACTTCCTCGGTCCTTTGGCTTCTTGCAAAGACCTGATCGATGCCTTCGACTTGTAGCTGAGGCTGAAGAAGCGAAGTGATTCAGCAGCGAAGTTCGAAGAGCTTGTGCGGTGATTGGCAAGAACTTTCGAACACTACATCAACACAGACTGTGGGGTTTTCTCACTGTCTACAAGATCGTTTTTATCACCTTTCTTGGAGACCAACAAGGTTGTCTCACTATCTTGAACCTTATCTGCATTACTTTCTCTACCATTGCATAGTGGGGTGCTCTTCTCCAATATTCTGTTTGCATACTACAAGAGAAACAAGCGAGACACATCACGAGTTTAGCTTTGTAGTATACGAAACTCATTTTGGTAAACCGGTTCAGTAGTAAGGTGGACAGGATAACAGCATGAAACAAACATATATCTATGTTGTATGGTCAATGTATTGTCCATATCATTCTAGTTTATGTTCCCTAATCAAGATAGAGACACAGTTCAACTCATATATTTTTAAGACACAGCAGCATAGACAGAATATAAGTGTGAGAAACTACACATCATTGGCAGCACTTGTAATGTGCATCACATGAGAACATAACTGTTTATACAACTTAAACTGAAATCAACATAGAGCAAGAAGTTAGAACAACAATCCAGTTAAAGAAATAGGTTTAAAACATACCTGTTGCACCATTGGAGTTTCAGTTGGATCCTTCAAATTCGAAAGTAGTTGGTATGAGTAAATACAGTGATGCAACAACAAAGGAGTATGGACCAAAGCTACGGAATCTGACCTGAGAACAGTTGCTCTTCTGCTTTATACATGGAGTTTGGGTTAGCTGTGGTGGTCTTCGTGCTTTAGAGCGCTGCAGTAGCTTTACAAGCTTTCGTGTGGGGTAATCTGTGGTGGACATGGTGCTTTGTCAACTATAAGTGGGTTACTATCCGGGGTTGCGGTTAGATGGGTTGTAGCTGGTTCTCCGCCTAACGGTGTAAGTGTGCAATCTGGAAGAGTCTTGATTATGTGTGGTGGGGCTAGTTTGTGGGCCAAGACAACCATGGTTCTATCTGCATCGACGGGTAGCACTTGTCTTTTGTGAAGAACGGGTTTTTGCTCCCTTAGATACCGCCATCACCCCTCTAATTCAAATGGGTGATAAACAAGAAAAGAAATTGAACGTCTGAGACATTGTATGATAGCAGATGTGGTAATTCACATATATGTTGTCTAACCAAACATGACAAAGATGACACAATTTCACATATATGATGCCTAACTAAACAGGATAGCATGACACGGTTTCAGATATATGATGGATAACTTAACAGGATATAATGGCATAATTCAACATATGATGAGTACCTAAACAGGATGACATGACAAAACTATATGATGTCTTTCTAAAATAGGTTGGGATAAAATAATTCACATACATGTTGTCTAAGTACTATGAGGATGGCATGATATAATTGACATAATTGATTCATATACTAAGCGGTGGCACTGCATGTATGATCTCTAAACTAAGCGGATATAATTCAATGTTGTGCATATGATGTCTAAACTAAGCAATGCAAGACACCATATGCATCATATGAGAAATATAAACATTGCAACTTAGAGCATACACCTCGGTGGGATATAGGAATTTGGTCATCTGTCCTCAGATAGATCCTCTGAGGAGCTCCCTGTAACCATCGAGATATATGCGTCAACAGGTACCATTGCCTACTCTGAAGACCTTGTTTTCACTCCAGATTTTTCCATAACCGGCTCAAATGGCTGATACACATGAAGAGTAGTTCAATATACATAGATTGTCGACAAATGGAATATGTATTGAAAAAAAAGATGGCATGAGATAATTCACATATATGATGACTGGCTCCATGGCGGTGCATAATTCACATATATGATAACTGGCTGAAAAACATGGCACTGCATAATTCACATATCTGATATAGAAAGCAGACAGGAGGCATTCACACAAAGCATGTCTAATCTAAGCAGATGGAATGGCAATGCAAGACACCATATGCATGATATGAGCAATATAACCCAGCCAAGTTAGAGCATGCACCTCGGGGGATACGTTGGTCATCTCTCTCTAAATCCTCCTCTCGAGGAGCTATCTCAGAACCAACAAGAAATCTGCATCGACGGTGTAGCATCGACCGCTTTCGAGAAGACCTTGTTTTCCTCCAGATTTTCCCATGACCGACTCAAATGGCTGATGCAGGAAGAGTAGATGAAGTATAAACATTGTTGACAAATGGAATACATTATGGAAAAAATATGGCACGATACAATTCACATATCGATGGTGGCTAAACAGGATGACATTGCATGATTCACGTATATGATGCCTGGCTAAAGAAGATGGCATTGCATAATTCCCATATACTCCCTCAATTCCTAAATATTTGTCTTTTTAGAGATTTCAAATGGACTACCACATACGGATGTATATAGACATATTTTAGAGTGTAGATTCACTCATTTTGTTCCGTATGTAGTCACTTGTTGAAATCTCCAAAAAGACAGATATTTAGGAATGGTGGGAGTATGATATAGAAACCAAGCAGTGGCATTCACACAAAGCAAATCTAAACTAAGTCGATGACATATAAGATGTATAATGTAAGCAATGCAAGGCGCCGTATGCATGATATGACCAACATCGGCATGCGAGTTAGAGCAAACACCTCGGTGGTAAGCAGGTGTGGTCGGCTCATACGAATCTCCATCTGAGCAGTTATCTTCCTCTGGAATACAACTGGAAATGCAGAGGGGGGGGGCACTTCGCCCACCATGGAGCCAGCGTCTGCATGACATTATATTCGACGCATACGGTCTTCTCTTTTTCTCTACATGTTCAAGACGATTGTGTACAATATCTCGACATGCATAATAAAAAAATAGTTAGATTTTGTAAGGCCTAAGGGGTGCATGCAAAAATCAAGACCGATGGTAGCAAGCGAATGGATGGATCCAAAACTAATGATAGCAGATAGATTATAGCTTCAGTTTAAAAAGATAGACAATGGATCATCTATTGTTTGTTGCCCACCCAACATGAACCACATAGAAGACCCCAGATGAACCAGATAGTAGACATATACTATTCGTTGTTGGCTTGATATGAGACCCATGGGCAATTCAAAACTCAAGATTGAACGATAAAGTAGCAGGTAATAATAACCGATGTATAACGTAAGCAAACACGATAGACTGCGACCTCCCTTCCGGAACTGTGTAGTCCTCAGGTTCATCTGCTCAGTCGATGATGGTAATGAAGTTGGCGTGGCTGCCGACAACGGGGAAGATGATCTGAGGCAGCGAAAGGAAGTCTGCAGGGGGGGTCTCTGCTGCAGTGAACGCTTCTATCGATGGTGCACCTCAGGTGGGGTGGATGACGGCACGGCAGGAGCAGGACATAACACACAGAGTTTTCTTTAACGCCTATCTGAAAATGAAGTAAATCTGTAAGGGCTCCTTAGAATTGGAGGATTTTATAAACGTAGGGACAGGAAAAACACAGGAATATGATAGGAATGCACGTGCAAAACAGAGCATTTGGAAACATAGGATTTCGACCAACCTGGGTGTTTGGCTCACATGAATTGGAAGAACAGAGGAATGGAGAAACAAAGTGATGCGACGAGTGTACAACCTCTTTGGCATAGCCTTGTGGACCTCGGCATCATTGGGTTGGACGTGGAGGATGGTGATGATCTTTGGTGTGTGATCGGGCGGGGAAGAAGATCCGACGCCTCTGGAAATGGCGCCGAGGGTACTGCTCCGCTGTGATGGACGGTTCCGTCGTTGGAACAGCTCCGCTAAGGTGTACGACGACGAGGCTGAAGCATGACAAGACAGACAATGTTAATCTGAAGTGGGACCCAAATATCATCTGCAATAGATGATGTAAAATACATCACCAAAAAGTGCTAGATGTTAAACGCATCAGTCGCGCCACGGCCGGTCCGACAGATGCTGTAAGTACTGTTCACTTTGAACTTAATTGAAGAAAATAAACTTCACAGTCGAAACTGAATTTTACTGTCGAAACTGATTGAACTAGTAACGGAGCATTGCAATAGATGTTTAGGGCGTTCGAGCACTAGTAGCAGAGAAGCAGTGACCTAAATCAGCAGACGCTCGAGCAGGGAACGCACTAGCAGAGAGCAAGTCATGCAGTAGCACCGCGAGCGAGTGCTAAAGCAAAGCAACTCCTATAGCTGCCAGAGGTCGCAACAGCAAAGCGGTAAGCGAGAGCAAGAGCAGAGCAAAGAAGACGAACAAAAGCGAGGAAGCGGTCGGCGTGACCGACAACAGAAGAACAGAAACGCGGCAGCGAGAGCGAGCAGCTGCAGCTAGTGCTGTTGTGGAAGTCGCTGCCGAGGAAGCAACAACATGGGGGAGAGACGCCATGGATGATGTGGCCGGCGATGGCGCCGTCGATGGAGACACGCCATGTCTGCTCACTATCGAGCACCGGCAGCCCCTGAGACCAAATAAAAGATAAAATGCAGCGGTGAGTGCAGAACCTCCTTGATGGCGCCGAGTTGGCCTCGGCTTCATCGGAGGAATTGGTGAGGGTGTTGCGGTTCCGGTGGGGCAGGTCAAGATGGCGCTGTGGGGATTGAGGTGGCGCGATAGACGTGGCGAACGTCGGGGCAACTCCTTGGAGGTGGAGGACGGGGCGGCTGATCCGACGGTACGATGAGATCGATAACGGATCCTCATCCGGTGAGGTGGATGAGGGACGGTGAGCTGTTGCGGTGGACGACGTAGTCGGGGAAGAGTCTCCAGCCAGGCGGCGATCGGGAGGCCGACGGAGGAGCGTGGGGTTTTGCGGGTTTTGGCGGCCTCGGTGTACGAATGTGGGGGCGAAGGGGGAGGGGGAGCTAAGCTTAGGGACGCGCTTGTCCGAAATGTAGGGTAAGTTATCGGTACCCCACGGTTTTGACACCATGACGTGGAGCTTCATTTTGGTGAGGGTAGAAGGGGATTTGGCGATGTCCGGGCTGCGGGGCGATTTCAGATGAGGAGGGAGTTCTCGCGCGCGTCCAAATTTTGGGATAACAAGGCGCGGCGCGGGTTGAAGAAGTGGGAGTTTCAAAGCAGGTGAGACAAAAGATACTCGAGCTTCAAAATTTCGGGATAACAAGGTGCGGATTCCTTGTTCGGCAGAACAAACTTAACGTGTAAAAAAACAATTCATACAAGACACAAGAGAGTCATGTCCCCTTTTACTATATTGCTATAGATGCCATTGAAAAAGCTACAAGAAAAATGTAAAAAAAATCGGGAGAACAAGATTACCCTGCACAGTACCAAATCGGTTCGCACTTCCCTCAACAACAACAAAAAACAAATTAATTCCCACCAAAGAAAGAGTAATGTCCCTTTTTATATGATTACAGACGCCATGATCTCGAATTTCAATTTTTGAATCCACGTTATGTTGAATTCGAATATATCGTTAGGTGACCTTGCGGTTTACAATTGATGTAGTCGTACATTTTGATCTTCCATCATATATGAACATTTTACTCCACCATGTGAACATATATATTGTCGTCTACCATATGGACTAAATTTGAATCAATTTTCCTTATTTGAATATGATTGTTGTCAAGTTATACAATAATTTAAATATTATCTTGATAACAAAAAACATACATATAGCAGTAATCATATTTCACTATGAACTACATGTACCATACACTCTCCAATTCAAATATTTGTATCCATTTTATGTTGAATTCAAATCATAGTACATTATTGGTCTAGGTAGCGAGATGTTTGGGATAATCTAAACCCTGTTTTCATACATATAATTTTTGGTTGAATTGGGACAAGTTTTGGTATAAGCCTCTTGCAAAACCGGAGATTCTCTCAACAAGCCTCGTGGTTCCGAGAGGGAACGTGTCACCATTGTGTGCAAAATGATATATGCTACCTCCCCCCTGATTTTATTTACAGAGGCAACATAGAACTATATGAGTGCCCTGTTAAATTTTGGAATTATTTCGGGTTCATTTGGCCTTTTTATACATTAATTGAGTTTACGGACTTTTAATGTGCATAATCTAAATATGAATTGCATGCACATGCTCGGTGCACCAAAGTGGGTTGAAAAATCACATGTGTGTCCTTGGTTGAATTTCTAGGTCCCATGGAAGAAATGATAATGAAATTCAAACATCTGGGCGTCATGACTCGGCCGAGAACATCGAGAAACTTTGATTTTAAATTTATGTAAATCCAAAACTCGCTCGGAAATCATGAAACTTGGCATGGTGTCATGTCATTGCACTAACATGTTGTGGTAAAAACTTGGGCCGATTTGGAAGCTCGTGGTTCTAAGAGGGAACGTGCCACCTTTGAGTGTGAAACGATATACGCTGCTCCCCCCTTGAGTTTCTTAACAAAGGCAACATAGAACTACATTAGTGCCCTATTAAATTTTGGAATTATTCCGGGTTCGTTTGTAGTTTTTTATACATTAATTGAGTTTACGGTCATTTAATGTGCATAAGTCAAATTTGAACTACAAGCACATGCTCCGTGCACCAAAGTTGGTTGAAAAATCACATTTGTGTCCTAGGGTGAATTTATAGGTCCCATGCAAGAAATGAGAATAAAATTAAAACATCCGGGCATCGTGGCTCGGCCGAGAACATTGAGAAACTTGGTTTTAAAATTCTTGTAAATCCAAAACACGTCTGAAAATCACGAAACTTGGCATGGATGTCATGTCATGGTACTACCATGTTGTGGTAAAAATTGGCGAATAGGAACAGATTTTGGTATAAGCTTCTTGCAAACCAAGCTTCTCTCAACAAGGCTCGTGGTTACGGGAGGAACGTGCACGCCTTTGAGTGCTTGAAACGATATCGTTGTCCCCTTGAGTTTATTTACAAAGGCAACATAGAACTACATGAGTGCCCTGTTAAATTTTGGAATTATTCCGGCTTCGTTTGGCCTTATTTACACATCAATTGAGTTTTTGGTCATTTAATGTGCATAATTCGAATTTAAACTACAAGCACATGCTCCCGTGCACCAAAGTTGGTTGAAAAATCACATTTGTGTCCTCAGGTAAATTTCTACTCCCTCCTTCCATCTATATAGGTCCTAATGCGTTTTTCGAGGCTTGACCAAACGTTAGAGCAATAATATATGACATGCAACTTATACAAAGCATACCTTCAAATTTGTATGTCAAAGGAGCTTCCAATAATATAATTTTCATAGTATACATCTCATGTGCTATTAATCTTGTCAATAGTCAAAGGTTGTCTTGAAAAACACATTAGGCCCTATATAGATGGAAGGAGGGAGTAGGTCCCATGCAAAAATGAGAATAAAATTCAAACATCTAGGCATCGTGGCTCAAATCGAGAACATTGAGAAACTTGGTTTTAAAATCATGAAACTTGGCATGGTGCAATGTCATGGTAGTACCATGCCGTGGTTAAAAATTGGCGAATAGGAACAAATTTTGGTATAAGCTTCTTGCAAATCAGAGCTTCTCTCAAGAAGGCTCGTGGTTACGGGAGGAACGCGTCGACTTTGTGTGCATAATTCAAATTTGAAATACAAGCACATGTTCCGGTGCACCAAAGTTGGTTGAAAAATCACATGTTTGTCCTCGGGTAAATTTCTAGGTTCCATGCAAGAAATGGGAATGAAATTCAAAATTCTAGGCGTCGTGGCTGGGTTGGAAACATTGAGAAACTTAGTTTTTTAATTCCCGTAAATCCAAAACACGCATGAAAATAATGAAACTTGGCTTGGTGCCATGACATGGCACCAACATGTTGTGGTAAATTTGCTGTCCGATTTGCGAAGGCGCACACATTAACAATCAACAAAGTCATTTTGGAACAAGTGTTGTCACGTTACAATCGGAAACACAAGTATTATTGAAATCGTGGGCGTTCTACTTACTAGTACCATTTACGTGCCGCCACGCGTCCCCATTTTTTATTATCTAGGAGGCGTCGTACAGGGCAGCTATTTGAGTACGAGAGGCATGCGATCAGACCCCTGCGCGTGCTTATCGGGAGGAGAGCTCTTTGACCTCCATCTGCCGTCCACCTCTCTCCCAAGGTCTCCATTAATGGTGCCCGAGCCTCTGTTTAATGGCGTGGCTATGTCTCGCTGGACTGAGATTTAAGAGAGAAAAAAGAAAATCTGAAAGAACGGATCTTGATGTAAGATCCGACGGACCTATATAGCATCTACTGCGACTTAAAGCAAGACTGATGAATATATAAGGACGATTATTATTTTTTGATCAAAGAAGGGCTTGCCCTTTCCGATTTTCATTACTGAAAACCACCACAATTCACAAGAAGTTCAGCACAACTCCAGCCTAACAAGAAGGACTAAAAGCTACCAGATTGAAATCGCAACATCCCAAGAGGCCAACAGAGGCCAAACATCCGCGCTAGAACCCAACATTTCACAACCGACGACACAATCCACATCCTAAACCGATTATTACATCAAAAGAAACCAGGAAATCAAGGAAGCCCAAAGAAGCAACTAGAAGAACAAAGAACGCCAGGGTCGCCACATCAAGAGTTTTCTTCATTCCAGCCTCGCAACATTGATCTTCCACAGAAAGATAAGGATGATTAATTGTCTTACATAATTAGAAAGATAATTAAAAAAGGCACATGCAGCTACGCCCGAAATACACAAGGGCAAAAGAAGAAGGAAGTCAAGGATCTGGCTCTCTGATCTCTACTTTCTTGATGCGTTGCTGCAGGCCGCGGGAACTAGTCTCCGCGGCGAGCGACGATGAGCTCTTTCGTGTCCTCAAGACGCTGCTTGAGAACATCCACGGATTCCTCCACCAGCCTTTGGCGCTCGTTGCGGAGCATGTCATTCTCGTCCATAAGTTTCTTGATGATGACGCCGGTCCTCTTCAACAAGGCCTTTGGTCTCCTCCTGCTGGTCTGCACTTCAGACGATCTTCTCCCTCAGCAGGTCGCGCTCGGCCCGGAGCCTCTCATTGCCCTCCCTTAGTGCGTTGATAGCCTGTTCAAACAAGGCTTTCATGTCGTCCTGCAACCTCGCCCAGCCGGAGATCTGATCCATCTGGCTATGGATGATCGCATGCATGCGCCGTAACGATCGCCGCTTTGCCGGAAATTTTCCCGAGCTGCCACGGTAGCGGCGGACATCTCTTTGCATTAGTGGCGGCGGCGGGACATCTCTGCTACCGGGTACGGCCGGACGATCTGCTTTGCATCGACGGTAGCGGCGGGACCTCTGTCTTTGCCGGTGACGCGGCGGGACCTCTGTTCTGCTACTTCCGCGCGACGGGACATGTTGGCTGCTCTTGCAGCGAGGCGGGACATCTCTCGTGCTTCTGCTTCCATGCTCGCCTCTCCCTAGTGGCAATCTCTTGACCCAGAACTCACGCTGGCCATGACAGACGCAAGGGAAGGATGATGAATGACTTGTTTGTTTTTGTGGATGAGGAGTTGAGGAGGAATGTGCAGTCATCTTGGCATACTAGTATTTATAACCGAGTACTATTACGCTCCTAAGTGGGAAACCGTTTAGGTTGTGATCGGTGTGAACAGGTTTGCAATTCAATACAGCGTGGAGTAATTTGGAATGTGACGAGACGCAAGCTCAAAATTTATTGACGGTTCTAGTTTCGAAGTGCGGCACTATTCTCGGATGGAGTACTTCTTTTTCTACTCCCTCCTTTCAGGTTTTATAGGGCTTATCTCAAAATTTTAGTTTTTCCATTTTATAAGGCTCAATTTGGTTGTTCCCCAACACATGTTCAAATTCCAAGGTGCATTAAATCATTGCATGCAAGTATTAAGAGAAAATTGACCAATGCATATACTTTATGCACGCAGCATTGCAATTAATGCATTGATAAACATAAATTTTTGAGAAAAACAAGAGCATTAATTAGGTGCTTTTGCAAACTACAAAAAATATTCCACCACTCACCATCTTGGTTGGTGAGATTTTTGAATTAAGCCCTATAAACCGGAAAGGAGGGAGTACTGTTGTGTACGTGCAATAACTGGCACCGTCGTATACATATCTTACGGTTAATGGGGCGTTCGACAGGAATAGCCGCGTGGCGAGCTCTAGGCTAGTCTTTTTTCTAGACACATTAAACCTATCTTTCGGGACTTCTCGAACGCACCATCGTGCCACCCACAAAAACTTGTACTCTGAGTGTACGTTATACAGGAAGAGAAGAGGTGCACGCACACACTCGTCCTCTCACACATGCCTCTGTTTTTTCTTGAAAAGGAGGATGATGAACCCCGGCCTTTGCATCTGGGAGTCACACACGCATCTGTAGCTATGAATTGTACTATTCTCAACCATCCGATTGGCTCTATCATGGATGTACCTATATACTAAAACATGTCAAGATACATCTATATTTTGACAAATGGAAGGCATGTATTGTGGAACGGAGGGAGTGTTTGTCATCAAAATAGATAAAAAGGGACGTATCTAGAACTAAACTACGTCTACATACATCTCCTTTTATCCATTTTGATGACAAGTAGTACTTCTTACCCAAAGAAACTTTATATCCAACCGACACAAAATATCCGTTCGACTGTTGGAAATTACTGATCTGATATCGAAGTAATTGCTGCATCGCCACCAAAACCCACCATTTCTTAAGCTAAAGTATACCAAGGTAATCCCTATATTAGCATATTACTAAGATAAACAGAAGGCACTGTAGAAACATTTAGGATGTGAGCTTGTCAATCTGAATGTGGAGGGACACAAGCTTAGCCCCGGCCAGCAGCTTGGGCGGAACTGTCAAGAAGGTCAGCTCCTGCACGTCGACGTCGCCGGGATCCTTGCTGCAGCCCGGACGCTCGTGTGGCAGTTTCATGTGTAGAGTAGTCTAGGATAGCGTGTACCGTGCCTGTAAGTTTAAAATCGTTGGGGTCGGCTCCATGCTATGTGGCCATATCGAAGTTCTTAAAAAAATTAAAATAGTCTTCTGGCCCTACCTGACACCCTGGTGATTGTAGTTTGCATGCTCATCTGGTCAAGACAGGAATATATATTTTAATTTGTTTTTTTTTTTGAAAAGGGGACTCTGACCTCGCATCGAGCGATGCATACAACCACATATATTTTAAGTTGTGGTGGGTAAATGTTAGAGGTTGCAGCAAATATATTGTACAATGCGGGTCTTTCAGCCAAGTTTAGAGGCAAGCATGTGGGGCCAGTGCTATGATGTGTCGCGTCAACTCGTACAACGAGGAGAAGCTTGATTTTACTACACGCCTTCTCCCTCGCCCATGCGCGCGGTTGCTCACAAACAAGGACAGACTTTTTCTTAGTAGTACTTCTACAACAAGCTATCCGTGCCGCTCGCGGTGGACGAACATGCAGCAGTGGATTCGACACTGTAGAAGCAGTAGTAGTAACATCATTGTTCGTCTTCTCGAAGAGGCGAAGAGCCAAGCGCAAACCGAACATTGCAGTTGCGAACATTGGAGCACGCATATAGCCAGGCTCTTGCATGAGACAAAATTGCTATGTCAGCCCACTATTGTACTAGTACGTACAACTACTTGCTAGTATAGCCCTGCAAACTAGAAAGGAGTATTTGCCCTTCTAGAGATTTCAACAAGTGACTAGACTACACCGAGACGGAGTACATATGGAGCAAAATGAGTGAATCTGCACCGTAAATAAATACGTACTAGTTATATCGTTTTGCTCTCCGAGGTGCACAATATTGAGTATACTGACTAGTATCTTTTTGACACGCATTTACGTTTTTTCTACACAGTACAGATGCAAGCGCTCATATACACGCACATACACTCATCCCTATGAACACACACACGCACGGCACTATCATCTTGAAATTTACGAAGTCACCATAGGCACCTCGTCGTCGACGGGTCCATAGGTGCTTGAATGCCAAGGAGGGAGAGGGTAGCGGTTCCCGAGACGTTGAACGGTCAATGATGCATCCTCAATTACATGCAGAGGGAATTAATTGGAGAAGCAGAATAGAGCCAGCACGATGTGAATGCAACAGAGTAGCACATTGTTTTTATGGCCATATCACCACATTGTTTTCTACTGCTGGTTCACTGGCTACCGTGGTTCGCTCTGCTGGTTCATTGGGCTGCCGTGGTTCGCACTCCTCCGACCTGAGTAGTACTCCCTCCATTCCTAAATATAAGTCTTCGTAGATATTTCACTGTGGACCACATACAAATGTATATAGATGCATTTATGTGTAGATTCACTCATTTTTCTCCGTATGTGGTCCATAGTGAAATCTCTCCAAAGACTTATATTTAGGAACGGAGGGAGTAGTATAGTACTAGTATATACCGCATCATTCTTTGCTCCTTCTTACTACTCCGACATGTGGGAGAGCCAAGATCCGGTCGACGTGTCATGCACCAGATTAGAGTGCGGAGCGGAAGGGGCATCACCCGGTCGGAGCGCCAGATAATTCATGACTATAGTGAGTGGTCATATCACAAGTCTTTCCAGTGATGTAGCCGTCAAATCGCACAGCCCCACTCGCTCACCCTCCTCGCCTCTCTGTCAAACCGCCTACCCGAAAACTGCCACGCGTACTGCCCGGGAAAAGCCCCGCCCTCAACTTTTAACTACGCGAAAATAGTTCGAGCTTGTTCGTTCTATATAAATACTGATTACTTCAGTATGTTTATTCACCCGTGGGGTTGTTCAATGAATGGAGGCGGGGAGCACAAGTGAACAATCTTGTAGTACTACTAGTAGTAAGTAGGAGTCGTCTGATAGTCACCTTAAATAGAGAGTTTCTTTTCTTTAATGCCACGTACACAAATTGAAATGCTTGTTGTGGAGAGAAAAAGATAATCACTCCACTACTATATATGGGCCTTGAGAGGCACAGGCGTTTGCTTTACTAGGGTTGCTCTCTTCATTCTCTCATCCTCTCCAGATATAAACAAGACAGTGGTAGCGACATTTTCTCTCTCGCTCACTGCTGGTCACAGATCCGGCGAATCCTTCGGCCGGTGTGTAGAGGACTAAAAGGTGCATCGTTCACGCGGTCATCGCCGCCCGAGGGAGGAAACCCACAGTGCCGGAGGGGCCCGATCCTCTGCCGTGCCGTTCTCTCGACAACCTGATCTTTGGCTCGGGAGGTCCTCCGACCCTTCTTCCTCCCTGCCGTATTGTCCATAGATCGACACCACCGCCGACATCCCAGCGACCCTCAGGTATAAGTTCTTCGAAAGCGGCCTTGCTCTATTGCCCCAGCTCCCCACGTGTCTGCATGTGCATCTTTTTATACTCCCATCAGCTCTTCCAAAGCCACCTAAATTTTTAGTATTATTAGAGGTAAAGCTACTTCATGCATTCGGATCTAGGGCTTTGTTAAAACAACGAAGAAAGGGGGGAAAGTTGTAGCATGAATCTAGGACTTGATTCAAAGAGGAAATAATATGGTGAAAGTAGTAGAGACCGGATACCCAACCGGTCTCTTTGTTGAAAAGGGAACTAATGGGAAAACGCAGTACAAACTGGATAAGGAACAGATCTATTATTGGTTGAAAAAAGGATAGAAAGTGGCGGCTGGTGGACAAGTCAGCAGTATGTCCAGGATTAGATTTGCTGCAATCACATAGTAAAAGGTCTCAAGGATTAGATTTGTTTCCCTCACATAGTAAAAGGTCTAAGGAATAGATTTGAATCCCTAAAATAGTAATAGGTATATAGATTAGATTTGCTGCCATCACTTAGTAAAAGGTCTCTGTGAATAGATTTGCTGCCCTCACATAGTACAAGGTCTCCGTGATTAGGTTTGCTGCCCTCACATAGCATGAACAAACTCGGCATCACCACTTTATGCCTCCTTGTAGGTATATTGTGCCGATGCGCCCAATCGTCGCATGTCCTTATACCAACCTTTTGTTGTTGTTAATGTAAGGGCGCATGTAAAATGAGGCGATCACTGCTGTTACCTTAGGGACATGTGTAACGGTGTTATTGTTAATCTAATGCCTCCAGTGATAAGATGCAATTAAAGCTGTGTTACAAATGGCACTCTTCTTTGTTTTCCCAAGATGATAAGTAAGTTGCTCCTTACGTCAGCCGAGGGTCCTGGTGTCCCCACGGTCCCATGCCCTTAAACCAACTCTTTAGCTGCTGTTGATTTACTGTGTCTGGTAAACAAGCAATGCCACCATTAAAGTAACGGAAAAACTAACGCCCACACATGTGGGCGTTTGCGCATTGCCCACACGCCTCCATCACCACTCATTTTGCCACGTATGAACAGATGACATCAACAGAAATCTTTTTGGTTTTCGGCTTAAAAATATTTTATCTCCTAATTAAAAAAGCGAATAAAATCCGTTTTCACCATTAAATTCGTCTTGACGAGATCTTCAAAACTAGACCCCATGTTGATATGTTTCGACGAGATTTTTTTTTGCCCAAAAGTTGCCATGATGTTTATATTGTAGTTGCCATGGTGCTTAAACTAAAGTTGCCATGTGGCAATTTTAGTTTGTAGATCATGGCAATTTTAGTTTTTGATGATGGCAATTCCAGTATTTTGACCATGAAAATATTTTTTTGCATGAACCATGGCAATTTTAAGTGCATGTATCATGGCAATTTTAGTTTATGGTGCATCGCAGGTCTAGTTTCTTAATTCTCCGTTTTATAATATGTCAAAAATTACTTTTTCATATAGAAGAAAATAGCTGAAACATAACATGGCAACTTTAGTGTAAACATCATGGCAATTCATGTGCAATAGATATGGCAACTTTTAACCCAAAAAAAATTTCATCGAAATATATTGGTATGAGATCTAGTTTTGAAGGTCTCGTCGCGAGGGATTTAATGGTGAAAACGGATCTTCAATCGGATTTTTTATTTAAAAGATAAAACATTTTAAAAACTGAGAATCCAAAAAGATTTCCACATGCATGCATGCGGTGACATGGCGTAGTCTGTATGTTATAGGGCGTGTGGGTGGGTTTGCCTCCCACCACATGTGTGGGCGTTAGTGTTGTCCTAAAGTAATCCCATATTTGAGGAATCTCATTGTTGATCGTAATGCTTCTGGTAACATGAAGCATTGCTGACGTTTTAAAATTTCTACTGTCCTTGCGTGATTGCCATGAACATAATTAAGATGATTCTTTTCATTTTGTATATGTTTCGTATATTTTTATTGACCAGCAATTGTTTACTTTCTATCTTTTTGTGCAGATAGGGATATCCATTTCACCTTGTTGCTATTGTGACCTTTTGGTGAACTGCACAAAACACTTTTTTGGAATGAGTGTCTTGTGCAGTTCAACTAAAATGTCACGTGGGCAACATCTCTCAATTTTGGTGGAACTGCACAAAATGGTGATTGGAGTTTCCAAAATCTCCATCAAGTTCTGCTGGTAATCTCGTGCAACATTTTATTAGCCTTTGCAAGATGGAGCCGTCACTGTCTGTGACGCCCGGGTAATCATGCTACAGTAATCCCACGCTAATCATGCCATGTCACCTCGGTTACTGTTGCTAACATCGCAATGGTTCGAAACCGTTTCGAAATTTAAATTCTAAATATGTCAAACAACAAACATTTTCAAAAGTTGAAACAAAAATGTTCGGTGGGTGCCGAATATTACAAGGGTAATTATAATAAAGAAAACATATTTTTAGAAAGTACCTGAATATTTTAAAATGAATTAAAACAGAAAAGAGAAATAATAAAAGAAAATGCAAAACAGAAAACAAAATAGAAAAAAAGGAAGGACTCCCCCCCACTGGGCTACGGCCCAGCATGCCACCGCGCCCCCCCCTTTTGGGGCCTCAACCCACCAGGCCGCCAGGCCGGCCCATTCCGCCGCCTTAACCCCTCCTCCCCCCGAAACCCTAGCGCCGCACCCTCCCACTCGCGCCCCCACAACCCCTCTCGCTCCCTCGTCCCTCTCCCGATCCGATCTGGATCCGGGACCAACCTCCCCCACTCCCCCCTCGATCCACTCCTCCCTCTCTCCTCCCACTGGATCGGCGCCGCCGCGGCACCCCGTCGCCCTTTCCCGTCGCCGGCGTCGCTCGACGCCTTGCCGCCTCTTCGACCCGCCTCACAGCTGCCGTTCATCGGCGAGGTAGCCACCAGCGCCCGAGCCTCACGCCTGCGCCTCGCCACCGCCTGGCTCGAACCCGCCCGCCGCCGCCGGAGCTCCACGGCCTCGCCGAAGGCGCTCCATCACCGGCCTGCCTCCTCCTCGTCGACGTCGTCCCCGTCCTCCTCCACAACGGACCTCCCCGAACTCCCCCGCGCCCATTGCACCGGTCCCTACACCCCCCTGTGAGGCCCTCCTCCTACTCTGCCTCCGCCCACACTTGTGCCCCGGGGCCGCGGCCTCCCCACGCCGGCCTGGGCCGTGCTCCCTGCCGTGCTCGGCACCACTGCGTGCAGGCCGCGCCCTGCCTTGCCTCTTTCCCCACTGCGCCTACCTACCTCTGCCCCCGCCTCGCCCTGCCGCCACGCCCGGCACGGCCGCCTTTGATGGGCTTGTGTCCGCCAGGCAGCGCCTCTTGAACCCGTCGCGTAGAGCCCACACGGGCCTACTCGTCGATCGATCCGTCGCCTCTACCTCGCGTCGTCCGGCCGCCCGTCGCCGGGCAGCAGCCTCGTCTTCGTCGCGGCCTCGGTTGGCCTTGGACAACACCAATCGGCCGGCGCTCACGCCATTGCCCGCTAGTGCCAGTGCCGCTTGCGCTTTGGGCCACGATAATGATGGGGCCCGCCAGACGTTTAATTAAAAAAAGATTTAATAAAAAACATAAATAAATAAAATAATTAAAATATTAATTAGTTAATTAATTAAAGAATTAATTAACTTAATTAATCATGATTAGATTAACCCAATCACCTAGTTTAGTTAATTAATCATAGGTTAGTTAACGATCAGGCGACATGCGGGACCCACACGTCAGTTGACCAGTCAACACCTCTGCTGACTGCTGACATCATGTTGACGTCATGATGGCGTCAGCAAACACTGTTCTGGATAATGTTGTTTTAAAATAATTAAATAATCCTAAAAATGATTTAAATCTTTTAAAATTAATATAAAATAAACCGTAGCTCAGATGAAAATACTTTCTACATGAAAGTTGCTCAGAACGACGAGACGAATCCGGATACGCAACCCGTTCGTCCGCCACACATCCCTAGCATAGCAAACACGCAACTTTCCCCCTCCGGTTAATTCGTCCAAAAACACGAAACACGGGGGATACTTTCCCGGATGTTTCCCCCCTTCACCAGTATCACCTCATACCACGTTAGAACCCGTCTAGCTTTGCTTGTTGTCCTGTTATGCACTTGCTTGCTATGTATTCATTGTTTCTTCCCCCTCTTCTTCCGCTAGACACCGAGACCGACGTCATTGCTACCCAAAGACGACTACGGAGTTGACGACCCCTCTCTCTTGCCGTGAGCAACCAGCAAGCCCCTTCGATCACGGATATCGCCTACTCTTCTCTATCTTGCTTGCATTAGAGTAGTGTAGCATGTTACTTCTTTCCGTTAATCCTATCTTTGCTGCATAGCCTTTGTCCTTGCTACTCTTGTTGTTACCTTTACACCTTTATCCCATCGCTTAGTATAGGATCTTTGGTGTTCCATCGATGGCCCTACACTCTTGTCCGTCTGCCATGCTATACTATCGGGTTGTGATCACTCCGGAGGTGATCACGGGCATATACTATATACTCTACACTATTACATTACCGTGATACTTGTTCGGAGATGGGGGCTGAAAGGACGGTGGCTCCATCCCAGTAGAGGTGGGCCTGGGTTCCCGACGGCCCCGTTACTTGGGGGCGGAGCAGCAGGCAGGCAGGTTGAGACCACCTAGGAGAGAGGTGGGCCTGGCCTGGTCGGCGTTCGCGGATACTTAACACGCTTAACGAGATCTTGGTATTTGATCTGAGTCTGGCCATTTGGTCTATACGCACTAACCAACTACGCAGGAACAGTTATGGGCACTCGACGTCGTGGTATCAGCCGAAGCACTTCGTGACGTCAGCGACTGAGCGGCGCGCGCCGGATTGGAACGTAGGCCTGCTCTTGTATTAAGGGGGCTAGGATTACGCTTCGGCACAGCGTCACATAGCGTCTTGAGTGTGCTAAGGGCAATGGGCCCTGCACTGCGCTTAGGTTTAGACCGGCGTCTTGGCCTCTCTGTTGTGCCTAGGTGGGGCTGCGACATGTTGATCTTCCGCGGCGGGCATGACCCGAAAAAGTGTGTCCGCCAAATGGGATCAAGCGTGTTGGGTTATGTGGTGCACCCTGCAGGAAGTTAATCTATTCAAATAGCCGTGATCTTGATAATGTGACGACTTGGAGTTGTACCTTGACCTTATGACAACTAGAACCAGATACTTAATAAAACACACCCTTCCAAGTGCGGATACAACCCGGTGGTCGCTCTCTCTTAGGGTTACGAGGAGGGATCACGGGTAGGATTATTGCTATCTGATGCTACTTGGAGGACTTGAGACTACTCTTTGCTACATGCTGCAAAGGCGGAGGCTGCAAGCGTAGTCTTGACGGTGATTAGCTATCCCCTCTTATTACGGCATTCTGCGATTCAGTCCAATCGATATGGCCCTTTACACATATATCCATGCATATGTAGTGTAGCTCCTTGCTTGCGAGTACTTTGGATGAGTACTGACGGTTGCCTTGTTCCCCCTTTTTCCCCTTTTCTTTACCCGATTGCTGCAACCAGACGATGGAGCCCAGGAGCCAGGTGCCACTGTCGATGACGACTACTACCCCGGAGGTGCCTACTACTTGATGCAGCCTCACCGACGACGACTGTGAGTAGTTAGGAGGATCCTGTGAGGCCTGCGCTTCTTTCGATCTCAGATCCTGGGCTTTGTGCTAGCCTTCTTAAGGCAAACTTGTTTAACTTATGTACGTACTCAGATATTGTTGCTTCCGACTTCGCCTATGATCGAGCACTTGTATTCGAGCCCTCGAGGCCCCCGGCTTGTATTATGATGCTTGTATGACTTATTTATGTTTTAGAGTTGTGTTGTGATATCTTCCCGTGAGTCCCTGATCTTGATCGTACACATTTGCGTGCATGATTAGTGTACGATTGAATCGGGGGCGTCACACTGTCACCACAATGGCACTTTATTTTAGTGGAACTGCACAAAAGGATAAGAAAATTATAGTTGCACCTTACATGAGCCGGACAACCGACCTTAATGTTCCTCAATTTTAGTGCAACTACTAAAGAAGAACCTACCAGGTCACAAGAGCAAGTACTTCTTGCTAGCTGAATGATGCAATCTTTGCTTCATTTCAGGTGAAGCTGAAAAAAGCGCATGAATTGAATCATGGAACTCAGGAAGACCTCATCCAAGTAGAGTTGGAGGTTGATATCAAGGAGGCCGCTATTAAAGCAAAATCATGCTCTCCGTCTCCTTGTTTGTCTTTGTGCAAACATGCTTGTGCAAACAGGAATACTCAACTCTGAGATGTTGTGACAGTCCAAGAGCATTCGTCAAGTTCTTCGATTGTATGACATGGCTAGCCAAGATGGATTTAATCCCGATATTCACTTTATCAAAAGGCTCTAATGGGTTGGTTACGAATCTTGCAAGTCGGGAATCGATGAGATGTGTAGGCATCTTTGTTGTACTTATTATTTGAATATTATTTGTTGGTTACGAATCTTGCAAGCTCGTAAACACGACATGATGATGCAGAGGACAACAACCATAACAAAACAGTTCAAACTTGGTAGTATTATCTTTGTGAAAGTGCGACAAATGTGCCGATCGTAAAAGTGCCCCGAGAATAATAATTCTAATTGTTGTGCATGTTGATCCTGTGGCACCGATAGAACGAGCGAATGCATTGCTTGTTTTAAGTATAAATTTCTATTAAAGCTAATTAAATTTAAGTAAAGTGACCACTAACTCCTGTTATTACAAGATTACCAATCTGAGACCCGCTCGTGAACCGGCGTGTGGCCGAGGTGCATCTTATGCCAGGCGTCTGACGACGAGGAGGGGTAATGCTTGTTGTCGCATGTACACACTCGACTTCTTGTTGAATCCGGTTCCCCAAAATTTGAAAAGCGAACTGCTTTGCCGCCGCCTACACACTCGTTCACTCGAAGAGACTCCAATGGCGATCCGAGGGGTGAGCCTGCTGGATACGGACTTCAGCAAGGAGTTCCCCTTTGAGTTCGCCGTTCAGTCCTATGGCTGCACCAAGTTGAATGTGATGTACACCAACGATGCGGACTCGGTGAAGCTATGCCTCGCCTCAGTCCTATGGCTGCACTAGGTTCTGGAGCATTCGCCCGTTTCATCGGCAGCGCCGACTGCACCTTCGCTACGGTGGAGAGAAGGAAGAACGCAACGATTCGCCCATCTGGTGCAGCAAGCTTGTCGACATCCAGAAGCAATATAAGATCATCAAAGCAGACGGAGAAGGACTCCGTGGTTGACCTCGCGAGACCATCATCGACCCACGATATGCCAACATGAAAGAAGACGACCTGAACACATGGGAGGTACCTCTGAATCTAGCCTACATAACCTACGCGGCCAAGGACGCATACACATGCTACGACATGTACAGGCAGATCTTGGACATGAGGGCGTGTCTGCTTCCCGTAACCGACGAGTACACGGACAGCCGCAGCGTCATGATCAAGCGTGCCAGGAAGGTCTAGATGTTGTACTTTATCTGTTTATAAGCACCTTTATCATCTGAGTGTTTCATGCATTAGCCTATGTGTCGTAATTATTTGTTTTGTCCAAAATATTTCTTTAAGAACCCATTAACCTGATTGCTTTTTTGGTGGCTATTTGCTTATGTATGTAAACTAGTTTACTTGTCCGTAAAAAAACTAGTTCATTCGGCTACTGTGCTTTGAATCTCCTTCCTCCCAACATATTCCCCTCCTCAGGTGGACCCAGCAGGTCTCTGAATTTTCTCCCACTTTATTTTTCGATGTAAACTGAGTTTTCTCCCAGTACTTTCCCCTAGAACCAACTCAACTATCCCATGTCTAGCCTAAAAAATAATAATACCCCATGTACTATTAACTCATCAAATTAAAATGATATTTTATTTCGTAAGTTGAAAGTTCTTACAAAATAATAATAATAATTGTTTATATATAACTTGGCAAGTTAACTCCTAGTGATTGCGTACATAAGCTTACAAAGATTTTACTGACGTGCAACCATGTATTTATGTTTTTATAACATTTCTCCGTCTAGCCCAACATGATATTTTCACCCAGCCCAGCAAGTCCGCAGATTTCAAGAAAAATGCAAATGGGATTTAAACGGGCTGCATAGATGCTACATCATTGTTTCACCCAGCCCACCAAATGGACTAAAAAACGTTCCCCCCGCTGACAGGTCGGACCCACCAGCTATATCTTCGCAACGCAAGGAAGTGCCTCCTTATTACGCACCAAAAAAATGAATACCCCCTGCTAGCTAGGACCCACCATAGTGGGTGGCTGACTTGTGGGCCTAGTAAGTTGACGAGGACGGAGGGCTTTGTCAACTTAGTCAATATGAACGATTCGAGCTCCAGTGACCGTACGATGTCCATCCAACAGCCATAGTGATTCTTCAACCTCTGGTCTTCTTGCTCCAGCCGCCCAAAGCGGCCGTCGGTGCGTGCTCCTGCCTCTCGTGGCCGTTTGTGATGCCTTGAGGCCTCACCGCCCCTACTACTTCCACCGGCCCGTGGTATCCCTCTACTCACCCACACCCCTGTTATTCTACAATGACGGCAGCCTCACGCCACCGAACCAGTGAACCCTCGTACTCCTCTCCGCGTGGGCATCCATCGCCGCGTCTTCCCGGCTCCGTCGTCCCCTTCCTAGGCCTCGCCGTCGTCCACCGCCTTGGTGCTCTCGGCAAAGATGGTCAATGTGGTCAACAACCGACTTCCATCGGAAGAGTATCAGACGTGGAGAGGCTGATACCGGGTCCACGACCACAACCCAGCTTTTTTTGTGATTTGCCAAGTAAGTCGCTTTGTCGGGCTGTTGGGCTGCAAATCTTTCAAGACGAGGAGAGCTTTCATTCATTTGGCGAGAAAATGGCCTATCAGTAATGAGAAATGAACTGTACATTTTTAAAACACATCAAATCGGCAATTAGTTTCAAATATCTTTTTTTCATTTCGAGATTTTAAATTACATTAATTTTTATGCGTGGAGAATTTGTTGGATTTTATATTGATATACATTTATTTTTAAAATCAGTTTGAATGTGAGTCGAAATTTCGGGATTAAAAACAGTTCGGACCAAGACCGAAATATGCAAAATTTCGTATAATTTTTTAACCGTGGCCACAATATGGGCTGTAATGCTAACAAAAAGAATATGGGCTCCAAAAAAACATTAATAATTAGCAAATGGGCTGTAAATTATTAGAAATAATGGCAGATGGGCTGTATGCTATTTTCCACAGATTTGAGGCTTTCTTAAAAAAAAAAAAGGTTGACGCACAAGCAGTGACTGTTGGATGGCCATCCAACGACCGTCGTGCTTTTTCAATCTCTGCTCTTCCTGCTCCAGCCGATCAAACAAGTGCCGGCGGAACTGCCTGCTCCTTCCTCCCCACGGCCGGCTATGCTGCTGCGCAGGCCTCATCGCCCCACCATACTCCCATCGCTGGCCTAGCCATCCCTCTACTCACCCACACCTGCTGTTATTCTCCAGCGACGGCAGACGAACCAGTAAACCCTCAGACAACAGACTCCTCCGCGTGGGAAACAAAAACAAGCTGTCGAGTCTTCCCCGCCTTCGTCGTTCCTTCCTAGGTCTCGCCATCGTCCCACCGCCTACGGTGCTCTCGACACGGCTCGGTCAACGTGGTCAACGCGGCCGACATGCATCCGAAGTGGATCAGACGTGGAGAGGCCGATACCGGGTCCACGGTCGCATGCAAGGAAATGCCTCCTTATTACGCCCAAAATAATGATTCCTCCACGACATCATGGACCCACCGAAAGGGCCTCTCAGATTTCGCGAAAAAACGCGTTACCGCAGACAGCTCGGACCCACTATATCTTCGCACGCAAGGAAGTGCCTCCTTATTACGCACAAAAAAATGAATACTCCCACATTGGCTGGGACCCTATAGTGGCAGCTGACTTGTGGGCCTACTAAGTTGACGAGGACGGTGGGCTTTGTCAACTTAGTCAATATGCATGATTCTAGCTCGATGGACCGTGACGATGTCCATCCAACGGCCGTAGTGCTTCTTCAACCTCTGGTCTTCTTGCTCCGGCCGCCCAAACCGGCGCCGGTCGTGCCTCGTGCTCCTGCCTCCCGTGGCCGGCTGCGATGCGGCGGAGGCCTCACCGCCCCTACTACTCCCACCGCTGGCCAGGCCATCGCTCTACTCACCCACACCCCCTGTTATTCTGCGGCGACGGCAACCTCACACCGTAGCGAACCAGTGAACCCTCGTACTCCTCTACGAGTGGGCATCCACTGCCGCCGTCTTCCCCGGCTCTGCGTCGTCCCCTTCCTAGGCCTCGCTGTCGTCCACCGCCCTGGTGCTCTTGGCGCAGCGTGGTCAAGGAACGACTTCCATCGGACGTGGACTGTACGTTGTACGTGGAGAGGCTGATAGCTGGGTCCACGGCCGCAACAAGGAAGTGCCTCCTTATTACGTGCAAAATAATTATTTCTCCACCTGACAGCATGGACCCACCGGACGGGCCACCGTATTTCATGAAAAAATGTTTCCCCCCTGACTGCTGGGACCCACCAGCTACATCTTCGCACGCAAGGAAGTGCGTCCGAGCAAAAAAAATGATTCGCCGACATTGCTGGGACCCACCAGCTACATCTTCGTAGGGCAAGGAAGTGCTCGACAAGAGGGACCCACCTGGCGAAGCGTCGTAGCATTGTCATTCTGGTCGCGAACGATATGCGTTACATATATACCGGTGGATGTAGAGGCGCGACGTGTTGTAGTAGAGGCGCGCGACGTAGCATGTACACATACGTCTGTGGCGTGGTGCAAGAAAGAAAATCTGACCCGCGCACGTACGCTCTGTGCAGGTGGTCTCGAACGCCTACTCGCGCATAAGTACGGCGAGGGCTCGTGTACATGGCTGGGTCGGAATGGAGAAACAACGTCGTCGTCGTGTTCATGGGGAGGCAACGAAATACGTCGTGTTCATGGGGAGGCAACGGAATGCGTCGTGTTCATGGGGAGGCAACGGAATGCGTCGTGTTCATCGGGAGGCAACGGAACGCGTGGAGCCAACCGGCTGGGTCGGAACGGAATGCACGGTCGTGTTCATCGGGGGAGATTGGACGGAACAGGCGATGGAAACGAGGCTGGCGTACCACGTAATGGAGGAAAGCGGCCTTGTGTTCGACCGCCACGCTCAAATCGGATCCTGTTCGCCGGGAGGGTGCAGCGTCTGCCAAAAGCGGAGGAAGCGGACCTCCTACGGTCGAAAGCAGGGGTCTGTTGATCGGGAGGGTGTGGCGTGCCAAAAGCGGAGGAAACAGACTTGTGTTGGAGCGCTTCACTGAAACGGGGTCCTGTTCATCGGGAGGTGTGGGTACCGCAAAGCAGGACTCCACGGATACTGTTCATCTCCACCGTCGACCTCCTCCAGCCTCCACGGGCTACCGTCGACCTCCTCCGGCCTCCACGGGCTCCAGTTCATCCAGCCTCCACCACGCGCTACTCCACCGCCATCGCTCAACCACCCCTCCACCGTCTCATCGCTCATCCAGCCCTCCACACCACGGGGTCCTATTCAACCACCCCTCCACGGGCACCCCTCCACCGTCTCTGTTCATCCGACCCTCCACACCACGGGGTCCTGTTCAACCACCCTCCACGGGCACCCCTCCACCGCTCTCTGTTCATCCAGCCCTCCACACCACGGGGTCCTGTTCAACCACCCCTCCACGGGAACCCCTCCACCGTCTACTGTTCATCCAGCCCTCCACCACACCACGGGGTCCTGTTCATCCAGAGGCAACGCCACCAATCACTGTTCATCCAAACCCCCCCAACGCTCACTGTTCATCCTAGAGGCAGCATCGATCGGCTTCAGTTAGCAGTAGTAGCGAAGGAATCGCTCGATCGGGTTCAGTTAACAGCCATCGATCGATCGCTCGGGTTCGATGAACGTAACTCGCAGTCTGTCGCCGGGTTGATTAGAGCCCAACGCCTCGCTTCGGGTTGATTAGAGCCAACGCCGCACACACGCAGCGACGTGTCTGAGAAAGCAGCGCATCGCTCGGCCCCCCACCTCCCACCGTAATCGGGAACTCCCCGAAACTTTCCTCCCCCTCGCTTCTACCACGGTTTTTTCCATCATGGACGGCCCAAAGAATGTCATGCAGCTGCGTCTCCGGCCCGCCCAGGACGAAAAGCCCATTTTCTGTCATGATTTTTTGTCATAGAAGTAGGAGCCCACCACATCTATGATGATACCGGGTTTTGTCACAATTACCGTCATAGAAGTGTCATATGTATGACAGAAAAAAAATTCGTTCGGCCCAAAATGTCACGGATGTGTCTTTTTTTGTAGTGAACGTATGTTGTTATGCGGTTTGACTGATAAAGATCTTCGTAGAATATGTGGGAGCCAATATGAGTACCCAGGTTCCGCTATTGGTTATTGACCGGAGACGTGTCTCGGTCATGTCTACATAGTTCTCGAACCCGTAGGGTCCGCACGCTTAAAGTTCTGTGACGATCGGTATTATGAGTTTATGTGATTTGATGTACCGAAGGTAGTTCGGAGTCCCAGATGAGATCAGGGACATGACGAGGAGTCTCGAAATGGTTGAGACGTAAAGATCGATATATTGGACAACTATACTCGGACATTGGAAAGGTTCCGAGTGATTCGGGTATTTTCGGGGGCACCGGGGAGTTACGGGAATACGAGGAAGAAGCAATGGGCCTCATGGGCCAAGTGGTGGAATAGAGGAGGCAGGGCGCGCGGCCCCCCTAGCCCTAACCGAATTGGACTAGGGGGTCGGCCCCCTTTCCTCCTTTTCCTCCCTCTCCTTCCTTCTCCTTCTCCTCCTTCCTTTCCTCCTTCTAGTAGGAGTAGGAAAGGGGAGTCCTACTCCTACTAGGAGCAGGACTCCTCCTCCTGGCACGCCCTATAGGGACTGGTCGGCCTCCCCCTTGCTCCTTTATATACGGGGGCATGGGGCACCCTATAACACACAAGTTGATCTGTTGATCTCTCCCAGCCGTGTGCGGTGCCCCCTCCACCATATTCCACCCTGGTCATATTGTAGTGGTGCTTAGGCGAAGCCCTGCGTCGTTAGCAACATCATCACCGTCATCACGCCGTCGTGCTGACGGAACTCTCCCGCAAAGCTCTGCTGGATCGGAGTTCATGGGACATCATCGAGCTGAACGTGTGCTGAACTCGGAGGTGTCGTGCTTCGGTACTTGGATCAGTCGGATCGTGAAGACGTACGACTACATCAACCGCGTTGTGCTAACGCTTCTGCTTTCGGTCTACGAGGGTACATGGACAACACTCTCCCCTCTTGTTGCTATGCATCACCATGATCTTGCATGTGCGTAGGAATTATTTTGAAATTACTACATTCCCCAACAGTGGGAGGCGCTTGTTGGCCTTCTCCTGCTATAAATGAGGAGGGGGGCCGAGCCCCTGTCGCCCATTCCTTCCCATTCCGCTTGCTTCTTCTTCCGCTCCACCGCTGATTCCGATGGCGCCATCGAAGAGGTTCTCTGCCGCAGAGAAAGGAAAGGTCCCTCGCAAGGGGCCCGGCTCCCCGACGCCCAAGCGTGGACGCGGTCCTCCCCGTAAGCACACTGCGACCCTCATTGCGGCCCCCCGCTCCCAGGCTGGCGCCGCTGCGTGTTGCAGGGGTCGCTCCGGTCGCGGCAGCCCCGTCGATGAAGGGAGACGTGTCGTGGTTGCGCGGCCTCCCCGACCGCACTTCCACTCGACAGAGGTGCTGCCAGAGTTCGTCGTCTGGTCGGAGAACCCGGCCGGCAACTGGCTTCAATTCCCGCGCTTCTTGATCGACGAGCTGCCAGCCTCTGGTCCAGGCGGGCTCTGGTTGCAGGCAGACGGTTGATGCAGCAGGGCTTCTTGGGTCATGGTCGAGGTCTCCGCCGCAGGCAACATAGCCTTGGCTCGCGGCTGGCAGACGTTCGCTGATACGTCTCCGTCGTATCTACTTTTCCAAACACTTTTGCCCTTGTTTTGGACTCTAACTTGCATGATTTGAATGGACCTAACCTTGACCGATTGCTTTTCAGCAGAATTGCCATGGTGTTATTTATGTGCGTAAACAAAGTTCTCGGAATGACCTGAAACTTCACGGAGATTATTTTTGGAAATAATAAAAAATACTGGCGAAAGAATCAAGGCCAGGGGGCCCACGCCCTTGCCACGAGGGTGGGTGGCGCGCCTGCCCCAGGGCGCGCCCCTGCCTCGTGGGCCCCCTGGAGCTCCACCGACCTCAACTCCAACTCCATATATTCGTGTTCAGGGAGAAAAAAATCAGAGAGAAAGATTCATCGCGTTTTACGATATGGAGCCGCCGCCAAGCCCTAATCTCTCTCGGGAGGGCTGATCTGGAGTCCGTTCTGGGCTCCGGACAGGGGAATCCATCGCCATCGTCATCATCAACCATCCTCCATCACCAATTTCATGATGCTCACCGTCGTGCGTGAATAATTCCATCGTAGGCTTGCTGGACGGTGATGGGTTGGATGAGATTTATCATGTAACCGAGTTAGTTTTGTTAGGGTTTGATCCCTAGTATCCACTATGTTCTGAGATTGATGTTGCTATGACTTTGCTATGCTTAATGCTTGTCACTAGGGCCCGAGTGCCATGATTTCAAATCTGAATCTATTATGTTTTCATGAATATATGTGAGTTCTTGATCCTATCTTGCAAATCTATAGTCACCTACTATGTGTTATGATCCGGCAACCCCGAAGTGACAATAATCGGGACCACTCCCGGTGATGACCGTAGTTTGAGGAGTTCATGTATTCACTATGTGTTAATGCTTTGGTCCTATACTCTATTAAAAGGAGGCCTTAATATCCCTTAGTTTCCATTAGGACCCCGCTGCCACGGGAGGGTAGGACAAAAGATGTCATGCAAGTTCTTTTCCATAAGCACGTATGACTATAATCGGAATACATGCCTACATTACATTGATGAATTGGAGCTAGTTCTGTGTCACCCTATGTTATGATTGTTACATGATGAACCACATCTGGCATAATTCTCCATCACCGATCCAATGCCTACGAGCTTTTCACATATTGTTCTTCGCTTATTTAATTTTCCGTTGCTACTGTTACAATCACTACAAAACCCAAAAATATTACTTTGCTACCGTTACGGTTACTTCCATATTACTTCGCTACTAAATACTTTGCTGCAGATACTAAGTCATCCAGGTGTGGTTGAATTGACAACTCAACTGCTAATACTTGAGAATATTCTTTGGCTCCCCTTGTGTCGAATCAATAAATTTGGGTTGAATACTCTACCCTCGAAAACTGTTGTGATCCCCTATACTTGTGGGTCATCAAGACTATTTTCTGGCGCCGTTGCCGGGGAGCATAGCTCTGTTCTTTGAGTCACTTGGGATTTATATCTGCTGGTCACTATGAAGAACTTGAAAGATTAGAAAACAAAAATTTATCCCTCAACTACGAGGGGAGGTAAGGAACTGCCATCTAGCTCTGCACTTGATTCACCTTCTGTTTTGAGTAAGCTTGCGAGCCCTAATTGATGATGCCACTTCTGCTATGCATGATACTTATGATGAAACTGCTTCTATGCTTGATACTACTGTGCCTCTTGGTGAATTTTTTGATGAACAACTTGCTAGGGCTAGAGAGAATGAAATTATTGAAACTGATAATATTGATGAAAGTGATGATGAAGACTCTCCCAATAAATATGAATTGCATGTTGTGCCTGAGGGCTATGTTATGGATGAAGAAACTGCTAGAGACTTTCTTGCTTGCAATGATAGAAGTGATCTTAAGAAATTATTAGCTAAGCTTAAACAAAAAAACTCTGAATGCTAGAATGAAATATGATCCTGCTTATGCTACTTCACCTATCTTTATTCTTGATAACGATTATGAATTCTCTATTGATCCTGATATAATTACTTTGGTTGAATCTGATCCTTTCTATGGCTATGAATCTGAAACTATTGTGGCACATCTTACTAAATTAAATGATATAGCCACCCTGTTCACTAATGATGAGAAATCTCGCTACTATTATATCCTTAAAATATTTCCGTTCTCATTAAAGGGTGATGCTAAGATATGGTTTAATTCTCTTGATCCTGGTTGTGCGGGTAGTCCCCAGGATATGATTTATTACTTCTCTGCTAAATATTTCCCCTCTCATAAGAAACAAGCTGCTTTAAGGGAAATATATAATTTTGTGCAAATTGAAGAAGAGAGTCTCCCACAAGCTTGGGGGAGGCTTCTCCAATTACTTAATGCTTTGCCTGATCATCCTCTTAAGAAAATGAAATACTTGATATCTTTTATAATGGACTAACCGATGCTTCCAGAGACCACCTGGATAGTTGTGTTGGTTCTGTTTTCAGGGAAAGAACACCAGATGAAGCTGAAATTCTATTGAATAATATGTTGACAAATGAAAATAATTGGACACTTCCTGAGCCTATTCCTAAACCAACTCCGAAGAAAAGGGGTGTTCTATTTCTCAGTCCTGAAGATATGCAAGAGGCAAAGAAATCTATGAAAGAAAAGGGTATTAAAGCTGAAGATGTTAAGAATTTACCTCCTATTGAAGAAATATATGATCTTAATTCATCACCTATTGAAGAAACACATGGTCTTGATAACCCGACACGGGTAGTAAAGGTAAATTCTCTCTATAGATATGATAAAGCTGAAATCCCTCCTAACAAGTTTGCTAGCCAATGTTTGGATGAGTTTGATAACTTTATGGTTAAGCAAGAAGATTTTAATGCGTATTTTGGTAGACAATTAAAACAAAATGCTTATATGATTAAACACTTGGGTGATTATATGTCTAGAGTTAAAGGTGAACTTAAACTCATTAGTAAACATGCTTTTATGGTTACCACTCAAGTAGAACAAGTACTTAAAGCTTAGAATGATTTGCTCAATGAATTGAATAGTAAGAATAATGATTTTGTTGTTAGAGTGGCTACTAGAACTTGTAAAATGACTCAGGAACCTTTGTATCCTGAAGGTCATCTTAAGAGAATTGAGCAAGATTCTTAGAGAAATAATATAGATGCACCTAGTCCTTCTAAAAAGAAGAAAAAGAAAAATGATAGGAATTTGCATGCTTCTAGTGAACCTATTGCTGAAACACCTGAGAATCCAAATGATATTTCTATTTCTGATGCTGAAAGACAATCTGGTAATGAACATGAACCTAGTGATAATTTTGATGATGATGTTCATGTTGATGCTCAACGTAGTAATGATAATGATATAGAAATTGAACCTGCTGTCGGTCTTGATAACCCACAATTAAAGAATCAACGTTATGATAAGAGAGACTTTGTTGCTAGGAAGCATGGTAAAGAAAGAGAGCCATGGGTTCAGAAACCCATGCCTTTTCCTCCCAAACCATCCAAGAAAAAGGATGACGAGGATTTTGAGCGCTTTGCTGAAATGATTAGACCTATCTTTTTGCGTATGCGATTAACTTATATGCTTAAAATGAATCCTTATGCCAAGTATATGAAAGAAATTGTTACAAATAAAAGAAAGATACCGGAAGCTGAAATTTCCACCATGCTTGCTAATTATACTTTTAAGGGTGGAATACCAAAGAAACTTGGAGATCCAGGAGTACCCACTATACCATGCTCCATTAAAAGAAATTATGTTAGAACTGCTTTATGTGATCTTGGAGCCGGTGTCAGTGTTATGACTCTCTCTTTATATCGTAGACTTGATTTAAATAAGTTGACACCTACTGAAATATCTTTGCAATGGCCGATAAATCAACCACTATATCTGTCGGTATTTGTGAGGATGTGCCTGTTGTGGTTGCAAACATTACTATTTTAACGGACTTTGTTATTCTTGATATTCCCGAGGACGATAGTATGTCTATTATTCTTGGAAGACCCTTTTTGAATACTGCGTAGGGCTGTTATTGATTGCAACAAAGGCAATGTCACTTTTCATGTTAATGGTAATGAGCATACGGTACACTTTCCGAGGAAACAACCTCAAGTTCATAGTATCAATTCTATTGGAAAAATTCCATCGATTATTATTGGAGGTTTTGAATTTCCTCTTCCTACTGTCAGAAAGATATATGATATTCTTATTGTTGGGGATGTGCATATCCCCGTCGAGGTAACATAGTGTTATTCGAATTTTCTCCGGTTTCATGTTATTTGAAATGAATTTGTTAACAAGACCTGATCAACCTTGTTAGTGGATTCCTTTTGATGAGCATGAGATGGATGAAGTTAGAAAGCACAACCTTCTGTACCCTCCTTTTACTTTCTGTTATTTAGTTGAAATAAAGTAAAAATAGTATTTTACATACATTTTCTGAATTATCCGTGCAATATAAAAATACCCCGAAAATAAAAGTTCTCCGAATGCCCTGCCAATTTAATATGGTTTTTTCTGGAATATTTGAGAATATTTGGCAATGAGAACACAACAGGGGGAGCAAGCACCTGGGCATGAGGGTCCAGGGCGCGCCCACCCCCTGGGCGCGCCCCCCTGCCTCGTGGGCCCATAGTGGCTCCTCTTCACTTATTCCTGCACCCACACACTTCTTGTTCCTCCCAAAAAAAATCACCAACTAGCTCAAGCACGAGTTCTAGCTCGTTTAGCTGCGATTTTCGATCTCCTTGCTCAAAGCACCTCTCACAAAACTGCTTTGGGGGATTGTTCCCGTGTATGTGACTCCTCCATTGGTCCAATTAGTTTTTGTTCTAGTGCTTTATTCATTGCAAATTTGTGCTCGACCATGTTCTTGAGCTTGCATGTCAAATTTATATGGTTCCAAGTAGTTCTAATGCATGATATAGTCTCTAGGCACTTGTGGGAGTAGCTGCTATCAATTTTGTTGAGTTTGGTTCACTTTTATTTGAAGTTACTAAAAATTTCAGAAATTTTTAGAAAATGATGAAGAGATTTTTGAGGGGCTCTTCTAGCGGAAGCTCGAAGGATAAGCAAAGTGAAGAAGCGGAGAGGCCCAAATATAATCTGCCTCGCACCACGGAGGTTCGGCCATGTGAATGGCATTGCGATGATTTCTTGAGAGCAGCCGGGATTTATGAAGATTTTTATGAGTTGGCTGAGAATGCAGGCCTCACCGACTTCCTCCGCGACCAACGCGAACAGTATCTCTTACTCACCAATACCTTTGTGCAAAATTTTCATTTCCATTCTAGGAGGTCACCACCTATGATGGATTTTTATTTATATGATGAGTATAAGGAGATGACTCTTTAAGAATTCTGTGAGGTTTGCAAGTTACCTTTTCCGGGTTCCATAGAGGAACCACATAGTAACGATGTGGAGGGGTTTATTGATACAATTTCTGTAGGGGAAACGAGGAAGGTTTCCGACGCACGAATCACTAGCATACATTTTCCTGTTCTACGTTACTTTGCTATATTTGCTAGTAGATGCTTAATTGGTCCCAGAAACTATGGAAACCTGAGTGTCCCTGATATTATTATTTTGTGCCATGCCTTGTTTCGTGATGACACATTTAGTATGGGCGCTATTGTTGCAAAGCGGTTAAATCTTAACCGTAGTAAGGGCCCCATTTTGGGAGGCATCTTCGCCTCACGCCTCGCTGCATACTATAACATACCTATTAGGCACTATGAAAAAGAAGAAAAATTGCTGCCTACTGTTTATCTAGATTATAAGAGTATGGTAGCGCATGATTTTATTGTTAAAAATAGGGAAAGGGCATTTAAATACAAATTGTTGTTTGACAAAAGTCACCCTGAGACTATTACCTTGCCTGCTCCTTCCTTGTTTGATTTATCTGCAGGTCAGTATCTTGTTCTGCTAGCTACCATCCAAGCGTACCGGAACCCTACATCAGCCACAGAGCCAGAGCCGGAACCACAATTTGATCCTCCATGACAGTCTAATTACCAGTGGGATCCGGAGATGATTGCCAAACAGTGGCAATCAGGGGCCTCCTGTTGGGGCACGTTGCAGAAAATAAAAAATTTCCTACGGTTTAACCAAGATCCATCTATGAGTTCATCTAGCAACGAGTGATAGGAGTGCATCTACATACCTTTGTAGATCACGAGCGGAAGCGTTCAAGTGAACGAGGTTGAGGGAGTCGTACTCGTCGTGATCCAAATCACCGATGACCAAGTGCGAACGGACAGCACCTCCGCGTTCAACACACGTGCGGAGGCGGATGGCGTCTCCCACACCTTGATCCGCAAGGAGGAGGGAGAGGTTGATGAAGATCCAAAGAAGACGATGGCGTGGTGGTGGATGCAGCAGAGTTCCCAGGGCTTCGCCAAGCGACTACAGGGAGGAGGAGGTGTAGCAAGGGGAAGGAGGCGCCAGGTGCAAGGTGCGGCTGCCCTCCCTCCCCCTCTATATATAGGGTCCCAGGCGCCCGGCCCTAGGAGATTGAATCTCCAAGGGGGGGCGGCGGCCAGGGGGGTGGAGTGCCCCCCAAGGCAAGTGGAGGCGCCCCCTCCCCTAGGGTTCCCAACCCTAGGCGTAGAGGGGGGCCCAGGAGGGAGCGCACCAGCCCACCGGGGGCTGGTTCCCCTCCCACTTCAGCCCATGTGGTCCTCCGAGATGGGTGGCCCCACCCAGTGGACCCCGAGGACCCTTCCGGTGGTCCCGGTACAATACCGGTGAACCCCGAAACTTTCCCGATGGCCGAAACTCGACTTCCCATATATAATTCTTTACCTCCGGACCATTCCAGAACTCCTCGTGACGTCCGGGATCTCATCCGGGACTTCAAACAACTTTTGGTTTGCTGCATACTAATATCTTTACAACCCTAGCGTCACCGAACCTTAAGTGTGTAGACCCTACGGGTTCGGGAGACATGCAGACATGACCGAGACGGCTCTCCGGTCAATAACCAACAGCGGGATCTGGATACCCATGTTGGCTCCCACATGTTCCACGATGATCTCATCGAATGAACCACGATGTCGAGGATTCAAGCAACCCCGTATACAATTCCCTTTGTCAATCGATACATTACTTGCCCGAGATTCGATCGTCGGTATCCCAATACCTCGTTCGATCTTGTTACCGGCAAGTCACTTTACTGCATCAGTAATGCATGATCCGTGACCAAACACTTGGTCACTTTGAGCTCATTATGATGATGCATTACCGAGTGGGCCCAGAGATACCTCTCCGTCATACGGAGTGACAAATCCAGTCTCGATCCGTGACAACCCAATGACACTTTCGGAGATACCGTAGTGCACCTTTATAGTCACCCGGTTATGTTGTGACGTTTGGTACACCCAAAGCACTCCTACGGTATCCGGAGTTACACGATCTCATGGTCTAAGGAAAGGATACTTGACATTGGAAAAGCTCTAGCAAACGAACTACACGATCTTGTGCTATGCTTAGGATTGGGTCTTGTCCATCACATCATTCTTCTAATGATGTGATCTCGTTATCAATGACATCCAATGTCCATAGTCAGGAAACCATGACTATCTGTTGATCAACGAGCTAGTCAACTAGAGGCTCACTAGGGACATGTTACAATTATAGCATGGAATAAAAGACAATTATCATGAACAAGAAATATAATAATAATCCTTTTATTATTGCCTCTAGGGCATATTTCCAACAGTCTCCCACTTGCACTAGAGTTAATAATCTAGTTACATTGTGATGAATCGAACACCCATAGAGTTCTGGTGTTGATCATGTTTTGCTCATGAAGAGGTTTAGTCAGCGGATCTACGACATTCGAGATCCGTATGGAGTTTGAAATTTCTATGTCTCCATCTTGAACATTTTCACGAATGGAGTTGAAGCGACGCTTGATGTGCCCGGTCTTCTTCCGAAACACAGGGCTCCTTGGCAAGTGCAATAGCTCAAGTGTTGTCACAGAAGAGTTTGATCGGTCCCGACGCATTGGGTATGACTCCTAGGTCGGTGATGAACTCCTTCACCCAAATTGCTTCATGCGCTGCCTCCAAGGCTGCCATGTACTCCGCTTCACATGTAGATCCCGCCACGACGCTTCGCTTGCGGTACCGCACTTTCGCTCCACTATTCAACATATACACGTATCCGGTTTGTGACTTAGAGTCATCCAGATCGTGTCGAAGCTAGCGTTGACGTAACCCTTTACTGACGAGCTCTTCGTCACCTCCATAAATGAGAAACATGTCCTTTGTCCTTTTCGTGTACTTCAGGATATTCTTGACCGCTGTCCGTGTTCCTTGCGGGATTACTTTGGTACCTTCCTACCAAACTTACGGCAAGGTTTACATCAGTCAGTACACAACATGGCATACATAATAGATCCTATGGCTGAAGCATAGGGATGACACTCATCTCTTCTTTATCTTCTGCGTGGTCGGGCATTGAGCCGAGCTCAATCTCACACCTTGCAATCTGAGCAAGAACCCTTTCTTGGACTGATCCATTTTGAACTTCTTCAATATCTTATCAAGGTATGTGCTTTGTGAAAGACCTATGAGGCGTCTCGATCTATCCCTATAGATCTTGATGCCTAATATGTAAGCAGCTTCTCCAAGGTCCTTCATTGAAAAACTCTTATTCAAGTAGGCCTTAATGTTGTCCAAAAGTTCTATATCATTTCCCATCAAAAGTATGTCATCTACATATAATACGAGAAATGCTATGAGCTCCCACTCACTTTCTTGTAAACGCAGGCTTCTCCATAAGTCTCAAGATAAACCCAAACGCTTTGATCATCTCATCAAAGCAAATGTTCCAACTCCGAGATGCTTGCACCAGCCCATAAATGGATCATTGGAGCTTGCATACCTTGTTAGCATTCTTAGGGTCGACAAAACCTTCCGGCTGTATCATATACAATTCTTCCTTAAGATAGCCGTTAAGGAATGCCGTTTTGACGTCCATTTGCCATATCTCATAATCATAGTATGCGGCAATTGCTAACATGATTCAGACGGACTTCAGCTTCGCTACGGGAGAGAAAGTTTCATCGTAGTCAACCCCTTGAACTTGCCGATAACCCTTAGCGACAAGTCGAGCTTTATAGATGGTAACATTACCATCCGCGTCCGTCTTCTTCTTAAAGATCCATTTGTTTTCTATCGCTCGCCGATCATCGGGCAAGTCTGTCAAAGTCCATACTTTGTTTTCATACATGGATCCTATCTCGGATTGCATGGCTTCAAGCCATTTGTTGGAATCTGGGCCCGCCATCGCTTCTTCATAGTTCGAAGGTTCACCATTGTCTAACAACATGATTTCTAGGACAGGGTTGCCATACCATTCTGGTGTGGAACGTGTCCTTGTGGACCTACGAAGTTCAGTAGCAACTTGGTCCGAAGTACCTTGATCATCATCATTAATTTCCTCTCTTGTCGGTGTAGGCACCACAGGAACATTTTCCTGAGCTGCACTACTTTTCGGTTCAAGCGGTAGTACTTCATCGAGTTCTACTTTCCTCCCACTTACTCCTTTCGAGAGAAACTCTTTTTCCAGAAAGGATCCGTTCTTGGCAACAAAGATCTTGCCTTGGATCTAAGGTAGAAGGTATACCCAATGGTTTCCTTAGGGTATCCTATGAAGACGCATTTTTCCGACTTGGGTTCGAGCTTTTCGGGTTGAAGTTTCTTTACATAAGCATCGCATCTCCAAACTTTTAGAAACGATGACTTAGGTTTCTTCCCAAACCATAATTCATACGGTCTTTGTCTCAACGGATTTAGACGGTGCCCTATTTAAAGTGAATGTAGCTGTCTCTAGAGCGTATCCCCAAAATGATAGCGGTAAATCAAGAAGAGACATCATAGATCGCACCATATCCAATAGAGTGCGATTCTGACGTTCGGGCACACCGTTCTGTACCGAGGTGTTCGGCGGCGTGAGTTGTGAAACGATTCCACATTTCCTTAAGTGTGTACCAAATTCGTGACTTAAATATTCTCCTCCACGATCGATCGTAAGAACTTTATTTTTCGGTCACGTTGATTCTCTACCTCATTCTGAAATTCCTTGAACTTTTCAAAGGTCTCAGGCTTGTGTTTCATCAAGTAGACATACCCATATCTACTCAAGTCATCGGTGAGAGTGAGAACATAACGATATCCTCCATGAGCCTCAACGCTCATTGGACCGCACACATCGGTATGTATGATTTCCAATAAGTTGGTTGCTCGCTCCATTGTTAGGAGAACGGAGTCTTGGTCATTTTGCCCATAAGGCACGGTTCGCATGTGTCAAATGATTCATAATCGAGAGACTCTAAAAGTCCATCGACATGGAGCTTCTTCATGCTCTTGACACCAATGTGACCAAGGCGGCGGTGCCACAAGTATGTGGGACTATCGTTATCAACTTTACATCTTTTGGTATTCACACTATGAATATGTGTAACATCACGTTCGAGATTCATTAAGAATAAACCATTAACCATCGGAGCATGACCATAAAACATATCTCTCATATAAATAGAACAACCATTATTCTCGGATTTAAATGAGTAGCCATCTCGTATTAAACGAGATCCTCACACAATGTTCATGCTCAAACTTGTCACTAAATAACAATTATTGAGGTTTAAAACTAATCCCGTAGGTAAATGTAGAGGTAGCGTGCCGACGGCGATCACATCGACCTTGGAACCATTCCCAACGCGCATCGTCACCTCGTCGTTCGCCAGTCTCCGCTTATTCCGCAGCTCCTGCTGTGAGTTACAAATATGAGCAACGACACCGGTATCAAATACCCAGGAGTTACTACGAGTACTGGTAAGGTACACATCAATTACATGTATATCACATATACCTTTAGTGTTGCCGGCCTTGTTGTCCGCTAAGTATTTGGGGCAGTTCCGCTTCGATGACCCTTCCCTTTGCAATAAAAGCACTTTCGGTCTCGGGCTTGGGTCCATTCTTTGACTTCTTCCCCAAGAATCGGCTTACCGGGCGCGGCAACATCCTTGCCGTCCTTCTTGAAGTTCTTCTCACCCTTGCCCTTCTTGAACTTAGTGGTTTTATTGACCATCAACACTTGATGTTCTTTCTTGATTTCTACCTCTGCTGACTTCAAAGATTGAAAATACTTCAGAATAGTTTTCACCATCCCCGTGCATATTGTAGTTCATCACAAAGCTCTTGTAGCTCGGTGGGAAGCGGTTGAAGGATTCTGTCAATGACCGCCTCGTCAGGAGGTTAATGTCCATTTGGGGACGGTGGTTGTGCAATCCGGACATTTTGAGTATGTGCTCCTTGTGGAACTATTTTCCTCCATCTTACAACTATAGAACTTGTCGGAGACTTCATATCTCTCGACGGGCATGAGCTTGGAAAACATTTTTCAGCTCCTCGAACATCTCATATGCTCCGTGTTGCTCAAAACGCTTTTGGAGCCCGGTTCTAAGTTGTAAAGCATGCCGTGACCGAACGAGGGAGTAATCATCAAGACGAAACCGCCAAGCGTTCATAACGTCCCGGTTCTCTCGGATGGGTGCTTCACCTAGCGGTGCTTCTAGGACATATTTTTCTTGGCAGCTATGAGGATGATCCTCGGGTTCCGTACCAGTCCGAATAGTTGCTTGCCATCATCTTTCAGCTTGGTTTTCTCTAGGAACGCGTTGAAGTTCATGTTGACATGAGCGTTGGCCATTTGATCTACAAGACATTTTTGCAAAGATTTTAGACTAAGTTCATGATAATTAAGTTCATCTAATTAAATTATTTAATGAACTCCCACTCAGATTTGACATCCCTCTAGTCATCCAAGTGTTACATGATCCGAGTCGACTAGGCCGTGTCCGATCATCACGTGAGACGGACTAGTCATCATCGGTGAACATCTTCATGTTGATCGTATCTTCCATATGACTCATGTTCGACCTTTCAGTCTCTTGTGTTCCGAGGCCATGTCTGTACATGCTAGGCTCGTCAAGTTAACCTAAGTGTTTTGCATGTGTAAAACTGTCTTACACCCGTTGTATGTGAACGTAGGAATCTATCACACCCGATCATCACGTGGTGCTTCGAAACGACGAACTTTAGCAACGGCGTACAGTTAGGGAGAACACTTTCATGAAATTATTATAAGGGATCATCTTATTTACTACCGTCGTTCTAAGTAAGCAAGATGCATAAACATAATAAACATCACATGCAATTATATAGTAGTGACATGATATGGCCAATATCATATAGCTCCTTTGATCTCCATCTTCGGGGCTCCACGATCATCTTGTCACCGGCATGACACCATGATCTCCATCATCGTGTCTCCATGAAGTTGCTCGCCAACTATTACTTCTACTACTATAGCTAACGGTTTAGCAATAAAGCAAAGTAATTACATGGCGTTGAATCAATGACACGCAGGTCATACAATAATTAAGACAACTCCTATGGCTCATGCCGGTTGTCATACTCATCGACATGCAAGTCGTGATTCCTATTACAAGAACATGATCTCATACATCACAATATATCATTCATCATTCATCACAACTTTTGGCCATATCACATCACAAGGCAATTGCTGCAAAAACAAGTTATCGTCCTCTAATTGTTGTTGCATCTTTTACGTGGCTGCAATAGGGTTCTAGCAAGAACGTTTTCTTACCTCTGAAAAAGCCACAACGTGATTTGTCAACTTCTATTTACCCTTCATAAGGACCCTTTTCATCGAATCCGCTCCAACTAAAGTGGGAGAGACAGACACCCGCTAGCCACCTTATGCAACTAGTGCATGTCGATCGGTGGAACCTGTCTCACGTAAGCGTGCGTGTAAGGTCGGTCCGGGCCGCTTCATCCCCCAATACCGCTGAAGCAAAATAAGACTAGTAGCAGCAAGAAAGTTGACAACATCTACGCCCACAACAAATTGTGTTCTACTCGTGCAAAGAGAACTACGCATAGACCTAGCTCATGATGCCACTTTGGAGAACGTTGCAGAAAATAAATTTTTTCCTACGGTTTCACCAAGATCCATCTATGAGTTCATCTAGCAATGAGTGATAGGAGTGCATCTACATACCTTTGTAGATCGCGAGCAGAAGCATTCAAGAGAACGGGGTTGAGGGAGTCATACTCGTCGTGATCCAAATCACCGATGACCAAGTGCCGAATGGACAACACCTCCGTGTTCAACACACGCAGACAGAGCGGATGGCGTCTCCCACACCTTGATCCAGCAAGGAGGAGGGAGAGGTTGATGAAGATCCAGCAACGACGGCGTGGTGGTGGATGCAAGAAGTTCCGGCAGCAGGCTTCGCCAAGCGACTACGGGAGGAGGAGGTGTAGCAAGGGAAAGGGAGGCGCCAGTGCAAGGTGCGGCTGCCCTCCCTCCCCTCTATATATAGGGTCCCTGTGGGGGCTCCGGCCCTAGGAGATTGAATCTCCAAGGGGGGCTGCGGGGGTGGAGTGCCCCCAAGGCAAGTGGGCGCCTCCCCCTAGGGTTCCCAACCCTAGGCATAGAGGGGGGCCCAGGGGGGGCGCACCAGCCCACCAGGGGCTGGTTCCCCTCCCACTTCAGCCCATGTGGTCCTCCGGGATGGGTGGCCCCACCCAGTGGACCCCCGGGACCCTTCCGGTGGTCCCAGACAATACCGTGAACCGAAACTTTCCCGATGGTCAAACTCGACTTCCCATATATAATTATTTACCTCCGGACCATTCCGGAACTCCTCGTGACGTCCGGGATCTCATCCGGGACTCCGAAAAACTTACGGTTTGCTGCATACTAATATCTTTACAACCCTAGCGTCACCGAACCTTAAGTGTGTAGACCCTACGGGTTCGGGAGACATGCAGACATGACCGAGACGACTCTCCGGTCAATAACCAACAGCGGGATCTGGATACCCATGTTGGCTCCCACATGTTCCACGATGATCTCATCGGATGAACCACGATGTCGAGGATTCAATCAACCCCGTATACAATTCCCTTTGTCAATCGGTACGTTACTTGCCCGAGATTCGATCATCGGTATCCCAATACCTTGTTTAATCTCGTTACCGGCAAGTCACTTTACTCGTACCATAATGCATGATCCCATGACCAAACACTTGGTCACTTTGAGCTCATTACGATGATGCATTACCGAGTGGGCCCAGAGATACCTCTCCGTCATACGGAGTGACAAATCCAGATCTCGATCCGTGACAACCCAATGAACACTTTCGGAGATACTGTAGTGCACCTTTATAGTCACCCGATTCACGTTGTGACGTTTGGTACACCCAAAGCACTCCCTCAGATCCGGGAGTTACACGATCTCATGGTCTAAGGAAAGGATACTTGACATTGGAAAAGCTCTAGCGCATTTAACGAACTACGATCTTGTGCTATGCTTAGGATTGGGTCTTGTCCATCACATCATTCTCCTAATGATGTGATCTAGATTATCAATGACATCCAATGTCCATAGTCAGGAAACCATGACTATCTGTTGATCAACGAGCTAGTCAACTAGAGGCTCACTAGGGAAATGTTGTGGTCTATGTATTCACACGTGTATTACGATTTCCGGATAATACAATTATAGCATGAATAAAAGACAATTATCATGAACAAGAAATATAATAATAATCCTTTTATTATTGCCTCTAGGGCATATTTCCAACACCTCTTCTTCTCAATACGACCCCAACTACAACTTTGGATATCCGCTAGGCCATCCGTGGCAATAGACCAACTTAGGACAAAAGACTAAGCTTGGGGGAGTACGTATTTCTCACCAACATTACATATATGTCTACACACTCATTGCTAGATGTCGGTGCTCATACTCTTTCACTGTAATATCCATGCTAGTAGTTTCCTTTTTCTTGCTTTCTTCTTGTGTGTTTGATAAACCTTAAGAAAACAAAAAAAATAGTTGTAGCTTTTAGCTAGTTTACTTTCCATGCTGCTGTAGTAGTAATAATTAAAAGAAAACCCCAAAAGATTTCCTGTTCTTGTTTTGCTTGTTGGGAGCTTTCCCGTGTAAATAGTTTTATTTCTTTTCTTTCCTTTGGGGGTCAATAGGAGAAGACCATAATAAAATTATTGAAGTGGCTCTTTTGTGCATTATCGTTGATTTAACCAAGAGCCCATATTGCCTTGTCTTCTCCTGTTTATTGAATGCTCATGATTCGACTTAGTCCAATGCACGTGCACTATTATTATTATTCACATCGTTCGGTCGTGCAATTGAAAGGCAATTATGACGATATATGATGGGTGATTGAGATGAGAGAAAGCTGGTATGAACTCGACCTCTCTTGTTTTTGTAAATATGATTAGTTCATCGTTCCTGATTCAGCCTATTATGAATAAACATGTTTGCAATGACAATTAGAGATTATAGTTGCTTATGCCATGCTTAATTAGCTAGGAGCTTATAATGGTTTACCTTGCGTGCCAACATGCTATCAAAATGGTTGTGACGTGGTATAGTGGGGTGGTATCCTCCTTTGAATGATTAAGTGACTCGACTTGGCACATGGTCATGCATGTAGTTGAAACAAATCAACATAGCCTTCACGATATTTATGTTCATGGTGGATTATATCCTACTCATGCTTGCACTCAATGTTTATTAATTTTAATGCATGTTCATGACTATTGTCGCTCTCTAGTTGGTCGCTTCCCAATCTTTTTCTAGCCTTCACTTGTACTAAGCTGGAATACTGCTTGTGCATCCAATCCCTTAAACCCCAAAGTTATTCCATATGGATCCACTATACCTTCCTATATGCGGTATCTACCTGCCGTTCCAAGTAAATTTGTATGTGCCAAACTCTAAACCTTCAAATGAAATTCTGTTTTGTATGCTCGATTAGCTCATGTATCAACTAGGGCTGTCCTTATCTTCCATGTTAGGCGGGTTATTCTCAAGAGGAGTGGACTCCGCTCATCACTCACGAGAAAATGGCTAGTCACCCGGATGCCCAGTCCCATGCTTTATGCAAATCAAATCAAAATAGTTGCAGACAAAACTCCCCCAGGACTGTTGCTAGTTAGAGGCACTCGTTGTTTCGAGCAAGCCATGGATTGATGCTTGTTGGTGGAGGGGGAGTATAAACTTTACCATTCTGTTTGGGAACCGCCTATAATGTGTGTAGCATGGAAGATATTGCCATTTCTCGGTTGTTATGTTGACAATGATAGTATGCCACTCAAAATATTATTTATCTCTGCTTTAAAATCGAGCTCTGGCACCTCTACAAATCCCCGCTTCCCTCTGCGAAGGGCCTATCTATTTAATTATATGTTGAGTCATTGCCCTCTTATTAAAAAGCACCACCCGGAGAGCACCGCCGTCATTTGCATCTATTACTGTTAATTTATATTGGGTATGACTATGATTGGATCTCTTTTACCATGAATTACAATGTCTAGTCAGTCCTTGATCTTTAAAGGTGCTCTACATTTATGTTTTGCGGTCTCAGAAAGGGCTAGCGAGATACCATCTTGTTATATCATATCATGATTGTTTTGAGAAAGTGTTGTCATCCGAGATTTATTATTATTGCTCGATAGTTGATTATGCCATTGATATGAGTAATATGAGACCTAAGTGTTATTGTGAATATGGTTAGTCGTAATCTTTCTTTGAAAACTTGAATCTTGGCTTTACATATTTACAACAACAAGAGCAAAGCGAGTTTGTAAAAGTTTTTCTTTATCACTTTCAAGATATCAACTGAATTGCTTGAGGACAAGCAAAGGTTTAAGCTTGGGGAGTTGATACGTTTACATCGTATCTACTTTTCCAAACACTTTTGCCCTTGTTTTGGACTCTAACTTGCATGATTTGAATGGAACTAACTTGACTGCTGTTTTTTGAGAATTGCCATGGTGTTATTTATGTGCGAAACAAAAGTTCTCGGAATGACACGAAACTTCACGGAGATTATTTTTGGAAATAATAAAAAATACTAGCAAAAGAATCAAGGTCAGGGGGTCCACACCCTTGCCACGAGGAAATACTGCGCGCCCCCTGCCTCGTGGGCCCCCTGGAGCTCCACCGACCTCAACTCCAACTCCATATATTCGTGTTCGGGGAGAAAAAATCAGAGAGAAAGATTCATCGCGTTTTACGATCTGAGCCGCCGCCAAGCCCTAATCTCTCTTGGGAGGGCTGATCCGAGTCCGCTCGGGACTCAGGAGAAAATCCGTCGCCATCGTCATCATCAACCATCCTCGATCACCAATTTCATGATGCTCATCACCGTGCGTGAGTAATTCCATCGCAGGCTTGCTGGACGGTGATGGGTTTGATGAGATTTATCATGTAACCGAGTTAGTTTTGTTAGGTTTTGATCCCTAGTATCCACTATGTTCTGAGATTGATGTTGCTATGACTTTGCTATGCTTAATGCTTGTCAGTAGGGCCCGAGTGCCATGATTTCGGATCTGAACCTATTACGTTTTCATGAATATATGTGAGTTCTTGATCCTATCTTGCAAGTCTATAGTCACCTACTATGTGTTATGATCCGGCAACCCCGAAGTGACAATAATCGGGACCACTCCTGGTGATGATCGTAGTTTGAGGAGTTCATGTATTCACTATGTGTTAATGCTTTGGTCCGGTACTCTATTAAAAGGAGGCCTTAATATCCCTTAGTTTCCATTAGGACCCCGCTGCCACGGGAGGGTAGGACAAAAGATGTCATGCAAGTTCTTTTCCATAAGCACGTATGACTATATTCGAATACATGCCTACATTACATTGATGAATTGGAGCTAGTTCTGTGTCACCCTATGTTATGATTGTTACATGATGAACCGCATCCGGCATAATTCTCCATCACCGATCCAATGCCTAAGCTTTTCACATATTGTTCTTTGCTTATTTACTTTTCCGTTGCTACTATTACAATCACTACAAAACCCAAAAATATTACTTTGCTACCGTTACTGTTACTTCCATATTACTTTGCTATTAAACACTTTGCTGCAGATATTAAGTTATCCAGGTGTGGGTGAATTGACAACTCAACTGCTAATACTTGAGAATATTGTTTGGCTCCCCTTGTGTCGAATCAATAAATTTGGGTTGAATACTCTACCCTCGAAAACTGTTGCGATCCCCTATACTTGTGGGTCATCATTTGCCCCCGCACGCGGCCTGGGCAGGCGGTGCGCCCTTCATTTCAAGTATGACGGTGACACGACCCTCTATGTGAGGGTGTCTGGGGAGGATGGTCGCCACGCCGGGTGCTGCCCCGAGGTGAACGACGGCGACGAGGTGCTTGGCCTTGGCGACGGCCGCGACGAGGGCGAGGGCGAACTCGCCCTTGGCGCTGGCCGCGCCTCGTCCAGCTACGGCGGCTCTTCCCTCGGCGACAGCTCCAATAGTGGTGGCTACGACCAGCCGCCGCGCTCGCTTCGAAGGTGGCAGCGGGTCGACTCGTCGTCGCGCTCCCGTGAAGTGTGAGGAGGGGTCCGGCTAGGCTTAGGGCGACGCCAAGGGCCTGCCCCCGTGGACCGCTGTAGGGTCAGGCGCTGCTTTTGTTTTGTTCTTCCTTTCCTTCCTGCATCAAAAAAGAGACCAGTATGGGCCCCAGAGGGGCGTGTGTCGAACTATGATTCCTCAATCATTATGCTATGTCTGTTGTTTCCGTGCTGTGCTGTTATTTTGTGTAGAGGTAACTTAGCTTGGCACGCTTGGGGTAGCCTCCTCCTCCAATGGACTTGCTTCCAGGTGCCTACCAAGGCCCTTCTTGACTCAGTGGTCATTTAGGAACTGCAAAAAATTCGTCAGGAGGCTCGCTAGGAGGCTTATCGTTTGAGCCTTGACCCAGCGCTTCGTATCACAATACCCGAGGGGCACGGATTAGGTGAGGTACGCCAGCTTGTGGGCTCGAACAAGGATGCCTCGCGAAAAAATTGACGAGGGGCAGAGAAAAGGGGAAAACGCTCGCGAAGCGACCCGCCCAGCCCCCTCGCGAGGTGTGCGAGAGAGAGAACAAGTTAAACTGGAGTCGGAAACGGCGGCAAAAAACGACAGAACCAAACCAGCAAGGAACACCAGGAGAAAATTTCAACTAAAAGGAGGCGAGCCAACTACAGAAAGCAAATGAAAAGCCGTGTTCGGCACCTAGTCTAGTCTTCAAGTCTTCTCACTAGCGCGGAGCTAAGTGCTGCCTCTTGGACGTGGGAGGGAGCCCCCGAGGCCCGAGGGCGGCACTCCTGAGACTCCGGGGCGTTTACAGCCCCACTCGTTATTACGTGAGAGTGTCGTGGGCGGAAATCTTCACAGGCACTGGGCCTTTCTTCATGGGTAGAACTTCCGGAGGTGCTGGATGTTTGATAACCCACAAGTATAGGGGATCGCAACAGTTTTCGAGGGTAGAGTATTCAACCCAAATTTATTGATTCGACACAAGGGGAGCCAAAGAATATTCTCAAGTATTAGCAACTGAGTTGTCAATTCAGCCACACCTGGATAACTTAATATCTGCAGCAAAGTGTTTAGTAGCAAAGTAATATGATAGTAGTGGTAACGGTAACAAAAAAAAAGAAACAAAAGTAATATTTTTGGTGTTTTGTAGTGATTGTAACAGTAGCAACGAAAAAGTAAATAAGCGAGAACCAATATAGGAAAAGCTCGTAGGCATTGGATCGGTGATGGAGAATTACTCCGGATGCGGTTCATCATGTAACAAGCATAACATAGGGTGACACAGAACTAGCTCCAATTCATCAATGTAATGTAGGCATGTATTCCGAATATAGTCATACGTGCTTATGGAAAAGAACTTGCATGACATCTTTGTCCTACCCTCCCGTGGCCGGGGTCCTAATGGAAACTAAGGGATATTAAGGCCTCCTTTTAATAGAGAACCGGAACAAAGCATTAGCACATAGTGAATACATGAACTCCTCAAACTATGGTCATCACCGAGTGGTCCCGATTATTGTCACTTGGGGTTGCGGATCATAACACATAGTAGGTGACTATAGACTTGCAAGATAGGATCAAGAACACACATATATTCATGAAAACATAATAGGTTCAGATCTGAAATCATGGCACTCGGGCCCTAGTGACAAGCATTAAGCATAGAAAAGTCATAGCAACATCAATCTTAGAACATAGTGGATACTAGGGATCAAACCCTAACAAAACTAACTCGATTACATGATAGATCTCATCCAACCCATCACCGTCCAGCAAGCCTACGATGGAATTACTCACGCACGGCGGTGAGCATCATGAAGTTGGTGATGGAGGATAGTTGATGATGATGACGGCGACGAATCCCCCTCTCCGAAGCCTCGAACGGACTCCAGATCAGCCCTCCCGAGAGGTTTTAGGGCTTGGCGGCGGCTCCGTATCGTAGAACGCTATTATTTCTTCTCCTTGATTTTTTTCTCCCCGAAAGCAAATATATAGAGTTGGAGTTGGCGTCGGAGGAGGCTCAGGGCCCCACGAGGTAGGGGGGCGTGCCCTAGGGGGAGGGCGCTCCCCCACCCTCGTGGACAGGGTGTGGGCCCCCTGGTCTTCATATTTGGCAAGGATTTTTTATTATTTCCGAAAAGATGTTCCGTGAAGTTTCAGGTCATTCCGAGAACTTTTGTTTCTGCACATAAATAACACCATGGCAATTCTGCTTAAAACAGCATCAGTCCGGGTTAGTTCCATTCAAGCTCCCCCAAGGGCAAAAGTGTTTGGAAAAGTAGATACGACGGAGACGTATCAACTCCCCCAAGCTTAAACCTTTGCTTGTCCTCAAGCAATTCAGTTGATAAACTGAAAGTGATAAAGAAAAACTTTTACAAACTCTGTTTGCTCTTGTTGTTGTAAATATGTAAAGCAACATTCAAGTTTTCAAAGAAAGATTATGACTAACCACATTTGCAATAACTTTCAGGTCTCATGTTTACTCATATCAATAGCATAATCAACTAGCAAGCCATAATAATAAATCTCGGATGACAACACTTTCTCAAAACAATCATAATATGATATAACAAGATGGTATCTCGCTAGCCCTTTCTGAGACCACAAAACATAAATGCAGAGCACCTTTAAAGATCAAGGACTGACTAGACATTGTAATTCATGGTAAAAGAGATCCAATCATAGTCATACCCAATATAAACTAACAGTAATGGATGCAAATGACAGCTGCGCTCTCCAGCTAGTGCTTTTAACAAGAGGGTGATGACTCAACATAAAAGTAAGTAGATAGGCCCTTCGCAGAGGGAAGCAGGGATTTGTAGAGGTGCCAGAGCTCGATTTTGAAATAGAGATAAATAATATTTTGAGCGGCATACTTTCATTGTCAACATAACAACTAAGAGATGGCGATATCTTCCATGCTACACACATTATAGGCGATTCCCAAACAGAATGGTAAAGTTTATACTCCCCCTCCACCAACAAGCATCAATCCATGACTTGCTCGGAACAACGAGTGTCTCCAACTAGCAACAGTCCTAGGGGGAGTTTTGTTTGCAATTAATTTGATTTAGTTTGCATAAAGCATGGGACTGGGCATCCCGTGACCAACCATTTTCTCGTGAGTGAGGAGCGGAGTCCACTCCTCTTGAGAATAACCCGCCTAACATGGAAGACAAGAGCAGCCCTAGTTGATACATGAGCTATTCGAGCATACAAAACAGAATGTTTATTTGAGGGTTTAGAGTTTGGCACATACAAATTTACTTGGAACGGCAGGTAGATACCGCATATAGGAAGGTATGGTGGACTCATATGGAATAACTTTGGGGTTTAAGGGATTGGATGCACAAGCAGTATTCCCGCTTAGTACAAGTGAAGGCTAGCAAAAGACTGGAAGCGACCAACTAGAGGCGACAACAGGTCATGAACATGCATTAAAATTAATTAACATTGGATGCAAGCATGAGTAGGATATAATCCACCATGAACATAAATATCGTGAAGGCTATGTTGATTTTGTTTCAACTACATGTGTGAACATGTGCCAAGTCAAGTCACTTAAATCATTCAAAGGAGGATACCACCCCACTATACCACATCACAACCATTTTAATAGCATGTTGGCACTCAAGGTAAACCATTATAACTCATAGCTAATCAAGCATGGCACGAGAAACTATGATCTCTAATTGTCTTTGCAAACATGTTTATTCATAATAAGCTGAATCAAGAACGATGAACTCATCATATTTACAAAAACAAGAGAGGTCGAGTTCATACCAGCTTTTCTTATCTCCGTCAGTCCATCATATATTATCATAATTGCCTTTCACTTGCACGACCGAACGAAGTGAATAATAATAAGAGTGCACGTGCATTGGACTAAGCTGGAATCTGCGAGCATTCAATAAACAGGAGAAGACAAGGCAATATGGGCTCTTGGTTAAATCAACAATAATGCATATAAGAGCCACTTCGATAATTTAATTATGGTCTTCTCCTATCGACCCCCAAAGAAAAGAAAAGAAAATAAACTATTTACACGGGAAAGCTCCCAACAAGCAAAAGAAGAACGGGGAATATTTTTGGGTTCTCTTTTTAATTATTACTACTACAGCAAGAAAGTAAACTAACTAGAAGCTATTACTAATTTTTTTGTTTTTCTTAAGGTTTAACAAATACACAAGAAGAAAGCAAGAAAAATAAAATAAACTAGCATGGAAATTACAGTGAAAAAGTATCAGCACCGACATCTAGCAATGAGTGTGTGTGAACATAAATGTAATGTCGGTGGGAAATACGTACTCCCCCAAGCTTAGGCTTTTGGCCTAAGTTGGTTCATTGCCAATGATGGCCTGGCGGATATCCATAGGTGTAGCTGGGGTCGTATTGAGATGAAGAGGACTCTGACTGCCACTGGTTGGCAATCATCTCCGGATCCCACTGGTAGTTAGACTATCATGGAGGTTCAAATTGTGGTTCCGGCTCAGGGGCTGGTGTAGGGTTCCGGTAGGCTTGAACGGCAGCCCACGGAACGAGATACGGACTTTCTGATAAATCAAACAAGGAAGGAGCAGGCAAGGTAATAGTCTCAGGGTGATGTTTATGAAAGAATAATTTGTATTTAAGCTCCCCTTCCCTGCCCTTAACAATAAAGCCATGCGCTAGCATACTCTTATAATCTAAATAAGCACTAGGCAGCAATTTTTCTTCTTTCTCATAAAGTCTAATAGGTATGCTAATATGTGCAGCAAGGTGTGAAGCATAAATACCTCCAAAGATGGGGCCCTTTGTATGGTTCAAACTTAACCGTTTAGCAATAATTCCGCCCATACTAACAGTGTTATCACAGAATAAACCATGGAACAAAATGATAATATCAGGAACACTAAGGTTTCCACAGTTTCGCGACCAATCAAGCAGCGACTAGCAAATATGGCAAAGTAGCGTAAAACAGGAAAATGCATGCTAGTGATTCTTGCGTCATAAACCTTCCTGGTTTCTCCCACCATGATGGTGTCAGTAAATTCTTCCACATCCTTACAATGTGGTTCATCTAGAGTACCCTCAAAGGATATTTTGCAAACCTTGCAAAATTCAGCTAGTGGCATCTTCTTAACAACATCATATAAATGAAACTCTACTGAAGGAGGTGATTCCTTAGGAAAACAATAGAAGTTTTACACAAAAGTATTAGTGAGTAAGAGATACTGATGACGTTGGTCGCGGAGGAAGTCGGTGAGGCCAGCATTCTCAGCCAATGAATAGAAATCATCATAAATCCCGGCTGCTCTCAAGAAATCATCGGAAGGCCATTCACACGGCCGGACCTCCGCGGTACGAGGCAAATTAAATTTGGGCCTCTGTGCTTCTTCATTTTGCTTTTCCTTCGAGCTTCGGCTCGATGAACCCCTCAAAAGTCTCTTCATCATTTTCTGAAAATTCTGAAATTTTTAGTAACTTCAAACAAAAGTGAACCAGGCTCAATAAAATTGATAGCAACTATTCCTACAAGTGCCTAGAGACTATATCAAGCATTAGAACTACTTGGAACCATATAAATTTGACATGCAAGCTCAAGAACATGGTCACCTAGGCAGCACAAATTTGCAAAGAATAGAACACTAGAACAAAAACTAATTGGACCAATGGAGGAGTCACATACCAAGGAACAATCTCCCCAAGCAGTTTTGTGAGAGGTGCTTTGAGCAAGGAGATCGAAAATCACAGCAAAGTGAGCTAGAACTCGTGCTTGAGCTAGATATTCGTGTTTGTGGGAGGAAGAAGAACTGTATTGGTGCAGGAATAAGTGGAGGGGGGCCACCATAGGCCCACGAGGCAGGGGGGCACACCCTGCACGGTAGGGCGCGCCCTCCACCCTCGTGCCTAGGTGGTTGACCCCCCTGCTGTGTTCTCAGTTCCATAAATCCTCAAATATTCTAGAAAAAATCACATTTCATTTTCAGGGCATTTGGAGAACTTTTATTTTCGGGTATTTTATATTGCGGATAAATCGTAAAATGTATGTAAAAATACTATTTTACTTTATTTCATCTAAATAACAGAAAGTAGAGAGAGGGTACAGAAGGTTGTCCCTTCTAGTTTCATCCATCTCATGCTCATCAAAAGGAATCCACTAACAAGGTTGATCAAGTCTTGTTAACAAACTCATTCCGAATAACATGGAACTGGAGAAATTTCGAATGACACTACGTTACCTCAACGGGGATATGTACATCCCCTATAATAAGAATATCATATTTCTTCTTGACAGTAGGGAGAGGAAATTCAAAACCTCCAAATATAATTGATGGAATTTTCCCAATAGAGTTGATACTATGAACTTGAGGTTATTTCCTCGGAAAGTGTACCGTATGCTCATTACCATTAAGATGAAAAGTGACATTGCCTTTGTTGCAATCGATAACAGCCCCTGCAATATTCAGAAAAGGTCTTCCAAAAATAATAGACATACTATCGTCCTCGGGAATATCAAGAGTAACAAAGTTCGTTAAAATAGTAACGTTTGCAACCACAACAGGCACATCCTCACATATACCGACAGGTATAGCAGTTGATTTATCGGCCATTTGCAAAGAAATTTCAGTAGGTGTCAACTTATTCAAATCAAGTCTACGATATAAAGAGAGAGGCATAACACTAACACCGGCTCCAAGATCACATAAAGCAGTTTTAACATAGTTTCTTTTAATGGAGCATGGTATAGTAGGTACTCCTGGATCTCCAAGTTTCTTTGGTATTCCACCCTTAAAATTATAATTAGCAAGCATGGTGGAAATTTCAGCTTCCGGTATCTTTATTTTATTAGTGACAATATCTTTCATATATTTAGCATAAGGATTCATTTTGAGCATATCAGTTAATCGCATACGCAAAAAGATAGGTCTAATCATTTCAGCAAAGCGCTCAAAATCCTCATCATCCTTTTTCTTGGATGGTTTGGGAGGGAAAGGCATGGGTTTTTGAACCCAAGGTTCTCTTTCTTTACCATGTTTCCTAGCAGCAAAGTATCTCTTATCATATCGCTGATTCTTTGATTGTGGGTTATCAAGATCAACAACAGGTTCGATTTCTACATCATTATCATTACTAGGTTGAGCATAATCATGAACATCATCTTTAGCATTTTCATTAGGTTCATTTTGATTACCAGATTGTGTTTCAGCATCAGAAATAGATATATCAATTGGATTATCAGGTGGTTCAGCAATAGGTTCACTAGAAGTTTGCAAAGTCCTATCATTTTTCTTTCTCTTCTTTTTAGAAGAACTAGGTACATCAATATTATTTCTCTGAGAATCTTGCTAAATTCTCTTAGGGTGGCCTTCAGGATACAAAGGTTCCCGAGTCATTCTACCAGTTCTAGTAGCCACTCTAACAGCATTATCATTTTTCTTACTATTCATTTCATTGAGCAAATCATTTTGAGCTTTAAGTACTTGCTCTACTTGGTTGGTAACCATAGAAGCATGTTTGCTAACGAGTTTAAGTTCACCTCTAATATTAGCCATATAATCACCCAAATGTTTAAGCATATAAGCATTTTGTTTTAATTGTCTACCAAAATAAGCATTGAAATCTTCTTGCTTAACCATAAAGTTATCAAATTCATCCAATCATTGGCTAGCAATTTTAGTAGGAGGAATTTCAGCTCTATCAAATCTATAGAGAGAATTTACCTTTACTACCTGTGTCGGGTTATCAAGATCATATGTTTCTTCAACAGGCGGTAGATTAAGACCATGTATTTCTTCAATAGGAGGAAAATTCTTAACGTCTTCAGCTTTAATACCTTTTTCTTTCATAGATTTCTTTGCCTCTTGCATATCTTCAGGACTGAGAAATAGAACACCTCTCTTCTTCGGAGTTGGTTGAGCAATAGGCTCATTAACTGGAGCAGGAGCTGGCTCAGAAAGTGTCCAATTATTTTCGTTTGTCAACATATTATTCAGTATAATTTCAGCTTCATCCGGTGTTCTTTCCCTGAAAACAGAACTAGCACAACTATCCAGGTAATCTCTGGAAGCATCGGTTAGTCCATTATAAAAGATATCAAGTATTTCATTTTTCTTAAGAGGATGATCAGGCAAAGCATTAAGCAACTTGAGAAGCCTCCCCAAGCTTGTGGGAGACTCTCTTCTTCAATTTGCACAAAGTTGTATATTTCCCTCAAAGCAGCTTGTTTCTTATGAGCAAGGAAATATTTAGCAGAAAAGTAATAAATCATATCAAGGGACTACGCACACAACCAGGATCAAGAGAATTAAACCATATCTTAGCATCACCCTTTAATGAGAACATAAATATTTTAAGGATATAAAGGTAGCGAGATCTCTCATGATTAGTGAACAGGGTGGCTATATCATTCAATTTAGTAAGATGTGCCACAACAGTTTCAGATTCATAACCATGAAAAGGATCAGATTCAACCAAAGTAATTATATCAGGATCAACAGAGAATTCATAATACTTATTGGCAACACAGATAGGTGAAGTAGCAAAAGCAGGGTCAGGTCTCATTCTATTATTAACAGATTGCTTTTCCATTTAACTAACAACCTTTTCAGTTCATATCTATCTTTGCAAGATAAAATAGCTGCAGAAGCTTCCATATCAAAAACATAACCCTCAGGAATAATAGGCATATCTTCATCATCACTTTCATCAATATAATCAGTTTCAATAATTTCTTTCTCTCTAGCCCTAGCAATTTGTTCATCAAGGAATTCACCAAGTGGCACAGAAGTATCAAGCACATAAGTAGTTTCATCATAAGGATCGTGCATTGCAGAAGTGGCATCATCAATAACATGCGGCATATTTGAACGAATAGCAGAAGAAGGTTTAGGTGTCGCAAGCTTACTCAAAACGGAAGGTGAATCAAGTGCAAAGCTAGATGGCAGTTCCTTACCTCCCCTCGTAGTTGAGGGATAAATTGTTGTCTTAGCGTCTTTCAAGTTCTTCATAATGACCAGCAGATATAAATCCCAAGTGACTCCAAGAATAGAGCTATGCTCCCCGACAACGGCGCAAGAAAATAGTCTTGATAACCCACAAGTATAGGGGATCGCAACAGTTTTCGAGGGTAGAGTATTCAACCCAAATTTATTGATTCGACACAAGGGGAGCCAAAGAATATTCTCAAGTGTTAGCATCTGAGTTGTCAATTCAGCCACACCTGGATAACTTAATATCTGCAGCAAAGTGTTTAGTAGCAAAGTAATATGATAGTAGTGATAACAGTAACAAAAGTAAAGAAGCAAAAGTAATATTTTTGGTGTTTTGTACTGATTGTAACAGTAGCAATGGAAAAGTAAATAAGTGAGAACCAATATAGGAAAAGCTCGTAGGCATTGGATCGGTGATGGAGAATTATGCCGGATGCGGTTCATCATGTAACAAGCATAACATAGGGCGACACAGAACTAGCTCCAATTCATCAATGTAATGTAGGCATGTATTCCGAATATAGTCATACGTGCTTATGGAAAAGAACTTGCATGACATCTTTTGTCCTACCCTCCCGTGGCAGCGGGGTCCTAATGGAAACTAAGGGATATTAAGGCCTCCTTTTAATAGAGAACCGAACAAAGCATTAGCACATAGTGAATACATGAACTCCTCAAACTATGGTCATCACCGGAGTGGTCCCGATTATTGTCACTTCGGGTTGCCGGATCATAACACATAGTAAGTGACTATAGACTTGCAAGATAGGATCAAGAACACACATATATTCATGAAAACATAATAGGTTCAGATCTGAAATCATGGCACTCAGGCCCTAGTGACAAGCATTAAGCATAGCAAATCATAGCAACATCAATCTCAGAACATAGTGGATACTAGGGATCAAACCCTAACAAAACTAACTCGATTACATGATAGATCTCATCCAACCCATCACCGTCTAGCAAGCCTACGATGGAATTACTCACGCACGGCGGTGAGCATCATGAAATTGGAGATGGAGGATGGTTGATGATGACGGCGGTGATGAATCCCCCTCTCCGGAGCCCCGAACGGACTCCAGATCATCCCTCCCGAGAGGTTTTAGGGCTTGGCGGTGGCTCCGTATCATAAAACGCGATTATTTCTTCTCCTTGATTTTTTTCTCCATGAAAGAAAATATATAGAGTTGGAGTTGGCGTCGGAGGAGCCTCAGGTGGCCCACGAGGTAGGGGGGCGCGCCCTAGGGGGGAGGGCGCGCCCCCCACCCTCGTGGACAGGGTGTGGGCCCCTGGTCTTCATATTTGGCAAGGATTTTTTATTATTTCCGAAAAGATGTTCCGTGAAGTTTTAGGTCATTCCGAGAACTTTTGTTTCTGCACATAAATAACACCATGGCAATTCTGCTGAAAACAGCGTCATCCGGGTTAGTTCCATTCAAATCATACAAGTTAGAGTCCAAAACAAGGGCAAAAGTGTTTGGAAAAGTAGATACGACGGAGACGTATCAATGTTCCAGGCGTTCTGGATGGGTACCCCGTCCTGTATCTCCAGGCGGGCGGCGCCAGGCCTGGAGACATGGACGACCTTGAACATGCCCTCCCACATGGGTGAGAGCTTATGCAACCCCTCCCTGGAGAGGACCCGCCTCAGGACGAGGTCACCCGCCTCGAGCGTCCTAGAGCGGATGTTGCGGCAGTGGTATCGCCACAGCGCCTGCTGGTACCTTGCCGCCCGTAGTGCGGCCTTGCGGCGGCATTCCTCCCCTAGCACGAGGTCCATCCCCCGTGTGGCATCCTGTTGCGTTTCATCAAACGCCAGGACCCGTGCGGAGCGATGCCTGACCTCCTGAGGGATGACCGCTTCTGCTCCGTAGACGAGGAAAAATGGGGCCTCGCCCGTTGGTTTGGTGGTGGTGGTGCGGATGGACCACAACACGGACTGGAGCTCGTCGTACCAGCCCTTGCCGCAGGCCTCGAGCTTCTTCTTGAAAGCCCTGATCTTGAGGCCCCTCAGGACCTCTACGTTGGCGCGCTCGGCCTGACCATTGCTCCTGGGGTGTGCCATCGAAGCGTAGCAGATCTGCGTTCCAAGGTTAGCACAATATGTTCTAAAGAGATTACTAGTGAACTGCGAGCCGTTATCAGTGATGATGCGGTTGGGGATCCCGAAACGGCTCACGAGACCCTTGATGAACTTGACCGCGGAACCAGCTGGGATGGTGTGAACGGCTTCCACTTCCGCCCACTTGGTGAACTTGTCGATGGCGACGTAGAGGTAGCGGTAGCCTCCTGGAGCTCGAGGAAATGGGCCCAAGATATCCAGCCCCCAGACCGTGAACAGCCATGTGAGTGGGATAGTCTGGAGGCCTTGGGCTAGCTGATGGATCTGCTTGGCGTGGAACTGGCAGGCTTCACATGACTTCACCAGCTCGGCTGCATCGTTGAGCGCTGTGGGCCAGTAGTATCCGCTGCGGAATGCCTTGCCGACGAGGGTTCACGACGATGAGTGGTGCCCGCAGTCCCCACCGTGTATGTCGGTCAGCAACTCCTTCCCCTGGTCTTTGGAGATGCAACGCAGTGAAACATCATTTGGTCACTTCCTGTATAACTCACCGTCCAGGATGCAGTATGTCGTGGCTTGCCGGGCCACGCGCTCCGCGTCCTCCTCCTTCTCCAGCAGCGTCCCCTGCATCAGGTATTCCTTGAATTCCTCGGTCCAGCATCCCTCCTAGGGCTCGAGCGCCAAGAGTAGGCGCGCTCCCGAAGTTGGGCCACAGGCTGGGGCTCCTGTGGAAGGCGGCTGCTGGAGCTCCTCCCGAGGCTGAGCTGTCCTTAAAAGTGGTGGTGTTGCTGACGGCTTGAAGAGCCGCTCCTCAAGACGCCTTGAGCTCTTGGGGTTGCCGCTTGGATGCCCTCTTGGCGATGTCGTCGGCTTCCTTGTTGGTGCCACGGGCACGTGCTGCAACTCGGGCCTGTGAACTGCTTCTCCATCTTGCGCACTTCTGCGAGGTATGCCTCCATGTGCTCGTCCTTCGGCTCGTATACTTTGTTGGAGAAGTTGACGAGAAGCTGTGAGTTACCCCTGACGGTGAGGCGCTTCACCCCCAGGGCTGCCACAGCTTTCAGGCCAACTATTAGGCCTTCGTATTCTGCGATGTTGTTGGAGACCTTCTCGTCCTGCTGAAAGCAGAGCAGTACAACATAGTAGAGCTTGTCTTGAGTGGGTGAGACGAGTACTGCTCCAGCCCCCGTGCCCTGGTGCGCGAAGGCCCCATCGAAATACATGACCTAGCCGTCAGGTGACTCGCTTCCCGGCGAGGTGGACCGGTCCTCGCCTACTTCCAGCGTCGGGGCATCTGTCCATTCTGCCACAAAATCAGCGAGTGCGGCTCCCTTGATGACCCTAGTGGTGCTGAACTCCAACTGGAATGCCTGCAGCTCGATGTTCCACTCAGCAACCCTTCCAGCAGAATTGGGGCTCCTGAGCACTCTCTCCAAGGGGTAGGCCGAGACGACCTTGATGGGGTGGCCCTGGAAGTAGTGCCGCAACTTCCATGAGGCCACCAAGAGCGCGAGCAAGAGCTTCTGGGGCATGGGGTATCATGCCCTTGCATCCCGCAACACCGTGCTGACGAAATACACCGGGTGCTCGACGAGAACCGGCGTGTCGGTGAGGCTCGTGTTCTGCGGAAGTTGGGGTGTCTCGCGAGGTGGTGAAATCTCTGACGCTTGATCGCTTGCCGAGATCTTGACGGCATCGTCCTGCCGAGCTTGGTCCTCTGCCTATGCTGCTGCGGCTCTTGCGGTGTCTTCCTGATCTTGCGTCAGCCCGGCTGGTGGCGTGGCTCATTGTAACACGCCTTTGGCTTGGTGTTCCTCCCGAACCGCTACTAGAGCTGCGCTGGCTAAGTACAGAGTGGCGGCAAGATAAAGCACTAAGGGCTCGAGAGGTCGCGGCGCCACCATCACTTGAGGGCTGGTCAGGTATTTCTTGAGGTCTTGAAAAGCTTGGTCGGCCTCCAGGGTCCACTCGAACGGGCCCTTCTTCTTCATCAGCTTGAAGAAGGGTAGGGCACGCTCTCCCAACTTGGAGATGAAGTGCCCCAACGCAGTCACCCGACCAGCCAGCTTCTGCATTTCCTTGAGGGTCTGAGGTGGGCTCATGTCTTCAATGGCCTTGATCTTTTCTGAGTTTTCCTCGATCCCTCTGTGGGATACGAGGAAACCCATCAGCTTGCCGGAAGGGACACCAAACACATACTTCTCTGGGTTAAGTCACAAGTTCACCTGGCGTAGACTCGCAAAGGTCTCCTCCAGATCCTGGATCAAGGTTCTCGCCTCCCGAGACTTTACCACAATGTCGTCGACGTAGGCCTCCGCGTTCCTCCCGAGTTGTCGCCCTAAGGCGATGTGCATCAGCCGCTGAAAAGTTGCGCCCGTGTTACGCAGTCCAAAAGGCATGCAAGTGTAGCAGTACACCCTGCATGGGGTCAGGAAGGCTGTCTTCTCTACATCCTCTATCGCCATCTTGATCTGGTGATATCCTGAGAATGCATCCAAGAAGCACAACAGGTCACACTAGGCGGTGGAGTCAACGATCTGGTCGATGCGCGAGAGCGGGAATGGATCTTGGGGGCAGGCCTTGTTGAGGTTGGTGAAGTCGATGCACATTCGCTCCTTCCCGCCTTTCTTCGGCACGACGACGGGGTTCACCAGCCATTCGGGGTACCGAACCTCGCAAATGCCACCCGCCGCCTCTAGCTTGCGAGTCTCTTGGACGATGAAGGCATGCTTCTCTGAGGACTGTTGCCTCGCCCACCGCTTCACTGGGCGTACATTGGGGCACACCCTTAAGTGATGCTGAATTACTTCTCTCAGGACCTCCACCAGCTGCTTGGGCTCCCATGCGAATATCTCCTTGTTTGCACGCAAGAACTTCACCAGTGCCTCCTCTTGGCTCGGGTCAAGGTTGGAACCTATGGTAAAGGTGGCTCCTGAGGACCCATCCTCGTCGACCAGCACTTGCTTGGTTTCCGCCTTGTCTTGGGTGAACAACTGCTTCTTCTTGGTTGGTGCGGCTCCCTTGGGCTCGAAGGCGCCCACATCGACGGGCCGCGCCGCCGCGGCGGTCTTTAGGGAAAGCTTGAGTGCTACCAGGGCCTCCTTGGCGTCCCCCTTGATGGTGAGGACGCCCTTGCTTCCAGGCATCTTCATGAGGGTGTAGGCCGGATGGGTCGCTGCCATTAATTGGGCCAGTGGTGGGTACCCGAGGATGGCGTTGTATGGGGGGCCAATGCGGGCGATGTCGAAGTCGACCAGTTCGATGCGGTAGTTGTCGCGTGTGCCGAAGGTGACAGGGAGGCGGATCTGCCCCAAGGAGCGGGCGGTGCCGCGGCCAACTCCTGAGAAAGGCTTGCTGAGGCTAAGCCTTTCGAGCGGCATGTGAAGAAGGCTGAAGGCCTCCACGGAGAGCACGTTGAGGCCGGCGCCACCATCGATGAGGGTCTTGGTGACGGCCACGTTGCAGATGGTGGGCGTGCAGAGCATCGGGAGCATACCCGAGCCGGCGATGGTGACGGGGTGGTCTTCTGAGTCGAAGGTGAGGTCGGCTTTGGGCGAAGCCCAGCCCGGTGGAGCCCCCGAGCGCTTGGAGGCGGTGCCGGCCTGGTGAAGGAATGGCTTGATATGGCGATCTGAAGGCGGCGCTTGAGAGCCACCTAGCAGGGCCACGACCGCATGGTGCACTGGTGCCGCGTAGCACGCAGTAAAGAGGTCTTGCAGCTCCTCCCAAGATGTCACCGTGGATCCGGGGAGGTTGAGCAGCCAGGCGCGCGGCGCGCCGGTGAGGGCCATGAGAAACCAGTTGGCCATGATCTTGTCGTCGTCCCCGGCCTCGAGGATGGCCTCCTCGTACGCCAGTAGGAAAGCTGATGGGTCCGCCACGCCGTCATAGCGCGGTGGCATCTCCGGCTTGAACTTGGGTGGCCATTGCACCCGCTGCAAGGCGGGGGCCAGGGCTTGGAGCCCCCTGGCCCCCTCGTTGGCACCGGCCGTCGGAGCCGGTAGCGAGGCACCTGCCATGAGGGCCGAGCGCGGTGGTGGCGGAGCATAGATTGACGGAAGGAAGGCTACGGCGCACCCCTACCTGGCGCGCCAAATGTCGGATCACGGGTTCTGGCAAAACCCTCAAGGTTTGAACACTGGGGTGCGCACGAAGATTTCCCCCCTACCAATTTACGTCCTAGTTCTGCTAAGATCTCGCGGACTACTCGACAAACTGACAACACAAGGGACACAAGATTTATACTGGTTTGGGTCACCGTTGTGGTGTAATACCCTACTCCAGTGTGGTGGTGGTGGATTGCCTCTTGGGCTGAGGACGAACGGTACAAGGGGAAGAACAACCTCCTGAGGCGAGGTGTTCTTGTGCTTGGTGGGTGTGAGGATGGGTTGGATCTAGTCCCAGATGAGATGCCTCCTACTGTGGGTGCTAGCTCTATTTATAAAGGTCCTGGTCCTCTTCCCAAATATTGAGCGGGAAGGGAGCCAACAACGGCCAATTTGAAAGGGGACAGCTAGTACAACTTATCCTGACAAAAGTAGTCTTCTCCTGCATAAAGGCTCTGGTGGTGACGCCGCCTTAGGATCCATGGTGACCTCCGTCTTGCCGTCCTGCTGGTCTTGGTCTTGTTGCACTGATATGGAAACCTTTACTTGACGCCTCGGTACACCGCACCTGCGCTTGCCTCCTTAGCACCAAAGAGGAAACAAGGACACTGCGCGCGCTGGCGCCCGCCTGGCGCCTGCCTGGTCACGATCGTCATGGCTCACGTCACAAGAACCTCGCGAGGTTTTCCTTGCCTTGATTTCTCCGCCCCTCATGAGCCTGCCTGGCGAGGCCGCTCCTAAGGAGGTCTTTGCTACCTCTTGAGCACTGCGTTGGATTTCCTTGAAGAGGAAAGGATGATGCAGCAAAGTAGCATAAGTATTTACCTCAGTTTTTGAGAACCAAGGTATCAATCCAGTAGGAGGCTACGCCATGAGTCCCTCATACCGCACAAAACAAATAACTCCTCGCAACCAACGCGATAAGGGGTTGTCAATCCCTTCACGATCACTTACGAGAGTGAGATCGATAGATATGATAGGATAATATTTTTGGTATTTTTGTGATAAAGATGCAAAGTAAAATAAAAGCAAAGTAAAAGCAAAGGAAATAACTAAGTGTTGGAAGATTAATATGATGAAGATAGACCCGGGGGCCATAGGTTTCACTAGTGGCTTCTCTCAAGAGCATAAGTATTTTACGGTGGGTGAACGAATTACTGTTGAGCAATTGACAGAATTGAGCATAGTTATGAGAGTATCTAAGTATGATCATGTATATACGCATCACGTCCGAGACAAGTAGACCGACTCCTGCCTGCATCTACTACTATTACTCCACTAATCAACCGCTATCCAGCATGCATCTAGAGTATTAAGTTCAGGAAAATAGAGTAACGCCTTAAGCAAGATGACATGATGTAGAGGGATAGATTCATGCAATATGATAAAAACCCCATCTTGTTATCCTCGATGGCAACAATACAATCGTGCCTTGCTGCCCCTCATCACACCGGGAAAGGACACCGCAATATTGAACCCAAAGCTAAGCACTTCTCCCATTGCGGAAAGATCAATCTAGTAGGCCATACCAAACTGATAATTCGAAGAGACTTGCAAAGATAACCAATCATACATAAAAGAATTCAGAGAAGATTCAAATATTGCTCATAGATAATCTTGATCATAAACCCACAATTCATCGATCTCATCAATCACACCGCAAAAAGAAGATTACATCGAATAGATCTCCACGAGAGAGGGGGAGAACATTGTATTGAGATCCAAAAAGAGAGAAGAAGCCATCTAGCTAATAACTATGGACCCGAAGGTCTGAGGTAAACTACTCACACTTCATCGGAGAGGCTATGATGTTGATGTAGAAGCCCTCCATGATGGATGCCCCCCTCGTGAGCTCCTAACAGGCCCCAAGATGGGATCTCGTGGGTACAGAAGGTTGCGGCGGTGGAATTAGGTTTTTGGCTCCATATCTGATCGTTTGGGGGTATGTAGGTATATATAGGAGGAAGGAGTACGTCGGTGGAGCAACAGGGGGCCCACGAGGGTGGAGGGCGCGCCTGGGGGGGGGGGGGGTAGGCGCGCCCCTACCTCGTGGCCTCCTCCCTTGTTTCTTGACGTAGGGTCCAAGTCTCCCTGATCATAATCTTCCTAAAAATTACGTTCCCGAAGGTTTCATTCCGTTTGGACTCCGTTTGATATTCCTTTTCTGCGAAACTCTGAAATAGGCAAAAAAACAGCAATTACGAAATTTGGGCCTCCGGTTAATAGGTTAGTCCCAAAAATAATATAAAAGTGGATATAAAGCCCAATAATTTCCAAAACAGTAGATAATGTAGCATGAAGCAATCAAAAATTATAGATACGTTGGAGACGTATCAGGCATCCCCAAGTTAATTCCTGCTCGTCCTCGAGTAGGCAAATGATAAAAACAAAATTTTTGATGCGGAGTGCTACTTGGCATAATTTCAATTTAATTCTTCTTAATTGTGGTATGAATATTCAGATCCGAAATATTCAAGACAAAAGTTTAATATTGACATAAAAATAATAATACTTCAAGCATACTAACAAAGCAATCATGTCTTCTCAAAATAACATGGCCAAAGAAAGTTATCCCTACAAAATCATATAGTCTGGCTATGCTCTATCTTCACCACACAAGTATTTAAATCATGCACAACCCCGATGACAAGCCTAGCAATTGTTTCATACTTATGTCATTCTCAAACATTTTCAATCTTCACGCAATACATGAGCGTGAGCCATGGATATAGCACTATATGTGGAATAGAATGGTGGTTGTGGAGAAGACAAAAAGGGCAAGATAGTCTCACATCAACTAGGCGTATCAACGGGCTATGGAGATGCCCATTAATAGATATCAATGTGAGTGAGTAGGGATTTCCATGCAACGGATGCACTAGAGCTATAAGTATATGGAAGCTCAACAAAAGAAACTAAGTGGGGGTGCATCCAACTCGCTTGCTCACGAAGACCTAGGGCATTTTGAGGAAGCCCATCATTGGAATATACAAGCCAAGTTCTATAATGAAAAATTTCCCACTAGTATATGAAAGTGACAAAATGAGAGACTCTCTATCATGAAGATCAAGGTGCTACTTTGAAGCACAAGTGTGGTAAAAGGATAGTAACATTGTCCCTTCTCCCTTTTTCTCTCATTTTTTATTTGGGCCTTTTCTCCTTTTTTTTAGTCTGGAGTCTCATCCCGACTTGTGGGGGAATCATAGTCTCCATCATCCTTTCCTCACTTGGGACAATGCTCTAATAATGATGATCATCACACTTTTATTTTCTTACAACTCAACAATTACAACTCGATACTTAGAACAAAATATGACTCTATATGAATGCCTCGTGATGTGCAGGATATGCAATGAATCAAGAGTGACATGTATGAAAGAATTATGAACCGTGGCTTTGCCACAAATACGATGTCAACTACATGATCATGCTAAGCAATATGACAATGATGGAGCGTGTCATAATAAGCGGAACGGTGGTAAGTTGCATGGCAATATATCTCGGAATGGCTATGGAAATGCCATGATAGGTAGGTATGGTGGCTATTTTGAGGAAGGTATATGGTGGGTGTGTAATCTTTGGCGAAAAGTGCGCGGTATTAGAGAGGCTAGCAATGGTGGAAGGAAGAGAGTGTGTATAATCCATGGACTCAACATTAGTCATAAATAACTCATATACTTATTGCAAAAATCTACAAGTTATCAAAGCAAAGTATTACGCGCATGCTCCTAGGGGGATAGATTGGTAGGAAAAGACCATCGCCGTCCCGACCGCCACTCATAAGGAAGACAATCTATAAATAAATCATGCTCCGACTTCATCACATAACAGTTCACCATACGTGCATGCTACAGGAATCACAAACTTTAACACAAGTATTTCTCAAATTCACAACTACTCAACTAGCATGACTCTAATATGACAATCTTTATATCTCAAAACAATTATCAAGCATCAAACTTTTCTTAGTATTCAACACACTCATAAGGAAGTTTTACAAATCTTGAATACCAAGCATATTAAGATTATTTAAGCAAATTACCATGCTATTTAAGACTCTCAAAATAATCCAAGTGAAGCATGAGATATCAATAGTTTCTATAAAACAAATCCACCACCGTGCTCTAAAAGATATAAGTGAAGCACTGGAGCAAAACTATATAACTCAAAAGATATAAGTGAAGCACATAGAGTATTCTAAGAATTTCCAAATCATGTATGGTTCTATAAAAAGGTGTGTACAGAAAGGATGATTATGGTAAACTAACAAACAAAGACTCAAATCATACAAGACGCTCCAAGCAAAACACATATCATGTGGTGAATAAAAATATAGCTCCAAGTAAAGTTACCGATGGAAGTAGACGAAAGAGGGGATGCCTTCCGGGGCATCCCCAAGCTTTGGCTTTTTGGTGTCCTTAGATTATCTTGGGGGTGCCATGGGCATCCCCAAGCTTAGGCTCTTTCCACTCCTTGTTCCATAATCCATCAAAATCTTTCACCCAAAACTTGAAAACTTCACAACACGAAACTCAACAGAAATCTCGTGAGCTCCGTTAGCGAAAGAAAAAAAAAATACCACTTCAAGGTACTGTAATGAACTCATTCTTTATTCATATTGGTGTTAAACCTACTGTATTCCAACTTCCCTATGGTTTATAAACTATTTTACTAGCCATAGATTCATCAAAATAAGCAAACAACACACGAAAAACAGAATCTGTCAAAAACAGAACAGTCTGTAGTAATCTGTAACTAAAGGCAAACTTCTGGAACTCCAAAAAATATACCAAAATAGGAAAACCTAGAAAATTTGTTTATTGATCAGCAGCAATTGGAATCAGTATTTTATCACGTTCTGGTGATTTTTAACATTTGTTTTCGTGAACAGAAAGTTTCTGGAAATTACAGCAAGATCAAATAACTATCATCAAGAAGATCCTATAGGTTTAACTTGGCACAAACACTAATTAAAACATAGGAACACATCTAACCATAGGCTAGAACAAATATTTATTCCTAAACAGAAGCAAAAAGCAAAAAAAACTAAAAAATAAAATTGGGTTGCCTCCCAACAAGCGCTATCGTTTAATGCCCCTATCTAGGCATAATAGCAAGGATAGATCTAGGTATTGCCATCTTTGGTTTTAGGGAACAAGAGAGCAAACTTGTTATCTATGGAATTAATCTTTCTATTTTGACAAAGTACATGGACATTAATGGTAGAAGAAAGATTAAGAATGTTGCGGAAATTGGCATCTAGGCTAGATTTTATCTCTTTAATAGATTCGTTTTGGTAAGAAAGCAAAAGAGATGTGATTTCAGATTTCTCGTTAATGGGGTGCCAAAATATAGTTTTCATACTCTCATAGGTATCTATGGGGTCCCCTTCAAGAAAACCCTCTTCAAAAATAGAATCTAAAACTTGTTTGAGCAGGCGGAAACCCAACATAAAAGCTTTTAAGTAAACCTCAATTTGATATTGGGGTACATAGCTAGCCGGATCCTTAACAGCCTATCCCAAGCGTCTTTCAAAGATTCATCGAGTAAATAACGAAAAATTCCAGAATCATCTTCATCAAAATTACTAAGGTTCTCATTGATAACTCCGGCAAGTTTTTCCATAGCATTCTGATTTATGAGTTTAGATAAGATAGCAGGATTGTCTAAAGCAGTAGAACTTGGGAGAGAACCCCCAATTCTTTTTGGTTCCGACATGGTGAGGGAAAAGCGAGTGAAAAGAGGCGAATGAAAAAGAGAGGGTGAGTAAAACAGCAAGGGTGAAGTGGGGGAGAGGAAAACGAGAGGCAAATGACAAATAATGTAATGCGGGAGATAAGGGTTTGTGATGGGTACTTGGTATGTTGACTGATACGTCCATTTTGCATCATGCTTTTATTTTGATATTTATCGCATTATGGGTTGTTATTACACGTTATGTCACAATACTTATGCCTATTCTCTCTTATTTTACAAGGTTTACATAAGGAGGAGAATGCCTATTTGGAATTACGAAATTTGGAAAAGGAGCAAATATTAGAGACCTATTCTGCACAACTCCAAAAGTCCTGAAACTCCACGGAAGTCAATTTCAGAATATACAAAAAATATTGAGCGGAAGAAATACACCAGAGGGGGACCCACCTGGCCACGAGGGTGGGGGCGCGCCCCCCTGCCTCGTGGGCCCCCTGTTGGCTCTCCGATGGCCATCTTCTGCTATATGAGGTCTTTCGTCAAGGGAAAAATCATAAGCAACCTTTCGGGACGAGACTCCGCCGCCACGAGGAGGAACCTTGGCGGAACCAATCTAGGGCTCCGGCATCGCTCAAGCTTGGGGGAGGCTTAAATCAATGTTATATTCATGCCCCAATCATGAGCTCTCAAGAGAAATAATTCTTCAAAATTTTTATGCTCGGCTTTCTCATAATAATCAATCCATGCTCGATACTTCTTGTGCTGGCTCTTTTATGATGAAGACTATTGAATTCAAATGGAATTTATTGGATAGAATTAAACGCAACTCTGAAGATTGGGATCTCGACGAAGGTAAGGAGTCAGGTATGACACCTAAGTTTGATTGTGTTAAATCTTTCATGGATACCGATGTTTCCCGTAAGTTTAGCACTAAATATGGACTTGACTCTGAGATAGTAGCTTCTTTTTGTGAATCTTTTGCTATTTATGTTGATCTCCCCAAGGAGAAGTGGTTTAAATATCATCCTCCCATAGAAGTAAAAGTAGCTGCACCTATTAAAGTTGAAGAAAAGACTGTCACTTATAGTGATCCTATTGTTCCTACTTCTTATGTTGAGAAACCACCCTTCCCTGTTAGAATAAAGGATCATGCTAAAGCTTCAATTGTGGTTCGTGAAAGCAATATTAGAACTTATACACCTCCTGAGCAAGTTAAAGTTGAACCTAATATTGCTATTGTCAAAGATCTCTTGTCTGATAATATTGATGGGCATGTTATTCATTTCTACGGTGAAACCGCTAGAATTGCCAAACCTTGTGCTAAAGATAAACATAGACCTGTGGTAGGCGTGCTTGTTATTTCTGTTAAAACAGGAGATCATTGTTATCATGGCTTATGTGATATGGGTGCTAGTGCTAGTGTTATACCGCACTTTATACGAAGAAATTAAGCATGAAATTGCACCTGCTGAGTTAGAAGGTATTGATGTTACAATTAAACTTGCCAATAGAGATACTATTTCAGCAATGAGAATTGTTAGAGATGTTGAAGTCTTGTGTGGGAAAACTAAATATCCTGCTGATTTTCTTGTTCTTGGTTCCCCACAAGGTAGCTTTTGTCCCATTATTTTTGGTAGACCCTTCTTGAACATCGTTAATGCTAAGATAGACCGCGAAAAGAATGTTGTTACCATTGGTTTGGGTGATATGGTTCATGAGTTTAATTTCTCTAAATTTAGTAGACAACACCGTGAAGAAGAATTGCCTAGTAAGGATGATATTATTGGTCTTGCTTCTATTGCCGTACCTCCTAGTGATCCTCTAGAACAATATTTGCTAGACCATGAAAATTATATGTTTATGAATGAAAGAAGGGAAATAGATGAAGTTTTCTTTAAACAGGAACCTATCCTGAAACATAATTTGCCTGTTGAAATCCTAGGGGATCCTCCTCCACCCAAGGGTGATCCCGTGTTTGAGCTTAAACCGTTGCCTGATACTCTTAAATATGCTTATCTTGATGAAAAGAAGACATATCCTGTTATTATTAGTGCTAACCTTTCAGAGCATGAAGAAGAGAGATTATTGAAAACTCTAAAGAAGCACCGTCTTTGCTATTGGATATACTCTTGATGATCTTAAGGGCATTAGTCCCACTCTATGTCAACATAAAATAAATTTGGAGAAAGATGCCAAACCAGTTATTGATCATCAACGGCAATTTGAATCCTAAAATGAAAGAAGTGGTAAGAAAGGAAATACTAAAGCTCCTTGAGGTAGGTATAATTTATACCGTTGCTGATAGTCAGTGGGTAAGTCCTGCCCATTGTGTCCCTAAGAAGGGAGGTATTACTGTTGTCCCTAATGATAAAGATGAATTGATTCCTCAAAGAATTATTACAGGGTATAGGATGGTAATTGATTTTCGCAAATTAAATAAAGCTACTAAAAAGATCATTACCCCTTACCTTTTATCGATCAAATGCTAGAAAGATTATCTAAACATACACATTTTTGCTTTCTAGATGGTTATTCTGGTTTCTCTCAAATACCTGTGTCAGCCAATGATCAGTCAAAGACTACTTTACTTGCCCTTTTGGTACTTTTTCTTATAGACGTATGCCTTTTGGTTTATGTAATGCATGATGGTGCATGATGGCTATATTCTCTGACTTTTGTGAAAAGATTTGTGAGGTTTTCATGGACGATTTCTCCGTCTATGGATCCTCTTTTGATGATTGCTTGATCAATCTTGATCGAATTTTGCAGAGATGTGAAGAAACTAATCTTGTATTGAATTGGGAAAAGTGCCACTTTATGGTTAATGAAGGTATTGTCTTGGGGCATAAAGTTTCTGAAAGAGGTATTGAAGTTGACAAAGCTAAGGTTGATGCTATTGAAAAGATGACATGTCCCAAGGACATCAAAGGTATAAGAAGTTTCGGTCACGCTAGATTTTGTAGGAGGTTCATTAAGGACTTCTAAAAAATCTCCCGGCCTCTGACTAATATATTACAAAAAGATATACCATTTGTCTTTGATGATGATTGTGTATAAGCATTTGAAATACTTAAGAAAGCATTGATCTCTGCACCTATTGTTCAGCCACCTGATTGGAATTTACCCTTTGAAATTATGTGTGATGCTAGTGATTATGCTGTAGGTGCTGTTCTTGGGCAAAGAGTTGATAAGAAATTAAATGTTATCCATTATGCTAGTAAGACTCTAGACAATGCTCAAAGAAATTATGCTACTACTGAGAAAGAACTTTTAGCAGTTGTATTTGCCTGTGATAAGTTCAGACCTTATATTGTTGATTCTAAAGTAACTATTCACACTGATCATGCTGCTATTAAATATCTTATGGAGAAGAAAGATGCTAAACCTAGACTCATTAGATGGGTTCTCCTGCTACAAGAATTTGATTTACATATTGTTGATAGAAAGGGAGCTGAGAACCCCTGCTGCGCACAACTTGTCTAGGTTAGAAAATGTTCTTGATGACCCACTACCTATTGATGATAGCTTTCCTGATGAGCAATTAAATGTCATAAACACTTCTCGTAGTACTCCATGGTATGCTGATTATGAAAATTACATTGTTGCTAAATTTATACCACCTAGTTTCACATACCAACAAAAGAAAAAGTTCTTCTATGATTTGAGACATTACTTTTGGGATGACCCACATCTTTATAAAGGAGTAGATGGTGTTATTAGACATTGTATACCCGAGCATGAACAGGAACAGATCCTACGCAAGTGCCACTCCGAAGCTTATGGAGGACACCACGCGGGAGATAGAACTGCACATAAGGTATTGCAATCCGGTTTTTATTGGCCTACTCTCTTCAAGGATGCCCGTAAGTTTTTCTTGTCTTGTGATGAATGTCAAAGAATTGGTAATATTAGTAGATGTCAAGAAATGCCTATGAATTATTCACTTGTTATTGAACCATTTGATGTTTGGGGCTTCGATTATATGGGACCTTTTCACGCCTCTAATGGATATACACATATTTTAATTGCTGTTGATTACGTTACTAAGTGGGTAGAAGCTATTCCAACTAGTAGTGCTGATCATAACACCTCTATTAAAATGCTTAAAGAAGTTATTTTTCCGAGGTTTGGAGTCCCTAGATATTTAATGACTGATGGTGGTTCACATTTTATTCATGGTGCTTTCCGTAAAATGCTTGCTAAATATGATGTTAATCATAGAATTGCATCTCCTTATCACCCACAGTCTAGTGGTCAAGTAGAATTGAGTAATAGAGAGCTCAAATTAATTTTGCAAAAGACTGTCAATAGGTCTAGAAAGAATTGGTCCAAGAAACTTGACGATGCATTATGGGCCTATAGAACTGCATATAAAAATCCTATGGGTATGTCTCCGTATAAAATGGTTTATGGAAAAGCATGTCACTTACCTCTCGAACTAGAACATAAGGCTTATTGGGCTATTAAAGAGCTCAACTATGATTTCAAACTTGCCGGTGAGAAGAGATTATTTGACATTAGCTCACTTGATGAATGGAGAACCCAAGCTTATGAAAATGCCATGTTATTTAAAGAAAAAGTTAAAAGATGGCATGACAAAAGGATACAAAAGCGTGAGTTTAATGTAGGTGATTATGTATTGCTATACAACTCTCGTTTAAGATTTTTTGCAGGAAAACTTCTCTCTAAATGGGAAGGCCCCTACGTCATCGAGGAGGTCTATCGTTCCGGTGCCATAAAAATCAACAACTTCGAAGGTACAAATCCGAAGGTGGTGAACGGTCAAAGAATCAAACATTATATCTCAGGTAATCCCATAAATTTTGAAACCAATGTTATTGACACCGTAACCCCGGAGGAATACATAAGAGACACTTTTCAGAATGTTTTAGACTCCGAAAAGGAATAGGTATGTGGTACGGTAAGTAAACCGACTCCAAAACAATTTTAAAGGTAATATTTCTCCGTTTTGGAATATTTAGAAAAATAGAAAAATAAGAAGCAGTCCGGGAAGGACATGAGGGCCCCACAAGGGTGGAGGGCGCGCCCTAACCCCCTGGGCGCGCCCCCTACCTTGTGGGCACCTCGCGTGCCTTCTGGACTCCGTTTTCTTGCATGATATGTATTTTGGTCGGTAAAAATTCATTATATATTCTCCCGGAGGTTTTGACTCCTGTATCACGCAATTATCCTCTGTTCCTGTTTCGAGCTGTTTTTCTGACAGATCTAGATTGTCAATGATGTCCCCAAGTGCCTCCAAGGACAAGTTCTTCGAGAAGGTCATCAACCCTTACCTCGCGGAGGTGCTGCGACACCCTCAAACCATTGAGATGCGTGATGGGTTGCTGCACATCCGCGATGCTGAGGGACCGAAGGGGACCGGAAGCGTGGAGGCGAGGCTCAAAGCGGTGGAGCAACAAGTTTTCAAGTGTCAGGGGATGGTGGAACGTGGACTCAATTCCAACCACATGATGATCGTGGAGTTCACTAGCAACCACAAGTTGGATGCCGACAACATCGGGGAGGCCATCTTCAAGCTTCACGAGAAGATCGAGCACCTTCAAGCTCAAATCTATGACTTGCAAAACCAAAACTATGAGTATGAATATAGATTAAAAAGGATGAGTTTGGCTGCAGATATGAGGACCCCGGAGACTCGATCATCCTTCTATGATGGCGAGCATATGCCTTGGAAGATGGACGACAAGCCCGCATCATCAACAACACCCCACCTTCCTCACCGACAGAGGAGACATAATCACATGGGTATGGGCACTCCCCTTGGCAACTGCCAAGCTTGGGGGAGGTGCCCTGGTATCGTATCACAACCATACTCCTATCTTTACCGTTTTTGTTAGTTCGATCCTTTTAGTAGTATTTTGATCTAGTAGAATAAAGTTTATGGCATGATCTAGTTTTGAGTTTTGCTTTATGATCTCTCTTTGTAATCGAGTCCGTGAGCCATATAATAAAGATTAGTGTTGAGTGAAGGGCTTGATTTTCTTGCTATGATCTTGAGTGGATAAAAGAAAAGAGAAAAAGAATAAAAAGAAACAAAAGTTCATATTGATCTTATTGAGAGTAATGACTTCACATAGAAAGAGTATGATGATTAAAAGTTGTTGGGAGTTGACAAACATAGCTTTGGTCATCGTTGCAATTAATAGGAAGTAATAAGGAAAGAGAGGTTTCACATATAAATATATTATCATGGACATCTTTTATGATTGGGAGCACTCATTAAAATATGACATGCTAAAGAGTTGATGTTGGACAAGGAAGACAACATAATGGGTTATGTTTTCTTGCATCTGAGATAAAGTATATTGTCATGGATCATCCAACATGTTGAGCTTGCCTTTCCCCCTCATGCTAGCCAAATTCTCAAAGACCAAGCAGAGATACTACTTGTGCTTCCAAAACCCTTAAACCAGTTTTGCCATGAGAGTCCACCATACCTACCTATGGATTGAGCAAGATCCTTCAAGTAAGTTGTCATCGGTGCAAGCAATAAAAATTGCTCTTTAAATATGTCTGATTGATTGGTGTGGAAGAAATAAGCTTTATACGATCTTGTGATGTGGAAGAGATAAAAGCGACGGACTGATAATAAAGGTTCATATCACAAGGGGCAATATAAATTGATGTTCTTTCGCATTAAGATTTTGTGCATCCAACCCGAAAGCGCATGGCAACCTCTGCTTCCCTCTGCGAAGGGCCTATCTGTTACTATTATCTTCTACCTTATGCAAGTGTCATGGTGATCTTCACCTTTCCTTTTTACACTTTATACTTTGGCAAGCACAGTATGTTGGAAAGATCCTGATAGATATATCTAATTGGATGTAGGGGAGCATGAGTTATTATTGTTGACATTACCCTTGAGGTAAAAGGTTGGGAGGCGAAACTATAAGCCACTATCTTTCTCTGTGTCTGATTTAAACTCCGTAACCACAAGTATCGCGTGAGTGTTAGCGATTATGAAAGACTAAATGATTGTTGAGTATGTGGACTTGCTATAAAGCTCTGACATAGACTCTTTCTGATGTTATGTGTCACAGCCCCAGAATTGTTTGTAATTAGTGCATCTGCATCCATGCATCATGTTTGATTTCAAAGGAAATTTTGAAGTGGGGATGACCAAGCCCTAGCACTAAAGCAATTCAAATAGGTTCAACTAAAAATATTTTTCAATGAACCCAAATGGCCTTAAAAAATGTTCACCATTTTTGGAAAATGCCGAAACAAAGAATCAGAGATATTGCACATTTTTCCATGACATTTGGATTATTGAATGAACTCATATTGTATTTGAATTGGGGCATTTAAATCCTATAAATATTTTTAAATGCTCTAATAATTCTGAAACTAGTTTTGGGTTCTTGGAAATAATCCAAACACTGCCCATCATTATTTTCAGGATTTTACAAAATGGATTAGTATTTTTATTAATTCAAAACAGAATAACAAAATAGAAAAGTAGAACAAATTTTTAATAGAGAGAGAGAGAGAGAGCTGACCTGGCGCCCCCTGGTCCGGCCCAGCACGGCCCAGTCCATCTGGCCGTGCCAGTCGTCCCCTTCCTTGGGACAGAAGGACACCGGGTGTGTGCCCCTCGCGCGCGGCCACGCGCCTCGGCCACCTCCTGGTTCTCGCCGCGCTCCGGTTATCGCCGGAGTTAATCCGGTGACAAGGTAGATTAGTTAGTGCTAATGACCCTGCTAATTAGCCCCCTCTCTCACTGACATATGGGCCCCATGCCCTTAACTAACCACGGTTTAACTTCTGTTTAGATTAGTTTAATCATGCGGGACCCACCAGTCAGAGTTGATTGTGCTGACGTGTCTGTTGACCAGCCCCACCAGTCAGCGTCACTAACCAGCCCCAGTCACTTACTAGTGGACCCCACTGGTCAGGTTTGACCTGGAGGCGCCCAGTTGACCTGCTGACGTCACACCTATGTCATACTGACACAGTAAATCCTTTACTGGAATTATTCTTATACAGGAAATTCCAGAAAATAGCCAAAACTTCTAAAATTCATATAAATTCAACCGTAACTCCGAATGAAATAAGTTATATATGAAAAATTATCAGAAAAATGCAATCTATCGATCTGTACCATTTTCATGCATGTTAGAACAACTTTTGTTCACTGTTTAGTTCAAATCAATTAAATGGCATTTGAATAATCACATATGGAGTTTGAATTTGAATCTTGTATTCAAACCAACTTCATTTAATCTGTTGCTAGTTGCATTAGCTCAAATCACAACATATTGCCATGTAATGATCATGCATCATATTGTGCATTGCATTGATTGTGTTCTTCCTTGTTTGTCGGTGTATCCCCTCTCGATAGACGTGGTTCTGACGATGAGATCGATGACACCGATGAATGAGATATACTATCTTCAGAAGTGTCAGGCAAGCATAACCCCCTTGTTCATTCTGATACAATCCCACTCTCTCGCTCCTGCTCTCTTTTACTGCATTAGGACAACAACGATTCATTTGTTACTTGCTGCGGTAGTTGAACCCCTTTATCCTCTCGTGATGACCTGTCATTGCCACAAAGCAAATAGATGAAACCCACTAGCATGAGTAGGAGTTGTTTGAGCCTGATGTGCCTACTCATTCATGCTTGTTTGTCATGCACGATCGCTTAGAGTTGAGTCAGGTCCGATTCATCGGGAATGAATTGGAATGGTGATGAACATGTCCCATCGTGTGTGAGCTAAGTGTGTGAACACGATTTGGTAAAGGTAGCGGTGAGAGGCCATGTAGGAGTACATGGTGGGTTGTCTCATTGAAACCGTCCTCAGGAACTGAGTTATGTGTTTGTGATCCATGAACAGTTACTACCACACATTGGGATCCTTAATTGACTCTCTCGGCTTCTTAATCACCCTTGTTCTCTGTCCAGGAGTTGCAACTAGTTTCTGGTGTTTGTAGGATATGTGTTGGAGGCCGTGCGTAGCGCTGACCCTAGGGGTGGGCTATGATGCGGTAGATACACCATGGCACGGTGTACCGGGCGCCCGTTTGGTGTCTCGGGAACCCTGCTCACATCGTTCGGGGCCGTATGTGGAAACCTCGGCCGGACTCCCTGCGGATGGAACCTGAATACGCGATAAACCTGGACTAGAGACTTGAGTGTTTAGGTAGGCTGTGGCCGACACCCTCATTGGGCTTCCGCTTGAAGGTTGCCGAGTACATGTCGTGTAAACGGTGGTAAGTGGTGAGAGCGTGTGTGAAGAAGTACACCCCTGCAGGGTTAACATCATCTATTCGAATACCCGTGTCCGCGGTAAAGGACTTCTGGGTTGCCTATATCAGTTCATAGACAAGTGAAAATGGATACTCTAAAACACGCAAGATAAGCGTGAGTGCTATGGATTGTGTTCTCGTAGGGAGACGGGAGCGGATCCATAGTGGTGTATTGATATGGTGAATATGTGGACTGCAGCGCCACCTCAAAAGAGTTACTTGTAGTCGTAGTTTAGGATAGCCACCGAGTCAAAGCTGGCTTGCTGCAGTTAAACTCCACCACCCCTTTATTGATACCGATGCATATGTAGATAGTTCTGATGTAAGCCTTGCTGGGTACATTTGTACTCACGTTTGCCTATTTTATGTTTTTGCAGAGAGACGTCGGTCTCGCTTAGTAGTTCCGTGTGGACTTGACGTTTAGCTTGTTACCTCGGCTACGATCTTGTGCCCTCGGCAGATCTGGTAGATAGTCAGGCTTCTCAGCCTTTTTCATTTATAGTTGTCTGTACTTAGACATGTTAAGCTTCTGCATGTGTTTGACTTGTATGCTCTGAATGCTGGGTCGAGAGACCCATGTTTGTAATATCTTGCTCCTCGGAGCCTAATGAATAAATACTTGAGTCGTAGAGTTATGTGTGATGCCATGTTGTATTTACACATATCGAGCATATTGTGTGTATGTTTGAAATGCTTGGTATGTGTGGGATCCGACAATCTAGTTGTTTATCCTTGGCAGCCTCTCTTATGGGGAAATGTAGTCTAGTGCTTCTTTCAGCCATAGTAGTCCACTTCTGCAGACACCGGAGTCTCCGCTAGCCCAAAGACTACTGCTTTGGACTCTTGGTGGCGGCATGTGTTACACTTCGTTCCTGTGGTTCCGTCCTTCGGGAAATGTCACGCGGTGACATCCGGAGTCTGCCTAGCTCGCTACAGCCTGTGTTCCCGAGTCTGTTAGCCCGGTGCTACAACCCGGATTCACACGCCGCTAACCGACATGCTCGATGTGATTCATGTATGCCCGTCCCCATGGGTTAGTGCCGCTTTGGGTTCACGACTAGCCATGTCGGCCCGGTTCTCATCATATGGATGCTAGCGACACTATCATATACGTGAGCCAAAAGGCTTAAACGGTCCCGGCCATGGTAAGGCGACACCCGTGGGAATACCGTGCATGAGTCTGCAAAGTGATATGAGGTGTTACCGGCTAGATCGATGTGACTTGGAATCGGGGTCCTAACAGCTTTGGTATCAGAGCCTGACTACCGTTCGGATTACCAAGCCAAACCGGTCGAAGTTGTGTCTAGAAATGCTTTAGTTATGTAAGGGAATTGATTGTGGAAGGGAACGTAAGGCTCTTTTTACTCCTTATACCTTATGCCCTTCTGATCTGAGTCATCCTCTTCTCTTCTACGGGGATTAAGAACTAGGCCTTCTCATCTATCTATCGAGGATGACGTGTTACTAATCCATAGACTTATAGAATTGATAGTTTCAAATCTCGTTCAGTTTTACTACTTCCGTATGTTCATAGCTGGTCTCGTAACCTTGATATTGTGATGTTGAGTGGTCATGCCACTATTTTGCAGGATGTCTCAAATCATTTTGAGCATTTACGGCCGTTATCTTTATGGAAGTCATCCGAGATTTCTAAATAGTCTGATGCATTTGCAAATTCCTTCTCTCCGTTTCCAATGTTCATTTGGGCCAGATTAATCACACAAATTAGTGTGTTGAGGTACTCCACTGCCTTGGCATATATGTTGGAGCTATTACTATGACCCTAGGTGTCTTAGGGAGTCACCTAGTAATCTAGCCATGTTTTGTGTTCCCCGTGTGATGATTCTGGCCATTATTCTCGAAGGCATCCTGTGATGCCATTTAGTAGTAGGTATTCTATTCCTGGGTTCTTGAACCCGAGATTCACCCTACTTATCTCATGTTGATAGTGTTTGCTAGTTCCATTAGGATATTAATAACTTTGCGATAGTCCTCGAGGACCATGGTATTTCCTTCTTCCAAATACTATGAACCGCTTATGGCAGAAGTTCCTCGTTGAACCGAAGGATCACAATCAGAGTACTCTTGAGGAGTTCTCCATCCATAATTGTGAATCTGCCAGTTCTACCCTTTCCGCATGGGTTATCCGGAAGAAATGTTGAGCTTTGCTCGACATACTAATCTATGCATCCACAACTCGTAAAAAAAATCATATGTTCTTTTGAGTTGTCCCTTTTTAGTTGTTTTCTGACCTTCGTCTATCAATTGATAGTCAAGAGTATGCGTGCCTTTGTTCATCGATGCCTATTATTCTTGTGGTCCGTCAAGCCATTCTGTTCTGGAACGACTAGGAGAAACAAACTCCACAACCTCATCCATATCTAGGATTGGGTCAAAGCAATTGTATTCCACAGATCAAAATGCCAATCCAGCTTCTGCTCTGCTCTAACTTGGAGTGTTACCATATTTATGTCAAGAATGTCATGAGAATTGCACCACCTCTTATGAGTTCTTGACGCAGTGATACTTCTCGCCATAATTATTCATTCCTCGGTCCCGTGTTGTTGTAACCGGAATGCCGACAAGTGAACTATGATGTGTGAAATCAATACTCCTAGCAACCCTTTTGCTTGGTAGTTAATGGACAATTCTGTCATTCTTAGCGTGCTGGTTATTGAATTATCATTCTAAGACTGATCGTGCTACCTAGTCCATTTTTCCTGGTGCACTCTTCGATCAAGAGATTGGATTGTGTCAATCCCTCACTCTTTTGATCATATCATCTTGCCCTGAAAAGCAAGGTTGTTCTCGAGCTTAGTAACATATCGGTGGTTCGTGATTTTCCGAATATCTTCTCGGAAGTATTACCAGGCTGTCCCCTGACTGTTATGTTGAGCTCGTGATCAAGTTGGTTTCCTTGTAAACCACCCCTTCTCCAAGAATCTGTGTTGGATACCCCTGAGCTAGTTGGTTAAGCCAAACAACAACTTGGAGAGTTGGAAGATAAAAGCTTGTCCGACTTAGTTCATTTTAAGGGATATCCTTTTGAGTGTGTGCTGAAGAAAGATGATATCTTCATCGATTGGTCCCTGTGATCAGTTGTTGGACCTATTGTCGTACCAAAACTTTGATTTGAGTATGGGTTATCATCAAATCAAATCAGAACCAACGATGTTCATAATGTTGTCTTACTCGTGGTTGATCCCTCGAGCATACACCATTATATATTTTTGGGTCTGACCAATGCTATCACTTGTTCACACAATTATGGAATTCCATCTTCACGGAAACCTGGATGAATTGTTGTTGAGCCCATCAGCAACACTGTTACCTTCTCCATGATTATGTCGAACATTAAAGCTAGTGTTGGAAACTTTTATAAGCATTATCTTCATGTCCCTTTCATGAAGCATATGTTCAGATGAAAGAAGTGACTTCCTCTAACACATGTGCATTTGATGCAAGTTGCCGCCGTGAATTCGAGAAAGTTAATGTTGCTTCCTCTGGAATAATCCCAAGTCAGTCATGCATGTGCGAAGTATACATTGGTTTGTGAGATTAGCTACCTCCATTCCAAATGTATTTCCTAGCACGCCAAGCCACTGATTGAATTGTTCAAGGATAATAAGTTCTAAGTGCTAGTCCTGAAGGTACCAGACGGATTTGTACAGATTCCGTTATCCTCGATGATGGTTCCCAACCAGAACTCGGTAGTGTTTTATTATAAGACTACCATGTGGTCATGCTAGTCTAGGACAGTGTGTTCACAGGTGTGTAGCAGAACCAGCTCATGTTTTGGAGCTTGCTATCGTAGTTCATCTCCCGAGAGTCTCGCAACATTATCTCGTCGATTTGTGTTGCAACTTTTCTTTTCAGACATGTGAGTCTGAAGTATCCTGTTTCTAACCAGATCTGAATCTCAGGCAGATATGATGGTTGGAACATCCCCATCATTTGCATTTTGTTCCCAGCTTGCACCCCATCGTGCCAACCTCCCATGGGCTGTCCTTCTCAGCAGTTGCTGTCCAGGATCATTTTCAAAAGTGGTCCTGTCATGGGTCCCATCCATTTTCGGTGATAAGCAAAATCATCCATTGCTTTGTCTTCAACAAGGTAGTCCACATCATCCATTCTAGTCGGAATATGCCATTCTTCCGAGCTCCTTCAAATAATCGATTGCAAATTGCCTTGGGTTGGTATGAAGATTTTCAATGATCTCTGTATCAAAAGTAATTCTTTTTGCCACTTAAGGGAATAGTCCAACGAGTCACCTCTCCTAAGGTGCCCCGTTATGGAATCATGGCAATTATTTCCTCGCCACCTTGACACCATCCACCATCTTTCTAAGCATGGAATTGTTGCCCACCAAATCAAACCCCGTCGTTGTTCTTCCATCCCCCTCGATGTGTTTTGTGTCTCAACTCGAGATGTTTCAACATCTCATTCCGCGAGTTGATATGGTATAGCTTGATCTTCGAGAAGATCAATCCTAGTAGAGTTTCTTTCTGTCGTCATCGCGTGGATGAAGATCTCAAAAGCAAGGATGTCAAGATCAACGTATGCAACGAATCAACAGCCTTATGAGGTGCAACCCGGATCGTGAAGATTGTGTTGGTCTTGTGCCCCTCTGTCTTCTTACCTCACATCTTGAATCTTGGGACGAGATTCTTGTTTAGTGGGGGTGAGTTGTCACAGCCCAGAATTGTTTGTAATTAGTGCATCTGCATCCATGCATCATGTTTGATTTCAAAGGAAATTTTGAAGTGGGGATGACCAAGCCCTAGCACTAAAGCAATTCAAATAGGTTCAACTAAAAATATTTTCAATGAACCCAAATGGCCTTAAAAATGTTCACCATTTTGGAAAATCTTGAAACTTGATAACGAGAGATATTGCACATTTTTCCATGACATTTGGATTATTGAATGAACTCATATTGTATTTGAATTGGGGCATTTAAATACTATAAATATTTTTAAATGCTCTAATAATTCTGAAACTAGTTTTGGGTTGTTGGAAATAATCCAAACACTGCCCATCATTATTTTCAGGATTTTACAAAATGGATTAGTATTTTTACTAATTCAAAACAGAATAACAAAATAGAAAAGCAGAACAAATTTTTAATAGAGAGAGAGAGAGAGCTGACCTGGCGCCCCCCTGGTCCGGCCCAACACGGCCCAGTCCATCTGGCCGTGCCAGTCGTCCCCTTCCTTGGGACAGAAGGACGCCGGGCGTGTGCCCCTCGCGCGCGGCCACGCGCCTCGGCCACCTCCTGCTTCCTGCCGCCCTCCGGTTATAGCCGGAGTTAATCCGGTGACAAGGTAGATTAGTTAGTGCTAATGACCCTGGTAATTAGCCTCCTCTCTCACTGACATATGGGCCCCACGCCCTTAACTAACCACTTCTTAAACTTCTGTTTAGATTAGTTTAATCACGCGGGACCCACCAGTCAGAGTTGACTGTGCTGACGTGTCTGTTGACCAGCCCCACCAGTCAGCGTCACTAACCAGCCCCAGTCACTTACCAGTGGACCCCACTGGTCAGGTTTGACACGAGGCGCCCGATTGACCTCTTTGACGTCACACCTATGTCATACTGACACAGTAAATCCTTTACTGGAATTATTCTTATACAGGAAATTCCAGAAAATAGCCAAAACTTCTAAAATTCATATAAATTCAACCGTAACTCAGAATGAAATAAGTTATATATGAAAAATTATCAGAAAAATGCAATCTATCCATCAGTACCATTTTCATGCATGTTAGAACAACTTTCGTTCACTGTTTAGTTCAAATCAATTAAGTGGCATTTGAATAATCACATATGGAGTTTGAATTTGAATCTTGTAACCAACTTCATTTAATCTGTTGCTAGTTGCATTAGCTCAAATCACAGCATATTGCCATGTCATGATCATGCATCATATTGTGCATTGCATTGATTGTGTTCTTCCTTGTTTGCCGGTGTATCCCCTCTCGATATACGTGGTTCTGACGATGAGATCGATGACACCGATGAAGAGATATACTATCTTCAGAAGTGCCAGGCAAGCATAACCCCCTTGTTCATTCCGATACAATCCCACTCTCTCGCTCCTGCTCTCTTTTACTGCATTAGGACAACAACGATTCATTTGTTACTTGCTGCGGTAGTTGAACCCCTTTATCCTCTGCATGACCTGTCATTGCCACAGTAAATAGATGAAACCCACTAGCATGAGTAGGAGTTGTTTGAGCTCTGATGTGCCTACTCATTCATGCTTGTTTGTCATGCCTGCTACTGCTTAGAGTTGAGTCAGGTCTGATTCATCAGAATGAATTGGAATGGTGATGAACATGTCCCATCGTGTGTGAGCTAAGTGTGTGAACACGATTTGGTAAAGGTAGCGGTGAGAGGCCATGTAGGAGTACATGGTGGGTTGTCTCATTGAAACCATCCTCGTGAACTGAAGTTACGTGTTTGTGATCCATGAACAGTTACTACCACACATTGGGATCCTTAATTGACTCTCTCGGCTTCTTAATCACCCTTGTTCTCTGTCCAGGTGTTGCAACTAGTTTCTGGTGTTTGTAGGATATGTGTTGGAGGCCGTGCGTAGCACTGACCCTAGGGGTGGGCTATGATGCGGTAGATACATCATGGCACGGTGTACCGGGCACCCGTTCGGTGTCTCAGGAACCCTGCTCACATCGTTCGGGGCCGTATGTGGAAATCTCGGGCGAACTCCCTGCGGATGGAACCTGAATAGGCGATAAACCTGGACTAGAGACTTGAGTGTTTAGGTAGGACGTGGCCGACACCCTCGTTGGGCTTCCGCTTGAAGGTTGCCGAGTACATGTCGTGTAAACGACGGTAAGTGGTGAGAGCATGTGTGAAGAAGTACACCCTTGCAGGGTTAACATCATCTATTCGAATAGCCGTGTCCGCGGTAAAGGACTTCTGGGTTGCCTATATCAGTTCATAGACAAGTGAAAGTGGATACTCTAAAACGCGCAAGATAAGCGTGAGTGCTATGGATGGCGTTCTCGTAGGGAGACGGGAGCGGATCCATAGTGGTGTATTGATATGGTGAATATGTGGACTCGTGTGCGCCACCTCAAAAGAGTTACTTGCAGTCGTAGTTTAGGATAGCCACCGAGTCAAAGCTGGCTTGCTGCAGTTAAACTCCACCACCCCTTTATTGATACCGATGCATATGTAGCTAGTTCTGATGTAAGTCTTGCTGGGTACATTTGTACTCACGTTTGCCTATTTTATGTTTTTCGGAGAGATATCGGTCTCGCTAGTAGTTCCGTGTGGACTTGACGTTTAGCTTGTTACCTCGGCTACGATCTTGTGCCCTCGGCAGATCTGGTAGATAGTCGGGCTTCTCGACCTTTTTCATTTATAGTTATGCGTACTCAGACATGTTAACCTTCCGCATGTGTTTGACTTGTATGCTCACGAATGCTGGGTCGAGAGACCCATGTTTGTAATATCTCGCTCCTCGGAGCCTAATGAATAAATACTTGAGTCGTAGAGTTATGTTGTGATGCCATGTTGTATTTACACATATCGAGCATATTGTGTGTATGTTTGAAATGCTTGGTATGTGTGGGATCCGACAATCTAGTTGTTTATCCTTGGCAGCCTCTCTTATGGGGAAATGTAGTCTAGTGCTTCCTTCAGCCATAGTAGTCCGCTACAGCCCGGTTCACTGAGTCCTGCTAGCCCAAAGCACTACCGCTCGGGACTCTTGGTGGCGGCATGTGTTTCACTTCGTTCACGTATGCATCCCTTCAGGAAATGTCACAGTGACATCTGGAGTCCTGCCTAGCCTACTTTCTGACCCGAGTTCCCGTAGTCCTGTTAGCCCAGTCCTACAGCCGGATTCACACGCTGGCGACCGACATGCTCGATGTGATTCATGTGTGCCTGTCCCAATGGGTTAGTGCCGCTTTGGGTTCACGACTAGCCATGTCGGCCCGGGTTCTCTGTCATATGGATGCTAGCGACACTATCATATACGTGAGCCAAAAGGCGCAAACGGTCCCGAGCCATGGTAAGGTGACACCCGTGGGAATACCGTGCGTGAGGCCGCAAAGTGATATGAGGTGTTACCGGCTAGATCGATGTGACTTGGAATCGGGGTCCTGACATTATGATAAAGTGCAATTGCTTCAATGACTGAGATTATAGTTTGTTAGTTCTCAATAAAGTTTCTGATTCATACTTTTGCCTCGTGAATAGATCATCAGTTGAACATAAGAAATCATATGACAATATCCATATATGTTGCTGTTATGAAAACAATCTTGATGCCCTCATGTCTGTACTTTATTTTTATCGACACCTCTACCTCTAAACATGAGGACATACTTATCGTTATCGGCTTCCGTTTGAGGACAAGCGAGGTCTAAGCTTGGGGGAGTTGATACGTCCATTTTGCATCATGCTTTTATTTTGATATTTATCGCAATATGGGCTGTTTTTACACGATATGTCACAATACTTATGCCCATTCTCTCTTATTTTACAAGGTTTACATAAGGAGGGAGAATCTTTGGCATTTGGAATTTCTTGTTTGGAAAAGGAGCAAATATTAGAGACCTATTCTCACAAGAACTCAAAAGTCCACGAAACTCCACGGAAGTCAATTTCAGAATATATAAAAATATTGAGCGGAAGAAATACACGGAGGGGACCCACACAGCCACGAGGGTGGGGGCACGCCCTACCCCAGGCGCCCCTGCCTCATGGGCCCCCGTTGGCTCTCCGATGGCCATCTTACGCTATATGAGGTCTTTCGTCAAGGGAAAAATCATAAGCAACCTTTCGGGACGAGACTCACGCCGCCACGAGGCGGAACCTTGGCGGAACCAATCTAGGGCTCCCAAGACACCGTGTTCTGGGACACTTCCCTCGGGAGGAAATCATCACCATCGTCATCACCAACGCTCCTCTCATCGGGAGAGGGCAATCTCCATCAACATATTCACCAGCACCATCTCCTCTCAAAACCCTAGTTCATCTCTTGTATCCAATTCTTGTCTCCAAGTCCGGGATTGGTACTAGTAGGTTGCTAGTAGTGTTGATTACTCCTTGTAGTTGATGCTAGTTGGTTTATTTGGTGGAAGATCATATGTTCAGATCCTTTATGCATATTAATACCTCTCTGATTATGAACATGAATATGCTTTGTGAGTAGTTACGTTTGTTCCTGAGGGCATGGGATGAGTCTTCCTATTAGTAGTCATGTGAATTTGGTATTCATTCGATATTTTGATGAGATGTATGTTGTCTATCCTCTAGTGGTGTTATGTGAACGTTGACTACATAACACTTCTCCATTATTTGGGCCTAGAGGAAGGCATTGAGAAGTAATAAGTAGATGATGGGTTGCTAGAGTGATAGAAGCTTAAACCCTAGTTTATGCGTTGCTTCGTAAGGGGCTGATTTGGATCCATATGTTTCATGCTATGGTTAGGTTTACCTTAATACTTTTGTTGTAGTTGCAGATGCTTGCAATAGAGGTTAATCATAAGTGGGATGCTTGTTCAAGTAAGAACATCGCCCAAGCACCGGTCCACCCACATATCAAATTATCAAAGTACCGAACGTGAATCATATGAACATGATGAAAACTAGCTTGACGATATTCCCATGTGTCCTCGGGAGCGCTTTTCCTTATATAAGAGTTTGTCCAGGCTTGTCCTTTGCTACAAAAAGGATTGGGCCACCTTGCTGCACTTTATTTACTTTTGTTACTTGTTGCTCGTTACAAATTATCTTATCACAAAACTATTTGTTACCACTTGTTTCAGTACTTGCAGAGAATACCTTGCTGAAAACTGCTTATCATTTCCTTCTGCTCCTCGTTGGGTTTGACACTCTTACTTATCAAAAGGACTACGATAGATCCCCTATACTTGTGGGTCATCATTGACTTTTGCGTAGACTCCTCGGTAACGGCGCCAGAAATTCTTCTTGCTACCTCTTGAGCACTGTGTTGGATTTCCATGAAGAGGAAAGGATGATGCAGCAAAGTAGCGTAAGTATTTCCCTCAGTTTTTGAGAACCAAGGTATCAATCCAGTAGGAGGTTACGCGTGAGTCCCTCGTACTTGCACAAAACAAATAACTCATCGCAACCAACGCGATAAGGGGTTGTCAATCCCTTCACAGTCACTTACGAGAGTGAGATCTGATAGATATGATAGGATAATATTTTTGGTATTTTTGTGATAAAGATGCAAAGTAAAATAAAAGCAAAGTAAAAAGCAAAGGAAATAACTAAGTGTTGGAAGATTAATATGATGAAGATAGACCCGGGGCCATAGGTTTCACTAGTGACTTCTCTCAAGAGCATAAGTATTTTACGGTGGGTGAGCAATTCTTTGTTGAACAATTGATGAATCGAGCATCGTTATGAGAGTATCTAGGTATGATCATGTATATAGGCATCACGTCCGAGACAAGTAGACCGACTCACATGCGCATCTACTACTATTACTCCACTCATCGACCGCTATCCGGCATGCATCTAGAGTATTAAGTTCAAGAAAGCAGTAACGCCTTAAGCAAGATGACATGATGTAGAGGGATAGATTCATGCAATATGATAAAAACCCCATCTTGTTATCCTCGATGGCAACAATACAATACGTGCCTTGCTGCCCCTCATCACTTTGGGAAAGGACACCGCAATATTGAACCCAAAGCTAAGCACTTCTCCCATTGCCAGAAAGATCAATCTAGTAGGCCATACCAAACTGATAATTCGAAGAGACTTGCAAAGATAACCAATCATACATAAAAGAATTCAGAGAAGATTCAAATATTGCTCATAGATAATCTTGATCATAAACCCACAATTCATCGATCTCAACAAACACACCGCAAAAAGAAGATTACATCGAATAGATCTCCACGAGAGAGGGGAGAACATTGTATTGAGATCCAAAAGAGAGAAGAAGCCATCTAGCTAATAACTATGGACCCGAAGGTGCGAGGTAAACTACTCACACTTCATCGGAGCGGCTATGATGTTGATGTAGAAGCCCTCCGTGATGGATGCCCCCTCGTGAGCTCCGAACAGGCCCCAAGATGGGATCTCGTGGATGCAGAAGGTTGCGGCGGTGTAATTAGGTTTTGGCTTCGTGTCGATCGTTTGAAGTGCGTAGGTATATATAGGAGGAAGGTGTACGTCGGTGGAACAGGGGCCCCACGAGGGTGGAGCGCACAGGGGGGTAGGCGCGCCCCCTACCTCGTGGCCTCCTCCCTTGTTTCTTGACGTAGGGTCCAAGTCTCCCGGATCATAATCTTCCTAAAAATCACGTTCCCAAAGGTTTCATTCCGTTTGGACTCCGTTTGATATTTCTTTTCTGCGAAACTCTGAAATAGGCAAAAAACAACAATTACATTTGGGCCTCCGGTTAATAGGTTAGTCCCAAAAATAATATAAAAGTGGATAATAAAGCCCAATAATGTCCAAAATAGAAGATAATATAGCATGGAGCAATCAAAAATTATAGATACGTTGGAGACGTATCAGGCATCCCCAAGCTTAATTCCTGCTCGTCCTCGAGTAGGTAAATGATAAAAACAGAATTTTTGATGTGGAGTGCTACTTGACATAATTTCAATGTAATTCTTCTTAATTGTGGTATGAATATTCAGATCCGAAAGATTCAAGACAAAAGTTTAATATTGACATAAAAATAACAATACTTCAAGCATACTAACAAAGCAATCATGTCTTCTCAAAATAACATGGCCAAAGAAAGTTATCCCTACAAAATCATATAGTCTGGTAATGCTCTATCTTCACCACACAAAGTATTTAAATCATGCACAACCCCGATGACAAGCCAAGCAATTGTTTCATACTTATGACATTCTCAAACTTTTTCAATCTTCACACAATACATGAGCGTGAGGCATGGATATAGCTCTATATGTGGAATAGAATGGTGGTTGTGGAGAAGACAAAAAGGGGAAGATAGTCTCACATCAATTAGGCGTATCAACGGGCTATGGAGGTGCCCATTAATAGATATCAATGTGAGTGAGCAGGGATTGCCATGCAACGGATGCACTAGAGCTATAAGTATATGGAAGCTCAACAAAAGAAACTAAGTGGGGGTGCATCCAACTCGCTTGCTCACGAAGACCTAGGGCATTTTGAGGAACCCATCATTGGAATATACAAGCCAAGTTCTATAATGAAAAATTCTCACTAGTATATGAAAGTGACAAAATGAGAGACTCTCTATCATGAAGATCAAGGTGCTACTTTGAAGCACAAGTGTGGTAAAAGGATAGTAACATTGTCCCTTCTCTCTTTTTCTCTCGTTTTTTATTTGGGCCTTTTCTCCTTTTTTTTATTTAGTCTGGAGTCTCATCCCGACTTGTGGGGGAATCATAGTCTCCATCATCCTTTCCTCACTTGGGACAATGCTCTAATAATGATGATCATCACACTTTTATCACTACAAAAAAAAGACACATCCGTGACATTTTGGGCCGAACGAATTTTTTTTGTCATACATATGACACTTCTATGACGATAATTGTGACAAAACGCGGTATCATCATAGATGTGGTGGGCTCCTACTTCTATGATAAAAAATCATGACAGAAAATGGGCTTTTCGTCACAGGCGGGCGGAGACGCAATGCATGACATTCTTTGGGCCGTCCATGATGGAAAAAACCGTGGTAGAAGCGAGGGGAGGAAAATTTCGGGAGTTGCGGTTACGGTGGGAGGTCGGGGGCGAAGCGATGCACGTTCTCTCATACTGCACGCTGCAGCGTGTGCGGCGTTAGCTCGCCCGAACCCGAAGCGAGGCGTTGGGCTCTAATCGAACCCGGCGATTGCACTTTGCGAACTACGCGTTCTTGAACCCGAGCGCCGATCGATGGCTGTTAATCGAACCCGATGGAGCGATTCCTTGATCGCTGCTAATCGAAGCCGATCGATCGGATGAGCGATGAGCGTTGCGGGGAGGGTTTGGATGAACAAGTGAGCGGTGGCGTTGCCTCTGGATGAACAGGACCGGTGGTGTGGAGGGCTGGATGAGCGATGAAGCGGTGGAGGGGTGGCCGTGGAGGGGTGGTTGAATAGGACCCCATGGTGTGGAGGGCTGGATGAACAGTAGACGGTGGAGGGGTGCCCGTGGAGGGGTGGTTGAACAGTAGCCGGTGGAGTAGCGCGTGGTGGAGGCTAGATGAACAGGAGCCCATGGAGGCTGGAGGAGGTCGACGGCGGAGATGAACAGTATCCCGTGGAGTCCCGTTTTGCGGTACGCTACACCCCTCCCGATGAACAGGACCCCCGTTTCGACCATAGCGCTCCAACACAAGTCCGTTTCGTCCGTTTTGACGCCACACCCCTCCGGTCAATAGGACCCCTGTTTACGACCGTAGGGAGGTCCGTTTCCTCCGTTTTGCGGTATGACACACCTCCCGATCAGCGGGACCCTGTTACGAGCGTAGGAGGTCCGTTTCCTCCATTGTGCGGTACGCCATGCCTCGTTTCCATCGCATGTTCCGTCCAAGCCCTCCCGATGAACATGACCACGCATTCCGTTCCGACCCAGCCGGTTGGCTCCCCATGAACACGACGACGACGCTGTTTCTCCGTTCCGTCCCAGCCATGTACGTATGCGCGTGTAGGCGTTCGAGACCCCGCCCGTATGTACACATACGTGGCCGTATTTTCTTTCTTGCACCACAGCGGCAGACGTGCGTGTACATGCTACGTATGCGTGCCTCTACTACGACACGGCGCCTCTACATCGACCAGTATATATGTACGCACATCGCTCAATGCACCGTAATGACAACGCTACGTACGCTTCGACCAGGTGGGTCCCGACTGTCAGGCACTTCCTTGCCTGCGAAGATGTAGCTGGTTGGTCCCAGCAGTCAGGTGGGCGAATCGTTTGTTTTTTTTTGCCCAGACGCACTTCCTTGCGTGTGAAGATGTAGCTGGTGGGTCCTAGCAGTCAGGGAGAAACGTTTTTTTCGCGAAATACGGTGGCCCATCCTGTGGGTCCCTGCTGTCAGGAGGAGGAATAATTATTTTGCGCGTAATAAGGAGGCACTTCCTTGCGGCCGCCGTGGACCCAGCTATCAGCCTCTCCACGCACAGTACTCTTCCGACGGAAGTCGGTTGTTGACCTCATTGACCACGCCGCGCCGAGAGCACCACGACGGTGGACGACGGCGAGACCTAGGAAGGGGACGACGCGGAGCCGGGGAAGACGCAGCCGTGGATGCCCACGCGAAGAGGAGTACGAGGGTGAGGCTGCCATCGCCGCAGAATAACAGGGGGTGTGGGTGAGTAGAGGGATGGCCTGGCCAGCGGTGGGAGTACTAGGGGGCGGTGAGGCCTCACGCCATCGCAGCCGACCACAGGAGGCAGGAGCACGAGGCACGACCGGCGCTGGTTTGGGCGGCTGGAGCAAGAAGACCAGAGGTTGAAGAAGCACTACGACCGTTGGATGGACATCGTATGGTCACTAGAGCTAGAATCATGCATATTGACTAAGTTGACAAAGCCCTCCGTCCCCGTCAACTTACTAGGACCACAAGTCAGCCTGTCACTATACTGGGTCCCAGCTAACATGCGGAGTATTCATTTTTTGTGCGTAATAAGGAGGCACTTCCTTGCGTGCGAAGATAGCTGGTGGGTCCGACATGTCAGCGGGGGGCACGTTTTTTTCGCGAAATCTGAGAGGCCCTTCCGGTGGGTCCCGGATGTCGGTGGAGGAATAATTATTTTATGGCGTAATAAGGAGGCACTTCCTTGTCATGCGGCCGTGGACCCAAATTGTCGACCTCTCCACGTATAGTCCACGTCCGATGGAAGCCGTTCCTTGACCACGTTCACCACACCGCGCCGAGAGCACCAGGGCGTTGGACGACGGCGAGGCCTAGGAAGGGAACGACACGGAGGCAGGGAAGACTCGGCAGTTGTTTCCCACGCGGAGGGGAGTACGACTATACGAGGGTATACTGGTTCGTCTGCCCTCGGGGAATAACAGCAGGTGTGGGTGAGTAGAGGGATGGCTAGGCCAGCGATGGGAGTACGGTGGGGCGGTGAGGCTGCTTGGGCAAAGGCACACCAGCGGGAGGAGGGAGCAGGCAGTCCCGCCGGCGCTTGTTTGAGCGGGTGGAGCAGGAAGAGCAGAGATTGAAGAAGAACGACGGCCGTTGGATGGACATCGTACGGTCACTGGAGCTAGAATCGTTCATATTGACTAAGATGACAAAGCCCCCAATCCCCGTCAACTTAGTAGGCCCACAAGTCAGCCTCCCACCATGGTGGGTTCCAACTAGTAGGGGAGTATTCATTTTTCCGTGCGTAATAAGGAGGCACTTCCGGTGGGTCCGAGCTGACAGCGGGGGGGGGGGGGGGGCCGTTTTTTTCGCGAAAAACGGGGGCCCGTCCAGTGGGTCCCGGCGATCGAGGGCAAACGCTTTTTTTGCAAAAATACGGTGGCCCGTCCGGTGGGTCACAGCGTGGGGAAACGTTTTTCCGCGAAATCCGGTGGCCCGTCTGGTGGGTCCCACGCCGTCAGTGGAGGAATAATTATTTTGCGGCGTAATAAGGAGGCACTTCCTTGCGGCTGCCGTGGACCCGGTGCCGGTCTCTCCACGTCTGATTACTCTTTCGATGGAAGTCGGTCCTTGACCACATTGACCACGCTGCGCCGAGAGCACCAGGGCGGTGGACGACGGCGAGGCCTAGGAAGGGGACAACGCGGAGCCGGGGAAGACACGACAGTGGATGCCCACGCGGATAGGAGTATGAGGGTTCACTGGTTCGGCTGCGGTGTGAGGCTGCCGTCGCCGCAGAATAACAGGGGGAGTGGGTGAGTGGAGGGATGGCCTGGCCAGCGGTGGGAGTACTATGGGGACGGTGAGGCCTCCGCGGCAGCATAGCCCACCACGGGAGGCAGGAGCATGCGGCACGACCAGCGCTGCTTTGGGCGGCTGGGGCAAGAAGACCAGAGGTGGAAGAAGCACTACGGCCGTTGGATGGACATCATTGACCACGCCGCCGAGAGCACCAGGCGGTGGACGGCAATGAGACCTACTAAAGGGAGCGACACGGAGCAGCGAAGACATGGCAAAGGGCTGCCCACGCAGTGGAGAGTACGAGGTTGATCTGGTTTGGCTGCCGTCGCTGTAAAATAAAAGGAGGTGAGTGTGAGTAGAGGGATACACAGGCCAAGTATGCGAGTATGATGGGGCCGTGAGGCCTGCCCGGCAGACTTGCCCGGCCATGGGAGGCGGGAGGCGGTGGTTCCGATGGCGCTGGTTTTGGGTGGTAGGCGGGGAAGATCAGAGGTGAAGAAACACGATTGCCATTAGATTGACATCTAACGATTACGTATTTGGTAGAGTCGATTGTTGACTAAGTTACTTTTTTAAGAAACCTTGTGTAGTCCCACAAGTCAGCCTCCAAATCTGTGGCAGACAACATAAAGCCCATTTGCTATTTTTTATAATTTGCAGCCCATTTGCTATTTTTTATAATTTGCAGCCAATTTGCTATTTTTTATAATTTCGAGCCCATTTGCTAATTCTTAAGTAATTTATTACAACCCATTTTCTGCCCAGGACCACGGTCAAAAAGTTCAACCATATTTTGCATATTTCGGTGGAGTCCAAACTGTTGTAATCCCGAAATGATAAACATTTTTTTAAGAACTTATTGATTTGCCAAAAAAATCATTTAATTTTTGTAAGCAAATAAGACGTGGGACAATTGAGTTGGTTTAAGGGAAAACCAGTGGTAAAAAAATCAGCACTGGGTGGGAAAAAACAACAAAAATAAGGATGTAAATATGAAAAGGGAATTTTATGCGTTTTCAATATAATGATACGTGTATATGAACTAGTAAAACTATAGGTAGAGATTAGAAAACGGATGTAGGACATGCGTTTCAAGAGGAAAACAGAACTGAGCTATGTGTTTGATTCATTTAAAAAAACTGCCTGCAGATGTTGTAAGACAAAATATAACTAATGCTGGCGGGCCAGAGGCCAGTAGATACCTGCTGGATCTTTGTGCCCCGTTGTCGTCATGGCCTGGGCCTGTTAAAAACAAAACCAACCCTGGGCAGTCTACAGCCCAGTTGAAACTTGCTCGACTTGAAAAAACAATATACGTGCTCAATAAACGAGAGAATTCTACAAGCACAAACTGATAAAACTGGGATGCAGTACGGATTTTTTTTATCGTGATAATAAGTGCATGCACTTGTTTCGAAAAAACTACAGAACTGGGAATTCGAACAGCGGGTGCTTATGCTACCCATCAAATAAAAATCAGGTGCCTGAGAATTCTTTTTGAAACAAATGATTCAGCTTTATATCCACGTCGACCCTCGGCATGATGGTTGGAAGCAAATGCAAGTTCATACCAAAAGATCGTTAACAACAATACAAACTTGCGGACGACAATGTAGTACAACTACCAATACCAAACTAACTTATAATCTTTTTACTCCTGGCCCTAGTGTTCGTCTGGTAGAAAATCTTGCAGAGGACCAGCTCCGCTCCTTCTCTTGCTCCAGGTCCCCGATGTGGTACTGGTGCATCACCCAGTTGGTCCTCTACTGGTCGAAGTTCTTGTTGGTGTGCAGCACCAGAACCTTTTTGCTGCCCGTCTGCCGGCCGTTGACCATCACCGGCAAGGTATTGCCGGTCTTGTGCCACATCGCGTGCATGCCACACTCCGACTGTATCTTGCGACGCGTCCACATGCCCCTTTTGAACGCCCTGGAATTGCGCTGGAAGAAATGCTTCCTTAGGCCACTCAGTGTGATACCTGCAATATTGTGGAATACAGGTTTTAGTGTACCTAGTTGGCATTTTCATAACATCTTTGGCATGTTGCAGTCACTTGTTTCACTTTTTGTTAACTTTCAAATTGTAATTTCTTCACCAGGTCTGCGTCTAAAAAGAAAAATAGAGCTATAAAGAAAGGAATATGTTTGTGCAAGTAGACGGCCGATCGGTGTCTTACCTGGAAGTTTCTCAGGTTGGGTGTAGCATATGCCATGCTCGCTGTCGATGGTTGGTATGAACAAATCAATGAGAGACTGAAATCTCGCGCCGTCAGCACTCACTTTGGCCTCAAGGTGCTCGATCACCTCCTGATCCGTGGGATCGAACTTGACGCCAGCCGGCAGCACGGGCCAATCCTTCTTCGACTTGCATCGGTAATTCCAGTTATATGGTACTCAATGTATGATCAATCGACTGTTTTAAGTGAATGATGAAAAATTTCGACAGATAAGTGGTACTCCAAATCTGAAGTCTAGAATACCCGAACACGCCGTAGGGATTCTTGTGTCACCTCACGTGACATGTTGTCACGTCAATTCAATGTGTGGACATGATGAATAATTTGACCGACGTATACTAGTACTGCATCGTACTACTTACTAGTCGTATTTAGTGTCACAATTTATACATAGGTTTAACTAACAAGCACGCACTTGAAGCCTAATCGATATATATATATATATATATATATATATATATATATGGCACAAAGACATCTCCATCATCATTATCGGTACATCCTAAACAGGGGAGTTAGGATGCACTTGATCCCGTGAAGGTATCTATCCTTCAAACCAGGAGGAGTGCTTCAAACTAACAACGGTACATAATATCCAACAAAGAGGGTCGTGCTACATGACAGCGAGAATACATGGCTCGGTCTAGATATCAAACGAATCAAGTTGTGCATATTTGCTGTTGGCATGAACCACATCGCCGCATGTCGGGTTTGCAAAAGCCATCCATCGCATGGAAGCTTGATGCCTTTCACACTGCTGAAGATTATCCGGCAACAAGGCGTGTCGACGAATCTCTGGATATGATGATTCATGAAACCCATGGTATGATGTGTAAACACAGCCCCCTCGCGAATGGAAGTTGCATAGCACAGTAATCATCACCGGTGATATGATCGATGATTGGTTGGTTGATCGGATAATTGAGCCCGAGGAACAAGGAGTGGTTTCCAAGGTTGTAAACCCGCCTCCAGTTGAATACGCCTGGCCCAACGGAGGTGGGATCTTTCTCGAACACGAAGCAACCATAGCCATCAATGTCACGAACTTACCACGCATTGTACTGCATGTGGTTTGATGTAATGGTTTGGTCAATTTGGTACGTGCGAATGAGCATCAAATGACCGCCGTCAGCTGAACGAGCGATAAACAAGCACCCATCGGCTGGTATGATTCCAGGTCCTGGAATCATGAAGGCCAACGCATTTGCGTCTGCCGCAACAATTCAAATTGGAGACCAAAAGGACAAAAATAAACAATCATGTTCAGAGTATGTGTGGAATTAAGATTATTATAACGATGACACATATCATATCTGAGAGAATTGCAATGCCGTGGTCATAATCATACCCCAAGTTTAAAAAAATAAGCCAATGGCTTTCATATTCTAGCAACATGTCATGGTTCAAACATCATGTAACAATGAGAGGAAAACAGCTATGACAACGCCTACTCATATTCTACCATAGCACTTACTACTACTATTCTCATATCAACTCTAAGCAATAACATGCGTTGTTATAAAAATCTTGTAAACGAGAGTAACATATAGCAATCATGATGTTATGCTCATAATATGTATTCTAACAATCATTAGATGCCAATTTTTCTCATATCAACTCTAACAATTGGCCGTATGCATCGCTCTGATGTAGAGGCCGGGGAGACCCCCCTTTTCAAAAAAAACTCTAACAATAACATGCGTGGTCATAAAAATCTAGGAAATGAGAGGAACATATAGCAATGATGTGGTTATAGACATGCTATGCATTTTAAATTTGTAAAAAATGAACAGGCAGTCGTATTCATAAGGTAAAGATGAGATGAGATAGAACAATTACACAACGATAGATTCCACCAGTATAGGCAGCCAATCTGTTCGTCGACCGCGTAAACGATGCCATCGTGCACTATAGCATCATACAGAAATGTTGCCTCAACAGGATTGATGATGAGCCATAACCATGTATGGCGACCGGATAGACTAATCCCATGTTGAACAAGGCAATGAGCTTGTAATCCATGTAGTCTTCTGATGGTGTGGGCACTTCACAGATTACAACTTTCTGCAAACAGGGGTCGAGACAAAAGCTTGACCCTTCTCGTGCGTAGTAGGCAGGAGTGTCCGGCGGGCCGCGAGGCTCGATGGCGGCGGTATCCAACGATGGAAGGGTGATCTCTCGCTGGGTGTAGATATCCATGAGACGCCACGGACTACCGGATTGGTGGATGAGGACGACCCTGTTGGCCTTCATGCCCGCCCAGTAGTGGCCGCGCATGAAGGACAGGTGGACGGGTAGTGGTAGCATGTCGAGGGGCACCACAGCAACTTCAGTAGGATAGTCAAGTCGGTGTCTGGGCCACCTACGAGGATCGAGAATCAGCAAGCAGGGTGTCTTGACAAGAGCCCGGCCCGATTCTTGAGCAGTAGACGGTACAAAGACACCGAGCATGTGGCAGACGGACGGTCTTGAGTAGGTCCATACGACTACAGATCTTCTCCAAGTGAACATCGGGGAGTGAATTCCAATCGCGGCTTTGCGTGTCTGTCAGTTACGCCATTGGGGTTTTCGGTGCACCGCAAGCCGGTGAGGAAGTGGATTGGTGAGCGGCGAAGAAGCTTCTCCTCGTGTGGCCGAGCAGTGAGCGGGGGGATATGGTACGCGCGAGCTACCAAGGAAGATGGCGCGGGCGGGCGAGCAGTGAGCAGGGGTAAATGGTGTGCGGCCGACGATGGGGAAGAGAGGAGGAAGAAGAAGAGAGGAGGAAGAAGAGTGGAAGACGGGGAAGAAAGTGCATTAAATCTCAGTTCTACTAGTACTACTACCAGGATATAGGCACCATCCTTCGGAGTGTAAATAGTTACACCGATGACATGTGGGTTGTCAAGACCGGATTTTCAATAAAATACTTATTGAGAAACCGATCTTAAAATCCCAGTATAAGAACAATTATCCTCACTGGTAGACAAATACTTGATACAAAAGGCCAGTAGCATTAAATATATTACAGGGTTGAGCCGAGGCTGCTCAATAAATTATTACAAACACGCCGATATTGCACATAAGGGCGGTCATGACACAAGAGCGTGGTGGCATGCTACTGACTTGAGATAAAAGTGGTGGTGGATATATCACAGTGGAGAGGATAACATGACTCCTAAACTGGCAGCTCATCGGCGTCGGGGTGAACTCGATGAATTTATTCGGGTAGCGGGCGGTTATAATACAATGACCAAATCCAGGATCGTACGAGACTGGTAGGACTCCTCTAGGCGTCGGACTCGCTATCGAACTCTTCATCCATGAGATCGCCTTCATCAAGATCTGGCCAAATCAACAAGCCAGGTGAGTACTTTGAAAGTACTCGCAAGATAGTTTGGACATAAGATATAACAAATGCATGCATGAATGCGTCATGAGCAAAATAACAATGCACATTCCAATAATAAATATTGCACAACATGGTATGTAAAAAGGAAGTCGGGCGGTAGTCCTCCCGAAATCCCAACAAAATAACAAAAAAGCCGATTGGGTGTCTGCAGCGACGCCTCGAAGGGTAAACGAATAAATAATCATGCCGCAGTTGGGCGTCTAAGCGACACCACATAAAGGGCTTATATTGAAAAGTAAATGACAGGCGTGCCACAATCGGACGTCTGAGCGACATCGCAGAAAGGGCTTATATCAAAAGTAAATAACAAGTGAGCCACAGTCGGACGTCTGAGCGACATCGCGGAAAAGGCTTATTATTCATATCTGATAAATTCACAAAGATATAAAATTCAGAGGAAATATTCAACACATAATAATAAACAGGTTAGTCCATCCACAGGAATAAGCACTTAACACTCAAATGTTTCACCGGAGTTTTTGTCACTGAGACTGACACCTGACAAGGTAAGTTGAACACGATGCACGGACATGGATAAGATGATTCAAAGGATTGTGACTCTGCAGAGTTTGTACTAATTATCCACAGCCAACGGATTTCCGTAGTCACGAGGACTAGTTCCGTTTACGGTATTTCGGTAGAAACACATCTAACTAGTACACACCCATCCCACCTCACGATGCCAGGAATCACCCTAGACAACGTTTAAGAAAAACTTTGAGACAGGGAGATCACAATCTCGAATAACATGGGATCAAATTTATATACGCGCGCTCTAAGGGGCGCCCCCCTCTCGGTCCCAACCGGAAACACCCATGCCCCTTGACCGGATGACGGGCTTTAATCCAGGGCCATGGAACCCTCATCACGGCCTCTCTATTTGGTGTGTACCAAGAAAGCGGTTTGCAACTTACTAAGCCATACCCCTTGTGGAAAACATGTGGTAGTACAGGAAGGGAAACGAATGGGAACGTGACTTGATTTCACGTTGACACTGAAGTCAAAATAGTCTGGCATAAGACTGGCGTGCTACAACACTGCCATCTTATCCATTCGCATGCCATCACATGGCCATGCAAACTTATAACCAACAACATATGGATTTTCGAAACTTACTAGTCTCAACTTGCATGTAATATAACATTTATCGGAATGCTCATAAACATGCCATGAAACTACTTAATGCAAACATGCAACGAACACTCATCATATCAAAAGTTCAAACATGCTTGCCTGGTTCGGAGTAGTCGGAGTCTAGCTTGGCGAAGTTCGAGGTTTCGTCACCTCCTCCGGTATGTGCTCAGGGTGTCCTTCCGCGTCGATGGGTGCTGGTGGTGGTCGCCGGCGAGCACCACATCGACGGCGGTCCTTGCTCCGGCGGACGGCGGCTCGGGTGGAGTTGGATCTCGTCGGGGAGGGCGGAGTGGATTGAGCTGGTGGCCGAGGCGGATCAGGCGGGGAGTTAAAGGTGAGACCTCCTCGAGGTCCTCCTAGTGGCTTGGCGGGTCTTGGTGGGGTGCAGTGGTGGTGCGTGCTCGAGAATGAGCTCGGGACTCCATTTTATAGGCGATCCGAGGCGGTGGCCGAGAACGGGGATCTCCGGCGATGGTTACGGCGGCGCAGTGCTTGGTCGGGGTGTTTAGGGGGTTGGGCATCAACGTGGAGATCCACGGGCTCCGTTTAGAGGCTAACCCAGGTTGGGTTTGGCGCGCAAGGGTGGTTTCGACAGAACGGGCAGACGGCCCGTCGGCAGCAGAGGGCGCGCCCTAAGCTTACCGGGCCACGGCGACGGTGCTGCAGTGCGAGCTGGCATGCATGAGGCCACGCGGAGGGCTAGGGAGCATTGGGCGGCGCAGAACGGCGTAGCGAGCCGGCGCTGGCTCCATTGGCCGCCACGGGTGGCTCTACCACCACAGACGCTGCCGGCGTCGGCGATGCTCGCCACCACCGACACCTACGTCCGTCCAAGAGGGCGTGCGGTGCTCTGGTCAGGGAGAAGGGGCCGTGCACAACGCGCCAGGGTGTACGGGTGATCGGTGACAAGCCACTGACGAAAATGACACTGAAGATAACTCTGAAACTCTGAATTTTTACTGAAAGTGTACAGGAACAGTGCCGGCCAAGTGTTTGATGAAATGATTCAAGCATGAGAAAAATTTATCTGGGGCTGATCTTTGGTGTGGTGTTCTCTCAAAGCACCTGGGGACTGCCTGAATTTTTGTGAAATTTTTAGAGAAAGGAAAATACGAATTTCACCAAAAATGATGAATCTGGTCCAAACTTGCAGAGGTTGAAACTTGAAAATTTTCAAAAGAGGAAGAGTGGATCTTGATGGATCTAGGTTGGGGGTGCTAAGGACTATCCAGAGGAGTTGGTTTGAGATCAAAACTCAAAATAAATCAAGCACTTCCTTTGTAAATTATCTAGGCTTAGAATAAATGACATAATTGTTTTGGGGAGAAAAATAAATGAATTAAAATCCAAAAATTGATTAAACTTGTTGGGACAGAATGTTTGGATTGCCCCAAAGTGGAGGGAGGGGTTTTGGGAGAATTTACCACATGAGGCATGGTGAAACCAAGGATGGTTCAAAACAAAAGAGTAGCTCCAAAACCCTTAGGGTTTCCTTTTAAAAGAAAATAAATTCCAAAAAAAATATTTTTGAGATGGGAAACTCAGAATAAAGGTTTTTAATAACCAAACACCAGGGTTGAAGAGGATACAAGAAAGATGAAATCCTTGCCATGGGGAAAAGTTTTGAGAGAGAGAGAGAGAGGTTTTAGGAAGGATTTAAATGACCTTCTTCAAATCAAGAAAGGTTTTTGTTGATAATTAAATAAATTTTTTTGGAGTGTCACAACACCTACCCCCTTAGGAAAAATCTCGTCCCCGAGATTTCAGCTGAACCTCAAATAGGTGTGGGTGCTTTGTCCGAAGAAAATCTTCTCTTTCCCAAGTCGCTTCATTCTCGGTGTGATTGCTCCACTGGACTCTGAAAAACTTGATGGTTTTACTCGGGTCCTCCTCTCGAGACTCCTCAATATTTTTTATTGGACATTCCAGTAGGTGAGGTCTGGTTGTACGTCAATGTTTTCATGAGATACTTGCTTCTACGGCTTGCTCACGCACTTCCTCAAGCTGCGAGGCGTGGAACACGTCGTGGACATCGGATAATTCTTGGGTAGGTCTAGCTGGTAGGCTCTTTGTGCCTCTTCGTGCCACTATACAGAAGGGTCCGATGAATCTTGGTGCTAGCTTTCCCTTAACCTTGAATCGTTGCAGGCCCCTCATAGGAGATACTCTTAGGTACACAAACTCACCGGGTCCAAAACTGATTCCCCGATGTTTTTGATCGTAATAACTCTTCTGTCGACTTTGAGCTGTCTTGAGTCGATCCCTAATTATCTTAACTTTATCTTCAGCCTCCTTGAGCACGTCTGGGCCGAAGATATGGCTATCTCCGGTTTCTGACCAATTTAGCGGGGTATGACATCTTCGCCCGTACAGAGCTTCAAATGGTGCCATTTGCAGGCTGGCTTGGTAACTGTTGTTGTATGCGAACTCTGCGTATGGCAAGCTTTCTTCCCAACTGGTTCCATAGGTGAGGACACATGCTCTCTGCATGTCTTCTAGAATTTGGTTTACGCGTTCGGTTTGTCCATCGATGCAGGGTGGTATACTAAACGCCGGTTGGGTTCCCGAGCTTGTTGTAAGTGATCCCAAAATCGGAGACGAATTGAGTGCCTACATGCGATATTATTGTCTTTGGGACTCCATGTAAGCAGACGATACGGGAAAGATAAAGCCTGGCAAGCTTCTGAGTGGTGTGAGTTTTCTTTACGGGGATGAAGTGTGCTACCTTAGTCAGTCTATCTGTGATGACCCATATGGCATCATTCCCATGTCGTGACCGAGGTAGTCCAATAATAAAATCCATTCCAATTTCGTCCCATTTCCACTCGGGTATATTATTTGGTTGTAAAAGTCCGGCCGGCTTCTGGTGCTCGGCCTTAATGCGTTGACAAGAGTCACAACATGCAATGAACGTGGCTATGTCCCTTTTCATACCGTGCCACCAAATTTTTTCCTGAAGATCCTTGTACATTTTTGTTCCTCCAGGATGAATTGAATACGGAGCGGTGTGGCGTTCAGCTAAAATTTGCTGTTTAAGGTCCTCGATATTTGGTACACAAAGCCTCTCTCCGTACCACAATATTCCCTGCTCGTCTCCGATAAACTCTGAGGCCTTGCCCAAACTCACTTTCCGCTTTATGCCTTCAATTCTGGGGTGTCTATGCTGAGCCTCCTTAATCTTTTCTATCAGGGTAGGCTGTATTTCCAAATTCGATAAACTGCCTTCGGTGACCACCATCAAATTGAGTTTAGCAAAATCCTGTCGAAATTCAGGTCTCAGGTTTGGTAGGTTGTCGTTGTCCGTGCTAGGGTTCCGACTTAGAGCATCTGCCACTACATTAGCTTTTCCTGGATGGTAGTGGATTCCAACATCATAATCTTTTACTAATTCCAACCATCGTCGTTGCCGTAAATTTATTTCCGGTTGTGTGAAAATATACTTGATGCTCTTATGGTCTGTTTATATTTCACAACGATTTCCAAGTAGGAAGTGTCTCCACTCCTTGAGTGCATGGATGATCACGCCAACTCTAGGTCATGAGTAGGGTAATTTTCTTCGTGCTTGCGAAGTTATGCGGAGACATATGCGACCACCTTGCCTTCTTGTATCAACACGCATCCGAGGCCCTTAGGGATGCGTCTGTACACCTCAAAATTCTTGTGTATGTCGGGCACAATTAATCTGGTGCTGTCGTCAATTTCCTTTTTAGCTCTTGGAAACTTTTCTCGCAAGCTTCGGTCCATTCAAACTTCTTGTCCTTCTTGAGTAACTGCGTCATTGGCTTTGCTATGGTGGAGAATCCTTCAATAAACCTTCGGTAGTATCCTACCATTCCCAAGAAACTTCCTTGACGCCCGTTCTGTTTGGCTGGTGGTTTCCATAAGTCTGACCTTGACTTTTTCCGGGTCTACGGCAATACCTTTTTGGGTCAGTACGTGGCCCAGAAAACCTACCTGTCTTAGCCAAAATTCACACTTGCTGAACTTGGCGTACAATTGATGTTTCCTTAGTTCTCCTAGTACGATTTGGAGATGTTCAGCATGCTCTTCTGGTGTCTTGGAGTATATCAGAATATCGTCGATGAATACCACAACAAACTTATCCATAAACTTCATAAATACTTTGTTCATGAGGTGAACAAAATATGCGGGGGCGTTTGTTAGTCCAAGCGACATTCTTGTGAACTCATCTGATCATGTCACGGAGGTGAAGGCTGTCGTGGGGATATCCTCTGTTCGTACTTTTAATTGATGGTACCCCGACCTTAAGTCAATTTTTGAGAATACTTTGGCCTGAGCGAGCTGATCAAATAAATCATTTATCCGTGGCATTGGGTATTTGTTCTTGATTGTGACCATGTTAAGTGCTCGATAGTCTACACACAATCTCAGTGTCCCATCCTTTTTCTTGGCAAATAAAATTGGTGAACCCCAAGGTGAGGAACTGGCTCGTATATATCCTTTGTCCAAGAATTCTTTTATTTGCTTCTTCAATTCTACCAACTCGGATGGTGCCATTCTATATGGTTTCTTGTAAATGGGAGCGGTTCCGGTGCTAGCTCAATGCTGAATTCTATCTCTCGATGCAGTGGCATGCACAGTAGTTCTTCGAAATACGTCTCGAAATTCACACCTCGGGAACTTTGCTTAACTCGAAAGCGTCCACCTTGTTCAACCTCGGTTGCCGAGATATTTGTCTTTCTTTGGCTGAAACCTTTATTGTCTTCCCGTGATGGTGGGTGAGAATTACGGTCCAGTTGAAGCAGTCAATAAAACCTTTGTTGGTGGTTAACCAATCCATCCCTAGGATGACATCCGATCCTTTATTTTCCAATACAATAAGGTTGGCGTGAAACTTCAATCCTTCAAATTCAATAACCACACCTTGGCAGTAACTCTGGATCACTTGCTTAATCCCAGGGGACTTGATGATCATGGATTTTTTCAAGGGAAGCATCGAAAATTTATTTTGCAAAGAAAATCTCTTTGAAATGAACGAGTGAGAAGCTCCAGAATCAAACAAAACCGTGGCAGGTATTGTGTTGATAGGGAACGTACCGAGTACGATATCCGGGGCGTTTTGTGCTTCTTCTCTGGTCACGTGGTTCAGATGACCCTTCCTGTGATTGTTATTGGGGTTGAAATTGTTTCGCTTGGGCGCTGAATTATTGCCACCGTTGTTCGGCTTTGGGGTCGAGTTCCTTGGCTTGGGGCACTGCTTGGCATAGTGCCCTTCTTCTCCACAAGCGTAGCAAGTAACGCCTGGTCGATATGTGAACTCCTTGTCCCTTGCATGAAAATTCTTGATTGGGTGTGAATTATTCGTTGTGGGTTTGTGTGTCCCACTTTTCTGAAATTCCGTCTTGCTTCGGTGGTTTCGAGCCAGAGTAGTCTGATCCCTTTTGCGTTTGCTGAAATCCTCCAAGCTGCGTTGCTCATTTTCCAAGGTAATAGCCTTATCCGCCAGTGTTTTGAAATCTGGGAAGGTGTGCACAACCAGCTGGCATTTAAGTGCGGGTGCCAGGCCTTCCAAGAATTTTTCCATCTTCTTGCTTTCAGTCATACGCTCTTCGTTGGCGTAGCGAGACAACAGAGTAAACTGACTGTTGTATTCTGACACCGTCATGGTCCTTTGTTTCAGGTCATCAAATTCTCTCTTCTTGATCTTCATAACACTTTTAGGAATGTGCGCCCCACGAAAACCTTCTTTGAACTCCTCCCAGGTTATTTCATTTTCGTTGGGGTGCATGTGTAGGAAATTTTCCCACCATGATGCAGCTGCTCCAATGAGATAGTGTGGTGCATATAGTACTTTCTCACGGTCTGAACACTGTGCAATAATTAATTTTCTTTCCATGTCTCGGAGCTACCGTCGGCCTCAAGAGGTTTGTCAAGATGAGAAAATGTTGGGGGCGTGTCTTACGTAGTTCGGAACAACTTGGATTCTGCCGACATCGCCCACGGTGATTTCCCATATTAATGACTTGGTTCATCATTTCTGATGTTGTTCTTGACTCTGTTCATAAAGGCGGCATACTTGGGTGAATGCTGTTTCCTTTGCCTTGTTGACTTGACTGCCTATGTGAAATTGTTGTTTGGTGGTGTGCCATAATTTTCTTCTGGCGGATTTGGCATGGAGCGCGTCCAAGGACGAGACATTTTTCACTCTGGGGATATATTTTGTAAAACTCGTAAGAAAAGAAAATGAGTCGCAAAAGTCAATAAATTTACAAATACGGGAAATTTTAAAAGCTCCAAGATTTTTTTTCAAGAGAATAAACGATTGCGCACGGAGAAGGACTGCTCATTACATATCTTACGCGCAAACAGTAATTATACAATACATCACTCAAGATATGCGTACATATTCACGACATGTTGTTTAGGCTAGTGCACTTCTCCGGTTCCTACATGATGCATAAACAAGCTACTTCCCACAATCTATGTACATATAAACATATCGTACAAGTCGGTACATTGCATGGCGGCTAAGCGTGCTCGATCGGAGATGGTAAGGATCTCCCTTGGCCTGCCGAGGGTGAGACATGAGGCTGGGGACTCAACCTCCTCCTCGCTAATAGGCTCCAGACGTGATGCGCTGCGCTGAGCTGATGGAGCGGGCGCCATAGGCGGAGCAACACGAACAGGAGTGGGCGCAATAGGTGGTTGTCGGTGTCAAAACCGACGGATCTCGGGTAGGGGGTCCCGAACTGTGCGTCTAGGCAGATGGTAACAGGAGACAAGGGACACGATGTTTTTACCTAGGTTCGGGCCCTCTCGATGGAGGTAATACCCTACTCCTTCTTGATTAATATTGATGATATGGGTAGTACAAGAGTAAATCTACCACGAGATCAAGGAGGCTAAACCCTAGAAGCTAGCCTATGGTATGATTGTTGTTCTATCCTACGGACTAAAACCCTCCGGTTTATATAGACACCGGATAGGTTAGGGTTACAGAGTCGGTTACAATGGCAGGAGATCTACATATCCGTATCACCAAGCTTGCCTTCCACGCCAAGGAAAGTCCCATCCGGACACGGACGAAGTCTTCAATCTTGTATCTTCATAGTCCAGAGTCCGCCAGCGGTGAGAGTTCGGCTATACGGACACCCCTAATCCGGAGTTCCTCGGTAGCCCCGAACCAGGCTTCAATGACGATGAGTCCTGCGTTGATTGTCTTGGCATTGCGGCGGGTTATTCTCCAAATTACATATACTTGTCGAAGAGTGTCAGGCTTCTGATAAATGCTGCGCTCCTCGGCTTCTACGCCCAATAATGGCCATCTTCCACGTGTTTGAATGAATGCGAAAAGCCAGGGTATTTTTACAATTACCCCCCTAGCCGCGCAAATGAGCCGCCTATAAAAGGGGCAAGGATCTAGATCTGAGTCACACCATCCCCCCTTTGCGAGCTTTCATCGGAGCGCCTCTGACCAAAGCCCATTCCATCATGGACAGTCGACGCGGCTCCTCCTCTCGCGCTCCCAGCCCTCGGCCAGGAAATTGGGAGAGATGCTCAGTCCCGCATAGCGAGCTAGTTATACTCCAAGCCAAGGGATTTCTTCCCCGACCTTCATGGTTCCGGTTCGAGCCGGACTTGCCACCTACAAGGCGGAAAGCAAGCGGAGAGCGTCCCGATCCCTCTAAAGGAGAGCGGGTATGCTTCATCTCTTATCTAGTAAGAGGACTCGGATTTCCAATCCATCCGCTTTCTCCGGGGCTCACCGGAGTTCTCTGACCTCGATTGCACCATCTTACTCCTGCCTCCATCTTGCACATCGCGGGCTTCGTGGCCCTTTGCGAACTATTCTTGGGCGTCGAGGCTCATTTCGGGCTGTGGAAGAGAATATTCTGCCTAGTACCCCGTTCTCATGAGGGGTCAATATATCAAGTGGGCGGAGCCGAGCTATGGCGCGTCGTCGGGACCGGATACCTATCCGGAACCCCAAAGAAGGCGTCCGAAGACTGGCCTTCGGAATGGTTTTACATGGAGGACGTCCCGCTGTCGGATCCTGTTCGGATCGGCCTTCCGGAGTTCAGCAATGCTCCTCCGAAGAAGCGCCTAAGCCGGGCGCCCTCGGAGCCCCGGAGAGAAGATGACCGGATGTCCTTTATTTGATGAGCCGAATAAGGTTCTTGGCTCATGCGGATTGACCATGATAGGAGTCATGGCAATCTGCATTATGAGGAGTGCAACCGCTCCAATCTGAGGCCACCCCATGTGGGACTTCAACGGGAGGACGATGCCACCCGCCATGGCCGCAAAGGGCCGTGGATCGGTCACCGAACCGATGAAGATCTTATGCGCCATGTATAAAGGGGAGGAGGAGGATTTCTTCGGTGTCAATCCACTGAAGGAGTTTTCTTCGAATAATCCTCGAAGCTGGGTAAGCAAACATCTTTGTGACCTGTCCGATCCATGTTCCCATGGTTAAATATCTCATTTCGTGGTTTCTGCGCAGGAACTGCGCCGGACTGTGGAGAAGATACACAGCCCGCCCCCACAACCCGAGGATCCGGAACGGTCCTCGATCCGACCTCTGAAGAAGATCCGGATATAAAGGTGGAGTTGATCGTGGGTATTCCACCAACTTAGCATCGACAATGCTTTGGTTGCCATTACGGCCGATTACCGGAATACTTCCAGCCTCACAGTAATCGAGACCGAGATCCCAAAACCACGATAATGACCCATCCATGCTTATTTTTTATCACCGTATACCAATGGTGCTTAGGGGTACCTTGAGGCAGGAAGCCAAACTGCGCGGCTGGCCAACAAAGGGCAAGGCGGCCCGCGAAAGCTAAAAAGAAGTGCGGTCCGGATCGAAACTCCGCTGCAACGGTATGGCGTGTCACCATACTCCCAGGATTGATTCCTGAAAGGCGTACTAACGCTGGTGCTCTTTTCAGGAAAAAGAGCGTTCGCCGGATCGAGTCGGAGAGGTTATAATCGAACCTTCACCGGCCAGGCTTCAAAGCCGGGTCCGGAGGCTGAGGCGAGCACGAGACGTGCATCGGATGCTCCTCCGACAGAGGATGCCGACAGGTTGTCCGCCACCAACTCCGAGGTGGAGAGCGCCTTGAATCACAGGCGCCGCCGGACAGTTCTTCGGGATGCATGTTTCTCCTAGGAGGCCTTGAATGCCTTCGATTCGGGAGATGCGCACCTCCGTGCCGCTCAAGATGGTCTAGCGAGCCACGGAGCGTATGTGAAGGACATACGGTAAGGAAATTTGTGATTATATATGCCAAGTAGTCCCCGAGACTTAAAATAGTTAGAATAACTGATTTAAGGATCATTTGTTATCTGAGGATCTTCTGAGAAAGAATACCCGATCGTCCTGTGAGCTTGAAGAATGCAAGGCCCAACTTGAGGCCGCACTAGCCTCTGAGGGGAGCCGCAGAGACCCCCACTGGTAATATACGCTTTGAAAAATAGTTTATGAAGTGCGGCGGGTTTGTAAATCTGACAAAAATATTGCAGATGGCGACGGACTAGATCCGGACAAGCAGCATCTCTTGCGCCAGCTAAAGGCCGGCGAGAGCGTGCTTACAAGGGTGCGGCAGGAGAAAAATAACCTCCAAGACGCCAACACCAAGCTGGGTGAGGAACTAAAGGATTTTCGTGCCCAGTTATGCGACTCCGTAAAGGAGAATCGCGGCTTCGTCGCGGCATTTTCGATAAGTGCTTGAGTGAACTTTGAAAAGAGTTCGGCGAGGAAGGCCACTAACATAAACATGTATGTAGGTTTGCTCACTGTGTCGCCCCGAGGAGGAGATGCCAGTTCTTGGTGATCTTCTTCCCGAATTGCGTCATTTACCGAGCAGGTCCGGCGGTGATGAAAGGCATCGGCCAGGCCTTGTGGCCATCTATCTCCCTACCCGAAGGCATTGGGGAGCTGGGCAGAGCGGCTTCAAGGAGCACGGCGGCGCTTAGACTATGGAAGATATCGGCCTGCCGTCAAAGGCGCCAGGAGGCCTAGGCCATGGTAAAGACCTTGATACCACGAAGGTCGACGCAAACCACATGGCCGAGGTCGGACCTGTGGGGCCTGATGGGATGGAGATCCCTGTAAGCTTAGTGTACGGCCAAGTAGAATTTGCCGCCAAGTAGAATTGGCCGCCAAGTATTCCCAACAAGATTGTAAATTAGATAGCCTATTAGATGGCATTGAGGAGGAATACAATGAGTCGAGTTGACTATGTAAAAATATGACATGAAAAAAATGTCTTCTAGCCGGATTGTAGATCGTTTGTCGTAGCGGACCTTTTCGCTTCGACCTCAGGACCCAATAGTCCGGAGTGTGTCCGAATACCTTCATGGTTATATAAGAACCGGGGTATGCATGGAGACAAGGCGTAGGGGTCATTGTTGCTGTATCAGACAAGTGCCCAACTAGTTATGTTATATTACATGGATAGTAAGAAACATCTTCCAGGGAGAATAGTTCCGTTAAGGGTTCCTTTCGCTGGGATGCATGCCCTAAAGTGCATGTCAAAGCTGCTATGAACGCAGAAAATCATCTGGGGGCAGATGGGTAAATAATTAAAAATCATCTTTCAGTTCACCGACCAAATATTCCCTTAAGAACGCTAGCTTTCGGCTTCACCCAGTCTGAGGTACACATCCGGCTGACCCGGGAGTAACAATCGCAAAGGTGCTCCTTTACCACCTAGCCGAACAATCGGGAACGTAGGGGTAAGCACAGAGCCGAGCAACCCAGCTTGGCCAAAACTTAAGTCATATCGATGCATATAATGGTGAATAAAAGGTACATGCGGAAGTTTAACGCATGTGTTGGGCATGAAGCCCGTATAAATAAGCTTACATTAAGGAAGCCCCAGTATAATGAGCGGACAGCGCGTCAAGTGTGTCTTGAAAAAAGCGCAAACGAGCCTCTAGAGGCTTCAAGAAGAAGAAGGAGGAGGAGAGAAATAAAAGACAACAAAAATAGAAAATGTGGGCGGAGGAAGGAGACGAACTTGGAGTCCGCACTTAGGCGTAGAATCTTCGTGAGACGGGCTGCGTTCCATGGGTTCGGCTCGAGTCGGTTATCCGATGCGTTTCAGAGCGGTATGCTCCGCCGGTCAGGACCTGGTCGATGATGAAGGGACCTTCCCATTTGGGCTTGAGTTTGTCCTTTTTCTTGTCCAGCAGGCGTAGAACTAGTTCGCCAACGTTATAAGCGTTGGCCCGTACTTCCCTGCTTTGATATCTTCGAGCCTTTTGTTGATAGAATGCGGAACGAGCTTTTGCCACGTCGCGCTCCTCCTCCAATGCGTCCAAACTGTCCTGCCAATCAAGCTCGGCTTCTCTTTCTTCATACATGCGCCTTGAGGTGAGTCATGTATTATGTCGCAGGCAAGACTGCCTCTGCGCCGTACACCATGAAGAATGGTGTGAATCCGTAGTACGATTCGGGCGTGGTCCGCAGCCCCAGTACGGAGTCGAGCTCCTCAACCCAAAGGCGTGTTAGATTCCTTGAGGACCGCACTAGTCCGGGTTTAATGCCGCTCATGATTAGACCATTCGCCTGCTCGACTTGGCCGTTGGTTTGAGGGTGATAGATCGAGGCGAATCGAGCTTGATGCCCATGTTTTTGCACCATAATTTGACCTCATCGATCCGTGAAGTTGGTTCCATTATCGGTGATGATACCGTGGGGACACCGTAATGGTGCACTACCCACGATATGAAGTCTATCACTGGTCCGGATTCGCCGTTTTAACGTGCTTGGCCTCTATCCAGTTGGTGAATTTATCCACCATGACCAATAGGTATTTTTGCTTGTGGGTTCCTCCCTTAAGGGGTCCAACCATGTCAAGCCCCGGACATGACGGCAGGTGATGGGTATAGTTTTAAGGGCGGTGGGTGGCATGTGGCTTTGGTTAGCAAAAAGGCGGCAGCAGACGCATCGTTGGACTAAGTCCTGCTGCGCATCTGCCGGGCCGTTGGCCAATAAGATCTGTCTGGAAGGCCTTGCCTACAAGGGCCGGGCTGCGGCGTGGTGCCCACCCAGTCCGGCATGAATTTCAGCCAGGAGGTTTCGCCCTTCCTCTTCGGAGATACACCTTTGGAGGACTCGGTAGTGCTTTTCTTATAAAGCTCTCCCTCATGGACTTTATAGGCTTTTCGATCGCCGTACTATGCAGTGAGCCTCATTTTGGTCTTCGGGAGTTCCTGCCTAGTTAGGTAGGCTAGGAATGGTTCCATCCGCAGGCGATAACCGCCATTATTTCGTGAGCGGAGGGTGTTATCTCGAGGCGAGCCTCCGGTTGTGTCAGTGTTGGCGTCGGGTAGTGCGGTTGGGTCCGGATTGTTATTGCGGACTCCCTTCCCATAGTACGGATGGCTTGAACAGCCGTTCCAGAAGATGTTGGGAGGTGCGGCATCGCGTTTTGCACCGATGCGTGCCAATATATCCGCCGCTGGTTGTTATCCGGGCTATATGATGAAATTCGAGCCCTTCGAACCGTCTTGACATTTTAGGACCGCATTGCGGTATGCTGCCATTTTGGATCTTTGGCATCAAAGTCTCCGTTTATTTGAGATATTGTGAGATTCGAATCCCCGCGCACCTCTAGGCGTTGAATGCCCATGGAGACTGCCATCCGGAGGCCGTGCGGAAGGGCCTCGTATTCGGCTGCGTTGTTGGAGTCCGTATACATTATCTCGAAGGGCGATTGGACTGTGTCCCGGTTGGGGACGTCAGACGACGCTTTCCCGTGCCGCCAACATTTTAGAGCCGTCAAAGTGCATGATCCAATTGGAGTATGCGCCATACTCTTTAGGGAGTTCAGATTCAGTCCATTCAGCCACGAAGTCGGCCAAAACGTGCGACTTAATAGCTCGTCGTGGCTTATAAGTTATATCGAATGGAGGGAGCTCTATGGCCCATTTAGCAATCCGGCCCGTCGCGTCGCGGTTGTTTATAATGTCGTTAAGAGGTACTTCGGAGGCTACCGTTATCGAACACTCTTGAAAGTAGTGTCGCAGCTTCCGGATGCCATGAACACCGTGTATGCTATCTTTTGATAGTGTGGGTACCGGGACTTGCATGGAGTTAGGACAGTGGACACATAATAAACCGGTTTTTGAACAGGGAACCGGTGTCCGTCCGTTTCTCGTTCGACAACGAGCACCGCGCTGACAACTTGATGTGTTGCGGCGATATATAATAGCATTGGTTCACCCACGTTGGGCGCGGCCAGGACCAGATTTGTTGCCAAAATGGCCTTTATTTCTTCGAGTCCGGCCGTGGCGGCATCCGTCCACTCGAAGTGTTCGGTGCGGCGGAGGAGGCGGTAAAGGGGTAACGCCTTTTCCCCCAAACGGGAAATAAAGCGGCTTAGAGCCGCTACGCATCCCGTCAATTTTTGTATTTGTTTGAGGTCTTTTGGAATATCCAATTGTGATAGCGCTCGGATCTTGGCTGGGTTTGCTTCAATTCCTCTACCGGACACAATGAAGCCCAGGAGCTTTCCGGCTGGAACGCCGAAGACGCATTTTTCCGGATTGAGCTTGATGTCATATTTTCGAAGATTGTCGAATGTGAGCCTCAAGTCGTCTACTAGAGTTTCGTCGTGCTTGGTTTTGTGACCACGTCATCTACATATGCTTCCACCATTTTGCCGATCTGGTTTGCGGACATGTCCGAATCATGCGCTGATATGTTGCGCCCGGCGTTTTTTGAGCCCAAAGGGCATTGTGTTGAAGCGAGCGGGCCGTATGGAGTGATGAATGCTATTGCAGCTTGGTGCGGCTCCGCCATCTTGATTTGGTGGTAGCGAGATGCAGCGTCGAGGAAGCACAATGAGTCGTGTCCTGCTGTAGCGTCAATGATTTGATCAATTCGAGGGAGGGGGAAGGGATCCTTTGGGCAAGCCTTATTAAGGTCTTTGAAATCAACACATAGGCGCTAGGATTTATCCTTCTTTGGTACCATCATCAGGTTTGCTAGCCAGTCCGGATGTTTTATATCTCTGATGAATCCGGCTTCCAAAAGTTTGGCTAGCTCCTCTCCCATGGCCTGTCTCTTGGGTTCGGAAAAGCGCCGAAGAGCCTGTTTGATCGGTTTGAATCCTTTTAGGATAATTAGGCTGTGCTCGGCCAGGTGACGTGGGATTCTGGCATGTCGAAGGGTGCCAGCAAAGATGTCCCAGTTTTCTTGTAGAAATTCTCGTAGTCTTGGCGTCTACATCAGGGTTTAGTTGTGCCCCAATGGAGGCCGTCTTTGCAGGGTCCGTTGGGTGGACTTGGAATTTGACTATTTCATCCGCTGGTTTAAAAGAGGTGGACTTGGATCTTTTATCAAGTATCACATCGTCCCTGTTCACCGTGGAGCGCATCACGGTGAGTTCCTCGGCCGCTAGGGCTTCGGATAGTGCCTCGAGGGCTAGTGCGACTGTTTTGTTTTCGGTGCAGAGTGCTATGTTCGGATCACTAGCGAGAGTGATGATTCCGTTAGGACCAGGCATTTTAAGCTTCATGTACCCATAATGGGGTATAGCTTGAAAAATTGTGAATGCCTCTCGTCCTAATAAATCATGGTATCCGCTGTTGAACGGGGCCACTTGAAATGTGACCTCCTCGGACTGTAATTGTCCGTGAGCGAACACTACGTCCAGCGTGATTTTTCCCTGTGCGGCATGCTTCCGGCTAGGGATTATTCCTCTAAAGGTTGTGCTGCTTCGCTCAATGCGGTTCGATCTATTTCCATTTTTCGGAGGGTTTCCTCATAGATGAGGTTTAGTCCGCTGCCGCCATCCATGAGTACCTTAGTAAGGCGAAGCTTCCACTATCGGTGAGGACCAATGCTGCTTTGGTGCCGGGCAGTTGAATTTAGGTTAAATCGGTGGCATTAAAGGTAATAGCCGTGTCCTCCATGGATTTATTGTTGCTACTTGGTAGACTTCGCAAGGTTGCGGAGTGTTCGTTGCATGTTATTTGATGCGAAAGTCTCGAAGACTATTAACACCGTCTTGGTGTTCTTTGGGTTGGGATTCTGAAGCTAGAAGCTCTTTGCCACTTTTGGCCACTGCCGTAGTATCCAACATGCTCGAAGGATATGAGTTGGAGTGGCGCCCTCAGGTGCTATGAATTTTGCAGGTCCGTTTAGCCAACCCTCGGTATGGTTCCGCACCCTTTAGGGGTTTTGGTTTTGGTATTCAACCTGTGTGCTTGATAATGATGCACCCTTTTGTTTCGGACTAGGGATGTATTCGGGCGGATTATCCCAAAATTTACTTTCGGTTTTCGAGCGCTTTCCATCGCATACGATACTTTTGTACTATTGTCACCAAGTCAGCAAAGCGTGTAATTTCGCGACGACTTATGGCGTTTAGGATTCCCTTGTCCGTGCAATTATTGCGGAAAATTGGGATTGCGTCCTCCTCTCGGAAGTCCTTTATCCTGTTCATAACCAGGAGGAATCTGGCCCAGTAATGATGTACTGTTTCAGCGGGCTCTTGCCGAATTCGAGAGAGATAGCTAATGTTTGGATGGGCGGGTGGAACTAGATCCGGCACCCCGTCCAATTTAGGACTCAAGGGCCGAGAATTTTCCGAACTCGAAAGTTTGGATTTTTGAGTGTTATCCAATGAGTCCAACCCGCCGCCCGACTTTAAGTTCAGGGCTTGATCGACATCCGTCCCTCTGCGGGAATCCGGCATGGAGGGATCGGGAATCCGGACGTGGCTAGTCCTTAAGATACAAGAAGAATCGCCGCATTGCTCCTCTATCACAGCAACATGATGGGTAGCACAGGGAGAGTTGATCTCTCTCAGATCGGTTTTAGGCCCGATCCGGTCGTAATCTGTGGCGACTCCCAGGGCGGCGATGCGATCCAAGAGCTCGTTTACGGAGGAGAGCTCGATCGGATCTAACTGTTCGGCAAGTTCTGAACTAACATGGAGATTGGTTTCGATGACTCGAGAGGTCATCGTCGGCACGGTGGCCGGACTGGCGGTCATAAGAAAACCACCTAGCCGAAGAGTCTGGCCAGCGGACAAGGCTCCTTTGGCGATAGTATCGTCTTTAAAGACGAGATGAGGCATCCTACGATGGCGGCGACGCGAGGAACTCTCAATGAAAGCACCAATGTCGGTGTCAAAACCGGCGGATCTCGGGTAGGGGTCCCGAAGCTGCGTCTAGGCAGATGGTAACAGGAGACAAGGGACACGATGTTTTACCCAAGTTCGGGCCCTCTCGATGGAGGTAATACCCTACTCCTGCTTGATTAATATTGATGATATGGGTAGTACAAGAGTAGATCTACCACGAGATCAAGGAGGCTAAACCCTAGAAGCTAGCCTATGGTATGATTGTTGTTCGTCCTACGGACTAAAACCCTCTGGTTTATATAGACACCGGATAGGTTAGGGTTACACAGAGTCGATTACAATGGTAGGATATCTACATATCCGTATCACCAAGCTTGCCTTCCACGCCAAGGAATGTCCCATCCGGACACGGGACGCAGTCTTCAATCTTGTATCTTCATAGTCCAGGAGTCCGGCCAACGGTGAGAGTTCGGCTATCGGGACACCCCCTAATCCGGGACTCCCTCAGTGGTGCAGGACGAACTGGAGTGGGCGCAATGACTTGGTTGAACTCCTCAGTGGTAGGCAGGCGACGAGCAGTGGCGAGAATGGTAGGTGAATAAGATGCCGAGGACGAGACAAAAGTCAGCGGTGGTGCGGTGTGCAGGAGCTCCCTCCTGTTGGTGGCACAGCCATGGACTGAGTTCATGCGGGCAGCCACAAGGTCGTCCACCAGGTTGTCGAAGGCTGCCTCCAGAGCTCGGAGGTACTCGACAAGCATCTCAATAGCCTCGTCTCGCTCTCCTGCAGGGGCAAGCGAATGAGTAGTGACAGGTGTATGGCTCGTGGCATGGAAGGTAGCGGTAGCGACGAGTCTTCATTGAAGGAAGAACATCCCGGAGACGAGATATCGCCTCACGGGCAGCCATCTGCATAGCATGCCTCTCCGTAGGCATGGCTCTCCCCAAGAACCGAAAGCGGCGTAACTCAACACACCCTCCCTTGAATTGCACCGCGGCCTGGTGCATGGTCGGACTGTCGTTGATCTTGTGCGGGTAGAGTGTGAAGATTAGGCGACCGATGGCCCCATCGCGACCTGGACGATGAAGGAGAGGAGCTTGACGAACCCCTCAGGCACGTTGGCGAACACCTGTGACTCACAGTCGTTGCCAGCCATCTACAAAAGTAGGAAAAAATTCTGAATGGTCAGGTCATAAATTTATGCTTACTGTCAGAAAATGACTACATTTGCAAAAATAATAAGCTAACTCTATTATGCTAATAACCGATTAGCGATCGCACCTAGTGGCTTCCTACAGTCAGCCTGGCTCTGGTACCAAGTTTGTCACGACCGGATTTTCAATAAAATACTTATTGAGAAACCGATCTTAAAATCCCAGTATAAGAAGAATTATCCTCACTAGTAGACAAATACTTGATACAAAAGGCCAGTAGCATTAAATATATTACAGGGTTGAGCCGAGGCTGCTCAACAAATTATTACAAGTACGCCGATATTGCACATAAGGGCGGTCATGACACAAGAGCGTGGTGGCATGCTACTGACTTGAGATAAAAGTGGTGGTGGATATATCACAGTGGAGAGGATAACATGACTCCTAAACTGGCAGCTCATCGAGCGTCGGGGTGGGGCTCGATGAATTTATTCGGGTAGCGGAAGCGGTTATAATACAATGACCAAATCCAGGATCGCACGAGATTGACTGGGACTCCTCTAGGCGTCGGACTCGCTATCGAACTCTTCATCCATGAGATCGCCTTCATCAACATCTGGCCAAATCAACAAGCCAGGTGAGTACTTTGAAAGTACTCGCAAGACAGTTCGGACATAAGATATAACAAATGCATGCATGAATGTTTCATGAGCAAAATAACAATGCACATTCCAATAATAAATATTGCACAACATGGTATGTAAAAAGGAAGTCGGGCGGTAGTCCTCCCAAAATCCCAACAAAATAACAGAAAAGCCGATCAGATTATGCGGAGGCGGCGCCTCGAAGGGCAAACGAATAAATAATCATGCCGCAGTCGGGCGTCTAAGCGACACCACATAAAGGGCTTATATTGAAAAGTAAATGACAGGCGTGCCACAGTCGGACGTCTGAGCGACATCGCAGAAAGGGCTTATATCAAAAGTAAATAACAAGTGTGCCATAGTCGGACGTCTGAGCGACATCGCTGAAAGGGCTTATATCAAAAGTAAATAACAAGTGAGCCACAGTCGGATGTCTGAGCGACATCGCGGAAAGGGCTTATATCAAAAGTAAATAACAAGTGAGCCACAGTCGGACGTCTGAGCGACATCACAGAAAGGGCTTATTATTCATATTTGACAAATTCACAAAGATATAAAACTCAGAGGAAATATTCAACACATAATAATAAACAGGTTAGTCCATCCACAGGAATAAGCACTTAACACTCAAATGTTTCACCGGAGTTTTTGTCACGAGACCGACACGACAAGGTAAGTTGAACATAGTACCGGACATGGATAAGATGATTCAAAGGATTGTGACTCTGCAGAGTTTGTACTAATTATCCACAGCCAACGGATTTCCGTAGTCACGAGGACTAGTTACATTTACGGTATTTCGGTAGAAACACATCTAACCAAGACACACCCATCCCACCTCACGATGCCAGAATCACCCTAGACAACGTTTAAGAAAAACTTTGAGACGGGAGATCACAATCTCGAATAGCGGGATCAAATTTATATCTGTGGCAGCTCTAAGGGGTGCCCCATCTCTGTCCCAACCGGAAACACACATGCCCCCTGACGGATGGCGGGCTTTAATCGAGGCCATGGAACCCTCATCACGGCCTCTCTATTTGGTGTGTACCAAGAAAGCGGTTTGCAACTTACTAAGCCATATCCCCTGCGGAAAACATGTGGTAGTACAGGAAGGGAAACGAATGGGAACGTGACTTGATTTCACGTTGACACTGAAGTCAAAATAGTCTGGCATAAGATTGGCGTGCTACAACACTGCCATCTTATCCATTCGCATGCCATCACATGGCCATGCAAACTTATAACCAACAACATATGGATTTTCGAAACTTACTAGTCTCAACTTGCATGTAATATAACATTTATCGGAATGCTCATAAACATGCCATGAAACTACTTAATGCAAACATGCAACAAACACTCATCATATCAGAAGTTCAAACATGCTTGCCTGGTTCGGAGTAGTCGGAGTCTAGCTTGGCGAAGTTCGTGGTTCCGTCACCTCCTCTGGTATGTGCTCAGGGTGTCCTTCCGCGTCGGTGGGTGGTGGTGGTGGTCGCCGGCGAGCACCATGTCAACGGCGGTCCTTGCTCCGGCGGACGGCGGCTCGGGTGGAGTTGGATCTCGTCGGGGAGGGCGGAGTGGATCGAGCTGGTGGCCGAGGCAGACCGGGGCGGCCGGAGTTGGGGGAGGAGACCTCCTCGAGGTCCTCCTAGTGGCTTGGCGGGGTACTGGTGGGGTGCAGTGGTGGTGCGTGCTCGAGAACGAGCTCGGGACTCCATTTTATAGGCGATCCGGTGGCGAAGCAGGGGATCTCCGGCGAATGTTTCGGCGCAGTGCTTGGTCGGGGTGTTTAGGGGGTTGGGCATCAACGTGGAGATCCACGGGCTCCGTTTAGAGGCTAACCCAGGTTGGGTTTGGCGCGCAAGGGTGGTTTCGACAGAACGGGGCGGCACGGGCCCGTCGGCAGCAGAGGGCGCGCCCTAAGCTTACCGGGCCACGGCGACGGTGCTGCAGTGCGAGCTGGCATGCATGAGGCCACGCGGAGGGCTAGGGAGCATTGGGCGGCGCAGAACGGCGTAGCGAGCCGGCCAGCTCCGTTGGCCGCCACGGGTGGCTTCTGCCACCGCAGACGCTGCAACCGGTGATGCTTGCCGCCACCGACACTGCGTCCCGTCCAAGAGGGCGTCGGTGCTCTGGTCAGGAGAAGGGGCCCGTGCGCCAGCGCGCTGTGGTGCACGGTGATCGGTGACAAGCCAGCGGCGAAAACAACACTGAAGATAACTCAAACTCTGAATTTTCTTGAAAGTGTACAGAACAAAGGTTGGCCAAGTGTTTGATGAAATGATTCAAGCATGAGAAAATTTATCTGGGGCTGATCTTTGGTGTGGTGGTCTCTCAAAGCACCTGGGGACTGCCTGAATTTTTGTGAAAATTTTGGAGAAAGGAAAATATGAATTTCACCAAAAATGATGAATCTGGTCCAAACTTGCAGAGGTTGAAACTTGAAAATTTTAAAAAGTGGAAGAGTGGATCTTGTTGGATCTAGGTTGGGGGTGCTAAGTACTATCCAGAGGAGTTGGTTTGAGATCAAAACTCAAAATAAATCAGGCACTTCCTTTGTAAATCATCTAGGCTTAGAATAAATGACAGAATTGTTTTGGGGAGAAAAATAAATGAATTACAATCCAAAAATGGATTGAACTTGTTGGGACGGAATGTTTGGATTGCCCCAAAGTGGAGGGAGGGGTTTTGGGAGAATTTACCACATGAGGCATGGTGAAACCAAGGATGGTTCAAAATAAAAGAGTAGCTCCAAAACCCTTAGGGTTTCCTTCTAAAAGAAAATAAATTCCAAAAAAAATATTTTTGAGATGGGAAACTCAGAATAAAGGTTTTTAATAACCAAACACCAGGGTTGAAGAGGATACAAGAAAGATGAAATCCTTGCCATGGGGAAAAGTTTTGAGAGAGAGAGAGGTTTTAGGAAGGATTTAAATGACCTTCTTCAAATCAAGCAAGGTTTTTGTTGAAAATTAAATAAATTTTTTTGGAGTGTCACATGGGTCTACCACAAGAGGGCCCATATGCCAGTTAATGGAGGACAGAGGTGCGTAGGCATATTTGCGGAAGCGTGCTCTACTGGCGAACATGATGGCAGTACTGGGTAAGGCTGATTTAGTAACACCAATACACTGGTTCAACTTATTAATTACGTGTCCCATCTTCTGCAGCATGTATTGTCACTTCACTGTGAAGACTAGTTGAATAGTTCTCTCTGACCGAGATGGGGAATAATGGATCGCGAGGACTTCCTTTCTCAAAGATCCCTATGCCTCTACGCTCACTTCACTCATTTTGCTCCGTACCTAGTCACTTGTTGAAATCTGTAGAAAGACAAATACTCCATATTTGGGAACAGAGGGAGGGTTTTACTCCATACTATTTGGGAACAGAGGGAGTATCACCATATGGAGGGAACAGAGGAAGCTTGAAATATGAACATGTCAATGGGAGGGAGTAAGCCCCACGCATGCATGCATGCATGCAACATGCAACACTCACACGTACTCCACATGGACGCACGCAACACTCACGCACTCCATGCGACACACAAAGACACGACGCAACACACATGCTCACGCTCAAGTGCTCAACCTACTCCCTACGTCCGTGAAAGACTGTACATTTAGAGATTTAAACATTGACCAGGGTATAATTAACGCCCAAAAGTAGCAGACTTATGTGTGCATGTGACCATTGAGATAAGAAGATTATATGAAGGTCGTTGCATGCTATAATTAAGGATAGACATGTAGCCCATACCTACAGCACAAGTTGGTGCATTAGTCAATCAATATCGATTTAGATTAAAGGCTAAATGCATTAGAAGTGTAGATGTACATCATATACTACTACAGTCTTTGTTTTATAGCCGATGTACACTCTTTGTTGGAAGACCGAGGGAGGACACGTGCATGCACTCACATACACAGCCAGGGCGGTTCGGGTGCAAGGGTTGGACTCGTGTCGCGCCTGCGTAAAGTTTTGTTTAACTGATTTCTTTGCTCTGCCAACCCATGGTGGGACCCGAAACTGGTGACAATTTAACCAGTCAACAAAGTGCCACGTCGACTATGTGGCCGGTCAGTAGGGTACAATACGGTGCTCTACGATGAGCTAGTGATTGTATAATCGATGCAAAACTATATATAGTGACCGTAAAGAGCGTATTGTTACATACGTTGACCGCCAGCGTATTTTTCTCGTTTCAAATTAAGCCATATTAATCGGAAAGGACGCAATATGAACTACTTACTAGTACTACCTCCGTCTCGGTGAATAAGTCATTCGCGTAGTTCTAGGTCGATGATTTAACTATCTAAATATGTATTATATGTGACAAAAAATATATATTTAGAAACTACATCCGCGTAGAAATCTAGTGATATACTTTTCATGACATATAACACATATTTAATTCCTCAAATCGATGACCTAGAACTACACGAATGACTTATTCACCTAGACAAAGGTAGTACTAGTACTGCTTTGATGTGTCCCGTCAACTCGCCGAACGAGGAGAAGCTTGCTTACTACACCTCTCCTCGCCCATGCAGCTGGTGGCTCATGAGACGAGGAGAGGGTTTTGACTACATCGCCCTCTCCCTCTCCCTCTCCCTCTCCCTCGCCCTTGCCCTCGCCCTCGCGGTGGACGTGCAGCAGTTCAATTGGTGTCAGATTGCCAGAAGCATATTGTACTGTAGTATCATCATTGTTGGACCTTCCGAAGAGGCGAAGAGCCAGGTGCAAGGTTCACACGAGTATGAACTGTTGAACCTCCAAGAGGCAAAGAGCCAAGCGCAAGGTTTTATAGGAGTTGTCGCTCTTGTAGGAGTGTACTACAACTATAGCGAACGATGCTACTGTATGATGCCGCCACGTCACGTATATCCAAAGCTGTGCCACCTTTTTTTTCTCAAAGAGCATGTTGGAGCCCGTGCAACAACCACACAAGTTGCACGTACACATAACACATTTACTAGTAATAAATTCTAAAGGACAAATGCCAGTATGCCACACAAGTTCATCTCCAATTCATGTGATAATTTTGTGCACGACTAGTCTACATATATTCACAGTGCTACTGTTCACAATTACCGTACTCCACTTACACGTTATAGATGGGCTACATGTCCTCCTCCAGGTTCCAGTCCCAGGTGTTCTTCATGGATGTCATGATCCATAGCGGTGGGCAACGGGAATCATTGTCGCAGCTTTCTAGTCAGTTCCACACGATGGAGACTCATCCAAGCTAAAGTGACATAAATCAGGGATATCGTGTCCCAGCATGTCGTTCATCCGGCGGTGTGCACTGAAGACACAACCATGCTTCATGAATGGCAGGCCTTCCGTGTCGTGCACGGAAGGTGGCATCCGCTTCACAATGGGGTAGCTGTCCCCGATGAAAAGTGAGTACTCTCCAAGAGTGTTCCTCGGCACCCACGTAGCATCACAGGGGTTGAACTCGGCTCCGTTCATCTGGTACACGCGGCATCCCAGATCTGGACACATGGTGACGTACATAGTCAAGGTCCATGCATAATAATGTTGTGCTCAAATATGGCGGTCGATGTCTTGTGCGACAAATAGTACTACTCGGTATAGAGGAAGTAAAATAACTGGCTTATTATATATAGCCACTCTTGGCTACATGGATGAGATAGCAAGACATGGAAAAACAAAAATGGTGGCAGCTAGTGGGTTCAAGTCTTCAAGGGCCTAGCTAGCTGTACGCGTCCTCCAAGGTAAAAAGTACTCCTACTAGTACTACTAAGTATACTACTAGTACAACAATGAAAGAGAAGGCGAGAGGGTTAAAAAATGGAATACAGGTAGATGGTGATGGTCCAATCGTGGTAGATTGTGTGACCATGTTGCACATCGGTGGTACCATGGGTAACGCATCGCTAAGATAGTTGATCCCAATATGCCAAAGCCAGCTGCAAGGTTCCGTGTTAGACCGAATCGCGGATGCAAATGCACATCCAGGATCGGCGATCTTATTTTGATCGGGGATGATCGTCCTCGAAAATAATGGAGTACCGTTAGGGATGCAAATGTTGATTTGTGCAATCCGTTTGTAATCTCCCGTACCGTAGGATGGCAACCAGATGAAACAAGTCCCCTGGCTTGTCACCGCGAAGATGCGGCCTAGATGACGCACGACGTCTTCGAACATGTAGGGGTACAAATCTGCCGCCGCCAACATGCGCCAGACTCTGCCGTTACTGCCTCTTGCATAGATGGCAATCCTTATGTCGAACACCGCGATGAGATAGTAATCGTCGTAGCCGTGTCGCTTTGTCGGCGGGTCCGCAATTGCTATCTTCTTCAATCTCATGTAGGCATCATCATACGTATTCAAGCCCAGCCAGTCCGGAAGGCCAATCCCAATGGTGGAGAAGGGGTCTACCGGAACGGCCGCACTGTTGTGGATGTTGTGCAAAATGATGGTGGTATCCGGCCGGAGGTATGCAAGAAAATCTTCATTGGCACTGACCCATACCTATATATAAGACGGTGGGCAGCGGAGAAATTTACGGGATGGAAATGGAATAACTAAGTACTACATGATCAAACTCCATTACTGACCCGCTCATCGGACAAAATCCGACTACCTCTCAAAATCGGCAACTCTAGAGGAGTCAACGTGCAACCATGGCCAGGGAGCGGTGGACTGTTCGAAGGATTGTCCCATAGAAGAACCTTCTCCTCGAGGACGCATGGAAGACCAACAAGCATGGCCTTTTCCCAAGCGTGTTTAAGCAGTGTCTTGAAAAAGCTGGTGCAGGAAGCACCGAGTCTTGCGGCGGTGAGGACGTCGGAGCGGCGTGCGATTTCTCCTAGAGGATCGTTGTCCAAGGTCTCCCAGCCCTGACGAGGAGGAGAACCGCCTGGCGAATCCATGGGAGCACCGACGAACTGCCTTCTCTTCGGGGGGAGGGGAACTGGCGAGGAGGAGATAAGAGCGTAGTAACCGCAGGGCCTCGTCCCTTCCAACTGTAGATCGTTCCTCAGCAAAGGGGTGAGGCTATTATTTACTACTACTAAGTACTAGCATTATGGAACGTTATGGGATTGCATTATACTGTAAATAATAGCACTAGTAAGAAATTTTTGGCACTAGGTAGTAGTTTTTGGCGTGGATTAAGAAATTTTGGGTATGTTTTTGCCATTTTTTGTACATGCCAACTAGTGTCAAAAAACGTCTTACATTATGTGACGGAGGAGTTCATACTCGTACTGTAGCAGTACTAGTACTACTTTTCTCAACTAGTAGTGTGATGTACTGTACTTCTAGTCTAGTCTAGTAGTAGTATAGTGCACCAGTTTTGAACTCTTGAATCTGAGGGCCAAGGAGCTACAGTTGGAAGTGGAGGGTACTACTGTTCTCTAGAACCATCGCTGTACTATCAATGCAGAGGAAGTACACCTGCGTAGTGGCCTAGTGGGTACTCTCGGTGCTCTATTCAGCCGCTCCTCTCACGTAGCTGGCCTACTCACCGCTCCTCTCATGCACACACTAGCAGCCTGTTTATCGGTGTGATTCTTATGGGGCATAACATTTGAGTTCTTGTCTGCGAGACTAGGCTTTTCGCTTCCATTTGTGGAGGTGTAATGGATCTCGTCGAACTTTGTTAGTAGTTCCTTCTTTATGAATGATATGAAGCAAAGCTTTTGCCTCCGTTTCAAAAAAAAACACGTCAAGAGGAATTTCTTTTATAGTAGAGCCGATAATGGAGTGAAGTCCATGCGTGCAACGCCAGAAGCTACAGAGTAGTAGTAGAGCACTTTACATACAGAGCCATATTGCATAGTTCCCAATGCCCCGCCATGCTTTTCCGGCTCCTCGGGCTTAACTGGGAGGCGCTAGTTTAAATATGCTACTAGCTGATGAGGAAGCTGCAAGCGAGGTGCGGCTAGGGCGAGCACACGAGCCAAGGGATGCTGGGAAGGAAAACCCGTTCATGTGGCTAGGCTGTCAGTGCACCCAGATTGTGGGGCCGCACGTCCGTTTGACTTAAAAACTCAAACTACCCGTGTAAAATATTGACTCGCAGCAAAGTGTAGTAATACTATTTTTTTTAAAGGCCGTATGCTCGGGCCGGGATCGAACCCACAAAACGAGGTATACACTCCCGCGACCACTAGTAGTACTCGTTGGAGTACAACGCAACCTAGAATCGCCTTTTGTCTCTAGTAGTACGTACATTGTTCCTTACAAGAAACCCCTAATAATGCAAGAAACCACTAAAATGCCAAGAAACTACTACCACTTGCATACGTGGAAGACTTAAGATAAGACTACCTTATCAACCATTGTACATGCTCTTACCAACAAAAATCCTCGAGTGACCTCCTACCTCCGCCCGTCCACCTAGTCATCCTCGGCCATGGGGCGCAGCTGGCCCGGCAGGCGGGTCAAAACTGCCGGTGGTGCGGAGCCCATGTTGCAGCAGCCCGGATGCCAGCTCCGTCCGGCGCTCGCGGCTGCTAGCTAGCCAAGATAGGCCCGTCCAGCTGCTTGTCTGTAAGGTTTGCTAGCTAGATTGGCACGACAATGACGGCTTGCTTTCGTGCGCGCCAGCGCTAAGGCCAGCCATCTGCTCGGCGAAGCGAAGGCCAGTGGCGGCTTGCTCGCTAGTGGGTCACGCTCGGGCCAGCCTCGCCAACCCGGCGTGAGGCCAGCAAGGCGTCCGGCCCGTCCTGACGGAGCGGGCGGCCAACTCGCTCATCACCGGCGCCAGCGAACACGCATCAAGATCTTGTTTGAAGTAATGTTCAGGAAAAATAATGATTTGAGGGGGAATAACAGGATATATGGTCAGATGTGGGTCCCTCGTGTCAACGGTCAAACAAAATGTGTTGGTTTAAGCTGCCTCGTCAGCACAGACGTGTGGGCCAACCCAGTCATAAATGGGTTTAAACGAACCTAATTGGTAGGAGTACTAGGTAGTAGTTTTTGGCGTGGATTAAGAAATTTTGGGCATGTTTTTGCTATTTTTTGTACAATAGATTCTTCCTAGGGCTGGTTGAAAGTGGTAGTTTTTGTTAAATACTCTACATATTGTAAGTAGGAGTGAAAGTTAAGCTTTGGAAGCCAATAAGCAAGGCTAGTTACATAGTGCATATGTGTACACGATTGAAAGTAAATATCAACCATGAGTGACTAATATCTTGATGGAAAACTCGAAACTATGGAATACTAGGAAAAAAATGCATGGTTGGAAATACTAGCAATGTTCATGTCCGTTGGAACGAATCATAATTAGAATAATACTTATTCACAAACTTGGTACAAAACACCCTAATTTTGATATACACATGTCACTAGAGATATATTATGTTTCAATTAGAATATATTCCTTGGGCTGTTTTGGTGAGGTCAGGGAGGGATGTGGTTGGTTTTAAGATACTAATTATGGGTTTTTCTGCAAATTGGTAGGCAAGTGGGATGTTGGTGAGAAAAGGCAACAACTTACCTCACAACCGTTAGATGTGGATCTAATGGTCAGAAACGATGGATGGCAAACACACCAGCATCACCAACTTAGTCTTGTGTAGGAGTACTAGAAAGATCCGTGCATTGCGCGGAACATCAAGATGCATTTTTTTTATAAAACACTTGTTGTGATTGACCCTTGCGGGAGTAATCCCATGTGTAAAAACTAATGATATCTCGAGAAATATGAGATAAGGTGAAGAGGATTGGGGTGTGGTGGTGGTTGGTGGCCGGACTGAACGGAGGCATGGGGATTGACGAGCCGGCAGCGGCCACCAAGCCAGTTTGTTCCAGAGGCTTCCTTTCTTAATTGCTCAACAATGAGGTTTGTTTGAGATAAGGATGAATGAGGGAAGGCCTTGTCTGCAAATGTGGAGAGGGGTGCGGGTATCTTTTAGTTTAATTTCCATCCGCCGATATAGATCGGACGGTCTATATTGCAAGATGGCACACGTACCATCATCACCAACTCGGTTTTTTATAATAGAAGAAATATAAGTATGGAGATACAAACGTATTATCGATACTTGCTTCCGTAACTAGCATCTACATTCTATTCAACGCCTCCGCATGTGGGGCCTTAGCACAATGACTTCTCGAATGTGTAAAACAAATATTTTCCCGTCGCCGACAAGGAGGGGGTGACGGCGGCGCGCTTTTTGGCTTGCTCTTGTCCTAGTAGTCATACTAGGTGGTCTAAGCACGTGTAGATTTGTTTTTTTCATGTCTCGTGTTCGCCGTACTGCCACGACTATTGATGAATAGACGGTAAGTTATTCACGGGGAAACCCTTGTTGGGCGTGTTTGCGAGAGAGAGAGACAGTGTGCGTGTGTGATATGTTAGAGATTGACGCAATGATAAAAGATTCTTTGTGTCTATGTGTGTGGAGGATAGAGAGAGACATGTACATGGGGCTTTGTGTTGTGTAACGTGGAGACACATATACATAATTAGAGAGTGAGTGTGTGAGATACACATGCGGACATGGGGAGAAATGAGGATCCAGATAAATGGGTGTTTGTGTGTGTCTGTGTGTGTTTGTGCACGCGTTTGTGTGTGACAGGGAGAGAGTGTATGTGGAGTAGAGAGACCACTTATGATGTAAACCTAGTATAAGGGAAGGGGGGATGGTGTGACATGTGTAGTAGCGAGATAGCACGGGTGCGGGCGGGGGGAGCAGACTATTTGGAAGAGACATCAAGTGTGTGTGTGGGAGATGGGTGTGAGAGCGAGAGAAAGAGAGAGCTAGTGACGGAGAGAGATAGAGAGAGAGAGAGAGGAAGAGAGGAGGCGAGAGGGGTCGTTTGTGTCCATAAATGGCGTATAGATAGGGAGACAATGTTGATGTTGTCCGAAATTGGCCTATGAACGGAGACGCAAGGGAAGCGAGTCGCGTGTGTGTGAAAGGGACTTCATGAGAGATCTAGAATAGATGGTGTAGAGAACAATGTGCGAAATCGAGAACGATTATACATTAGGGAGCTATGCAAAGAGTCACGACATATATGTATACAGGAAGGAGTCAAGGGGTCCGCATGTGGGAGAGATAGAAAGAGGAGAGTGGTGCACAAGGAGACAAAGTGTGCTTGTTTGCAGTGGGGGTGGTGTGTGTGGTGAGTGCGCGAGAACCACATAAATCGGGAGATAGACGTTTGGGGGCGATGTTTTGTGTGTATGGGAAATATACACTCTACATAGTGCGTGTGCTTGGGTAGGGGAGACCTAGAGAGTGAGGGAAGAGATGTGTGCATGCCCGAGAGACAAAGTGATAGAGACCTATGTTGGGATCCGGACTTTACAAGAGAGAGGGGTGTTAATGTGCTCATGTGTTGGTGTTTGGGGGAGAGGACGACTTCTCTTTGTGTGTGTGTGTGTGGTGGTGGGGGGGGGGGTTGACTTCAGATAAACAGTGAGGTGTCTATATTTGAGGGACTTTAGCGTAATTGAGATATTGTGCACTCATGGTTGATCAATTTGTTTCACAGTTTGTACTATGAGATAACGATACTTTTGAACATGCGTGATCTACCTTGATGTACCAGAATTACAAACCTAAAATTGGAATTTTGGAATTCGACTCCATCATTAGCTTTTGTAATTCATTTAAATGGAGGTACATTTTTTAAGCCGAGATTTCGTGATTTCAAATTCATATGTAAAACCTAGAGATATACACATGCGGGCATGTTCAAACTTTATAATCATTCACTTTATTCATACACATACACATTTTTGCTTTTGTCATCATATTTAGGATAAACACATTTGGAATTTCATTTGAATTGGACCGTATGATGGTATTTGCTTGTAGTAGCTCAATGATCCATATTTGAATTGAATGGACAATCTAAGTTTCGAGTTGGAGACATTGATTTTCAAAAGTTGCACATTTTTTTGCGTGCAAAACAAACAAATTGTCGGCCATGATATCATAGTCGGCCGTACGAGAGCAGAATATTTATAATTTTAGGCGCCAAAAGCTTTCAAACTTCCCGCTCACATCGAAATATCACGCGCCCGAAAGTTTAGCCCTGCGATATTCCTGTTTTACCCCTGCCACATGAACGAAAAAGGGCTGCTTTGGTAACTCCATTGTTTTCCCCTCTTTGCCCCCAACATTCTTCCCCAGAGCCACTCCCCGTCCCCGCCCCGACCCCCCCACCACGGCAAGCCGCCGAATCTAGTCCTCCTCTACAGCGGTGGACCTCACACCGCCGGATCTACCTTCGCACCTTGGAAGCCCCAAGCGCCAACTCACCACTTCACCGGAGCCGCTTCAGCCGATCGGCTTGTCAACCGCCTGCATCTCCTTGACCGCCATCATGGTCCACCGCACCGGATCTGCTTAACCGGCGCCCTCGTCCACCACAACGTAGGCCCTTCACTGACTCCCTCATCTGCCCCTTCGCCGGCCCTCCCTCGTCCGCGGCAACAGATCCGCCTCACCAAAAGCACTATACAACGCGCCCGCCGAAGCCTTCGTCCACTGCATCGGACCCGCTCCACGGACGCCATATTCAACTCCACCGGCCCTGCTTTACCGACACCGCAGCCTCATCAGGTTATTTCGATTTGTACTCCTTCGGTTTTTCTCTTTATCGTGCAACTGTTCACTTACCACAGATGAGCTTTCTTGTATGTCGACATGTGCCGCAACCGTAGCACCGGAGCCGCTTCAGCGACGGCGACAGCCCGCCCAAACTCAATCGCAACACGAGCACCATCGATGATCCTTAGCTATCAAGTATGACAACGATACCCATACGCCGAGAATCGTGTACTATTATCCAACGCGGGCGCCTACATTCACTTTCCTAGCATAAGCACCGCACCTTTGAATTTCTTCAGGGCATCATTCAGTTTTTCATGAGACGCGTTATTCTGCTTGCACCTGTAGGGCCATACTTCTGGCAGTGAACGTGTTACATGTGCTAAATTACATAGCAGTGCACATATAGTTAATATGATTTAGTTTTCTTCTGATGCCACATGTTGGTTCCATCAGACTACTTAATGTTCTCTATGCTTAGTTACACATCAGCAAACTAGCATGTGGTTCCGCTGCTTTTTGTTTGTTTTACCCTACATTTTCTGATGCTAGCTATTACATCCTTTGCTCCGAGCCTCTGTTCATTACTTGTTTGTGTGTTCTTGATCTTCCCAAGTTGCATGACTAATTTGATTCTTCTATTAATTATGGAGCTGCCAACCCCATCAAGCAAAATATTTGTTCTTTTGGGGCTGGCACCTCGAACAAGCATAAAAATAGAGGGAAGCAGATATATTGTCGTGTATGCACACACCCTTCTTTCATTAGTTTAGATGAACCATTGATGATCAATTCAGACCAGTGCATGCGATTAAAATTAGTTTTACCTAAATAGATGGTGCAGAATAAACTACAACAACTAGATTTGCAACCACGGGATGTTGAAGATATCTTCAAAGAACATAGCAATAGCAGCTAGGCTTCACAGCAACATATGGTAAGCCAGTGTGTTTTAGTACATGTGAAATGTAATGCGAGTGGGCTGCTTTCTTGGCTTGTGCCCTCAACGTGTAATCCTACCGAATTACAAATAGTTCAGTTGTCTGCTTTTTGTATTGCTTGATTCGAATGCTTGTTTGTTGTTACGCTATACCGAGTTGGTTAATATGTCGCCAGTGTCATTGTACTAATGTAAAGAAATGCATGCCTATTTCATTTGAGTCCTTAAATTTTCCTCTCAACTTCATCACAAGACTGTCTTCGTAGTTTATATGAGGCCACATTGTTAAGTGCTTTCTCAGATTATTTCAACTGCTTAGATGCCTTGGCAACTTAAATATAGCGGTTCTACACTCCCTTTCAACTAGGGATGCCAACTGGGTCCCGTTTAATCCCGATTAAAGTCCACTAGTGGTATGATAGTTCAAAAGAGTTTTTGTTTTTTGAGGAAAATGAACTAGGGAGGTAGCAAAAACTAACTAGATGGGACTGGCGGATGTCGTTTATTTGCCACTTACATCCCTAGTTTCATCTTACCATTTTAATTTATTTTCGGCTGATGCTGCTTCGAACCATTTAAATATAGTTTGCCATGCTCGGCAATAATCCGTTCGTCGTTTACCATGTAAGCTTACTGCCTGGATCATACGATAACTATCTCTTACTTATGTTCAGTGGAAACCTTTCAGGATGCCATTCACACTAGGACACAAGGTACAACCCCAGAATCTATTTGTGGAAGCAGTGCGCCATCCATGTTACCAGATGGTAGCAGTTCAGAGGCAACACCGCCGGGGAGCAGTCTGAGCACATATATTATAGTGCTTGAGGCTCTACTAGAGGCAGAAAGAGATGGTGTGGCTGCCATGAATGAGGTAATATTTATCTTTAGGCTGGAAATTACGGAATTAGCGGCACGCATTATGCAAGCAACCCAAGAATTGGAGGAAGTAGAATGTTGCATTTGAAGACGGAGGAGGTCTCATTGTTTACGCTTATCTCGTCAAGGTAATCCCGGTTCTTCTTTAGATACCAGTTGAAATTGTCATTAGATTATTGTACTTGCATGTTGTGTCATGTCTCTGAATGGATTATGTTGCAAGACCCCCTATGTTTTCCATGTGTTGTAATGATCCTAATTTTTTAGGCGAGGTAATCCTTAGTACTTGTATGATTGACATAAGGTGAACTATTTTTCGTGTGAGCATATTGTATTGGATGAAATAACTGTTTGAATCAGAGAGTATCCAACCTACTAAATTCGAAGATCACGACATTTCTAAATCATAATCATATATAAAGGTGGGATAAATCTTTGTTGTGGTTTGGAAGAAATAAATAACAAAACGTATAATTATCTGTGGATATTCGTAATCGAATACAAATTGATTTGAATTTAGTTTGCGGGTCCTGTGGCAAACGTGAATGCTAATTCTCCCAAGTTTTAAACGAAGCGGCTAAACACCCACTATAATTTGTGGGCTGCCCGAAGCAAGTGTTTGCAAGATGGAAATTACTGTGTACCCCTGACACTTGACATCCTTATCGACCGGATTTACATTGCTGTCGATAGGGGTAGACTAGTAACTTCAATCAGACGTGACATGACGGCCTCTGAACCCATTCAGACATGGTGGGCGCCAAACGTGGGCGGAAAAACACATTTGATTCAAGCTCGTCCGAAAGACATGTGTCTCTTCCTCCATTTCCCCGTTCATACACGGTGGGCGGCAAAACAAACTCTCCTCGTCCGAAATCGATGTAGGCTAATATTTTAAATAGGGGCAGATGTGTAACTTCCATCAAATGTGACACAACCGCCCTACCTGTCAGCCCTGTTCATACACCGTGGGCGGCAAAACACCCTCTCCTACTTAGAAATAATTCTTGGCAAATATTTGGGAGATGCGAGATTACCGTCCTATCCCCAACCGACGCGATTTCCGAAATTTTAAACGGGGGATAAGTTCGTAACTTTCCCCCATTTGAGAGAAGCGCGTCCCAAAGTTTCAGATCCCCCCTCCCCGCCATTTCCCCATTCATACACCATCGGTGGCACGACAACCTCCGTGACCGCGCCAGCCTCCTCCGTCCGCCACCCCATCCTCCACCTTGCCGGAGCCGCTACCCCTACCCCGTCGTCCACTGCAAGAGATGGATGTCTCTCATCCACGATGCTGGACCAGGATCCTTTCATCGCCTCCTGTTGCTTCATTGGCGCCGTCATCCACCTTGCCGTTGCCGCTCCTACGACCGCCTCATCCACGGAAACAGGATATATCCCCCGGCCCGGCCGTCTGCCGTCTAAAGACTTCTTCCCCGCCGCCGACAGCCATCACACGTATCAGCATAGGCCTACACGGCGTCGCAAGAGAGGTGGTACTCTTCCATATGTGCTTAAGTTATTGATCTCACCCAGAAAATAGATCATAATTTGTTTACTGTACTTTTCTTGTCCGTACCAAATCGTAGTGGCTAGTTGAAAGCAAACATTGGTTGCGAAGTAGCTTTTTCTGGTTTGCACCTTCAGATCCGCCATGGCACGGGCACTATACTCATAAAGCTTATGGTTTCCCCCCTTTATATTAACTACCATCATCGTAGGTGCTTCGTGTCGTGCTAGCACTGCTCCTCAAGACCTCAACCCAAAGCTTACGTGTTGAAACACAAATCTGATATGATGCTCATATCACTAAAAAAGAGAATGTTTAATTGGTCACCTAATGTTCCTATATTCGTTTCGAAAAGCATGTGCGCCACCCACTGGTCCAGCTAGTTCCACTTTCCTGATTTTTCTCTTGATGCTTAGGGTTTTCCTCTTTTATCTACTCTACTATGATCTGCGTAGGTGCTTTCTGTCGTACTAGCATTACTCCACCCTTCAAGCTAAACAACACAACACTCATAATTTGAAAGCTTAGTTGTTCAAATATGATTGTGATATGACACTGATATTAGTTAACCGACACATTTAATTGGTTAGCTAAAGGTCCCACTTGAGTTTCCAAATGCATGTCGCGACATATAGAGATAGCATAATTGCATTTCTTTGTCACTTGTTGACCGTACTTTCTTGTCCATACCAAATCTTAGTTGTTATTTCAAAGCAAATATCGGTTACTACTACCCTTTGCGCGGTTTGCAACTTTAGATCTGCCATCTAACTGCCACGGTCAAAACTGTACTCATCATGCTTATGTTTTCCCCATTTTATGATGACCACAATCAGCTATGTGGTTCGTGTCGTAATAGCATTGCTCCACCCATAGAGCTAAACAAGCTTAGTTGTACAAATTCATATCTGATATTAGTAAAATTGAGAGATGTTTAATTGGTGAGCTAAATGTTCCTACTTTAGTTTCGAAATGCATGTGAGCCACATATGGAGAGACCGGAAATAATAGTATTTCTCTGTGCGCTCTGGTTCATCATGGGTGGCCAACCGACATTGTATTGAAAGACTTGTAATATCTTCAATCAGCTTGCTCTTCTGCTCTTCTTTAAGATGATACTCTTCTCTTGCGGTCGACTGGTCAGGTCGAGTTGTTCTCCCTTAGTATATTTTGAATCTGTCGGTCGAATTCGACTTGTTCTTCTTTACTATATGTTGAAGCTATCATCTGCGAAGTGTCATCACTTCTGGAGCTCTCATATTTTGAGTAGTAGGCCACATTATGTTAATGCACACAACAAATTACAGCATGCATGGCATCTTTTAAAAGAATTGCAGAGATAGCACAAAGGGGTTTACAGGGAGGCAGTATTGGATTAGAATCACTTCTGCGTTACAAAGAAAATATCACTTGTTTTTATGTTTTCATGCATGTCAGATATTGAATATTATCAAAATGAGTATGAGAATGGGCGCATGAGAGGAATATTGCGGAACGATCCACTGGCTAACAAACTTGGCATGGTGGAGGATGGCCTATCTTATTCACCCATCAAGGTGCTTGCTCTAACTTTACAAAGTTGTATTGGTCGCACATATTTTGCATCTGACTTCTTACATTACTTCTACTTTGTTACACCATCTACTTAGTTTAAGCATCATATATGATTATATGCCATACCTATCCATGTTCTGTACCTATTCCATGTGTCGTCACACTATGTTTTTCCAGTCAAATGTTGTTCTTTCGTAATAGATGTCCAAAAGGAAGAGGGTGAGTGCAGATCCTCAAGGAGTACAAACTAGGTATTTGGAAAAGGTAGTGATACCTGTTAAATCAGATAGATTAGCAGCCACAGAAAACACAGGCCCAACTGTACCACACTTTACCCCTACTCCAGTGGCCAAACCCCTATTAGAACTGCTGGGAGCCCAGCGTCAGGTACTGTTTATGATATCAAATCAAAATTTGAATTCCTAAATTTCTGCTTGTGCCTTACCTTGTCTCTTGTATGAAAACTAATTTCAGATTAATCTCCTTGCTCAAAGGATCATACGATATCGAAACAATAATGGGCTCTGCATTGCTCTTGTCAGTACCTCTCTCCCTTTTGCCTCGTAATGTTGTACTTAATTAATTGCTATTTGATTATGTATCATCAGTCTACACCTGAGCTTCATTATCCTCTGTTTCTTCCAATATTATTTGATCTATATTTACTCTTTGTAAAATGTAGAATAATGGCAACGCTTATAAAGAATTTTCTTTGGGGAATTTATAGAATTATCTTTCCATCAACATGGAGAAGGGCTTTGTCCAGCCCGTGTTAACATTTAATGTAAGTTCATCCTTCTCAAGCCTTCAAACTTTGTTCTATTATAGATTTGGATAGGCATCATTTCCTCCACTGATGTTTGCTTTGCTGTTTACATCTGATTGGATGTTTGCAACAACTACCAGTTTCAAATTGTAGTTGTAAAAACATGTTCCTTATGTAGAACATATCCATTTATTTGCTTATATAATTGTGAAACCTGTTACGTGTCTCCTTGTTTCTCTTTCAGAGTCGTATCTCTTACTCCAGGCAGAACTTTAGGGAAGATAGTGAGCCAAACCATCTTGAGGACAGCGAGATGACCCCAAGGTCTTGTCTTGATGAAGATAGTGAGTTGAAGCTACTCACCAGCAGGTGTGAGACAACCTCTGTGCAGTCGCTGCCTGTCGGTGTACTAGAGTAGGGGTACCCTAGTATCCCGAACTTGTGCACGGGCAGTTGCAGCCCTCCGCGGCAGGGCTTACCGGGTGACCGCCAAGGTCCTCCGTGGTTCCTTTGGAGCCATTCAAGAACAAAGTATTCAAGCCTAGGAGACAAGGCCCCGACAAGAGGAGCTTGCAGGGAAGGCCAGCCAAGGCGCCTAGAAGACAAGGCCCCGGCAAGAGGAGCTTGCCGGGAAGGCCCGGTGAGCGACAAGCTTCCGGACGTGACAAGGCCCCGGCAAGAGGACCTTGCCGGGAAGCCCGGTGAGCGACAAGCTTCCGGACGTGACAAGGCAACGATCAGCGGCAAGGCGCTTGCCATGACAAACTACTACTACTGCAGACTGCGGCCCAAAGACATCCACTAACGTGTCGCCACAGGACCTTTCCAGCGCAGCGTGGCGAGAGGTCAGGCGCTGCCGGAGCGCTGATGGCAAGCGGCGCCGACAAGATTGCCATCGTGGCAAGCGGTAGCGCCCTGGCAGTCCCTTTTCGCCTTTGTTAGGGCGACGTGAGAGACATTTAATGCCTTTGTCCCCGCCGCCGTGGTTAGGTATGATACACTGTACAAGTAGTTGTACCAACCACAACTCCTTTTCCATTTTTACCCTTGCCTACGTTGCCACATGTCGAAGACCCCTTGAGCATATAAAAGGAGGCCCGTGCGCAACGTAGAGGGGGGAGACGGTTGGAGAGGCTCGAAGCCAGAAACACTCACGCTCGGTCTAGTTAGCAGCTTGTGTGTACTGTAGCACTCAGCGCTCCTGAGCAAGAACTCAATACACTCAGACATGCAGCAGTAGGAGTGTTATCTCTCCGGAGAGCTCCGAAGCTGGGTAAACCGCTCGTGTGCTTCGCCTCGATCTGCTCTTCGTGCGACCTCCGTCCCCCGCCAAACCAAAAGGGGCTCGGTCCGCCGGTCCCATAGGTGTTCGTGGGTCAGATCAGCCTCCCCGAGATCCTTGGCGCGCCAGGTATGGGGCGTCGAGATTGTGTGAACCTGATCCGGCGTCCACACGAGCTAGATCTTCATCATCTTCATCGACATGCCACCAAAGAAGAAGGCTTCGGCGGCAGCTGATCCGTCCGCGTCGATCCCACCACCACCGGAGCAGACGGGTAGTGGGGTAGACGCCGGCGGAAGAATGGACGTCGACGGGGGAGTCCACGGTGTTGCCAAGTCCAAGGACAAGGCAGCGCAGACCTCGGCGTCCGTACATGCACCGCGCCCGTCTCAGGAGGCGCGGGACCGACAGCGTCATGGTATTCAGAACGCCATACGCTCGTTGGACCAAGATCGAGCTGGTGGATCTCGGGATGCTCAAGACCAGCATGCACGCCAACATCTTTGGCGCGAAGCGAGGCACGGTCGCTCGACGGGATATCGCTCCTTCTAACATAGTTAGAAGTCCGAGCATATCCGCTCCTTGCGCCGCTTCGCCATCGCCACCCACCACTCCAGCGAAGCTTTGGCGAGAGCTCAATCGCTCTCGGATTACCCTCCAACAGCCGACAAGGTCGATGAATGGAGGGCCACCATTCGTAGTCTCATCGGCTTTGCTAACGGCGACGCCCGCGGCAGCCGAGTGCATCGCTGCCGCTGCAGCAAGACTGCAAGGCACGAGCCGATGGCGACGAAACCGGTGGGGGTGCAACCACCATGCACTCTCCGCCCCGAAGGCCAAGATCGCCGACTCGCCAGATCCACCTCGACATCGACTCCACCGCATCATCGGATCCACGAGCTCGTCGCGATCAGTGGCAAGTTCTTCACGAACGACAGCAAGAAGACGCTCGAACTCGCATCGAGCGCCGAAGAGAAGCGCGACGTCAATCCGACCAGCGCGCTGGGCCCTCTGTCGACATGCATGCGCCAGGGGAACCAGCGACTTGTCAGATCGCGGTAGGTTGCCCTGCTGCGTTCACTCGTGAGCTGCGGCAAGTCCAAAGGGCCCAAGAAGAAGAATTTCAAGCCGACGCATTTCGTAGAAGTACGACGGCAAGACGCGTCCGTCGGAGTTCCTCGGCATCTACACCATCGCGGTGCAAGCTGCCGGGGCGAGACGACAAGATCCTCGCCAACTACTTCTACCGGTGCTCAAGCCCAATGTCGATCCTGGCTCATGCACTTGCCGGACAACTCCATATCCTCTTGGCAGATCTATGCCATCAGTTTGTCGGCGCTTTACAGCGCCACAAGCCCCATGGCCAAGAAAGCGACCTTCATCTGCCGCCCGGAAGGAAGGAGAGCCCTGCGCAAAGTACATTCAGAGATTCAGCCAGCGTACAACACAACATCCCAGATGTCTACCCCGCTGTAATCAGCGCTGCTCCATCGAGCGTGCGAAACCGCAGGATGCGGGAGGAGATGGCGATGTGCAAGATCGAGACGCCGCGGAGCTATATGCCCTGGCCGACAAGTGTGCACGTGCTGAGGAAGGGAGGAGACTCCCCGGAGAGAATGCTGAAGCAGGAGGATCTGATAGTGAGGAGGCCACTCCGGCAAAGAAAAACCGGCGGCGGGACAACAGGAAGAAGAAAGGCTAACCTCCGCAGCAGATCGCAAGTCACTTGCCGCTGAAGCTCCCGGAGCGAAGAAGAAGACCAAGTCCGGCAAGAGCTCTGATGCCCACTCCGGCAAGCGCACCTCTTCGGAGTGCTGCGCTACCGTCGAGGACGCACCATCGAGCTCCACCGGCAAGTGTAAGAAGACGATGGCAGCTCCTCCAGAGCTCCCCGAAGCCGCCGCCAAGAAGGTCCCCAAGATCAACACCAAGAGTGCCGAGGAGCAGTCTGCTCCGATAAGCCTTAGGGTTTGTTTCGTTGAAGCAGACGCTCCCGACAAGTTTTGCTCCGACAAGCTTGCCGGGGAACATCAAGCTCCGGCTGAGCCACAGGCTCTCGCCGTAGAAGCGGATGTTCCCGCAGCAGCAGAGTGCTGAGGAGCAGTCTGCTTCGACAAGCCCTAGGGTTTGTTTCGTTGAAGCAGACGCTCCCGACAAGTTTTGCTCCGGCAAGCTTGCTGGGGAACGTCAAGCTCCGGCTGAGCCGCAGCTCTCGCCAGAAGCGGATGTTCCCGCAGCAGAGGCGCTTCTCCCACGGAACTCAGATACGGATCACCTCGAGTGCTCGCTTATGATGAGCTTGAGCAAGAGCAGTTGCGACAAGATGACGCGCTGCCTTGAGGAGGATCGTCTTGAGTCAGACGACGAGCTGCTCGATACCAAAGCAAACTTTGCGCCGCTACCATAGCCGCAGTTAATGCGAAGTCTCGAGGAAGGCGACCTTGTTCTTCGGCGCTGCTCAGTCCGCCAAGAATTCCAACAAGTTGACGCCGAAGTGGGAAGGCCCTTACCGGGTGAAACGAGTCACTAGGCCTGGCGCTGTCCGCCTTGGGACCGAAGATGGCATTCCGGTGAGCAACTCCTAGAACATTGAGCATCTTCGTAAGTTTTACCCGTAGGGCGCGGTTGCCGGAACCCGTTCCGGCAACCACCTTGTGTACAAGTCTTGCCGATGTTGCATGTAATCCTTTGTACAAAGCCGGGCGCAGACCCCGTGCATAGGCGGGCGCAGACCCCGTGCATGTGCTTCACACATCTTGTCAATTTCATGCTTTCTACTTCTATTTTGCATGCGTTATCTGACACTTTGTGCAGCACCTACCCCGGTAAGCAATAACGAGCCATAAGGCTCCATATCTTTATTTTCTCTTCTTTCTCTTTCTCAAAGAAAGGAAGGCTCCCTCGCACACAAGTTTGCCGGGGTGAAAGGAGAAGATAACGGTGTGGACCAAGCGTCGCTCGAGGAAGTCTAGCCTTACCGGTAAGCAAACGACAGAAAAGCTAAGTTGCTAAAGTTTGAGCAATCAGTTTTAAATTTTTTTAAGTTATCTTCCTCGAACGACCGTGCTTTGTATGGAAAACCTGTGCGCGGAGGAACCAACTCGTAGCTAGTTGCGCCCTTACTTTGTTTCAAGTCCGCTCAACAACTTAAGTGAGCTGCGGCTAGTTGTGCCCTTACTTTGTTTCGAGTCCGCTCAACAACTTAAGTGAGCTGCGACTAGTTGCGCCCTTACTTTGTTTCGAGTCCGCTCAACAACTTAAGTGAGCTGCGACTAGTTGCGACAAGGTTACTTGTCGGAAGCGGCACCACCAAAGTTGCCGACGTCCCTCAAGACTCAGCCATGCGCCTGTGTGCCTCACAATGACAAGTTCCCTAAAAGCGTGGGGTGGACATACAAAGAGAGGTTGAACAGAAGATAGCATGCACTATTTATTTGAGATTTCTGCATAGACCTGTATGCCAAGGAGCCTTCTCGGGGCTAGTTGCGCTCCATGTTGCCTCGAGTCCGCTCGGCAACTTGTGCGGTTGCGCTAGTGCCCAGAAGGTAAACCTTTCCGGGAGGCGACGTTCCCGAATAGCCGCTAAGGGCCCGTTCCCTCAAGCGCTGCTGGCTGGATCGTACGCGCCGGAAAGTATTCCAGCAGGCATAGGGAATATGTAGCAGAAGTCAAATATTTACAAGTAAGTTAAGTGCACTTCAGATGCTAATCACTTATCATGTTTAAACACAGTTATGGCCCGGGGGCTGGCAACGCCCTTGGGACCAATCCTCTTGGTGTCAATAACGACGAGGTTCTTCGCCATAAGCCTTTCCGGCAACGATCTTGCCGGGAGCCGGTGTCAAGAGCAGCGAAGTTCTTCGCCATAAGCCTTCCTGGCGACGAGCTGGCCGGAAGCTGGCATCGAGAACGTCAAAGTTCTCTGCTGAAGATAAAAGCCTTCCTGGCAACGAGCTGACCGGAAGCCGGCATCGAGAACGTCAAAGTTCTCTGCTAAAGATAAAAGCCTTCCTGGCGACGAGCTTGCCGGAAGCCGGCATCGAGAACGTCAAAGTTCTCTGCTGAAGATAAAAGCCTTCCTGGCGACGAGCTTGCAGGAAGCCGGCATCGAGAACGTCAAAGTTCTCTGCTGAAGATAAAAGCCTTCCTGGCGACGAGCTTGCCGGAAGCCGGCATCGAGAACGTCAAAGTTCTCTGCTGAAGATAAAAGCCTTCCTGGCAACGAGCTTGCCGGAAGCCGGCATCGAGAACGTCAAAGTTCTCTGCTGAAGATAAAAGCACGCTAAAGAGGATCCATCTTCGCCGACAAGCGCTACATCGGCAAGCAAGATTCAAGCCACCTTCCCGGCAAGGAGCATCCTGCCCTGCCAGGGAGGACAGATACAAGGCAAAAAGAAGCAGCCAAGCACGAGAACCGGAAGACAAAGGCGACCGTAAGGTCTCAAAGAAGACCCTTGCCGGAAAATCTGGCGTAACCCAAGCCGCGTGTGCCCGTGCCCTGTTTTGGGCCTGGCCCAACAGCGCTCGGCACCGTGTGTGGCCCAGGCCCGGGGGCTCCTGTCGGTGTACTAGATTAGGGGTACCCTAGTATCCCGAACTCGTGCATCGGCGATTGCAGCCCTCCGCGGCAGGGCTTACCGGGTGACCGCCAAGGTCCTCCATGGTTCCTTTGGAGCCATTCAAGAACAAAGTATTCAAGCCTAGGAGACAAGGCCCCGGCAAGAGGAGCTTGCCGGGAAGGCCAGCCAAGGCGCCTAGAAGACAAGGCCCCGGCAAGAGGAGCTTGCCGAGAAGGCCCGGTGAGCGACAAGCTTCCGGACGAGACAAGGCCCCGGCAAGAGGAGCTTGCCGGGAAGGCCCGGTGAGAGACAAGCTCTCGGACGCGACAAGGCAACGATCAGCGGCAAAGGCGCTTGCCGCTGACAAACTACTACTCAGACTGCGCTCCGGCACATCCACTAACGTGTCGCCACAGGACCTTTCGGTAGCAGCGTGGCGAGAGGCCGTCAGGCGGAGAGGAGCGCGGTGGCAAGCGGCGCTGACAAGATTGCCATCGTGGCAAGCGGTAGCGCCCCTGGCGGTCCCTTTCTGCACTGTTAGGGCGACGTAGACAGGCATTTAATGCCTTTGTCCCCTTGCCTACGTTGCCACCTGTCGGAGACCCCTTGAGCATATAAAAGGAGGCCCGTGCGCAACGTAGAGGGGGGAGACGGTTGGAGAGGCTCGAAGCCAGAAACACTCACGCTCGGTCTAGTTAGCAGCTTGTGTGTACTGTAGCACTCAGCGCTCCTGAGCAAGAACTCAATACACTCAGACATGCAGCAGTAGGAGTGTTATCTCTCCGGAGAGCTCCGAAGCTGGGTAAACCGCTCGTGTGCTTCGCCTCGATCTGCTCTTCGTGCGACCTCTGTCCCCCGCCGAACCAAAAGGGGCTCGGCCCGCCGGTCCCATAGGTGTTCGTGGGTCAGATCAGCCTCCCCGACACTGCCTCAATCAGTTCGACTTCTTCAGTCTCAACTTAAAGCTGAAAGGCTTGCTTCAGCTCAGCTCCGACTTGGAGTCAAAGATGTAATGAAGATGTCAGAGGACTGCCGTGCGCACCATCATGCCTTAAATCTAGTGTTGATGCATCTATCGTTGACACAACTGAGGTCTACTCAGCTTCTTCAGCTTCTTGGAGGGCCCGAGCTTGCCAGGCCTAGTGCCTTCTGAAGTGCTCTCAGTTTTGTATATTCTTTTGTCAACGCGTTTGTTTGCACTGGTGGCGAACTTTGATGCCTGGTGGATGTAATATGTGATAGCCGTGATAGCCTAGCATAAGTTTCTTGCTTATTTATTTCCTTGTTGTCTTGTTTATTTGTTTGCTTGTAGTCATTGCAGTTCTTTTTCCACGGTTTGCTAATGTCTGCAATAACCTATTTTTTAAAACTAGGCTACAATAACCATGGGCTAATATTTACTGTAGTGACATTGGGCCTCCTATGGGCCGTAGAAACAGTGGGCCTTGTTGGGGAACGTAGGAATTTCAAAAAAATTCCTACACACACGCAAGATCATGGTGATGCATAGCAACGAGAGGGGAGAGTGTTGTCCACGTACCCTCGTAGGCCGAAAGCGGAAGCCTTATATCAACGCGGTTGATGTAGTCGTACGTCTTCACGGCCCGACCGATCAAGCACCGAAACTACGGCACCTCCGAGTTTTAGCACACGTTCAGCTCGATGACGATCCCCAGACTCCGATCCAGCAAAGTGTCGGGGATGAGTTCCGTCAGCACGATGGCGTGGTGACGGTGATGATGTTCTACCGACACAGGGCTTCGCCTAAGCACCGCTATGATATGACCGAGGTAGAATATAGTGGAGGGGGGGGGGGCACCGCACACGGCTAAGAACGATCACGAAGATCAACTTGTGTGTCTATGGGGTGCCCCCTCCTCCGTATATAAAGGGGAGGAGGAGAGGGCCGGCCAAGGGGAGAGGCGCGCCCTAGGGGGGCAATCCTACTCCAAGTAGGTTTGGCCCCTCTTTCCTATTAGGAGTAGGAGAGGGAAGGAAGAGAGGGGAAGGAAGAAGGAAAGGGGGGCCGGCCCCCCTCCCAATTCGGATTGGGATTGGGGGGGGGGGCGCCCCCTCCTTTGCTCCTTCTCCCTCCTTTCTACTAAGGCCCAATAAGGCCCATATACCTATCGGGGGGTTCCGGTAACCTCCCGGAGCTCCGGTATAGTCCCAATCTCACCCGGAACCTTTCCGGTGTCCAAATATAGTCGTCCAATATATCAATTTTTATGTCTCGATCATTTTGAGAATCCTCGTCATGTCCGTGATCACATCCGGGACTCCGAACAACCTTCGGTACATCAAAACTCATAAACTCATAATATAACTGTCATCGTAACGTTAAGCGTGCGGACCCTACGGGTTCGAGAACTATGTAGACATGACCTAGAATTGTTTCCGGTCAATAATCAATAGCGGAACCTGGATGCTCATATTGGCTCCTACATATTCTACGAAGATCTTTATCGGTCAAACCGCATAACAACATACATTGTTCCCTTTGTCATCGGTATGTTACTTGCCCGAGATTCGATCGTCGGTATCTCAATACCTAGTTCAATCTCGTTAGCGGCAAGTCTCTTTACTCATTACGTAATGCAAGGCTTATAGTGATGTGCATTACCGAGAGGGCCCAGATATACTTCTCCGACAATCGGAGTGACAAATCCTAATCTCGAAATACGTCAACTCAACAAGTACCTTTGGAGACACCTGTAGAGCACCTTTATAATCACCTGATTCACGTTGTGACGTTTGGTAGCACACAAAGTGTTCCTCCGGTAAACGGGAGTTACATAATCTCATAGTCATAGGAACATGTATAAGTCATGAAGAAAGCAAAAGCAACATACTAAACGATCAAGTGCTAAGCTAGCGGAATGGGTCAGGTCAATCACATCATTCTCCTAATGATGTGATCCCGTTAATCAAATGAAAACTCATGTCTATGGTTAGGAAACTTACCCATCTTTGATTCTGAGCTAGTCAAGTAGAGGCATACTAGTGCACTATGTTTGTCTATGTATTCACACATGTATCATGTTTCGGTAATACAATTCTAGCATGAATAATAAACATTTATCATGATATGAGGAAATAAATAATAACTTTATTATTGCCTCTAGGGCATATTTCCTTGGGCCTCCCACTTGCACTAGAGTCAATAATCTAGATTACACAGTAATGATTCTAACACCCATGGAGTCTTGGTGCTGATCATGTTTTGCTCGTGGAAGAGGCTTAGTCAGCGGGTCTGCAATATTTAGATTCGTATGTATCTTGCAAATTTCTATGTCTCCCACCTGGACTTGGTCCCGGATGGAATTGAAGTGTCTCTTGATGTGCTTGGTCCTCTTGTGAAATCTGGATTCCTTTGCCAAGGCAATTGCACCAAGATCGCCACGTAAGATCTTCATTTGGCCCGATGCACTAGGTATGACACCTAGATTGGAAATGAACTCCTTCATCCAGACTCCTTCGTTTGCTGCTTCTGAAGCAGCTATGTACTCCGCTTTGCATGTAGATCCCGCTATGACGCTTTGTTTAGAACTGCACCAACTGATAGCTCCACTGTTTAATATAAACACGTATCCGGTTTACGATTTAGAATCATCCGGATCAGTGTCAAAGCTTGCATCGACGTAACCATTTACGACTAGCTCTTTGTCACCTCCATAAACGAGAAACATATCCTTAGTACTTTTCAGGTATTTCAAGATGTTCTTGACTGCTGTCCAGTGATCCACTCCTGGATTACTTTGGCACCTCCCTGCTAAACTAATAGCAAGGCATACATCAGGTCTGGTACACAGCATTGCATACATGATAGAGCCTATGGCTGAAGCATAGGGAACTCCTCTCATTTTCTCTCTATCTTCTGCAGTGGTCGGGCATTGAGTCTAACTCAACTTCACACCTTGTAATACAAGCAAGAATCCTTTCTTTGCCTGATCCATTTTGAACTTTTTCAAAACTTTATCAAGGTATGTTCTTTGTGAAAGTCCAATCAAGCGTCTTGATCCATCTCTATAGATCTTGATGCCCAAAATGTAAGCAGCTTCACCGAGGTCTTTCATTGAAAAACTTTTATTCAAGTATCCTTTTATGCTATCCAGAAATTCTATATCATTTCCATTCAACAATATGTCGTCCACATATAATATCGTAAATGCTCTGAGCTCCCACTCACTTTCTTGTAAATACTGAGGCTTCTCCAAAAGTGCAGATAAAACCATATGCTTTGATCACACTATCAAAGCATTTATTCCAACTCCGAGAGGCTTGCACCAGTCCATAAATGGATCGCTGGAGCTTGCACACTTTGTTAGCTCCCTTGGGATCGACAAAACCTTCCGGTTGCATCATATACAACTCTTCTTCCAGAAATCCATTCGGGAATGCAGTTTTGACATCCATCTGCCATATTTCATAATCATTAAATGCGGCAATCGCTAACATAATTCGGACAGACTTAAGCATCGCTAACATGATTCGGACAAACCCCTTGAACTTGTCGAAAACCTTTTGCAACAAGTCGAGCTTTGTAGACAGTAACATTACCGTCAGCGTCAGTCTTCTTCTTGAAGATCCATTTATTCTCTATTGCTTGCCGATCATCGGGCAAGTCAACCAAAGTCCACACTTTGTTCTCATACATGGATCCCATCTCAGATTTCATGGCTTCAAGCCATTTTGCGGAATCTGGGCTCACCATCGCTTCTTCATAGTTCGTAGGTTCACCATGATCTAGTAGCATGACTTCCAGAACAGGATTACCGTACCACTCTGGTGTGGATCTTATTCTGGTTGATCTACGAAGTTCAATAACACCTTGATCTGAAGTTTCATGATCATCATCATTAACTTCCTCACTAATTGGTGTAGGTGTCACAGAAACCGGTTTCTGTGATGAACTACTTTCCAATAAGGGAGTTGGTATTGTTACCTCATCAAGTTCTACTTTCCTCCCACTCACTTCTTTCGAGAGAAACTCCTTCTCTAGAAAGGATCCATTCTTAGCAACGAATGTCTTGCCTTCGGATCTGTGATAGAAGGTGTAACCAACTATCTCCTTTGGGTATCCTATGAAGATACATTTTTCTGATTTGGGTTCGAGCTTATCAGGTTGAAGCTTTTTCACATAAGCATCACAGCCCCAAACTTTCAGAAACGACAACTTTGTTTTCTTGCCAAACCATAGTTCATAAGGAGTCATCTCAACGGATTTTGATGGTGCCCTATTTAACGTGAATGCGGCCGTCTCTAAAGCATAACCCCAAAACGGTAGCGGTAAATCGGTAAGAGACATCATAGATCGCACCATATCTAGTAAAGTACGATTACGACGTTCAGACACACCATTACGCTATGGTGTTCCAGGTGGCGTGAGTTGCAAAACTATTCTGAATTGTTTCAAATGTAGGCCAAACTCATAACTCAAATATTCTCCTCCACGATCAGATCGTAGAAACTTTATTTTCTTGTTACAATGATTTTCAACTTCACTCTGAAATTCTTTGAACTTTTCAAATGTTTCAGACTTATGCTTCATTAAGTAGATATACCCATATCTGCTTAAATCATCTGTAAAGGTGAGAAAATAACAATATCCGCCACGAGCTTCAACATTCATTGGACCACATACATTTGTATGTATGATTTCTAACAAATCTGTTGCTCTCTCCATAGTACCGGAGAATGGCGTTTTAGTCATCTTGCCCATGAGGCACGGGTTGCAAGTACCAAGTGATTCATAATCAAGTGGTTCCAAAAGTCCATCAGTATGTAGTTTCTTCATGCGCTTTACACCGATATGACCTAAACGGCGGTGCCACAAATAAGTTGCACTATCATTATCAACTCTGCATCTTTTGGCTTCAACATTATGAATATGTGTATCACTACAATCGAGATTCATCAAAAATAGACCACTCTTTAAGGGTGCATGACCATAAAAGATATTACTCATATAAATAGAACAACCATTATTCTCTCGATTTAAATGAATAACCGTCTCGCATCAAACAAGATCCAGATATAATATTCATGCTCAACGCGGCACCAAATAACAATTATTTAGGTCTAAACTAAACCCGAAGGTAGATGTAGAGGTAGCGTGCGACCGCGATCACATCGACTTTGGAACCATTTCCCACGCGCATCGTCACCTCGTCCTTGACCAAAGGTTCGCTTAATCCGTAGTCCTTGTTTCGAGTTGCAAATATTAGCAATGTAACCGGTATCAAATACCCAGTGCTCTGCAAGCTCTAGTAAGGTACACATCAATAACATGTATATCACATATACCTTTGTTCACCTTGCCATCCTTCTTGTCCGCCAAATACTTGGGGCAGTTCCGCTTCGATGACCAGTTTGCTTGCAAGAGAAGCACTTTCAGTTTCAGGCTTAGGTCCAGACTTGGGTTTCTTCTCTCGAGCAGCAACTTGCTTGTTGTTCTTCTTGAAGTTCCCCTTCTTCTTCCCTTTGCCCTTTTTCTTGAAACTAGTGGTCTTAATGACCATCAACACTTGATGCTCCTTCTTGATTTCTACCTCCGCAGCCTTTAGCATTGCGAAGAGCTCGGGAATTGTCTTTTCCATCCCTTGCATATTATAGTTCATCACGAAGCTCTTGTATCTTGGTGGCAGTGATTGGAGAATTCTGTCAATGACGCTATCTTCCGGAAGATTAACTCCCAGTTGAATCAAGTGATTATTATACCCAAACATTTTGAGTATATGCTCACCGATGTAACTATTCTCCTCCATCTTGCAGCTATAGAACTTATTGGAGACTTCATATCTCTCAATCCGGGCATTTTCTTGAAATATTAACTTCAACTCCTGGAACATCTCATATGCTCCATGACGTTCAAAACGTCGTTGAAGACCCGATTCTAAGCCGTAAAGCATGGCACACTAAACTATTGAGTAGTCATCAACTTTGCTCTGCCAGACGTTCATAACATCTGGTAGCCTGGCACCTAGCGGTGCTTCCAGGATGTAATTCTTCTGTGCAGCAATGAGGATAATCCTCAAGTTACGGACCCAATCCGTGTAATTGCTACCATCATCTTTCAACTTTGCTTCCTCAAGGAACGCATTAAAATTCAACGGAACAACAAAGACGAGTCATCTATCTACAACAAACATAGACAAGCAAAATACTATCAGGTACTAAGTTCATCATAAATTTAAGTTCAATTAATCATATTACTTAAGAACTCCCACTTAGACAGACATCTCTCTAGTCATCTAAGTGATCACGTGATCCAAATCAACTAAACCATGTCCGATCATCACGTGAGATGGAGAAGTTTCCAATGGTGAACATCACTATGTTGATCATATCTACTATATGATTCACGCTCGACCTTTCGGTCTCCGTGTTCCGAGGCCATATCTGCATATGCTAGGCTCGTCCAAGTTTAACTCGAGTATTCGCGTGTGCAAAACTGGCTTGCACCCGTTGTAGATGGACGTCGAGCTTATCACACCCGATCATCACGTGGTGTCTGGGCACGACGAACTTTGGCAACGATTCATACTCAGGGAGAACACTTCTTGATAATTAGTGAGAGATCATCTTAAAATGCTACCGTCAATCAAAGCAAGATAAGATGCATAAAGGATAAACATCACATGCAATCAATATAAGTGATATGATATGGCCATCATCATCTTGTGCTTGTGATCTCTATCTCCGAAGCACCGTCATGATCGCCATCGTCACCGGCGCGACACCTTGATCTCCATCGTAGCATCATTGTCGTCTCGCCAAATATTGCTTCTACGACTCTCGCTACCGCTTAGTGATAAAGTAAATCAATTACAGGGCGATTGAATTTCATACAATAAAGCGACAACCATATGGCTCTCGCCGATTGCCGATAACTCGGTTACAAAACATGACCATCTCATACAATAAAATATAGCATCACGTCTCGACCATATCACATCACAACATGCCCTGCAAAAACAAGTTAGAAGTCCTCTACTTTGTTGTTGCAAATTTTATGTGGCTGCTACGGGCTGAGCAAGAACCGTTCTTACCTACGCATCAAAACCACAACGATAGTTCGTCAAGTTAGTGCTGTTTTAACCTTCTCAAGGACCGGGCGTAGCCACTTTTCAGTTCAACTAAAGTTGGAGAAACCGACACCCGCTAGCCACCTTTGTGCAAAGCACGTCGGGAGAACTACCTCGCGTAAGCGTCTGGCGTAATGTCGGTCCGGGCCGCTTCATCCAACAATACCGCCAAACCAAAGTATGACATGCCGGTAAGCGGTATGACTTGTATCACCCACAACTCACTTGTGTTCTACTCGTGCATATAACATCAACGCATAAAACCTAGGCTCGGATGCCACTTTGTTGGGGAACGAGGGAATTTCAAAAAAATTCCTACGCACACGCAAGATCATGGTGATGCATAGCAACGAGAGGGGAGAGTGTTGTCCACGTACCCTTGTAGACCGAAAGCGGAAGCGTTATATCAACGCGGTTGATGTAGTAAATGCGTCTTCATGGCCCGATCGATCAAGCAATCAAACTACAACACCTCCGAGTTTTAGCACACGTTCAGCTTGATGACGATCCCCGGACTCCGATCCAGCAAAGTGTCGGGGATGAGTTCCGTCAGCACGATGGCGTGGTGACGGTGATGATGTTCTACCGACGCAGGGCTTCGCCTAAGCACCGCTACGATATGACCGAGGTGGAATATAGTGGAGGAGGGGCACCACACATGGCTAAGAACGATCACGAAGATCAACTTGTGTGTCTATGGGGTGCCCCCCTCCTCCGTATATAAAGGGGGGGAGGAGGAGAGGGCCGGCCAAGGGGAGAGGCGCGCCCTAGGGGGGGCAATCCTACTCCACGTAGGTTTGGCCCCCCTTTCCTATTAGGAGTAGGAGAGGGAAGGAAGAGAGGGGAGGGAAGAAGGAAAGGGGGGCCGACCCCCCTCCCAATTCAGATTGGGCTTGGGGGGCGCCCCCTCCTTTGCTCCTTCTCCCTCCTTTCTACTAAGGCCCAATAAGGCCCATTTACCTACCGGGGGGTTCCGGTAACCTCCCGAACTCTTAGATAGTCCCAATCTCACCCGTAACATTTCCGGTGTCCAAATATAGCCGTCCAATATATCAATATTTATGTCTCGACCATTTCGAGACTCCTCGTCATGTCCGTGATCACATCCGGGACTCCGAACAACCTTCGATACATCAAAACTCATAAACTCATAATATAACTATCATCGTAACGTTAAGCGTGCGGACCCTACGGGTTCGAGAACTATGTAGACATGACCTAGAATTGTTTCCGATCAATAACCAATAGCGGAACCTGTATGCTCATATTGGCTCCTACATATTCTACGGAGATCTTTATCGGTCAAACCGCATAACAACATACGTTGTTCCCTTTGTCATCGGTATGTTACTTGCCCGAGATTCGATCGTCAGTATCTCAATACCTAGTTCAATCTCATTACCGGCAAGTCTCTTTATCGTTACCTAATGCATCACTCCGTAACTAACTCATTAGCTACATTGCTTGCAAGGCTTATAGTGATGTGCATTACCGAGAGGGCCCAGAGATACCTCTCCGACAATCGGAGTGACAAATCCTAATCTCGAAATACGTCAACTCAACAAGTAACTTTGGAGACACCTGTAGAGCACCTTTATAATCACCCAGTTACGTTGTGAGGTTTGGTAGCACACAAAGTGTTCCTCCGGTAAACAGGAGTTACATAATCTCATAGTCATAGGAACATGTATAAGTCATGAAGAAAGCAAAGGCAACATACTAAACGATCAAGTGCTAAGCTAACGGAATGGGTCAGGTCAATCACATCATTCTCCTAATGATGTGATCCCGTTAATCATATGACAACTCATGTCTATGGTTAGGAAACTTAACCATCTTTGATTTACGAGCTAGTCAAGTAGAGGCATACTAGTGACACTATGTTTGTCTATGTATTCACACATGTATCATGTTTCCAGGTAATACAATTCTAGCATGAATAATAAACATTTATCATGATATGAGGAAATAAATAATAACTTTATTATTGCCTCTAGGGCATATTTCCTTCAGGCCTTGTACGGGCTGTAGGAACAATGGGCCTTCTGTGGGCCGTTGAAACAATGGACCTTCTACGGGCCGTATCATCAATGGGCCTTATACGGGCAGTATGATAACATGGGCCAATAACAGGCCGCATTATGGCCGTAAACGGGCTAGAGTTGGAATCGTCCGTTCATGGGCCGACCATAACGGGCCATCGTTAATAGGCCGTATTTCATGACACCATGAAAACGGCGCAACGTATTAACGGACCACAAACGGGCCGACTGTAACCACGGGCTGAATTTGGCCCACAAGCAGAAAATGACAGTAACGGGCCGTAAATAAACGAATGCTGGAAACGAGCCCAAGAATAAATGGGCTCAGAGAAGGCCGAAGATAACATAATGGAAACGCCCAACGGAATAACGGGCCGTTAATGGGTATAAAGTGATACACTGTTCATTACGGGCCAGTTTCACCACGGTCCGTTAATGGGTGTAAAGTGATACACTTTTCATTACGGGCCAGTTTCACCACGGGCCGTTAATAGGCCAAGAGTTACATAGGGCCTCATATGGGCGGAAAGACGTCATGGGCCATACATGGGCCGGCGAAAACGGTGGAATCATATTGGGTGGCCCAGATGACGCCATCGGGCCTAATTGTATAGGGCGAATGTGCCTTGGATTAGCGGGTCGTAAATGGGCTATATGCGAACAGTGCCGTTAACGAGCTTTCCATGGGCTGGCCCGCCACCTTTTGACCAAGTCAAACGGGCCAGCCTTTTCACAGGAATGGGCCTCTGTTGGGCCGTGCCACATGTCGACGTATCATAGGCGCCTTCTGTCCAATGAGTGGATGACATCTGTCCCAACGATGAGCCGACACGTGTTTCCTCCAGCCAATGATGATTTTACACGTGGAAAATCCCAATTGGTCGGGGCTGTTAACGGGTTATCGGATCCAAAACCCGACCCGATAGCTTAATGGCGTTCTGTTATGGTGGATGCCATGTGTCGGTCACCCTTGACGAAAGCACTTCTGTGACGCGGGATTTATCGTCATGGAAGTGGACACTTCCATGATGATAATTTTGGTAATGTCATGGAACACTTCTACGACAACACAGGTATGACTATCTTGATTCTGTCATAAAATCGTCATGGATGTACATGCATGACAAAAAACGCGACCTACTGTGACAAACACGTATCATCACGGAAGTGTATATTTTGTAGTGTATTTTCTTACAACTCAACAATTACAACTCGATACTTAGAACAAAATATGACTCTATATGAATGCCTCCGGCGGTGTACCCGGATATGCAATGAATCAAGAGTGACATGTATGAAAGAATTATGAAACGTGGCTTTGCCACAAATACGATGTCAACTACATGATCATGCTAAGCAATATGACAATGATGGAGCGTGTCGTAATAAACAGAACGGTGTAAAGTGGCATGGCAATATATCTCGGAATGGCTATGGAAATGCCATGATAGGTAGGTATGGTGGCTTTTTTTAGGAAGGTATATGGTGGGTGTATGATACCGGCGAAAAGTGTGCGGTATTAGAGAGGCTAGCAATGGTGGAAGGAAGAGAGTGCGTATAATCCATGGACTCAACATTAGTCATAAAGAACTCATATACTTATTGCAAAAATCTACAAGTTATCAAAGCAAAGTATTACGCGCATGCTCCTAGGGGATAGATTGGTAGGAAAAGATCATCGCCGTCCCCGACCGCCACTCATAAGGAAGACAATCAATAAATAAATCATGCTCCGACTTCATCACATAACGGTTCACCATACGTGCATGCTACGGGAATCACAAAATTTAACACAAGTATTTCTCAAATTCACAACTACTCAACTAGCATGACTCTAATATCACCATCTTTATATCTCAAAACAATTATCAAGCATCAAACTTTTCTTAGTATTCAACACACTCATAAGGAAGTTTTACAAATCTTGAATACCAAGCATATTAAGATTATTTAAGCAAATTACCATGCTATTTAAGACTCTCAAAATAATCTAAGTGAAGCATGAGAGATCAATAGTTTCTATAAAACAAATCCACCACCGTTTCTAAAAGATATAAGTGAAGCACTAGAGCAAAACTATATAACTCAAAAGATATAAGTGAAGCACATAGAGTATTCTAACAATTTCCAAATCATGTATGGCTCTCTCAAAAGGTGTGTACAGCAAGGATGATTGTGGTAAACTAACAAACCAAGACTCAAATCATACAAGACGCTCCAAGCAAAACACATATCATGTGGTGAATAAAAATATAGCTCCAAGTAAAGTTACCGATGGAAGTAGACGAAAGAGGGGATGCCTTCCGGGGCATCCCCAAGCTTTGGATTTTTGGTGTCCTTAGATTATCTTGGGGGTGACATGGGCATCCCCAAGCTTAGGCTATTTCCACTCCTTATTCCATAATCCATCAAAATCTTTCACCCAAAACTTGAAAACTTCACAACACGAAACTCAACAGAAATCTCATGAGCTCCTTTAGCGAAAGAAAACAAAAGACCACTTCAAGGTACTGTAATGAACTCATTCTTTATTTATATTGGTGTTAAACCTACTGTATTCCAACTTCTCTATGGTTTATAAACTATTTTACTAGCCATAGATTCATCAAAATAAGCAAACAACACACGAAAAACAGAATCTCTCAAAAACAGAAAAGTCTGTAGTAATCTGTAACTAACGCAAACTTCTGGAACTCCAAAAAATCTACCAAAATAGGAAGACCTAGAAAATTTGTTTATTGATCAGCAGCAATTGGAATCAGTATTTTATCACGTTCTGGTGATTTTTAACATTTGTTTTCGTGAACAGAAAGTTTCTGGAAATTACAACAAGATCAAATAACTATCATCAAGAAGATCCTATAGGTTTAACTTGGCACAAACACTAACTAAAACATAAAAACACATCTAACCAGAGGCTAGAACAAATATTTATTCCTAAACATAAGCAAAAAGCAAAAAATATAAATAAAATAAAATTGGGTTGCCTCCCAACAAGCGCTATCGTTTAACGCCCCTCTCTAGGCATAATAGCAAGGATAGATCTAGGTATTGCCATCTTTGGTTTTAGGGAACAAGAGAGCAAACTTGTTATCTATGGAATTAATCTTTCTATTTTGACAAAGTACATGGCCATTAATGATACAAGAAAGATTAAGAATGTTGCGGAAATTGGCATCTAGGCTAGCTTTTATCTCTTTAATAGATTCGTTTTTGTAAGAAAGCAAAAGAGATGTGATTTCAGCTTTCTCGTTAATGGGGTGCCCAAATATAGTTTTCATCCTCTCATAGGTATCTATGGGGTCCCCTTCAAGAAAATCCTCTTCAAAATTAGAATCTAAAACTTGTTCGAACGAAGCGGGCAACCCAACATAAAAGCTTTTTAAGTAAACCTCAATTTGATATTGGGGTACATAGCTAGCCCGGATCCTTAACAGCCTATCCCAAGCGTCTTTCAAAGATTCATCGAGTAAATAACGAAAAATTCCAGAATCATCTTCATCAAAATTACTAAGGTTATCATTGATAACTCCGGCAAGTTTTTCCATAGCATTCTGATTTATGAGTTTAGATAAGATAGCAGGATTTCTTAAAGCACTAGAACTTGGGAGAGAACCCCCAATTCTTTTTGGTTCCGACATGGCGAGGGAAAAGCGAGCGAAAAGAGGCAAACGGAAAAGAGAGGGCGAGTAAAACGGCAAGGGTGAAGTGGGGGAGAGGAAAACGAGAGGCAAATGGCAAATAATGTAATGCGGGAGATAAGGGTTTGTGATGGGTACTTGGTATGTTAACTTTTATGTAGACTCCCAAGAACGGCGCGGAAATTCTTCTTGCTACCTCTTGAGCACTGCGTTGGATTTCCTTGAAGAGGAAAGTATGATGCAGCAAAGTAGCGTAAGTATTTCCCTCAGTTTTTGTGAACCAAGGTATCAATCCAGTAGGAGGCTCCGCGCGAGTCCCTCGTACCTACACAAAACAAATAACTCCTCACAACCAACGCGATAAGGGGTTGTCAATCCCTTCATGGTCATTTACGAGAGTGAGACCTGATAGATATGATAGGATAATATTTTTGGTATTTTTGTGATAAAGATGCAAAGTAAAATAAAAGCAAAGTAAAAAAGCAAAGGAAATAACTAAGTGTTGGAAGATTAATATGATGAAGATAGACCCGGGGGCCATATGTTTCACTAGTGACTTCTCTCAAGAGCATAAGTATTTTACGGTGGGTGAACGAATTACTGTTGAGCAATTGACAGAATTGAGCATAGTTATGAGAGTATCTAGGTATGATCATGTATATAGGCATCACGTCCGAGACAAGTAGACCGACTCACGCCTGCATCTACTACTATTACTCCACTCATTGACCGCTATCCAGCATGCATCTAGAGTATTAAGTTCAAGAAAACAGAGTAACGCCTTAAGCAAGATGACATGATGTAGTGGGATAGATTCATGCAATATGATAAAAACCCCATCTTGTTATCCTCGATGGCAACAATACAATAGGTGCCTTGCTGCCCCTACTATCACTGGGAAAGGACACCGCAGATTGAACCCAAAGCTAAGCACTTCTCCCATTGCAAGAAAGATCAATCTAGTAGGCCAAACCAAACTGATAATTCGAAGAGACTTGCAAAGATAACCAATCATACATAAAAGAATTCAGAGAAGATTCAAATATTGCTCATAAATAATCTTGATCATAAACCCACAATTCATCGATCTCAACAAACACACCGCAAAAAGAAGATTACATCGAATAGATCTCCATGAGAGAGGGGGAGAACATTGTATTGAGATCCAAAAAGAGAGAAGAAGCCATCTAGCTAATAACTATGGACCCGAAGGTCTGAGGTAAACTACTCACACTTCATCGAAGAGGCTATGATGTTGATGTAGAAGCCCTCCGTGATGGATGCCCCCTCCGGCGGAGCTCCGGAACAGGCCCCAAGATGGGATCTCGTGGGTACAGAAGGTTGCGGCGGTGGAATTGGGTTTTTGGCTCCGTATCTGATCGTTTGGGGGTACGTAGGTATATATAGGAGGAAGGAGTACGTCGGTGGAGCAACAGGGGCCCCACGAGGGTGGAGGGCGCTCCTGAGGGGGGGGGGGGTAGGCGTGCCCCCCTACCTCGTGGCCTCCTCCCTTGTTTCTTGACGCAGGGTCCAAGTCTCCTGAATCATAATCTTCCTAAAAATCACGTTCCCGAAGGTTTCATTCCGTTTGGACTCCGTTTGATATTCCTTTTCTGCGAAACTCTGAAATAGGCAAAAAACAAACAACAATTCTGGGCTGGGCCTCCGGTTAATAGGTTAGTCCCAAAAATAATATAAAAGTGGATAATAAAGCCCAATAATGTCAAAACAGTAGATAATATAGCATGGAGCAATCAAAAATGATAGATACAATGGAGACGTATCAGTCTTGCGTCGTCCTCCCCGCGAGGCTTGGCCCCTTGCGAGGGTCTTGAATGCCTTGTTGATGAAGGTGGGCCGTACGGGCCTGCTAGCAACGCCACGTCGTGGGCCGCAGGCAGGCAAGTCTGGGGACCCCCGTTCCCAGAACGCCGACACTTACCATGCCATTTTCATGGATGTTATCGTAGTTCAACATGTAGACTAGTGGCACGTATTGACCATAATGTGGAGGAGTTCCATATATTATTGAAAGTGTCAACATCAATAATAAAGGAGACAAGATGATCTTTCTCCTCGTAAGTTAGTTCAAAGCCATCAGCGTAGTAGGTTTTGTCTACTACTTTTCAAACATTTTTCGAAGAATGGAAATAAGTTGTCAATGAAAATATATAAGCTGTCAACTATTTTCATAAAAAAATATAAATTACTTAATAAATATGTTTGAGAAACTCACATAAAGGGAGAAGTGAAAGCGTATCAACATCGACCCAAATGTCGATATTAGCTTCATCGATATTATCTTCGTCGATGTCATCTTTAGGATCACCCAGATCAAAGGTGACATGCATACCCTCCTGAAAACCATATGCCTTGCATAGTGTTGCCCAATTCGAGCAACCTAAATGGGAGTATGTCACCGCATGGTATAGCTTTACGTCAAAAGCATAACCATGATGGGTCCTAAGGTTAACTCTCTTTATCTCCATATTTTCATGATCTTCAAAATCAAGCTTCTCCAAGACATAACGTCTTGCATGGCAGGGGATGCACTAGTCGAATTGTAGAAAACGTAAATTACACGTTGAAGAAGCAGAAGTCATGCTTAATTACGAAAAAAGACTTGTCGTCGTTGCATACCGTATAAACATGGAAGGTCTCGTCGAGCTTAATACCGAAGCGCCGACTGTCTTGCAGGTGATGCATGTCGCACAGACCCAGATCGTCGCCGCAGTAGTCGCACTCAGGGATCCTATCGTCGTCAGACATTTCCTATGTTCATAATTCAAAGATTAAACTTCTGAAATTCAATATATGTACTACAAAAACTAAATTAGATCATTATTATTCTTGATGGGTTGACTATCGGTCTGTCGAGTCTTTTCTTGAAAACTCTCAGCTCATGTGGTGTATATGGTGGGCACTCCCTCTCTGATATATTCGACCGTCGGTGATGGTCGCTCCTCCCTTCCTCCCCGAGTGCATTACACCAAAATGTCTAGCACACAGGAGCGAAGGAGAAGGGACCCCCACGACCATAGTTGGGATTCTTCCTCTCTGACATTTTGTGACCGTCGGTGATGGAAGCTCCTACATTCATTTGAAAGTGCATTACACCAAAATGTCTAGCACCTTCGAATGAAGAAGAAGCTCTCCTCGTGACAACAATCGGGATTCTTCCTCTCTGATATTTCGACAGTATATGGTGGACACTCAAGTAGCATCGACGAAGTGAAAGTCAACCCGTGAGATTAACCAACACTCCGGAAAAACATAGACGACTCAGAGTAATAGATAAACCATCTTAATTTACTCACTAGACGACTATCAGTATATGGTGGACACTCAAGTAGCATCGACAGAGTGAAAGTCAACACGTCAGATTAATCAACACTCCGGAAAAACATAGGCGACTCGGAGTAACATATAGACCATCTTAATTTACTCAATAGACAACTATCGAGGATGCCGGTGATCTTCTGGGTGTCGTCGAGCGGCACGTCGGTGATCTTCCCTGCACACAAATAAAATAACTATATGAGCTATGCTTGATATGCTATGCAAATCTTTATTATTATTATTCATCACGGTTGACTTTTTGTCTGCCGAGTCTTCCATGATGGTAGCTCCTCCATTTGTTCCCGAGTGCATTACACCAAAATTTCTAGCACATGGGATCGAAGGAGAAGCTACCCCACGTCAACAGTCGGGATTCTTCTTCCTCTCTCATATATGGTGGACACTCCCTCACTGATTTTTCGCCCGTCGCTGATGGTCGCTACTCCTCCTTCCCCTAGTGCAAAACAAAGGTCTAGCACAAGGAGAAGAAGGAGAAGCGACCCCCACAACAACAGTCAGCATTCTTCTTCTCTCATATATGGTGGAGACTCTCCCTCAATGATTTTTGGACTGTCATGTATGGAGCCTCGACAGACTTAAAGTCGACCCGAAATCTGGGCCAGTCGGTATTTCCAACATATTCTAGCACAAGTCATACTAAAATTCACGGAAAAATCCGTCATGAACTTTGCTAAAATAGGACATATTGAGGGCCCAAAATTTTCCTGAACGGAAATGAATAAACACTCCGGCAAAACATAGGGCACTCGTATTTTCCCTGCGATACAACGATGTCCATACACACACAATGATTTTTAAACTTGAAATTCTATTCGGATCAATTATCACAAGCATTCTCATAGGAGCATTCAAACTGGTGCTCATTGCATTTCAATGGTTCTATTCAACATCGAGGAGTAGAGAAGGAGGAAGTGGACTTTTAGCTCACCGACTCAGGTGCAGAGGAAGTAGAGGTAGCTCCGACGACGATCACTCCAGGGAGACGCGACTCTACAAAGCCTGCATATTCCACCGAGTGAAAATTTTAGATCATCAAATCTCATATAGCATTCTTTGATGACAAAGTGATAATGACATAAAAATAGTTAAATTGTCCAATACATTCCTATATTGAAAAACAAAATTACTAAAAAATTCTATACCTAAATTTTCTTACTAAATTTGATACCTAAAAATTTCTCATATAGCATTCCAATACATTTCTATAATTTAAAATTTTCTATACCTACAAATTTATATTACTAAAATTTTCTATCACTAGATTTCGATTAATAAACTTTTTTATATAAAAAAAACCTATTCATTAGTTTTCTATTCTATTCAAAAGACCATTCTACGTGCCCACCTACATTCTACAACAAAATTCTACCTATCTATTCTATTCATAAAACCTTCATTCTAATTTATTTTCTATTTTATTCTATCCAAAATACCTACATTTTGTTCATATAACATATATGTTCTATTTTATTAAAAAAACATAGATTGGGGAGGGAGGAAGGGAGGGAGGGAGGCAGGAGGGAAGGAGGAGGGGAGAGAGGGAGGGAGGGAGGAGAGAGGGATGAGGCCGGGATGGGGGAGGGAGGGAGGAGAGAAGGAGAGAGGAGAGAGGGAGGGAGAAGGACGATGGCGAGAGGAGGAGGGAGGAGGGCACGGACGGCGGACGACTGACGACAAGGATGGCGAGAGGAGGGAGGAAGGGAGGGAGATACCTTGGGGGCGATGACGTACGGGTGACGGCGGCGCGACACAGAGAGTGAGCGAGAGAGTGTGAGGGGAGAGTGAGGTAGAAAGAGAGGTAGGGCAACGGGCCACAGGGAAGAAGATAGGGCTTGATTAGCAGTAGCGCGGGATATCGGCCCACGCTACTGCTAATTCTACTAGCTGTCACTACTAGGGAAAACCTTATACATGGGGGCTTATCAGTAGTGCTGGTTATAAAGAGACGCTACTAATACTTAGCAGTAGCGCGTGGTTACCATGGGCGCTACTACTACATACATATCAGTAGCGCGGCTCCACGAAAACGTGCTACTACTATTTTGGCCACATTGTTGCCGACATGCTAGGTATAGTAGTAGCATCGTTCTAGAACACGCGCTACTGCTAAGAGAATAGTAAAAGCGCGTTTTCACGGAACAACGCTACAACTAAGTTTGAACTATGCCACATGGAGGGCCCCACTTAGCAGTAGCGTGCTACTTCTTGAGCTTGCATTGGTTTTTTCCTTGAAGAGGAAAGGGTGATGCAACAAAGTAGAGATAAGTATTTGCCTTAGTTTGAGAACCAAGGTATCAATCCTGTAGGAGATAACGCACAAATCACCGAATACCTGCACAAACAATCAAACAACTTGCACCCAACGCAATAAAGGGGTTGTCAATCCCTTCACGGTTACTTGCAAAAGTGAGATCTGATGGATAGATAAACGATGAAGTAAATATTTTTGGTTTATAGATCAGAAAGTAAAAGATTACAAAATAGTAGACCAGAAACTTATATGATGGAAAATAGACCCGTGGGGCATAGGTTTCACTAGAGGCTTCTCTCAAGATAGAAAATAATATGGTGGGTGAACAAATTACTGCTGAGCAATTGATAGAAAAGCGCAAAGTTATGACGATATCTAAGGCAATGATCACAAATATAGGCATCACGTCCATGTCAAGTAGACCAAAACGATTCTGCATCTACTACTATTACTCCACACATCGACCACTATCCAGCATGCATCTAGAGTATTAAGTTCATAAAGAACAGAGTAACGCATTAAGCAAGATGACATGATGTAGAGGAATTAACTCAAGAAATATGATGAAAACCCCATCTTTTTATCCTTGATGGCAATAATACAATACGTGCCTTGCTGCCCCTGCTATCACTGGGAAAGGACATCGCAAGATTGAACCCAAAGCTAAGCACTTCTCCCATTGCAAGAAAAACCAACCTAGTTGGCCAAACCAAACTGATAGTTCGAAGAGAATTACAAAGATATCAAATCATGCATAAAAGAATTCAGAGAAGATTCAAATAATATTCATAGATAAGCTTATCATGAATCCGCAATTCATCGGATCCCGGAAAACACACCGCAAAAAAGTATTACATCAAATAGATCTCCAAGAACATCAAGGAGAACATGGTATTGTGAATCAAAGAGAGAGAAGAAGCCATCTAGCTACTAGCTATGGACCCGTAGGTCTGAGGTAAACTACTCACGCTTCATCGGAGAGGCAATGGTGTTGATGTAGAAGCCCTCCATGATCGAATCCCCCTCCGGCAGGATGCATGAAAAGGCCCCTAGATGGGATCTCACGGGTATAGAAGGTTGCGGCGGTGGAAAAGTGTTTTCATGGATGCCTCTGGTGGTTTGGGGATATATGGGAATATATAGGCGAAATAATTAGGTCACGAGGTGCACGAGGGGCCCACAAGGGTGGGGGGTGCGCCCTACCACCCTGGGTGCGCCCTCCGTCCTTGTGGCCGCCTCGTGGCTCCTCCAACTTCATCTCCAAGTCTCCTGGTTGTCTTCGGGTCCAAGAAAAATCGTCGCGAAGGTTTTATTCTGTTTGGTATTCCTTTTCTGCGAAACACAAAAACAGGGAAAAAATAGGAATTGGCACTGGGCTCTAGGTTAATAGGTTAGTCCCAAAAATAATATAAAATAGCATATTAAAGCATATAAAACATCGAAAACAGATAATATAATAGCATGGAACAATAAAAAAGTATAGATACGTTCGATACGTGTCATAGTGCGGCTTGCATGAATGCGCTACTGCTACTTTTTTAGCAGGAGCGCGTTTTCCCTGCCCTTGCTGCTGCTAAAGCGCATCAGCTAGCCACCTTTTCCTACCCCCTCCCCTCCCTCATTCTCTCTTACTTTCACTTTCCCCTAGCTCCCACCTCCTCTCTCCCTCACTTTGCTTCTTCCTCACTACTTCTCCCCCCATTACTCTCTTTCTTCTACCTCTCTCTCTCTCTCTCTCTCTCTCTAATGCTCCTAGCTAACTACACCACCTCCGTTAATGCAACTCCTTTCCCCTTTTCCTCACTTTTCCTCCCCTCCACTAGTTAGAGTCATCTCCTTCCCAACTAGCTATGTAGATCTACCCACTTAATGAAGTGCCCTATGTACCTCCCTAACTAGATCTAGCCATGTCAAGAAGTATGCTTTGTCCACTTTTGATCACTCCCTAGGTGTGTGTGGCGACACCGACCGACCTCATCACCGTGCTTGATATCTATCTCGAGATAGGTGATTAAAAATTTGTGCTTTTGTAAATATGTGTGTATGTGTGCATTATGACATAATCGGGCGATATGATGGAAACTGTGTGTGTGGCATGAGTTGCCGCTGAATTGTGCTTGAGTTGCCTATGTTTTGCCGAAATGTTGATTTATTTCCGTTTCGGCAAATTTCGGGCAAACTCTATATGTCCTATTTTTAGGGAAGGTCATGCCAATTTTTTGTTAATCACCGTTGCGATGGCGATCACTGACAAGTTAATCACCGTTCAACCCCGACAAGTTAATCATCGTTGCGATGGCCTCGCATCTAAGTCCTTCCATTAGGACATCTGCCGTGACAAAACTATGACAGAATGGTTCATCATCCTCATTAGTGCTCCTCCGATGATGCGTGAGTAGTTCACCATAGACCTACGGGTCCGTAGGTAGTAGCTAGATGGCTTCTTCTCTCTTTTTGATTCTCAATACAATGTTCTCCTCGAGGTTCTTGGAGATCTATTTGATGTAATGACTTTTTGCGGTGTGTTTGTTGGGATCCGGTGAATTACAAGTTTATGATCAGATCTATATCCATGAATACTATTTGAGTCTTCTTTGATATCTTATATGCATGATTATTTATAGACTCGTATTTCTTCTCCGGAACTTTGGTTTGGTTTGGCCAACTAGATTGATTTTTTCTTGCAACGAGAAGAAGTGTTTTGTAATGGGTTCGATCTTGCGGTGTCCTCACCCAGTGACAGAAGGGGTAGCAAGGCACACATGTATTTGTTGCTATTAAGGATAAAAAGATGGGATCTATTCCTACATGAATAGATCTTGTCTACATCATGACATCGTTCTTATTGCATTACTCCGTTTCTCCATGAACTTAATACACCAGATGCACGCTGGATAGCGGTCGATGTGTGGAGTAATAGTAGTAGATGCAGGTAGGAGTCGGCCTACTAATCTTGGACATGATGCCTATATGCATGATCATTGCCTTGGATATCATCATAATTATTTGTTCTTCTATCAGTTGCCCAACAGTAATTTATATACCCACCGTATGCTATTTTCTCGAGAGAAGCCACTAGTGAAATCTATGGCCCCTGAGTCTATATTTTATCATATTGTTTTCAGATCTATTATTCCAAAAAAAAGAAAAAAAAATACCTTGTTGCACTTTTTCTTTACTTATTTTATTTTGTGTTTTTGCTAGATCTATTTATTCAATCTCATACAATTTAATCTATCTTTTTACCGTGGAGGGATTGACAACGCCTCTTATGCATCGGGTTGCAAGTATTTGTTCTTTGTGTGCAGGTACCATTTACATAGTGTTGCTTGGTTCTCCTACTGGATTGATAACCTTGGTTTCATAACTGAGGGGAATACTTGCCGAGTCAGTTTGCATCATCCCTTCCTCTTTGGGGAAATACCAACACAGATTCAAGCCACATCAAAGGAATTTCTGGCGCCGTTGACAGGGAGACATCATCAACATCTATCAGGTTCCTAATCACAAATCTCATCTCCTTGCAATTTACATTATTTGCCATTTGCCTCTCGTTTTCATCTCCCCCACTTCACAAAAAAATTGCCTTTTTATTTGCCTTCTTTTTTGTTTGCCTTTTTGCTTGTTTGCTATCTTTTCTTGTGTTACAATGTGCCTTCTATTTGCTTGCATCTTCGTTTGCTAAAAATCTATTGATATGGATCCTCATCCACTTGCTAATCTTTTTAAAAGATCCAATTATGATGAACCAATTGCTAGTGAATTGAGTTCACTAGATTATCTTTATGAAGTTTTACTTGAGATCCGTGAATCTAAAAATTGTGATGAAGTATAAAAAGAAGAAATTTATAAAGTGATTCATGTTAGCTCCTTGAATGAAAATCATGATTGAATTGATGTTATTTTAAATTCTATTAATGTCAATTGTGCTAATAATATGCAAAACCCTAAGCTTGGGGATGCTTGTTGGTGCAATAATTGACCCCTTATGTTTTGGAGTTTGTTGACGTAAACAGTATGGGACTTATGGGTTTGCTAGTGCACAGAGAGTAATAGGTCCCTTGAATCAAGAGGAGTTTGATTCAAACGACGAAGATAATCCCCTGCATGGCAGTGAAGGTTATCACAAAAGATTATGATAACAAGAGTGACCCCTCAAAAATTGCTGACGTGAAGCAATTGGTTCAGTGCTTGTCTGAAGGAAGTGACTGCCTCCGAGAAGTTTGAAGACGAAGTGAAGACGTAGCATTTATTTTGTTTTTTTCTCTTGTCGTTATTGAGTGACAGGACCATCGTACTATTAAGAGGGGTGTAGCATTCGAAACTTTGATTCTTTGATGCTAAACCCAAATCCTATGAAGGTTGCGAGAGAAAACTCTTTGTGTTCTGCTACCTCTTGAGCTTGTGTTGGTTTTTCCCTTGAAGAGGAAAGGGTGATGCAGCAAAGTAGCGTAAGTATTTCCCTCTGTTTTGAGAACCAAGGTATCAATCCAGTAGGAGACAACACAACAAGCCACCGAATACCTGCACAAACAAACACCAACTTGCAACCAACACGACAAAGGGGTTGTCAATCCCTTCACGGTTATTTGCAAAGTGAGATTGATAGAGATGGATAAACGGTGAAGTAATATTTTTGGTATTTTTGGTTTATGGAAAGGAAAGTAAAAGATTTCAAAGTAAGGGAACGACGACAGAAATTGGTAAGTTGACAGGAAACTAATATGTTGTAAAATAGACCCGGGGGCCATAGGTTTCACTAGAGGCTTTTCTCAAGAAAGGAACTATTACGGTGGGTGAACAAATTACTGCCGAGAAATTGATAGAAAAAGCAAAGTTATGACGATATCTAAAGCAATGATCATGAATATAGGCATCACGTCCGTTTCAAGTAGACTGAAACGATTCTGCATCCATTACTATTACTCCACACATCGACTGCAATCCAGCATGCATGTTTTTATCCTCGATGGCAACAATAAAATACGTGTTGGTTCCCCTTCTGTCACTAGGATCGAGCACCACAAGATTGAACCCAAAGCTAAGCACTTCTCCAATTGCAAGAAAAACCAATCTAGTAGGCCAAACCAAATCGATAGTTCGAAGAGACTTGCAAAGATATCAAATCATGCATAAAATAATTCAGAGGTGATTCAAATAATATTCATAGATAAGCTGATCATAAATCCACAATTCATCGGATCTCAGCAAACACACCTCAAAAGAGTATTACACCGAATAGATCTCCAAGAATATCGAGGAGAACTTTGTATTGAGAATCAAAGAGAGAGAAGAAGCCATCTAGCTACTAGCTATGGACCCGTAGGTCTGAGGTAAACTACCCACGCTTCATCGGAGAGGCAATGGTGTTGATGTAGAAGCCCTCCATGATCAGATCCTCCCAAGCAGGATGCCGGAAAAGGCCCCTAGATGGGATCTCACGGGTACAGAAGGTTGCGGCGGTGGGAAAGTGGTTTCATGGCTCCCGTGGATTTTTTTGGGGTATAAGAGTATATATAGGAGGAAGATCTAGGTCAGGAGGTCAACGAGGGGCCCACAAGGTTGGGGGGCACGCCCAACCCCCTGCGTGCGCCCTCCACCCTTGTGGCCACCTCGTGGCTCTTCTGAATTACACTCCAAGTCTCCTCGGTGTCTTCTGGTCCAAGAAAAACCATAGCGAATGTTTTATTCCGTTTGGACTCCGTTTGGTATTCCTTTTCTGCAAAACTCTAAAACAAGGAAAAATGTAAACCGCTTTGGGCTCTAGGTTAATAGGTTAGTCCCCAAAATCATATAAAATAACATATTAATTGATATAAAACATCCAAAACAAATAATATAATAGCATGGAACAATAAAAAATTATAGATACGTTGGAGATGTATCAAGCATCCCCAAGCTTAATTCTTGCTCATCCTCGAGTAGGTAAATGATAAAAGCAGAATTTTTGATGTGGAATGCTACCTAACATATTTATCCATGTAATTCTCTTTATTGTGGCATGAATGTTCAAATCTGTAAGATTCAAAACAAAAGTTTAATATTGACATAAAAACAATAATACTTCAAGCATACTAACGAAATAATTATATCTTCTCAAAATAACATGGCCAAAGAAAGCTTATACCTACAAAATCATATAGTCTGGCTATGCTCCATCTTCATCACACAAAATATTCAAATCATGCACAACCCCGATGACAAGCCAAGCAATTGTTTCATACTTTTGACGTTCTCAAACTTTTCAACTTTCATGCAATACATGAGCGTGAGTCATGGACATAGCACTATAGGTGGAATAGACGATGGTTGTGGAGAAGAAAAAAAAGAAGGAGATAGTCTCACATCAACTAGGCATATCGATGCCCATTAATAGGTATTAGTATGAGTGAGTAGGGATTGCCATGCAATGGATGCACTAGATCTATAAGTTTATGAAAGCCCAAAAAGAAAACTAAGTGGGTGTGCATCCAACTTGCTTGCTCACGAAGACCTAGGGCAATTTGAGGAAGCCCATCATAGGAATATACAAGCCAAGTTCTATAATGAAAAATTCCCACTAGTATATGAAAGTGATATCATAGGAGACTCTCTATCATGAAGATCATGGTGCTTCTTTGAAGCACAAGTGTGGCAAAAAGGATAGTAACATTGTCCCTTCTCTCTTTTTCTCTCATTTTTTTATTTGGACCTTCTCTCATTTTTTTGGCCTCTTTTTTTTGTCCGGAGTCTCATCCCGACTTGTAGGGGAATCATGGTCTCCATCATCCTTTCCCCACTTGGGGAAATGCTCTAATAATGAAGATCATCACACTTTTATTTACTTACAACTCAAAAATTACAACTCGATACTTAGAACAAAATATGACTCTATATGAATGCCTCCCAAAATCGGGATGTGCAATGAATCAAGAGCGACATGTATGAAAGAACTATGAACGGTGGCTTTGCCACTGTAACAACCCCAAAATTGGGTTATCAATTTTGGAGCTGTTATTCCTTCCTGGCACTCATTTTGAAAATCTTTCTCCGGAGTATGTTGGATTACTCTGAGACTTCTTGTCATTTCCAACCTTTCAAAACCTTGCTCATGTCTTTGTCAGTGAGCAAGACCTCTTTTGAATCATCTCAAATCCTCTCAAACCCTACTTCCAAATTTTTGGAATTTGAATGTGGCCTTTGTGATTACAAAGAAGCCATCATTTTCCTTGATCTGTTGATCATCCCATCTGTTCCCAGAGACCCTCCTATCCTTCTAATCCTTGGATATGCAAAAATATTGCTAAGTCTTATGCAATATTTTTGAATTATGATTTATTCCTTTCCTTGCCTTTATGAGGAATAAAATCCAAAGGCATAGCTAGCCATCTCCTAAATTCATGAGAATTGGTGGAGTTGATATTTATGCCTAATCCAAGCTCTGGCAAATATATTGGCCATAGTTAAATAAGGAAAATTGTCTTTTCCTATTTTAAGCCAATATTGTATTTCTGCCATTTTCCAAAGGAACTACTATTTTTATAGCAAATAAAAGTCCCAAATAATTTGTGGAGCTTGTACTTGCTATATCTTCACCATTTCCATCCAAGCCCATACCCCGAAGATCATAATTTGAGCACATGATCCAATGCAAGTTTCTGCCCTCTCTGAATTTTTTGCAAAGGAAGTGCTTGAACCCTTGATCCATTTGAGCTTAAAATTGGCAGGGTGATTTAACCTTGATAAATCACTCATGGATACCAAAGATGAGCTCAATCCATTCATCCTAGCTCCCTGTGCAATTTTTTAAAGTTTCTGTTCAGATTGCTTGTCTATGAAGGAAGTACCCTCATAAATGATCAAAATGAGCTGAAACTTTTCCAGCAGTCTCTAATGATCATATCATCACACTCATCCAAAATTCAGATCATTCAATTGAACTATGTGAGCACAGGAGCAATTCTTTGATTCTGTCCAAATTTCCAGTTTGTGAAGCAAGTATATTTTATCATGCTCCATTATGGCTGAAAATATTCCTAAGCCTTCTCCTATCCATATAACCTATCTCCCACAAATTTTGGCTCATTCCATGCAGCCAATATTTTCCTAGAATTTTTCCAAGATTCTGGTCAGATGTGATGTGTGTGAAACAAGTACCAATTTGGGAAGTCCATTTGGTATGAGCTTTTTGCAGCATATACATATGACCAAATCATCAAGATTTGCCAAGTGGCAGCCCTATCCAACATTCCTAGTGAGTGCTTCTCCCTCATTTGTTCTTTGGGCCATATTTCCTAGTTGCACTGCAGCTATGCTAAATACTTGTCCAAATGATCTCAAGCTTTCCAGAACCGTAGTCATTGCTACCCTAAGCCTCCTAGACATCAAGTTTGCCACTTAACCTCTTTGGTTTAGTCTCTAGAACATGGCCAAGTTTGCAACAGCAAACTTGTCGAGCTCGTGTCCCTCTGCTCGCTTCACTTCTGCTTGTTACATCACCTCTTCTTTAATGAGCCTTGGAAGGACTCCACTGTTGACATGGTTTGGCACTAAGTAGACGACCAGAGCGCATGTTGTCGGTGGTGACCATGGGGCAATGCAGGCCAAAACGGTGGTCTCTCCACTGTTGGCAACAGAAGCGCCGCTCCGGTCGGTTCTGGCTTGTCCAAGCATGTCACACAGCTCCACCCTCGACGTCGTCTTCCCCCTGGAGCTCGTTCCCCTTTGTTTGCTTCCTCGTTGAGCCGTCGCCGTCGCCGAGCACAGTACGCGCCCGTGCACCATCGTTTCCTCGCCTCTGTCCTCTTCCTCCTCTCGTCCGCAAGCGTCCCTCGTCTCCGTGACCCTTTGGCACTCGTCCGCGTCCCCCTCGTCGCTTTCCCGCCGCTCCCCGTGACCCTTGACCGCGCGTGCACGTCGCCGGCGCACAGACACGTAGCTGAGCCGCGTGTTACCTCGCCCCCTCCCCCTTGAACTCTGCCCACGGCTATATAAGCACGCCCCCAAGCCCCTTGCAGTGCACAAGCCCCCCCGAACCTCTAGCTCGAGCTCGAGGAGCTCTCCATCCCCTCCCCATCGCCATGGCCGCCGCCTCGGGCTCTGCTCCATCCCGGCGCTACCGCGCCCCTCTCGCCGTTCCAACCCCACCAGAGCGTTCCCTGGGTCCGGAGAGTCTTCCCGTTGCCTCGCCCACCCATTTCCACCACCGTAGCACCAAGTTCACCGACGGCCGAAGCCCAGCTCCGCCGCGGATGCTGCTGCGTCCTTCCCAAAGCTCCTCGGTTGTAGCTCTCGCCGCCATCCGCTCCGCCGTCTTCCCCTGATCATCTGGGTAGGTCGCTCGTCCTCTGCCGTGGCCGGACGCGCCGGCGAGCGCCGTCGAGGCGGGCCGCTCCCTCGGCCAAGCGCGCTCCCATGTGGGAGGAAGGAGAGGTCAGGCCAGGCGGGCCCCTCCCCGCGCGACCCCAGCTGGCAGCGTCACGACGTTGACCTCGCCCCGGTCCCGCCACTGCCAGCGTGGATAAGTGGAAGCGTACTCCGTGGAGTACGTTTTCCCTTCAAGTAAGTGCACTCGTTTGTGCCTCTAGATAAAAATACGTTTTCTCAGTTCTGAAAGCGTAACCACGTTGCACTTCGGCTCAAAATGCGGTTCCCTGTACATAAAACGTATTCGGCCCAAAGGAGCGTTCACTTTTTCCTCGAGGGGCCTGTTTGCTGAAAACTTTTCACCGATATGTCCCTGAGCTTCAACCCTGCGTATCTCGACAACCGTAACTCCGATTGAGGTGAAACCAACGCTCACGTCTTCATCTCGTCGAACTCTTTAGGTTGGTATCATTTTCATTATTTTTTCATACAGTGAAAATGACCACTTTGCCCTTTCCCGTAAACAGCCCCCCCTCTAAGAGAGAACTATTTCTGGTGACTCTTTCCGCGATCGTTTCACACTTCTTCCCGAAGTATTTGTCGACCGCAGGCAAGCCAACCTCTTATCATGAGCCCTGAACTTGCATGTTGACTTTGCTTGCACCTCGTGTGTGTGCTTAGTTGCAGTAGTTTCTTGTCTGTTCCGTCTACTGTTATTTTAGTCGTGCTATATGTTTTTGTTATCTGTCTAGCATGCTTATGCTTTCATAAAATAAGTGGACATGCTAGTTTGCTGTTGTTACTGATAATATCATGCCTCTGTCTAGTTTAGTTTCAAGTTAGTAGTATCGATGCTATGATAATTCTATTGCACTGATAAGTTTGCTAGTACTTGGGATTGCCATGTTTCGCATGCTATCATTGTTCTTTTGAAATGCTTGATGTTTCGTTACTGCATCAATATGTTGCATGTTAGTTATTGCATTCATGTTAATAATGCCCGCATGATGATTGATGGTGGAGAAGTTAATAATATGACTTAATAACAAACCTCCTCCATCATCACTGGGACATCACAGTGCCACCCAAATTGAGCTTTCTCGAGTGCAACCACATTTACCTTATGGGGAGGTCCTAGCTGGGTCTATTTTCATGCCTCTCGCCAATGCCTCCCGCGAGGGAAGGTTATGGGCACGCGCTACCCTGATCAGGTAGGCGGACATAACCTTGTGTGCTCGTTTTTGTTTTTATGGTACCTTGTCCCCATTTGGGACCGTTTTGCCACGACGGTGGCCGTTGGTGTCTTTGGTAGACACGGGGCCACCCAGGACTAAACCCCAAGGGGGTGTTGGTCGGAGTGGCCGGGAGAGTGACATGGCAGTAGCTCGGTTTTGTCGGAATGCTTTGGTCCACTCGAATGGGAGTGCGAGGATAGGGTTCCATAGTGTGGGTAAAGTGCGCCACCTCTGCAGAGTGTATTCAATCTATCGATAGCCGCGTCCTCGGTCATGGGCACAAGTTCGTAGTAGGTCACACTATCAGGTCTTGGTCGAAATGGAGGATAAACCTGCTAATAACTTGTGTGATAACTAAGATGTGATAAATAATATGGTGACTTGGACTATGTGAAAATCGTGAGAAGTCACGATGATGTGTTGGTATGACCCCGAGACGAGGTCTTGGTAAGTCATGCATGCGTGTGCTCCGAGGAGCTGTGGAAGAGTAAGTGATTGTTGCATAAGTTTAATATAACATGTCTTCATGGAAGGTAACTGGTAGTCTATTTCCAGCATAGTTTCATGATGCCATGCCATGTTTTGATCTGCTATGCTTTGTTGTTGCTTTGCTAGAAGTAAGTTTGATATGCCATGCTAGTAGATGCTATGTTGTTATTCATGCTTAGTTTGATTTATGATTCTAGTTAATATCTTGCCATGCTTAGAAGTTGCTTTGAAGTAGACTGTTGCACATTTTTGGTTCTTGCTTTGTCATCTGTTTGTTTGGATGCTATGTATTTGGTTGTCTTGCAAGTACATTCAATGTACTGACCTGGCGTGTCATGTCAGTTTTTGTAGGACTTGCCCTGGTCATTCGCTTGTTCCGTCGTGCTAGGCCGTAATCTTACCAGTCCTGTGAGTTGTGGAGCCCAGCCAGAGTTGCTATGCTGCCAAACCAAGACTTCTACCGCCATTTAAATAGACTTCTGCCGCCATTTAAATAGCCTTAGGGCTATGCCAGATAATTTTATTCATCAATGATGTAATCATATACACATGTATTTGATGAATATTATTGTACCTGGAATGCTGTATCATGGACTTGTCGTGCGTCAGGTGTTATCCTGGGCTGACGTGCAAAGGCCCCCTGCTCCATGCGGATCGGGGTGCCACAGGAGATGGTATCAGAGAAGCCAGGCTGGCATAGGTTATCCCAGGATTAGATCACCGCTACCATCAACCCGTAATGACCCTAAGGGATTTGACCCATCCCTGGCATCCGGCATGGCCACTGTTAATCAACAGGTGGCGCAGTAGGGACCGACACGTCCTCACCCCGCTGTCCCCGCCTAGTTATCCATGGATTGAATAGCAACCCAATCTTTTCTGGTCGGCCGCACCGCTTTCCCTTCGCCATTAAGGGAAAGGGGCCACACCATGCGGGCATGTCCCACATAGCTGCTTATAAAAGCCCCTTTCCGCTAGCCATATTCCACACTCCTCAGTCAACCATGTCCCTGCAAAGAAGCCTAGCTAGCAACACTCCAGCCATGGCTAGCACCTTCAAAGCTCCCAAGTTTTACACCCGCACCTGTGCCGTCAACCACACTGGCTTTCCACCCCTTCTTGCTGAGAGGCTCACCAAAGCCTTTGGCTGTAAGGCTAGCCCCGATTACCTGATGTTCCAATCGGCACTCGTCCCTCACCATCATCGCTTTGATGCAAGAGTGCACATCAGCCTAGGTCCCGTAGTAGATGGCCAGCCGTTGGTTTTTCAGGGTAGAGCCATGCCTACCACTGATTTAGCCATTCAGGCCGCTGTTGTGGAGGCTATCCTACACCTCTGAACCAAGTTCCCACATGTGGCAAAGAGGCGGGAGTTCTACTTTTCCCCATTGTGGCAGAAGTAGGAATGCAGCCTTCATCCGCTGTCCAAGGAGATGACCCCGCAATCGCTCGCCTGGTGCAATATATCACTACCCAGGGGATGATGATTTCTAAGATGCTTGCCGAATTTAGAACCCTGGACAACGATGCGGTATGAGTTGTCAAGGAAGCTTATTGTGAGGCTCGTAAATTCGCATCCCAAGCTGTTCATCCCATGCCATACGAACCAAGCTACCGAGGAGTCTGGGACTATAGGTCCTCGGACATCCGTCCTATTAGCCGTAATGGGCCGATGATTTGTGAAGATGCAAAGACCGAAGACTGCACCCGTGTCCGGATGGGACTCTCCTTGGCGTGGAAGGCAAGCTTGGCGACCGAATATGTAGATTCCTTTTCTTTGTAACAGACCTTGTGTAACCCTAGATCCTCCCGGTGCCTATATAAACCGGAGGACTTAGTCCGAAAAGGAGAGATACTCATTACCATAGTCATACAGGCTAGACTTCTAGGGTTTAGCCATTACGATCTCGTGGTATATCAACTCTTGTAATACTCATATCCATCAAGATCAATCAAGCAGGAAGTAGGGTATTAACTCCATAGAGAGGGCCCGAACTTGGGTAAACATCGTGTCCCCTATCTCCTGTTACCATCGACCTTAGACGCACAGTTCGGGACCCCTACCCGAGATCCTCCGGTTTTGACACCGACATTGGTGCTTTCATTAAGAGTTCCACTATGCCGTCGACGAAAGGTTCGATGGCCTCTTCAATCGTCAACAATGACGCTGGCCAGGGAGAAACCTTCCTCCCCGGATAGATCTTCGTGTTCGGCAGCTTCGCAATGCGGGCCAACTCGTTTGGCCACCTAGAACAGATCGAGAGCTACGCCCCTAGCCATCAGGCCAGGTTTGGGAGCTTGAATTATGTTGCAAACATCCGTGGAGATTTGATCTTCGCCGGATCCGAGACCGCGGCGATCGCTCCTGGCCACCTTGACAAACATGACTTAAATCTGTCATGAGACCGCATCCAGGAGATAGCTCCAGTGACCACTCTGGCCTTAGATCCAGAGCACACTGCGGCATCCAAGGATCGGAGGCTCGACCCCACCATGGAGGCCACAGATTCCCCCAGCATTGGAGCCGCACATGGACTTAACCCCACACCATATCTGTGTCACCGGAACTCCGGACTCGTCTCTGGTTATAAGTTCCGAACCATGTGAGCCTGCGGACGCCGAACTCGATCGCTCATCGATCTTTGAATTCAGCGCCGCAGACATCTTCCAGCACTCGCCTTTGGGCGATATGCTAAACTCATTAAAAAGCCTGTCCTTGGCGGGGGACTCACGACCGAACCCTGTCCGGTCCGGACTGGGGGCTGCTGATCGAGAATTTTGCTTCCCACCCGCCACCCACTTCATAGCCACTGTCGAGGACCTAACCGACACGCTTGATTACGACTCCAAAGACATCGATGGTATGGACGACGATGCCGATGAGGAGCAAGACCAAAATCCGCCATTTACCGGACGCTGGAAAGCCACTTCTTCATACGATGTGTACATGGTGGATACACCCAAAACAACCGACGATGACGACATAGAAAATCCAGTTGAGAATAAACCTCCTGAGACACAGCAAAAACGCCGGTGTCCTCGGCGCCGCTCTAAGTCACGTCGTTCAAAAGACAGTGATACGTCCATTTTGCATCATGCTTTTATATCGATATTTATCGCACTATGGGCTGTTATTACACATTATGTCACAATAATTATGCCTATTCTCTCTTATTTTACAAGGTTTACATAAGGAGGGAGAATGCCTACAAATGGAATTAAATGAAAAGGAGCAAATATTAGAGACCTATACGCACAACTCCAAAAGTCCCGAAACTCCATGGAAGTTATTTTTGGAAATAATAAAAATACCGAGTGAAGAAAATACCAGAGGGGCCCACACACAGGCACGAGGGTGGGGCGCGCCCTACCCCCGGCGCGCCCTCGCCTTGTGGGCCCCTGGTGGCCCTCCGGTGCCCATCTTACGCTATATGAAGTCTTTCGTCCGAGAAAAAATCATAAGCAAGCTTTGGGACGAGACTCCGCCGCCATGAGGCGGAACCTTGGCGGAACCAATCTAGGGCTCGTGGAGCTGTTCGCCAGGGGACACTCCCTCGGGAGGGGGAAATCATCGCCATCGTCATCAGCAACGCTCCTCTCATCGGGAGGGGGCCAATCTCCATCAACATCTTCACCAGCACCATCTCCTCTCAAACCCTAGTTCATCTCTTGTATCCAATTCTTGTCTCATAGCCTGGGATTGGTACCTGTAGGTTTATAGTAGTGTTGATTACTCCTTGTAGTTGATGCTAGTTGGTTTATTTGGTGGAAGATCGTATGTTCAAATCCTATATGCATATTAATACTCCTCTGATTATGAACATGAATATGCTTTGTGAGTAGTTACGTTTGTTCTTGAGGACATGGGAGAAGTCTTGCTATTAGTAGTCACTAGCAAAAGAGCCCGTATGCGTTAAACGGGATAACAAAATTATGTTTCATCACTTATCACAATTGTTCGCCTCGTCATTGTCATCAACCTATTCATCCTTCTGCCCTTTTGCAAGTTTTATTATGTACACGGCCTTGTGGTTTCCATCGTCATACTGAGAAAATGCCAGTTAGAAAGGAGAGGTGGAGGTCAAGGCCTACTCTGAGTGCCATCTTAATAACTGGAGCCTCGATCTGTTTTACTTTCCTTGTTAGCACAATTAATGATACTAATTTGCTTGTATCTGGGTTATATAACCAAATGCTCCTCGTGGAGTTAGTGTCCACATCCCTTGATGGTAATCATTATAGCTGCAATAGAAGGTTGTGATGTTGCATCGAATATATTTGGGTGGGATCATGCACATGGAAAATTTTGGTACCATCAACGATGAAGGGTAAAAAAGATGTAGGTTACCTACAAATATATTCAACTTGAAAAATAGCGCTTCCTCTATAAAGAGTTATAAGAGAATTTAATTCTTTACAGAGGGAGTACGTGTCAAATAATGTATGGTCCGGTAGAAAGCATCTACTTAGATTTTGTGACATCCGTTACTGCAGGTGTTGTTGCAGTTGATGGTCAGTTGGACAGCAGGCAAAGACATGTACATTGGCTTGAGCTCTGAGTCAAAGAAGATATGTGAGTGACCGATTCGACGTTGATGACCGTGTCGGCCTCCCAGCGAGAGAGTTGCTTCTCCTATGAGCTCCCACTCGAGGGAAGCGAGGCATGCAGAGCCAGCCTGGTTCCCAACATCAGCAAGATCCCCACCTCGTTGTAAACTTGTAGACTATGCCAAATCACAAGTATGTTTAGGGCAATCAAAAATTGCGGTAGCAGTACTGCTTCTCCCGGTCTCTCCATGGAGTGCATACACGTATAAATGGTATGGTCAATCACAAGATGGCCAACTCCTCTACACTAATATGTGCATACGATGTGATCATCAAGGGTCAATTATACCATCGATGATTGATTGATGGAAGCAGCGGCTGAAGCGATCAATATAGTGGTACTAATGTACCTGGTCGAAAACGTGTTGCATGGCGTCTAGATCGTTGCATCCGCGCTTGAGGGCTGCTGCTGATGGCGGCGATGGCTTTGCTGAGGCAAGCCTATTTTTTCAAGAACCGTGTTGGTCCTGATATTTTTATACATGTATATATCTAGAGTCCTATATCCACGTTCAACAGATTCATATGGAATATCAAAGGGAGATGAGAAAAAAAACGTGTGTATTGTTTGTGCCTAACTCGGACGAATGTGGCGCAAAAAATTAGGCCGACGAAAGGATTTTTAGGTATGTATGTATATTGAAAATTTATACACATTTTTCTTAGTTTTTTTTTCGTATATAACATGTTAAATTTTGAGTTAGTGTTTGAAAGATAAATATTTTGAAGACCATTTTAATCTGTTAGACGTAAAAATTTAGGCCGACGAAAGGATTTTTAGGTATATACGTATGTATATGTAAAACTTATACACATTTTCTCAGGTTTTTTTTTCATATATAACATGTTATATTTTGAGTTTGTGTTTTTTTCTCAGGTTTTTTTGTCATGTTATATTTTGAGTTAGTGTTTGAAAGATAATTTTTATGCCATTGATGATTGATTGATGGAAGCAGCGGCTGAAGCGATCAATATAGTGGTACTAATGTACCTGGTCGAAAACGTGTTGCATGGCATCTAGAGCGTTGCGTCCGCGCTCGAGGGCTGCTGCTGATGGCGGTGACGGCTTTGCTGAGGCGAGCCTATTTTTTCAAGAACCGTGTTGGTCCAGATATTTTTATACATGTACATATCTAGAGTCCTATCTCCACGTTCAACAGATTCATATGGAATATCAAAGGGAGATGAGAAAAAAAACGTGTGTATTGTTTGTGCCTGACTCGGACGAATGTGGCGCAAAACATTAGGCTGACGAAAGGATTTTTTAGGTATGTATGTATATTTAAAATTTATACACATTTTTCTCAATTTTTTTTCATATATAACATGTTATATTTGGAGTTAGTGTTTGAAAGATAAATATTTCAAAGACCATTTTAAACTGTTAGACGTAAAAATTTAGGCAGACGAAAGGATTTTTTAGGTATATACATATGTATATTTAAAACTTATACACATTTTCTCTAGGTTTTTTTTCATATATAACATGTTATATTTTGAGTTAGTGTTTTTTTTCTCAGGTTTTTTTTCTGATGTTATATTTTGAGTTAGTGTTTGAAAGATAATTTTTTTGAAGACCATTTCATATATAACATGTTATATTTTGAGTTAGTGTTTGAAAGATAAATATTTTGAAGACCATTTTAATATGTCAGGAAAAAGAAACAAAAAATTTGAAAAAGATGAGAGAGCCGGGGCTCGAACCCACGTCTCACAGATACAAGACCGATGGTCGAACCAATGCGCTATGGGAGTCCTTATGCTACTTTTTGGACACCGCCTGTAGATAAACCAAAGGCGAATGCCGCGAGAAAAAACTGAATCGTTTTTCGTCACTTATAGGTGGCATTGGTGGGTAATATTTAGCAACTTTAGGGGCAAATTAGGTGACGTACCACCAGAAGCAATAGATGCTTTATTATTAGGGGAGATGTGAATTTGGCATTCGTTCGATATTTTGATGAGATGTATGTTGTCTCTCCTCTAGTGGTGTCATGTGAACGTCGACTACATGACACTTCACCATTGTTTGGGCCTAGAGGAAGGCATTGGGAAGTAATAAGTAGATGATGGGTTGCTAGAATGACGGAAGCTTAAACCCTAGTTTATGCGTTGCTTCGTAAGGGGCTGATTTGGATCCATATGTTTCATGCTATGGTTAGGTTTACCTTAATACTTCTTTTGTAGTTGCGGATGCTTGCAACAGGAGTTAATCATAAGTGGGATGTTTGTCCAAGTAAGGACAGCACCCAAGCACCGGTCCACCCACATATCAAATTATCAAAGTACCAAACGCGAATCATATGAACGTGATGAAAACTAGCTTGACGATAATTCCCATGTGTCCTCAGGAGCGTTTTCCTTCATATAAGAAATTGTTCAGGCTTGTCCTTTGCTACAAAAAGGATTGGGCCACCTTGCTGCACTTTATTTACTTTTGTTACTTGTTGCTCGTTACAAATTATCTTATCACAAAACTAACTGTTACCTATAATTTTAGTGCCTACAGAGAATACCTTGCTGAAAACCGCTTATCATTTCCTTCTGATCCTCATTGGGTTCGACACTCTTACTTATTGAAAGGACTACGATAGATCCCCTATACTTGTGGGTCATCAAGACTCCTTTTTGGCGCCGTTGCCGGGGAGTGAAGCGCCTTTGGTAGGTGGAATTTGGTAAGGAAAAATTCATATAGTGTGCTGAAATTTACTGTCACTTGTTACTATGGAAAGTAATCCTCTGAGGGTCTTGTTCGGGGTATCTTCACCCCGACCAGTAGAGCAAAGAGTTGCTCCTCAACCTACTGAACCTACAGAAAATGAAAATGTCTACTTTGAAATTCCTTCGGGTATGATAGAAAAACTGATAGCTAATCCTTTTGCAGGAGATGGAACATTACATCCCGATGAGCACCTAATCTATGTGGATGAAGTTTGTGGATTATTTAAGCTTGCAGGTATGCCCAATGATGTTATCTAGAAGAAGGTATTCCCTTTATCTTTGAAGGGAGATGCATTGAAATGGTATAGGCTATGTGATGATATGGGATCGTGGAACTACAAGCAATTGAAATTGGAATTTCATCAGAAGTTTTATCCTATGCATCTTGTTCATCATGATCGTAATTATATATATAATTTTTGGCCTCGCGAAGGAGAAAGCATCGCTCAAGCATGGGGGAAGCTTAAATCGATGTTCTATTCATGCCCCAATCATGAGCTCTCAAGGGAAATGATTATTCAAAATTTTTATGCTCGGCTCTCTGACAACAATCGCACCATGCTCGATACTTCTTGTAATGGTTCTTTTATAATGAAGACTATTGAATTCAAATGGGATTTATTGGAAAGAATTAAATGCAACTCTGAAGATTGGGACCTCGACGAAGGTAAGGTGAGGGAGTCCTAGATTAGGGGGTGTCCGGATAGCCGAACTATCATCTTTGGCCGGACTCCAAGACTATGAAGATACAAGATTGAAGACTTCGTCCCTTGTCCGGATGGGACTTTCCTTGGCGTGGAAGGCAATCTTGGCGATACGGATATCTAGATCTCCTACCATTGTAACCGACTCTGTGTAACCCTAACCCTATCCGGTGTCTATATAAACCGGAGGGTTTTAGTCCATAGGACGAACAACAATCATACCATAGGCTAGCTTCTAGGGTTTAGCCTCTACGATCTCGTGGTAGATCTACTCTTGTACTACCCATATCATCAATATTAATCAAGGTGAGTAGGGTATTACCTCCATCGAGAGGGCCCGAACACAGGTAAAAACATCATGTCCCTTGTCTCCTGTTACCATCCGCCTAGACGCATTCGGGACCCCCTACCCAAGATCCGCCGGTTTTGACACCGACATTGGTGCTTTCATTGAGAGTTCCTCTGTGTCGTCACCTATAGGCCCGATGGCTCCTTCGATCATCAACAATGACGTGGTCCAGGGTGAGACTTTTCTCCCCGGACAGATCTTCGTATTTGGCGGCTTTGCACTGCGGGCCAATTCACTTGGCCATCTAGAGCAGATCGAAAGTTGCGCCCCTGGCCATCAGGTCAGATTTGGAAGCTTGAACTATACGGCCGACGTCCACGGAGACTTGATCTTTGACGGATTCGAGCCACAGCCAAGTGCGCCGCACTGTCTCGATGGGCACGATCTAGCTCTGCCGCCCGAGCGGTGTCACGGAGGCCGCACCGGCGTCGCTCCGACCCTTAGCTCGGAGCCGACTCCCCGATCGAGGACGAGTGGTTGGACACCGCCTGGGGCTACGATCTCAACGGCGATTGAGCGAACTCCATCCCTGTCGCTTTAAGCTGTGACTCCAAGGTGCGGACTCCTCTCCGGGACTCCGAACCCTCCGCGCCAAATCGAATCCGATTGGGCGCCGGTCATGGAGTTCATCGCCATGACATCTTTCAAGCACTCGCCCTTTGGCGGCATCCTGAATTCACTAAAGTCTCTCTCTTTATCGAGAGCCTGGCGGACTACGGTCAGAAGGTTGGGATGCGGACGACGAAGAAATTCAATGCCCACCCACCACCCACTTTGTAGCCAGCCGAAAAGCTTACACGACGTGCTGGATTTCGACTCAAGACATCGACGGTATGGACGGCGATGTAAGAGAGACAACCATGAACCAGCACCTCTAGGATCTGGACAACCACCTCATCCCATGATGTATACATGGTGGATACACCTAAAGGAAGTGATGACGGGGAACAATGGGACGCCTTCTGAAGGATAAATCCCTAAAAGCAGTCAAACGCAACGTAAACGCCGCACCAAGTCCCGCCTCAACAAAGACCAGTCATAGAGCGAGGCGAACGGTGGACGCATTTAACATGCTATCGAGCAACCGTCCGAACAGGACAACTTGGATAAACAACCCATCCCCGGCGAAGATAAAAGTCCGCACGATCTCACGCCGGACAAATTGTTGGAGCAGAAGAACCTCCACAAAAGGCTCGTCGCCACTGCGCGTAGCCTGAAAAAGCAGAAGCGGAAGCTCAAAACAGCAGAAGATGCACTCAGAATCAGATGGAGCAAAGTATTCAACATCATGAGACAAATCTGGCTGACGATCGCGAACAAAGAGCTACCCAAAGAGAAAACTACGCCCGAATTTGATGAGGAGGCCATAGAGCCCCACAATCAAAAAGTAAGAAGGCCACCCGGTCGGATGGACGACCCCACGGCAAAAAGAGAGCGGCAAATGGCGCCGCACACAAGCCGCACGCGATACGCATAAGGATTCACATCAAAAGGATGGCCCGATTAGGTCCATCTATGGGACGAGAAAGCAAGCTCTTCAAAGCAATGCAACACGCCAAATATCCGAACATCACGGCACACCCAAATATAGGGGTGCCGCACACTCGTGTTTCACCGATGAGGTCTGGATCACGAATTCCCAGCCGATTCAAACCCGTAAACATAGAGGCATACGACGGAACAACAGACCCTGGAGTCTGGATTGAGGATTACATCCTCCACATACACATGCCTAGAGGAGATGATCTCCATGCCATAAAATACTTACCCCTCAAGCTCAAAGGGCCAGCCCGGCATTGGCTCAAAGGCCTCCCTGAAAATACCATTGGATGTTGGGAAGAGCTCGAGGATGCTTTTCGGGCAAATTTTCAAGGGAATTATGTCCGTCCTCCGGATGCAGACGATTTAAGTCATATAACTCAACAACCCGGAGTGTAAGCCCAAAAATTCTGGAACAGGTTCCTCACAAAAAATAACCAAATAGTCGATTGTCCGGACGCCAAGCCTTAACAGCTTTCAAACACAACGTCTGAGACGAATGGCTCGCAGACACCTCGCCAGGAGAAGCCGAGAACCATGGCCGCATTAACAAGCCTCATGACCCGCTTTTATGCGGAGAGGATAGCTGGCTAGCAAGATGCAGCACCAAATGACCCAAGTACATCCGAGGTCGGGGATGGAAATGGGAAACCACGACGCAACAAGGACCAAGACGGAATTAAGGAACGGTCCAAAGAGCGCGGCAAATAACGCCGGATTCAAAAGCTCACGGCAAAACAATAAAAAATGCACCCTAAGGACAATAGCGATGAGCTATCCAACTTAAACAAAATCTTGGACAAGATATGTCAAATCCACAGTACTCCCGGGAGGCCTGCAAACCATACCCACAGAGATTGTTGGGTCTTCAAGCAGTCCGGCAGACTCAACGCCGAACACAAGGGGCTCGACACACCAAGTGAGGATGATGACGAACCCCACAAGTAGAGCACCGGAAAACAAAAGAATTTCCCACAAGAGGTTAAAACAATAAACTCACTTCACGTGATAAAAGGGAAAAACAGAGCGGCGCCCATTAAGATGCGCGCCGCACATACTACCCTAGCGGAGTACCAACACTGGTTGTCAAAACCAATCACCTTCGACCATCAGGACTACTCCGAAAGTATCCGGAATGCAGGATGGACTGCCTTGATATTGGATCCTATAATCGACGGATTCCAATTTACACAAGTCTTCATGGATGGCGGCAGTGACATAAACCTGATATATCAGGACACAATCCGCAGGATGGGGATAGACCCAACCAAAATTCGCCATAACAACACCTCCTTCAAAGGGGTAATGCCAAGCCTGTATGCCCATTGTTCGGGCTCCCTACTGCTAGAAGTTGTGTTCGGCTCATCCGACAACTTCCGCCGCGAAAAGTTAACCTTCCACATCGCCCCATTCGAAAGTAGCTATCAAGCACTACTGGGGCGTGAAGCTTTCGCAATCTTTAACTCAATACCGCATTATGCATCTCTTACACTTAAAATGCCCGGTCCACGTGACATCATCTCATTAAAAGGGTGTATTAAGTGTTACTCAAGCACGAAAGAACGTGAGACTGCTTTGACAGCCCCACACCAATCCGGCTCCGCTAATCAAAGCACCTGAATAGGTCATTCAAACCCCGGACACGGCTAGACGAGTCCGGCGCCTACTACTAGCGGCATACCCCCATACAAGGGGCTGCACGCACGTACAACAAGAGACAATAAAGCTCAATTTTATTCACCTTCCAAACCGTACTCTGTTTATTTAATATAAAGTACATTTCTCGCACGATATTTTTTCTTTTCAACTAAGTTCTTCTCTTTTACAGATGAACACTGTGCTACACCCGTCCAGGATACGGCACAACGGAGACACAGGCGCAGACGTGCAGCAGGGACCCGTCTCAAGGATTCTTTTCAGATTAAGACCCTGCGTAAACCTTTTTTACTGTCTCTTGTTGATACACATCCCCTGGTTTCTTACTATAACCGAGGAGGAGGCTGGCGTTTTGGCATAGGCCGCACCAAAATTTTTGCACGTACCTGGACACCAGGGGCTTAGGGCATTATTCTGCCCATTTTCATAAAAACCGAATACCTTAGGGAGTGTTCGGCGTCTCGAGTTAGGCCTTATATGCATCAGCTCCGAATCATGTCTTTGGTCAAATGTTGGGTTTGCCCGCTCCCATGTTTTGGTACCTTACGTTCCGTTATATCGGCTAAGGTAGACTTTGGGAGAACCACCGTGATTGTGCCCGGTTGAGCTGGGTTGAGCACCTCGGTGGAGAAAGCTAAAACTGATTGTCATGACATAGCGTGAGACTGGTCAACCACTCGATGACCCAGGAATGTTTAGAATTCCCCGCATTGACGAAGGGCCGTTTCCGGTCAGGCACATACGCCGCCCAATTCGGGAGAGCGCGGTGCCCCTAGGGGCTATATAGTAGCCCCACCATCGAGCTCCTATGGCTAAGTGAAAATGATAAAGCATTATAGTCCGGTTGCCTAGTTTGCTACGCTATCACCTCCTTCACAGGACCAAGATGTTGGATTAAGTGTGAAAATGCGCCTTTTTTGCAAACACCCCCGCACTATGTGCGCGGGGGCTGAAGCCGAAGACTGCCATCTTTGAGGTTATATACACATATACATCAACGACCACACATGAGGCGTTTTAATACTTGAACACACAAGTATAAAAAGCTCTTATATTATATTGAAACATTGTTTTCACAAACCATACATGTCATTTAAACATAATATCTTTCTAGCACGGCGTCTCTATTAAACGAGCGCCCTGTAGGACTTCCTCAAAATAGTGCTCGGCAGGTACTCGGCTTCATCTCAATCTTGGGATGCAACGTCGATGGCCTTCACCTCTGCCCAGTATGTCTTGACACGGGAAAGAGCCATCCGCGCTCCCTCAATACACGCCGACCGCTTCATTGCGTCGTCTGCGGTACCGCACCAAGGAATGGCTGCACTAAGCCAAAATAACTCTTCTACTGGGTCCGCTGGCCACAAATGAGTCATGACATGCTTCATGGCAAGTCCGGATAACTGATTCAGCTCGGCCCATTCGGCCAACCGATCGGTCAACAGAAGAGGACGCTCCGGACTATGGAATTGCGACCAATATAGCTCTTCCCTTCTGCGCCCCTTCTGGCCTCGGAAGTGCTCAATCCCGTCCGCAGCGCTCGCCGTTAAGTCCAGATAAGCATCCTCCAAACTCCACAACTTGTCCAACTGAGCATACTTCGGATCCGTATATTTCCTCCGCGGCGAGAAAAGGCTTTCCAGCCGCAATAGCCCCACCGACTCAGCTCCTCCTTGGTAGCTCTCATAGCGAACGGGCATCCTTGGATTCGGCGGTGGCCTTTTTCAGTCCTCTTGCTCCGCTTGACGTTCTTTTCAAGAACCCGCAGCGGTCGGTAGCATTCTTCAACTTTATGGCCATATCGGCCATTTCCTCTTCTTCGGCGGTCGCAGCCGTTTGGCTTTAGCTCTTCGCCGCCCTTAAAGCGGCCAGACATTATTTCGCTTGCTCTTCATTTCGGGCGAGTTACGCCGCAGCTCCTCCACAAAGTAGCGGTACCACCTGCATTAAGCATACAAGTAGTAAGGCACGGGCGTCAAGCTCCCTTACCAGCGTCCGCGAAGAAGTCGCATACCTCGTGACTCGTCAAACCGCTTATTGACAAGCGCGATGTCCGCATCCGCCTCGTCAAGTTGCCGCTTTAGTTCGACAAATTCATCGGTCCGGCTGGCCACACGGACGCCCGCCACCTATTTAGGAGCGGCGATATGTTATAATCGAGATTATGATCCTCGCACGCTGTCCATTTTGACAACATACCGAGTCTCGGGGCTACTATCTATACAGGGCGCATTCTATATGCATAAGCGCCGGAAGGTACATCATTTTATGCGTACCTCGAACCCCGCCAAGAAGCTTCGACAGTTTTCATGCAATCCGCTCTCGGCGGATGCAATTCTTTCAATCACCATACCCATTAAGCGCACGGTGATCTTACGAGATAGCCGCCGCCCGAGCAGATCCTTCAGCTCCTCCGATCAAGACGCGCGATTGGCGCGGACCCTTCGGCCCCGCCCGGACTGGGAAACCCTCCATGGCGACACCTCGAGGCGTCCGCCTCACATGAAGGTGCGACAGGTGGAGGCGTTTCGCTCTCCATCATCTCCGGAAGAAGATCCCCCGAAGACGAGCTCTGCTGAGAAGGGCTGAGATCCAAACTACAAGGTATAATTTTGGTTATCTTCAGAAATAAATATAGGGATGACCTTTATTACAAGACCCCTTCTTTTTACTTACGGCTTCTTTGGAGGGCTGATCCCTTGGGGAAATAGTGCGGCTGGGGTACTTCCCAGCGCTGGACTCTCTAACGAAGATTTCTTTCCCCTCTTTGAGGCCTTGACCTCCGGATCTTCCGAAGCGGTCCTCTTCTCTCCTTGGAGGGAGGGACTTTTGATCCCCCCTTCCTCGAAAGCCTCCTTCGTGGAGGCGGTTGCTTCTGCTCCCCCTTCGCCTTCTTTAAAAGGCGCGGCCTTCAACATCTTGGTCAGCATGGGATCCGGCGTGGTCTCTGGGAGGGGAGCCGGACACCTTATCAACTTTTCCTTGGCTATCCACTCCTGTTCAAGAAACGGCTCCCTTAAAGGGCATATGTATATGAATGAACAGCCTGTCCGGTTACAGGACTACTTACTTGAGTATCTGGGCGATTGCAGCTTAGTCCTGCATCCTCAGTCAGGTCCGGAAACTTTTCTTGTGATCCAAAGAACAGTTTATACATCTCCACGGGCGTCGTACCCATAAAATGTTGGAGAGCTCGTGGTCCCACCGGATTAAATTCCCACAGACGGAGGGGGCGACGTTTGCAGGGCAGAAGGCGCTGAATCAACATAACCTGCGCCACTGCGACCAGATTGATCTCTCTTTCTTGGAGGTCTCGAATACGGCCCTGCAATAGAGGAACGTCCTTGGACGGCCCCCAGTCGAGCCCCCGGTTGACCCATGATGCCAGCCGCTGTGGTGGACTCGAAAGAAGGCGGAGGCGCCACCCATTTGGTGCCCACAGGAGCGGTGATATAAAACCACTCCGTTGCCACACAAACCAAGCTCCTCTTGAAAAGAGCCCTCGGCCACGGAGCATCAGCACACTTGCTTATGACCGCCCCTCCGCACTCTGCCTGTTGCCCCTCGATCATCTTCGGCTCCACCTTGAAGGTCTTGAGCCACAATCCAAAGTGAGGGGTAATATGGAGGAAGGCTTCACATACGACAATGAATGACGAGATATGGAGGATGGAATCCGGATTCAAGTCATGGAAATCCAGCCCATAATTAAACATGAGCCCCCGCACAAAGGGATCGGTCGGGAAGCCTAAACCTCGAAGGAAGTGAGACACGAACACCACGCTCTCGCCGGGCTCGGGAGTGGGAATGACCTGCCCTGGAGCAGGCAGCCTATGCGAAATCTCGCCGGTTAGATACCTGGCATCTCGCAGCTTTAGCAGATCTTCTTCTGTGACGGAAGAGGACATCCATCGGCCGAGCTGGTCGGAGTCGGACATCGTCGGAGGTCCAAAGCGCCTAAATCTGAAGCTTTGGGTGTTAGAACTCGAAGCGCGAGGCGAACTCGATGGAGGGTGGAAAAAAGAAGAGGGCCTTGGTCTCATTATAAAGAGGTTGAATACCAAGAGCCCTCCCCATGGTCGATTGGGACTCGCCTTCGATAGAGGAGGCATGCCAACAGGCACGGTTGGGTTACCCACGTCCATATTTGATGAGAATCCCAGAACAAGGGGGCGCGATCTACGCTTTGATAAAGACGTGCCAAGGAAACCGCCTCGCTAAACGCGCTAAGGTGGAACAGTAAAAAACGATTCATATAAAGGCCTGGCCATGGTGTGATGTCACGCCGCGGAATACGTCAGCAGATCTCTGCAAAAGTTATTCTCTCTACGGTAGTATGTGGAACTTGTTTTGCAGAGCGGACACTATCCTGGTGTTCAAAATCTTCTATAAAGTATTCAGAGGAGGAACCCACCTTGCAATGCCGAAGACAATATGCGCGCCGGACTCGTCGTCATTGAAGCCTGGTTCAGGGGCTACTGAGGGAGTCCTGGACTAGGGGGTGTCCGGATAGCCGAACTATCATGTTTGGCCAGACTCCAAGACTATGAAGATACAAGATTGAAGAATTCGTCCCTTGTCCGGATGGGACTTTCCTTGGCGTGGAAGGCAAGCTTGGAGATACGGATATGTAGATCTCCTACCATTGTAACTGACTCTGTGTAATCCTAACCCTATCCGGTGTCTATATAAACCGGAGGGTTTTAGTCCATAGGACGAACAACAATCATACCATAGGCTAGCTTCTAGGGTTTAGCCTCTCTGATCTCGTGGTAGATCTACTCTTGTACTACCCATATCATCAATATTAATCAAGCAGGAGTAGGGTATTACCTCCATCGAGAGGGCCCGAACCTGGGTAAAAACATCGTGTCCCTTGTCTCCTGTTACCATCAGCCTAGACGCATAGTTCGGGCCCCCCTACCCGAGATCCACCGGTTTTGACACCGACATAAGGAGTCAGGTATAACACCTAAGTTTGATTGTGTTAAATCTTTTATGGATACCGATGTTTTCCGTAAATTTAGCACTAAATATGGACTTGACTCTGAGATAGTAGCTTCTTTCTGTGAATCTTTTGCTGCTCACGTTGATCTCCCTAAGGATAAGTGGTTTAAATATCATCCTCCCATAGAAGTAAAAGTAGTTGCACCTTTTAAAGTTGAAGAAAAGACTATTACTTATAATGATCCTATTGTTCCTACTGCTTATGTTGAGAAACCACCCTTCCCTGTTAGAATAAAGGATCATGCTAAAGCTTCAACTATGGTTCGTAAAAACAATATTAGAACTTACACACCTCCTGAGAAAGTTAAAGTTGAACCTAATATTGCTATTGTTAAGGATCTCTTGGCTGATAATATTGATGGGCATGTTATTTATTTCTGTGATGAAACTACTAGAATTGCTAAACCTAGTGCTAAAGATAAACATAGACCTGTGGTAGGCATGCCCGTTGAGGGAGTCCTGGATTAGGGGGTGCAAGCACAAGTGCTCCCTAGGTGGTTTTGGTAATTAATGACAACATATCTCTTGTTGGACTAACACTTTTATCTAGTATGTTTCAGATAAGTTCAACAATGGAGTGGCATGGATTAAAGGATGTGGGAACTCCTTCAAGATGCTAAGGACAAAGGATTGGCTCAAGCTTCAATCTCAAGACTCTTCATTTTACATTTTAGTGATCCAAGATCACACTGAGTCTATAGGAAAAGCCAATACTATCAAGGAGGAATGAGGTGTTGCTTAATGAGCCTCTTGCTTCAAAGTGCTTAGTGATATGCTCCAAATACCCTCAACTACTTTCCTACTTCCACACATTTGTCCTAAACCTAAAGTCAAACTCGGCCCCACTGATTCTTTCTATCCGGCGCCACCGAGTTTGGATATCTTAGCCACTGCCACAAACCCTAGGCAGATCGGTCTCACCGATCAGGATCTCGGTCTCACCGAGATGGGATTGTAATCTCTCTGTGTATGTCCATTATCAAAATCGGTGTCACCGAGTTTGAGAAATCGGTACTACCGAGATTACAATGCAAACTCTCTGGTTAACTTATTATCAAAATCGGTCCCACCGAGTTTGATAATCGGTCAAACCGAGTTTGCCTGACCAACTCTCTGGAAAGCTTATTACCAAAATCGGTCCCACCGAGTTTGTGTAATCGGTCTTACCGAGATTACTTTATGCCCTAACCCTAACCGAATTGGTCCCACCGAGTTGCATTCCGGTCCCACCGAAAACCATAACGGTCACATTATTTGCTAAATTGGTCTGACCGAGTTTAACGATTCAGTCCCACCGAGTTTGGTAGATTGTGTGTAACGGTTAGATTTTGTGTGGAGGCTATATATACCCCTCCACCTCCTCTTCATTCGTGGAGAGAGCCATCAGACTGAACCTACACTTCCAAAGATCCTATTTACGAGAGAGAACTACCTACTCATGTGTTGAGGCCAAGATATTCCATTCCTACCATATGAATCTTGATCTCTAGCCTTCCCCAAGTTGCTTTCCACTCAAACCCTCTTTCCACCAGATCCAAATCCTATGAGAGAGAGAGTTGAGTGTTGGGGAGACTATCATTTGAAGCACAAGAGCAAGGAGTTCATCATCAACGCACCATTTGTTACTTCTTGGAGAGTGGTGTCTCCTAGATTGGCTAGGTGTCACTTGGGAGCCTCGACAAGATTGTGGAGTTGAACCAAGGAGTTTGTAAGGGCAAGGAGATCGCCTACTTCATGAAGATCTACCGCTAGTGAGGCAAGTCCTTCGTGGGCGACGGCCATGGTGGGATAGACAAGGTTGCTTCTTCGTGGACCCTTCGTGGGTGGAGCCCTCCATGGACTCGCGCAACCGTTACCCTTCGTGGTTTGAAGTCTCCATCAACGTGGATGTACGATAGCACCACCTATCGGAACCACGCCAAAAACATCCATGTCTCCAAATTGCGTTTGAATCCTCCAATCCCTTCCCTTTACATTCTTGCAAGTTGCATGCTTTATTTTCCGCTGCTCATATACTCTTTGCATGCTTGCTTGCTATATGTTGTGAATGTTAAACTTGTGCCTAAACTCCACTCGAACTTTAAAGAAACTTAAAAACTGCAACTTTGGTACTTATTGTCTAATCACCCCCCTATAGACACCTCTTCTCAAGGTCCTACAGGGGGTGTCTGGATAGCCGAACTATCACCGTTGGCCGGACTCCTGGACTATGAAGATACAAGATTGAAGACTTCGTCCCGTGTCCGGATGTGACTTTCCTTGGCGTGGAAGGCAAGCTTGGCGATACGGATATGTAGATCTCCTACCATTGTAACCGACTCTGTAACCCTAACCCTATCCGGTGTCTATATAAACCGGAGGGTTTTAGTCCGTGGGGACGAACAACAATCATACAATAGGCTAGCTTATAGGGTTTAGCCTCTCTGATCTCATGGTAGATCCACTCTTGTACTACCCATATCATCAATATTAATCAAGCAGGAGTAGGGTTTTACCTCCATCGAGAGGGCCCGAACCTGGGTAAAAACATCGTGTCCCTTGTCTCCTGTTACCATACGCCTAGACGCCTGATTCGGGACCCCCTACCGAGATCCGCCGGTTTGACACCGACATTGGTGCTTTCATTGAGAGTTCCTCTGTGCCGTCGCTGTCAGGAAGGATGCCTCATCCTGTCTTTAAAGACGGCACCGTTGCTAAAGGAGCTTTGGCCACCGGCCAAACTCTCCGGCTAGGCGGTTTTCTTATGACCGCCTATTCGGCCGCCGTGCCGATGATGACTTCTCGGGTCATCGAAAGCAATCTTCACGTTAACTCGGAACTTCGCCCGCAGTTAGATCTGATGGAGCTCTCTTCCTTGAACGAGCTCTTGGATCGCATCGCCGCCCGGGAGTCGCTACAGACTACGATCAGATTGGGCCTAAAACCGATCTGAGAGAGATTAACTCTCCCTAGGCTACCAACCACGTTGCTGTGGTAGAGGAACAATACGACGACTCTTCTCCTACCTTAAGGACTTGCTATGTCCGGATTCCTGACCCCTCCATGCCGGATTCCCGCGGAGGGGAGGACACCACTCAAGCCCTGAACTTAAAGTCAGGCAGCGGGCTAGATTCATTGGACAACCTCCAAGAACCCAAGCTTCCAAGTTCGGAACCGTACTGGAGGGATGGCTCAATGGACCCTGCAAAATTCATAGCACAGAGGGCGCCACTCCAACTCATAGCCTTAGAGCATGTTGGATACTATGGCAGGTGGCCAAAAGTGGCGAAGAGCTTTTAGCTCCAGATCACCAGCCCAGCCATACAGTGCACGGGTATTAACAGTCTTGAGACTTTCGCATCAAATAATATGCGGAAGCGAACACTCCGCAGCCTTGCGAAGTCTACCAGATAGCAACAATAAATCCATGGGTGACACGGCTATTACCTTTAACGCATGATGTGAACCTAAATTCGAATAGCCCGAGCACCAGCCGCATTGGTCCTCGGTCCAATAGTGGATTTGCTTCGCCTTTACCAAGGTACTCATGGACGGCGGCAGCGGATTAAACCTCATCTACGAGGAAACCCTTCGAAAAATGGAAATAGAATGGAGCCGCATTGAGCAAAGCAGCACAACCTTTAGAGGAATAATCCCCAGTCGGGAAGCATGCTGTACAGGAAAGATCACACTAGATTTGGTGTTGACGCCCGGACAATTATAGGTCCGAGGAGGTCACATTCCAAGTGGCCCCGTTCAGCAGCGGATACCACGCTCTATTAGGGCGAGAGGCATTCACAATTTTTCAAGCTATACCCCATTACGGGTACATGAAGCTCAAAATGCCCGGACACAACGGAATTATCACTCTCGCCAGTGACCCGGACATAGCGCTCCGCGCCGAATTTAAAACAACCGCACTTGCCCTTGAGGCACTATCCGAAGCCCTAGCGGCAGAGGAACTCACTACGCTACGCTCCACGGTGAATAGGGACGATGTGATACTCGATAAGAGATCCAAGTCCATCTCTTTTAAACCGGCAGACGAAATAATCAAATTCCAAGTCCATCCAACAGACCCTACAAAAACGGCCTCCATCGGGGCACAATTAAACCCTGATGTGGACGCCGCACTACGAGAATTCCTACGCGAAAATTGGGACATTTTTGCCTGGCACCCTTCAGACATGCCAAGAATCCCACGCTGGCTGGCAGAGCACATCCTAAATATCCTAAAAGGATTCAAGCCAGTCAAACAAGCTCTTCGGCGTTTCTCCGAACCCAAGAGACAGGCCATGGGAGAGGAGCTAGCTAAACTATTGGAGGCCGGATTCATCAGAGATATTAAATATCCGGACTGGCTAGCAAACCTGGTAATGGTACCAAAGAAGGACAAATCTTGGCGCCTATTTGTCGATTTTAAGGACCTTAACAAGGCTTGCCCAAAGGATCCCTTCCCCCTCCCCCGCATCGATCAAATTATCGACGCTACCGCAGGACACGATTCATTGTGTTTCCTCGACGCATACTCCGGCTACCACCAAATTAAGATGGCAGAGCCAGACCAAGCCGCAATGGCATTCATCACTCCATACGGCCCATTCTGCTTCAACACAATGGCCTTTGGGCTCAAAAACGCCGGCGCAACATATCAGCGCATTATTCAGACATGTCTGGCAAACCAGATCGGAAAAACAGTGGAGGCATACGTAGACGATGTGGTCGTCAAATCCAAGCATGTCGAAACCCTAGTTGACGACTTGAGGCTCACATTGGACAATCTCCGAACATATGACATCAAGCTCAACACGGAAAAATGCGTTTTCGGCGTACCAGCTTGAAAGCTCTTGGGCTTCATTCTATCCGGTAGAGGAATTGAAGCAAACCCAGCCAAGATCCGAGTTCTGTCACAATTGGATATCCCCAAAGACCTCAAACAAATACAAAAATTGACTGGATGCATGGCGGCTCTAAGCCGCTTTATCTCCCGCTTAGGAGAAAAGGTATTACCCCTTTATCGCCTCCTCCACAAGCACCAACACTTCGAGTGGACGGATGTCGCCACGGCCGGACTTCGAAGAAATCAAAGCCATATTGGCAAAAAATCCGGTCCTGGCCGCGCCCAACATGGGCGAACCAATGCTATTATACATCGCAGCAACCCATCAAGTTGTAAGCGCGGTGCTCGTTGTTGAACGAGAAACGGACGGACACAAGTTCCCCCTCCAAAAACAGTTTACTACGTGTACACTGTCCTAACTCCATGCAAGTCACGGTACCCGCATTATCAAAAGATAGCATACGCGGTGTTCATGGCATCCCGGAAGTTGCGACACTACTTCCAAGAGTGTTCGATAATAGTAGCCTCCAAAGTACCTCTTAATGACATTATAAACAACCGCGACGCAACGGGCCGGATTGCTAAATGGGCCATTGAGCTCCTCCCGTTCGACATAATCTACAAGCCACAGCGAGCTATTAAGTCGCAAGTTTTGGCTGACTTCATCGCCGAATGGACTGAAGCCAAACTCCCTAAAGAGTACGGCGCATATTCCAACTGGATCATGCACTTCGACGGCTCCAAAATGTTGGCCGGCCTGGGGGCTGGTGTCGTTCTGACATCCCCAACCGGAGATACAGTCCAATACATACTTCAAATAATGTACACGGACTCCAACAACGCAGCCGAATACTAGGCCCTTCTACATGGTCTCCAGATGGCAGTCTCCATGGGCATTCAACGCCTAGAGGTCTTGTGAGGATTGAACCTCGCGACATCCCAAATAAATGGGGACTTTGATGCCAAAGATCCGAAAATGGCAGCTTATCGCAATGCCGTCCTAAAAATGCCAGCTCGGTTTGAGGGTCTCGATTTTCACCATATAGCCCGGGATAACAACCAGGCAGAGGACGTGTTGGCACGCATTGGTGCAAAGCGCGATGCCGTCCCCCCCAACATCTTCCTAGAGAGGCTCTTCAAGCCATCCGTATTATGGGAGGGAGAGTCCGGAAATAACAACCCCGACCCAACCACACTGCCCCACACCGAACATTCCGACATAGTTGGTGGTTCCGCCAACGAAATAACACCGTCAGCCCACGCAATAATGGCAGTCATTGCCCCGTGGACAGAACCATTCCTAGCCTACCTAACTAGGCAGGAACTTCCCGAGGACCAAAACGAGGCCTGCTGCATAGTGTGGCGCTCTAAAGCCTATAAGGTCCATGAGGCAGAGCTTTATAAGAAAAGCACAAGCGGAGTCCTTCAAAGGTGTATCTCTGAAGAGGAAGGGCGGAATCTCCTGGCTGAAATTCATGCCGGACTCGGTGGGCACCATGCCGCAGCCCGGGCCCTTGTAGGCAAGGCCTTCCGTACAGGATTTTATTGGCCGACGGCCCGGGCAGATGCTCGGGACTTAGTCCAACGATGCGTCGGGTGCCAGCTCTTTGCTAATCAAAGCCACATGCCACCCACCGCCCTCAAAACTATACCCATCACCTGGCCCTTGGCATGCAGGGGCTTGACATGGTTGGACCCCTTAAAGGAGGAACCCACAAGCAAAAATACCTATTGGTCATGGTGGATAAATTCACCAAATGGATAGAGGCCAAGCCTGTAAAGATGGCCGAATCCAGACCGGTGATAGACTTCATATCAGGGGTAGTACACCTTTACGGCGTCTCCCATAGCATCATCACGGATAACGGCACGAACTTCACGGCTGACGAGGTCAAACTCTGGTGCAAAAACATGGGCATCAAGCTCGACTACGCTTCAGTCTATCACCCCCAAACTAACGGTCAAGTCAAGCGAGCAAACGTTCTAATCATGAGCGGCATTAAACCCATACTAGTGCGGTCCCTCAAGGAATCTAACACGCAATGGGTAGAGGAGCTCGAATCCGTACTCTAGGGGCTGCGGACCACGCCGAATCGCACTACCGGATTCACACCATTTTTTATGGTATACGGTGCAGAGGCAGTTTTGCCCTGCGACATAATTCAGGACTCACCTCGCGTGCACATGTACGAAGAAAGAGAAGCCGAGCTCGATCAGCAGGACAGCTTGGACGCCTTGGAGGAGGAGCGTGACGTGGCAAAAGCTCGTTCCGCATTCTATCAACAGCAGGCTCGAAGATATCAAAGCAGGGAAGTACGGGCCAAAGCTTACAATGTTGGCGAACTAGTTCTACGCCTGCCGGACAAGAAAAACGACAAACTCAAGCCCAAATGGGAGGGTCCCTTCATCATCAACCAAGTCCTGCCCGGCGGAGCGACCGTCTGCGAAACGCATCGGATAACCGACTCGAGCCGAACCCATGGAACACAGCCCGTCTCCAAAGATTCTACGCCTAGCGCCGGATTCTGAGTTCGTCTCCTTCCTCCGTCCATATTTTATACTTTAATCTGTCTTTTATTTCTCTCCTTCTCCCTCCTTTTTTCTGAAGCCGTTAAAGGTTCGTTTGTGCATTGTTCGCACACACTTGACGCGCTATCCGCGCTCATTATACCTGGGGGCTTCTTTAACAGAAGCTTATTTATACGGGCTTTATGCCCAACACATGTGTCACACTTCTGCATGTACCTTTTATTCACCATTATATGCATCGATATGACTTAAGTTTTGGCCAAGCTGGGTTGCGTGGCTCCTGTGCTTACCCCTACATTCCCGATTGTTCGGCTAGGTGGTAAAGGGAGCACCTCTGCGATTGTTACCGCCGGGTCAGCCGGACGTGTACCTCAGACTAGGTGAAGCCGAAAGCTAGCGTTCTTAAGGGAATATTCGGTTGGTGAACTAAAAGACGATTTTTTTATTTTTCATTTATCTGCCCCCAGATGCTTTTCTGCTTTTTTCACAGTCCGGACATGCTCTTTAGGGCATGCCTCCCAGGGAAAGGAACCCCTAACAGAACTATTCTCCTTGGAAGATGTTTCTTACTAACCATGTAATATAACATAACTAGTTGGGCACTTGTCTGATAAAGCACTCATGACCCCTACGCCTGGTCTCCACGCATGCCCGGTTTTTACATAACCGCGAGGGTATTCGGACACACTCGGACTATTGGGTCCCGAGGTTGAAGCGAAAAGGTCCGCTACGACAAACGACCTACAATCCGGCTAGAAGGCATTTTACATGTCATTTTAAATTACATAGTCAAATTGACTGATTGTATTCCTCTTCATTGCCATCTAATAGGCTGTCTAGTTTACTGATCCTGCTGGGAATACTTTGCGGTCAACTCTACTTGGCCGTACACTAAGCTCACAGGATCTCCTTCCCGTCCGGGCCCCACAGTCCGACCTCGGCCATGTGGTTTGGGTCCGCCGTGTCTCGGCGTCTTCACCATGGCCCGAGCCTCCTCGGCGCCTTTGACGACAGGCCGATATCTTCCATAGTCGGAAGCGCTTGCCGTGCTCATTTGAAGCTTCTCTGCAAGCTCTCCAAGGTCTCCGGGCAGGGAGATAGATGGCCACAAGGCCTGGGCAATGCCTTTCATCACTGCCGAACTTCGCTCGTGCAGCTTGCAATAACTTCGGGAAGAAGGTCACCCGTAGAACCGGGCATTTCCTCTGCAGGACGACCCGTGAGCATACCTACAGACAAAACTCTGTTAATTTACTTCCTTGCCGAACTCTTTTTCAAAGTTCGCTCAAGCACTTAATATAAATGCCGCGACGAAGTCGCCGATTCTACTTCATGGAGTCAGACAGCTGGGCACGAACATCCTTTAGTTCCTCACCCACCGGGTGTTGGCATCTTGGAGATTATTTTCTCTTGCCTCACCCTTGTAAGCACATTCTCGCTGACCTTCAACCGGCGCAAGAGCTGTTGCTTGTCCGGATCTAGTCCGGCGCCATCTGCAATATTATTGTCGATTTACACGCCGCACTTCACAAACTACTTATCTTTTGAAGCATATATTACGGAGGGGGTCTCTGTGGCTCCCCTCAGAGCGGCTAGTGCAGCCTCAAGTTGGGCCTTGCATTCTTCAAGCTCCGGGACAGTCGGGTATTCTTTTTTTAAGATCCTCAGATAACAAATGATCCTTAAATCAGTTATTCTAACTATTTTAAGTCTCGGGGCTCTTGGCATATATAACCGTCAAATTTCCTCACCTGTATGTCCTTTACATACTGCTCCGTGGCTCTGGCTAGACCATCTTGAGCGGCACGGAGGTGCGCATCTCCCGAATTGAAGGCATTCAACGCCTCTTGGGAGAAACATGCGTCATGAAGAACTGTCCGGAGGCACCTGTGATTCATGGTGCTCTCCACCTCGGAGTTGCTGCGGACAATCTGCCGGCATCCTCTGTCGGAGGAGCATCCGACGCACGCCTCGTGCTCGCCTCCGCTTCTGGACCCGACTTTGGAGCCTGGCTGGCGGAGGCTCGATTGGCAACCTCTCCGGACACAGTCCGGCGAGCGCTCTTTTTTCTGAAAAGAGCACCAACGTTAGTACGCCTTCCAGAAATCAATCCTGGGAATATGGTGACACGCCATACCGTTGTGGCGGCGTTTCGATCCGGACCGCACTTCTTTTTAGCCTGCGGGGCCGTGTTGCCCCTTGTTGGCTAGCCGCCGCGGGCTCGGCCTCTTTCCTCGAAGGAACCCTCTGCGAAACACCATAGGTATACGGTGATAAAAAATAAGCACGGATGGGTCATTATCAGAGTATTGGGACCTCAGTCTCAGTTAACTGTGAGGCTGGAAGTATTCCGGGGTAATCGGCCGTAATGGCAACCAAGGCATTATCGATGCTCAGTTGGTGAAATACCCCATCAATCAGCTCCACCAATATGTCCGGATCCTCTTGGGAGGCGGATCGAGGAGCCGTTCCGGATCCTCGGGTTGTGGAGGTGGGCTGTTTATGTCTTTTACGGCTGGCGCGATTCCTGCGTCAAAATCACAAAATGAGATACCTAACCATGGGAATACGGATCGGATGTGCAAAAATAAATGTCCGCTTACCCAGCCGAGGATTGCTCATAGAAAATCCGTTCAATGGACCGATGCGGAGAAAATCCTCCTCTTCTCCCTTGTACAGTAGCGGACAAGATCTTCACCAGATCGGTGACCGATCCGGCCCCTTACAGCCATGACGGGTGGCATCGTCCTCCCGTTGAAATCCCACATGGGTGGCCCCTATACGGGCGGCTACCCCCGCATAATACATGTGGCCATGACACCGATCATGGTCAGTCCGGAATGAGCTAACAATATTAGTCGGCTCATCAGTTAAAGGACGCCCCTGTCGTCTTCCCTCTGGGAGCTCCGCGGGCGCCAACTCAGGCGTTTCTTCAAAGGAGCATTGCTGAACTCTGGGAGACCGATCCGAACAGGATCCGGCAATGGGACGTCTTCTATATAAAACCATTCCGAAGGCTAGTCCTCGGACGCCTTCTTCGGGGTTCCGGATAGATATCCGGTCCCGGCTATGCGCCATAGCCCGGCTCCGCCCACTTGATATATTGACCCCTTATGAGAACGGGGTACAAGGCAGAATAATCTCTTCCACAACGCAAAATGAGCCTCGACGCCCAAGAACAGTTCGCAAAGGGCCACGAAGCCCGCGATGTGCAAAATGGAGGCAGGCATAAGGTGGTGCAACTTGAGGCCGTAAAACTCCAAGAGCCCCCGGAGAAACGAATGAACTGGAAATCCGAGTCCTCTTACTAGATAAGAGAAAAAGCATACCCGCTCTCCTTTGGAGGGATCGGGGACACTCTCCGCTTGCTTTCCGCCCTTACAGGTGGCGAGTCCGGCTCGAACCGGAACCATGAAGGCCGGGGGAAGAAATCCCTTGGTTTGGAGTGTCACTAGCTCGCTATGCGGGACTGAGCATCTCTCCCAATTTCCAGGCTGAGGGCTGGGAGCGCGAGAGGAGGAGCCGCGTCGACTGTCCATGATGGAATGGATATTTGTCAGTGGCGCTCCGATGAAAGCTCACAGAGGTAGGATGGTGTGACTCGGATCTAGATCCTCGTCCCTTTTATAGGCGGCTCATTTGCGCAGCTAGGGGGATAAGTCTAAAAATACCCTGGCTTTTCGCATTCATTCAAACACGTGGAAGATAGCCATTATTGGGCATGGAAGCCAAGGAGCGCAGCATTTATCAGAAGCCAGACACTATTCGACAGGTATATGGAATTTGGAGAAGAACCCGCCTCGCAATGCCGAAGACAAACTACGCGCCGGACTCATCGCCATTGAAGCCTGGTTCGGGGGCTACTGAGGGAGTCCTGGATTAGTGGGTGTCCGGATAGCCGAACTATCACCGTTGGCCGGACTCCTGGACTATGAGGATACAAGATTGAAGAATTCGTCCCGTGTCCGGATGGGACATTCCTTGGCATGGAAGGCAAGCTTGGCGATACGGATATGTAGATCTCCTACCATTGTAACCGACTCTGTGTAACCCTAACCCTATCCTGTGTCTTTATAAACCGGAGGGTTTTAGTCTGTAGGACGAACAACAATCATACCATAGGCTAGCTTCTAGGGTTTAGCCTCTCTGATCTCGTGGTAGATCCACTCTTGTACTACTCATATCATCAATATTAATCAAGCGGGGAGTAGGGTTTTACCTCCATCGAGAGGGCCCGAACCTGGGTAAAAACATCGTGTCCCTTGTCTCCTGTTACCATCCGCCTAGACGCACAGTTCGGGACCCCCTACCCGAGATCCGCCGGTTTTGACACCGACACCCGTTATTTCTGTTAAAATAGGAGATCATTGTTATCATGGCTTGTGTGATATGGGTGCTAGTGCTAGTGCAATACCTATTGACTTATACAAAGAAATTATGCATGATGTTGCACCTGCTGAGTTAGAAGATATTGATGTTACCATCAAGCTTGCCAATAGAGATACTATATCACCAATTGAAATTGTTAGAGATGTTGAAGTCTTGTGTGGGAAAACTAAATATCCTGCTGATTTTCTTGTTCTTGGTTCCCCACAAGATCGCTTTTGTCCCATTATATTTGGTAGACCCTTCTTAAATACTGTTAATGCTAAGATAGACAGCGAAAAAGATGTTATTACTATTGGTTTGGGTGATATGTCCCATGAGTTTAATTTTTCTAAATTTCGTAGACAACACCGTGAAGAGGAATTGCCTAGTAAAGATGAAATTATTGGTCTTGCTTCTATTGCCGTGCCTCCTAGTGATCCTTTGGAACAATATTTGCTAGACCATGAAAATGATATGTTTATGAATGAAAGAAGGGAAATAGATGAAGTGTTCTTTTAAAGAAGGACCTATTCTGAAACACAACTTGCCTGTTGAAATCCTAGGGGATCCTCCTCCACCCAAGGGTGATCCGGTGTTTGAGCTTAAACCATTGCCTGATACTCTTAAATATGCTTATCTTGATGAAAAGAAGATATATCCTATTATTATTAGTGCTAACCTTTCAGAGAAGGAGGAAGAAAAATTATTGAAAACTACGAAGAAGCATCGTCTTTGCTATTGGATATACTCTTGATGATCTTAAGGGCATTAGTCCCACTCTATGCCAACACAAATAAATTTGGAGAAAGATGCCAAACCAGTTATTGATCACCAACGACGGCTGAATCCTAAGATGAAAGAAGTGGTAAGAAAGGAAATATTAAAGCTCCTTATGGCAGGTATAATCTATCCCATTGTCGATAGTCAGTGGGTAAGTCCTGTCTATTGTGTCCCTAAGAAAGGAGGTATCACTATCGTTCCTAATGATAAAGATGAATTGATTCCGCCAAGAATTATTATAGGTTATAGGATGGTAATTGATTTCCGCAAATTAAATAAAGCTACTAAAAAAGATCATTACCCCTTACCTTTTATTGATCAAATTCTAGAAAGATTATCCAAAAATACACACTTTTGCTTTCTAGATGGTTATTCCGGCTTCTCTCAAATACCTGTGTCAGCTGATGATCAAGCTAAGACCACTTTTACTTGCCATTTACGTACTTTTGCTTATAGACGTATGCCTTTTGGTTTATGTAATGCACCTGCTACCTTTCAAAGATGCATGATGGCTATATTCTCTGATTTTTGTGAAAATATTTGTGAGGTTTTCATGGATGATTTCTCTGTGTATGGATCCTCTTTTGATGATTGCTTGAGAAACCTTGATCGAGTTTTGTAGAGATGTGAAGAAACTAACCTTGTCTTAAATTGGGAGAAATGCCGCTTTATGGTTAATGAAGGCATTGTCTTGGGGCATAAAATTTCTGAAAGAGGTATTGAAGTTGATAAAGCTAAAGTTGATGCTATTGAAAAGATGCCATGTCCCAAGGACATCAAAGGTATATGAATTTTTCTTGGTCATGCCGGTTTTTATAGGAGGTTCATTAAGGACTTCTCAAAAATTTCTCGGCCTCTGACTAATCTATTACAAAAAGATATACCATTTGTATTTGATGATGATTGTGTAGAAGCATTTGAAATACTTAAGAAAGCATTAATTTCTGCACCTATTGTTCAGCCACCTGATTGGAATTTACCCTTTGAAATTATGTGTGATGCTAGTGATTATGTTGTAGGTGCTTGAGGGAGTCCTGGATTAGGGGGTATCCGGACAGCCGGACTATCTCCTTTGGCCGGACTGTTGGACTATGAAGATACAAGATTGAAGACTTCGTCTCGTGTCCGGATGGGACTCTCCTTGGCGTGGAAAGCAAGCTTGGCAGTACGGATATGTAGATCTCCTTCCTTGTAACTGACTCTATGTAACCCTAGCCCCCTCCGGTGTCTATATAAACCAGAGGGTTTAGTCTATAGGACAACAACAATCATACCGTAGGCTAGATTCTAGGGTTAGCCTCTACAATCTCGTGGTAGATCAACTCTTGTAATACTCATATCATCAAGATCAATCAAGCAGGAAGTAGGGTATTACCTCATCGAGAGGGCCCGAACCTGGGTAAACATCGTGTCCCCCGCCTCCTGTTACCATCCGCCTTAGACGACGATTCGGGACCCCCTACCCGAGATCCGCCGGTTTTGACACCGACATTGGTGCTTTCATTGAGAGTTCCACTGTGCCGTCACCGTAAGGCTTGATGGCTCCTTCGATCATCGGTAACGATGCGCTCCAAGGTGAGGTCTTCCTCCTCGGACAGATCTTTGTATTTGGTAGCTTCGCAATGCAGGCCAACTCGCTTGGCCATCTGGAGCAGATCAAGAGCTACGCCCCTGGCCACCAGGTCAGGTTCAAAAACTACACCACCGATATCCACGGAGACTTGATCTTCGATAGATTCGAGCCCTTGCCAGGTGCGCCGCACAATCACGACGAGCATGATATAGCTCTGTCGTCGGACGGTGTTCGGGAGATCACACCGGCAACTACTCCGGCCTTTAATCCGGAGCAAATTGCGCCATCCGAGGACGGGTGGATAGACCCCGCCATGGAGGCCGTACTCTCAGTGGTGATAGAGCCGGATACCAACCTTACCCCTCACGAGAGCCGTGATGCCGAACCACTGGATTCATCTCCGGCCACGGACTCCGAGCCGCTTGCGCCCATGCCTATCGAGTCCGATTGGGCGCCGATCATGGAGTTCACCTCCGTGGATATCTTTCAGCACTCGCCCTTCGGCCATGTCCTAAACTCGTTAAGAACTCTCTCCTTGTCAGGAGATCCTTGGCCGACCTATGTCCGGCTAGGATGGGATGCGGACAACGAAGAAATTCGCTCCCCACCCAGCACCCACTTAGTAGCCACTGTCGACGATTTAACAGACATGCTCGACTTCGACTCCGAAGACATCGATGGTATGGACGACCATGCAGGAGACGAACATGAACCACTGCCCACAGGGCATTGGACCGCCACCTCATCATATGATATATACATGGTGGATACACCCAAATAAGGCAATGGTGATAAGACAACGGAGGATGACCCCTCCAAGAAGCAACCCAAGCGCCGACGTCAGCAGCGCCGCTCTAAGTCTCGCCATAGCAAAAGTAGTGATACCGGCACAAGAGACAATAACACTCCGGACAAAGGTCAAGAAGGCGATGACAATCCCTCCAAAGAAGATTTAGAGCGGGAGGATGAACAAGCCAGCCCTCCTGAGCGGGCAGCAGACGGAGAAGCGGAGGATGACAATTACATGCCTCTCTTCGAAGACGAGGTGAGCCTCGGCGACAAAGAATTTATCGTGCCTGAGGATCCCGTCGAGCAGGAGCGCTTTAAGCGCCAGCTTATAGCCACAATAAATAGCCTAAAGAAAAGCAACAATAGCTTTGAGCTGATCAAGATTTGCTAGCAGACAGATGGAATGAAGTCCTTGCGGCCGAGGAATATGAACTCGAACGCCCCTCCAAGGGTTACCCAAAGCGCATGTTGCTACCCCGACTCGAGGAGGAAGCATTGAAACCTACATCACCAGCATATGATGCGGCTGATCGGCCACCTCATGGCCGAGATAGAGAGGCATTACAGCCTGAAGCTCAGCCTGCACCCCGCCGCCACTCAAACAAAAATACTAAGGCACGGGGCAACACGCGGGACCTGCGAGACGTATTGGAAAACAGGGCAAAACACGCAAGATCAATCTACGGATCATGGGGGTGTGCACCTACGCGGGACGATGACCGTCACGCCAGATGCACTAAAAGTAAATCTGGCCGGACCGAACATAGCAGACAAGACTCATATGAACTGCGTCATGATATACCCCAGCACAGAGGCGCCGCACACCCCTATGCTTCACTGACGAAGTAATGGATCATGAATTCCCAGAGGGTTTTAAACCTATAAATATCGAATCATATGATGGTACAACAGATCCCGCGGTTTGGATCGAGGATTTCCTCCTCCACATCCACATGGCTCGCGGTGATGATCTACATGCCATCAAGTACCTCCCACTAAAACTCAAAGGACCAGCTCGACATTGGCTGAATAGCTCGCCAGCAGACTCCGTTGGCTGTTGGGAGGATCTGGAAGATGCATTCCTCGACAACTTCCAGGGCACTTATGTGCGACCACCGGATGCCGATGACTTGAGCCATATAACTCAAGAAATGGGAATTGGCCAGTGCAATTCGACACGGTTCCTAACCAAGAAAAATCAAATTGTCGATCGTCCGGATGCAGAGGCCTTAGAGGCATTTAAGCATAACATCCGTGGACGAGTGGCTCGCCCGGCACCTCGCCAGGAGAAGCCGAAGTCTATGGCAGCCCTCACGACACTCATGACCCGCTTTTGCGCGGGAGAGGATAGCTGGCTGGCTCGCAGCAACAACATATCAAGGAACCTTGGCACTTCAGATACCAAGGATAGCAACGACAGACCACGTCGTAGCGGACACAAGCGCCGCAACAATAGCGATAACATCGAGGATACGACAGTCAATGCCGGATTCAGTGGATCTAAATCCGGTCAGCGAAAAAATCCATTCAAAAGAAGTACTCCGGGCCTGTCCAGTTTGGACCGCATACTCGATCGCTCGTGTCAAATACACGGCACCCCCAATAAGACAACCAATGACACCAACAGAGAATGCTGGGTGTTCAAGCAGGCCGGCAAGTTAAACACCGAAAACAAGGACAAGGGGCTGCATAGTGACGATGAGGAGGAGCCCCGGCCGCCGAACACGGGAGGACAGAAGAGGTTTCCCCCACAAGTGAGGACGGTGAACATGATATACGCAACCCACATCCCCTAGAGGGAACGGAAGCGTGCACTAAGGGACGTCTATGCGATGGAGCCCGTCGCCACAAAGTTCAACCCATGGTCCTCTTGTCCGATCACCTTCGATCGCAGGGACCACCCCACTAGTATCCGTCATGGCGGATCTTCGACATTGGTCTTAGACCCCATCATTGACGGATTTCACGTCACTCGAGTTCTTATGGACGGTGGCAGTAGCCTGAACCTGCTCTATCAGGATACAGTGTGCAAAATGGGTATAGACCCCTCGAGGATCAAACCCACAAAAACGACCTTTAAAGGCGTTATCCCAGGTGTAGAGGCCCATTGCACGGGCTCAATCACACTGGAAGTGGTCTTAGGATCTCTGGACAATTTCCGAAGCGAGGAGTTAATCTTTGATATCTTCCCGTTCTGCAGAGGCTATCACGCACTGCTCGGGTGAACCGCATTTGCAAGATTCAATGCGGTACTGCACTACCATACCTCAAGCTCAAGATGCCAGAACCTAGGGGTGGTCATAACAGTCAATGGAAACACAGAGCGCTCGCTCCGCACGGAGGAGCACACTGCGACCCTCGCAGCAGAAGCACAAAGCAGCCTCTTAAGGCAATCCAGCAATTCGGTGATAAAGCCCCCGGACACCGTCAAGCGAGTCCGGAGTAACCTGCAACAGGATCGCCTGACACGTTCAGAGCTCGCCTAGCAATTCGGCCCCCGCCCTAGTCCCAGTCAAACGGTGAAATCCGTGCCGCACATACATAATTACACATTGAAAATACCATGGGCATAGGAGGGGGCACGACCATGGCACGTGCCACAGTGCAGCTCAACCGCCCTAGGGGTTGAATACCTTTATCATTTTTTCTCTTTCAGGACCTTACTCTCTGGAAGCCCTATCCGGCAGTGCGATTGCCGAACACATAATACAACAACAAAGGAGGCATGAAGCTATGCCGTACAGTGGAATCCCCAGGTGGTCTCTGATAACGAGTGAAATACCTGCTTTAAATACCAATCCGCAGCTTGCCCTTGGATAGGACATGTCAAATAATCCTATTTTTTTGCTTATTGCTCTACTTGTATTAGTACGCTTCGACGTATTCTTTAAATAACAATGCACAACATTAGTCTATTATTGCATTATCTATTCCTTTTTATATATGTTTATTTACGACAATCAGCACCCGTACATTCTAGTACGGCCGATACGCTAGGGGCTTTCGTATACCCCATAATACGGTGTGAGAAGTCCGAACTCTTTCGACAGTGCGGCACCCCGAACTTTATAGCATTATATGCATCAACTCCGAATCATGTCTTGGGTTAATAGTTGGGTTTGCCCGGATCCCATGTTTTGGTACCTTACGTTCGGCTATATCGGCTAAGGTAGCACTGGGAGAACTACTGCGATTGTGTCCCGGTTCTTCCGAATGAGCACCTCAGTAGAGAAAGCCAAAACTGACTGTCATGATGAGGCAAGAGCTGGTCGCTGTTCCAGAGGTCTCAAGTCCTTAAAGACTTTTTCCGCTTCGGGAGAGGAGTCGGCCTTGTCCGACTTAGGCGTATATAGCGCCCAAAATTCGGCCTTCCGAATACTAGGGGCTTCGCCAAAATTTAAAATTGTAGACTTCTATGGCTAAGTGAGAGTGATAAAGCATTATAGTCCGATTGCTCGGTTCGCTATTTGAGCACCTCCTCAAAGGACCCAAAATGGGAAAAAGAGTGCTCAGATTTATCCCGAACACCCCAAAGATTAGCTGCATGGGGGCAGAAGCACCGGCCAACTCTCAGATTTGATAAACGGCCGCACAGAAGGTAATATTTTAAATTAAAAAGCGTTGCATAGCGCAAATGAACTAGTTTTCATATTACAGGATCACATGAGCAAGTTCATTCAAAAATTACATCTTTGGTACACTCCTCCGCCACAAGGCGGGCACCCTACAGGACACTGTCATAATACATTTCGGGGTGGCGATGCTCCTTGCCCTGCGGCGACCCCTCCTTCACCAGCTTCTTGGCGTCCGTCTTCGCCCAGTGCACTTTCGCACGGGCAAAAGCCGTGCGTGCACCTTCGATATAGACGGTCCGCTTTATGACTTCCATCCGTGGGCAGGCATCCACAAGCCGCCTCACCAGGCTGAAGTACCTTTTTGGCAGGGGCTCGCCAGGCCACAGCCGGACTATGAGACCCTTCATGGCCTGTTCGGCGGCCTTGTGAAGCTCGACCAATTACTTCAGCTGGTCGCTCAAGGGCATCGGGTGTTCGGTCCCAGCATACTGAGACCAGAACAACTTCTCCGTCGAGCTCCCCTCCTCGGCCTGATAGAACTCCGCGGCATCGAGACACCTTTGAGGGCAGATCTACGAACGCTCCTGGAGAGCTCCGAACTCGGGTAAGTAAAAAGAAATTTTCTTTCACGTGCTTGCTTTGCATAATGAATGCCTTACCCGCCGCTATCTTCTTCACCACCTCAATTTCCTGGAGGGCCCTTTGGGCTTCGGCCTCGACATGTTTCGCGCTGTCGAGCACCTTTGCAAGCTCGGACTCTCGCGTCTTAGAGTCAAGATCCAAGGCCTCGTGCTTCTTGCCGAGAGTCTGGAGCTCTTGCTGCACCTCGCCTACTCGGGCCTCTTGTTTTTCTCGCTCGACGCGCTCCTGGGCCGCTTTGTTTCCAGCCTCGGACATCGCCTTATTCAGGGTCGCCACTTCGGTCGTGGCCCCTGGCAAATTCATGATGATCCTATTATTTTACAACCATATTTATTTTTCATAAATAGACAAGGTATTGCTTACCTTTGTTCTCTTCGAGCTGCCTCTTGATAAGGCCAAGCTCTTCCTTGGACCGCTCAAGGTCCTGCTTCAGTGCAGCGACCTCTGTAGTACGTGCGGCAGCGGCCAGCAGTGAAGCCTGCATATTCGCATAGACATACTATGATTAGACTCCTGTGATTATTATTCGATCCTCTACTCGGCTTTTCTTCACGAACTCCAAACAGAGCATCAGGGGCTACTGTCTATACGATAATATTTTCCCATATTTCTATTACATACCTGAAAGCCTGTTAGGAGGCTGGCACAAGCTTCAGTTAGTCCGCTTTTGGCAGATTGAACCTTCTCGATCAACGCACTCATGATAGTGGGTGCTCTTCGTCGAGGGAAGCGCCGTGAAGCACTTCCAGCAAGTTGTTCGGTGCCTCTGGATGGACAGAGGTCACCGGCACGGGCGGCTTGCCGCTCTTAACAGGTGGTCGCCTGCCGGAGTCCGGAACCACAGGAGGTTCCGGCACAGTGTTCGGCTGAGGGCCGAACTTGGAGCCCGTGGGGGTCTTGCTCCCTTTGCGCCCGGGGTCCGTAAGGTCGCCTCGAGGCGCCTCCAGGACTACCTCCCCTCGGCTTGGTGCCTTCTGAGACAACACCTCAACGTTGTCTGTACGGCGAGGGGAGGAGGCGGCTGGAAGTGAATCACTATTCATATCCGATGGGTCCAAGGAACCATCCGACGAAGATACGTCGATATGGGCTCGGGACGAACTGCATAATCATATTCGGCGTAAGGAGAAGAAGTGCAATAAAAGCATACCATGAATTACTCTGGTATCCGAATACTTACGACTTCGCCAGGGGCTTGTCCCTGGGCAACCACTCGTCTTCACTATAAGCGGCGGTCGTGGAACAGTCCGGAAGGAGGGTCCTTCCCTTCTTGGACCCTTCGGCCTCCCCGATTGGGGCGGCCTTCCTTTTCTTGTCTCCCCCTGCTGGGGGGGGGGGGAACTTTCCTCTTCCTCCTCCTCGTCTTCACGGGAGGAGTACGCCTCAGAGTTATCGGATGATGAGTCCGATATCACCTGAAGCCGGAGACCCTTTTGGGTCCCCGTGGCCTTCTTCTTGGCCTTCTTCTTCGGCACCTCATAAGGTGCCGGAGCCAGCATCTCTGTTAGGAGAGCATCTACTAGATCTTCTGGTAGGGGGGCTGGACAGTCAATCTGCTCCGCTGTCTCGACCCAGTCCTGGAAAACGGCGTGGGGGTTTAGATCCCACGCATGGTCAAAATGGGGAAAATAAACATCTTATAAAAAGACTTACCGGATTCGCAGGGTGCTTCGCGCTAAGTCTGCGGTCCTCGGTAAGGGAAGGAGGCACCTCGACGCCCTTGAACAACACCCTCTAGACATCCTTGTGCGTCGTGTCAAAGAGCTCTCGCAGCGTCTGGTGCTCGGCCGGGTCGAACTCCCACAAATTGAATGCCCATCATTGACACGGGAGGATCCGGCGGAAGAGCATGACCTCGACCACGTTGACAAGCTTGAGCTTCTTGCTTATCATGTTCTGGATGCATTTCTGGAGTCCGGTCAACTCCATCGGTGAACCCCAAGACAGTCCCTTCTCTTTCCAGGAGGTGAGCCACGTGGGGATTCCGGATCGAAATTCGGGGGCCGCCACCCAGGTGGTGTCGCGCGGCTCGGTGATGTAGAACCACCCTGATTGCCACCCCTTTATGGTCTCCACATAGGAGCCCTCGAGCCATGTGACGTTGGGCCTTTTGCCCACCATGGCGCCACCGCAATCCGCTTGCTGGCCGCCCACCACCTTCGGATTAACATTGAAGGTCTTCAACCACATGCCGAAGTGGGGCCGGACGCGGAGGAAGGCCTCGCACACGACGATAAACACCGAGATGTTGAGGATGAAGTTCGGGGCCAGATCATGGAAGTCCAGCCCGTAGTAGAACATGAGGCCGCGGACGAACGGGTGGAGAGGAAATCCCAGTCCGCGGACGAAGTGGGTGAGGAAAATTACCCTCTCATGATATTCTGGGGTAGGGAGACGATGCGCCTGCGTTGGGCAGCCGATCACGCGATATCCATGACCAAGTATCGAGCTCCCGCAGCTTTTTGATGTCCTCCTCCGTGACGGAGGATTTCATCCACTAGCCTCCCGCTCTGGACATGCTTGGAACGGTTTGAGGAGAAAGATGCAGACTTGGGTGTTAGAGCTCGAGTGCGCGAGAATGGATGAGCGAGGAGGAAGAAGGCGTGGGTGAAAAAGGTGAACCCTTATCCCTTTATAAGGGCGGACGAAACTATATGCTCCCACCTGCCTAGTAAACTCGCTTATTCCCCAAGCGCCGTAATTGATGGCGCGGTTGGGTTACCCATGTCCGTATTGATGAGAATCCAGTGATAAGGGGACATGATCTCTGCTTCGACAAGACGTGCCAAGAAAACCGCCTCGCAATATGCGCCGAGGCTGGTTGAGAAAAACGGTTGGAATAATGACCGGGCCGTGGTGTGATGTCATGCTACGAAATGTGTCAGCAGATTAGATTCATGGAAGTATTATTCTCTCTATGGTGGTACGTGGAATTTGTTTTGCAGAGCCGGACACTATCCTTGTGTTCAAAATCTTCTATGGAGTATTCGGAGGAGGAACCCGCCTTGCAAAGCTGAAGACAAAACTGTGGGCCGGACTCATCGTCATTGAAGCCTGGTTCAGGGGCTTCTGAGGGAGTCCTGGATTAGGAGGTATCCGGACAGCCGGACTATATCCTTTGGCCGGACTGTTGGACTATGAAGATACAAGATTGAAGACTTCGTCTCGTGTCCGGATGGGACTATCCTTGGCGTGGAAGGCAAGCTTGGCAGTACGGATATGTAGATCTCTTTCCGGGTAACCGACTCTGTGTAACCCTAGCCCCCTCTGGTGTCTATATAAACCGGAGGGTTTAGTCCGTAGGACAACAACAATCATACCATAGGCTAGCTTCTAGGGTTTAGCCTCTACGATCTCGTGGTAGATCAACTCTTATAATACTCATATCACCAAGATCAATCTAGCAGGAAGTAGGGTATTACCTCCATCGAGAGGGCCCGAACCTGGGTAAACATCGTGTCCCCTGCATCCTGTTACCATCCGCCTTAGGCGCGTAGTTCGGGACCCCCTACCCGAGATCCACCGGTTTTGACACTGACAGTGCTGTTCTAGGGAAAATAGTTGATAAGAAACTAAATGTTATTCAATATGCTAGTAAAACTCTAGACAGTGCTCAGAGAAATTATGCTACTACTGAAAAGGAATTCTTAGCAGTTGTATTTGCTTGTGATAAGTTCAGACCTTATATTGTTGATTCTGAAGTAACTATTCACACGGATTATGCTGCTATTAAATATCTTATGGAAAAGAAAGATGCTAAACCTAGACTTATTAGATGGGTTCTCTTGCTACAAGAATTTGATTTGCATATTATTGACAGAAAGGGAGCTGAGAACCCCGTTGCAAACAACTTGTCTAGGTTAGAAAATGTTCTTGATGACCCACTACCTATTGATGATAGCTTTCACGATGAACAATTAAATGTCATAAATGCTTCTCGTCGCTCCATGGTATGCTGATTATGCTAATTAGATTGTTGCTAAATTTATACCACCTAGTTTCACATACCAGCAAAAGAAAAAGTTTTTCTATGATTTAAGAAATTACTTCTGGGATGACCCACTTCTTTATAAAGAAGGAGTAGATGGTGTTATTAGACGTTGTGTACCTGAGCATGAACATGAACATATCCTACGCAAGTGTCACTCCTAGGCTTACTGAGGACACCACGTCAAGATGTAAGCGCACATAAGGTATTGCAATCCGGTTTTTATTGGCCTACTCTCTTTAAGGATGCCCGTAAGTTTGTCTTATCTTGTGATGAATGTCAAAGAATTGGTAATATTAGTAGACGTCAAGAAATGTCTATGAATTATTCACTTTATTGAACTGTCGGGGCAGGCTGATCTGGCCCACGAACACCTATGGGACCGGCGGACCGAGCCCCTTTCGGTTCGGCGGGGAGCGGAGGTCGCACGAAGAGCGGATCGAGGCGAAGCACGCGAGAGGTTTACCCAGCTTCGGAGCTCTCCGGAGAGATAACACCCCTACTGCTGCATGTCTTGGTGTATTGCATTCTTGCTCAGGAGCACCGAGTGCTACAGTACACACGAGCTGCTAACGAGACTGAGCGTGGGGGGGGGGGGGAACTGACCGACCCCCTCTACGTTGCGCATGGGCCTCCTTTTATATGCTCAAGGGGTCTCCGACAGGTGGCAACGTAGACAAGGGTACAAATGGAAAAGTAGTGGTTGGTATACCTACTTGTACGATTATGCGATGTATTATACCTAACCACGACGGCAGGGGACAAAGGCATTAAATGCCCGCTTCACGCCGCCTAATAAAGTGCAAACAGGGACCGTCAGGGGCGCCACCGCTTGCCACGATGGCAATCTTGTCAGCGCCGCTTGCCACCTCGCATCGCTGGCTGCACAGCCTCTCGCCACGCGCGCCTGGAAAGGTCCCAGGGCGACACGTTAGTGGATGCGCTGGAGCGTAGGTACAGAGAGGTGGTCCGCCGCGGCAAGCGCCTTGCCGCAGTTGTTGTCTTGTCGCACCCGGAAGCTTGTCGCTCATTGGGCCTTCGGCAAGCTCCTCTTGCCGGGCCTTGTCTTGTAGGTGCCTTGAGTGGCCTTCCCGGCAAGCTCCTCTTGCCGGGGTCTTGTCTCCTTGGCTTGAATACTTTGTTCTTGAATGGCTCCAAAGGAACCACAGAGGACCTTGGTGGTCACTCGGTAAGCCATGCCGCGGAGGGCTGCAACTGCCCGTGCACAAGTTCGGGATACTAGGGTACCCCTACTCTAGTACACCGACAGAGCCCTCGGCTCGGGCCACACACAGTGCCGAGCGCTGTTGGGCCAGGCCCAAAACAGGCACAGGCACACGCGCCCAGGTCACGCCGTAACTCACCCGGACCCACCACGCCCTCCACAGGCAGGCACGCGTCGAACGTGGCGTCGTGTGAGAGATCGTGGGCGAGATCGTGGGGGTTTCTTTATTCGGAATAACGAAACGTCCGCCCCCTCCCTCTTTATAAGCAGGGGAAACAGGGGCAGGTCGCTCACCTTGCCAGTTGCTGTCCCATCTCGAGAAAACCTCCGCTGCTCCCCCCCTCTTCCCAAGGCTGAAGAGAGCAGCGCTCCTCCCCCCATCGCCACCAGTATCACCAACGCCGTCGATCTCCTCCACCACCTCCGCCATGGCTCCGAAAGCCGACAAGGGGAAGGGCGTGAAGTCGGCCGAGGCGCAGCGACTTGCGGCGCTGCGGAAGGAGCGGGCCATCTTCCCCCCAGCCCGCTGCGAGGGAGCTGAGGGAGAACTACTACCTCTTTTGGTCGACGGAGACGCGAGCGCATCCGCGCACGAAGGTACTCCCCGCCGCTGCTTCGGAATTGGCCCCGATGGGGTATCCCTTCTTCGCGCTCTTCTTCTACCGCGGGCTCTGCCCGCCTTTCTCTCAATTCTTTTGTGACATCATGAACACCTACGGGTTCCGCCTCCTTGATTTCACCCCCAATGCCGTTCTGACCATGGCAGTTTTCGCACATCTCTGCGAAAACTTTGTCGGAGTCCACCCAAATGTAGCCCTTTTCCGCCACTTCTTTTTACCCCGAGTGGAGAGAGGGGAGCCACTTGTCGGAGGGATTGCTTGGATCTCCGTGGTCGGTGAAGAAGGAAGCCTATCACGGAGGGAGAGCTCCGTAGCAAATGGGATGAGTGGAGGGCTGATTGGTGCTGGATTGTCAAGGAGAACCCGCGAGCCATTTACCGCCCAAAGGCTAAACCCCAAAGAGGTGCGGGCAACGATTGGAGCAATCTGGCCCCGGGAGGACGCTTAGTGAAGATCGCGATCACCCGAATCCTTCGCCTCAGACTTGACGGACTCACCGTAGGCACCGTTGGCGCGGACTTTCTTCGCCGCCGCATCGCCCCCCTGCAGGAGAGGAGGAGACCTGCCTGGGAGTTTCAGAACGCGTCAGATATCATGAGGCCGCGCCCGGGTCTCAATTTCAACTCCACCGTCTTGGAGCTTGACGCAATGCTCTTGGAGCTGTTCAAGCCCGATCCTGATCATCCAGAGATGTTTAGGTTGCCGAGGGGCGTCGTTCCGCTGTGCAACAATTCCTTGCTCGACCGCATCCGTGCAATGATGCCGTTATGCAACTCGCATGGAATTGTCCCAACTTGGCAAGAGCCTGCAGAAGACGTTGTGCGGCAGTTCTTTGACAATCTGGTAGAAATGCCGATCCGCCCCGATGAGCAGAGAGGCCTCACCTGCGACACCACTGATGACGAGATGCAGCGCATCGCCACCAGGCTGGAAGAGGCGGCAGCAGCCGCTGCCGCGGGCGAGTTTGGCTTCACCGTGGAGGAGGCGGAGGCAGCAGAGGCGGCAAGCCTTGTCGAGCGAAAGGTGTTTGCCGGCGAGGAAGAGCTTGCCGAGCCTGAGGCGGAGTCGAGCGAGCCCGCCGAGGGCGCGTCCTCCCCACCTTCAAGCAGCTTGCCGCGAGCGGAGCCACCAGCTCCACCAAGACGGCGACTTCGCAAGGCCGGAGACGTAGCGGGGCGGCAGACGGGCCAACAGCCGCAGCGCCGCGCGGCCGCTTCCACCGCGGCAAGCTTTGTTGCTGGGAGCACCTCACGCCCGCTGGCACTGGAGCGGGGCCCTCGCAGACCACCGGTTCCGCTCCCGCCAAGCGCCCAAGGGAACCACCTCCGCCTCGTCTGCATCGGAGGCGGGCCAGACTTGATCTCTGCGCTCAGTTCCGACGAGGAAGAAGAAGAGTAAGATTCCTTGCCGTACTTGTAATTATTCGATTTGTTGCTTTGTCTTGTATCTGATCTGCTTCATTCTGAACCCATTCCTTTTCAGGACGCTGGCTCAGAGAATGTCGAAGAGAGCCAAGACCCTGATGATTGTCGTCGAGGACGAACCCTTTGCCAGCAGAGGGCGCGTCCGAGACCACCTTGCCGGATGCGGCAACTCTTCTTCAAAGCAGCCCCCAGCGCAGCCCCAGCGTAAGTATATGGTCTACTTCTTGCTGTTCAGCGTGCATGGGTGCTCTTTTCTTTGCTGATATTTGACTGTTGATTTGTGTAGGAGTAGAGCAGCCTCCTTCTGCTTCGACTACGCCGCCAAGGGAGGATTCCCCGGCAAGGGAGCGTTCTCCGGCAAGAGAGACTTCTCCGGCAAGGGGCAGCTCTTCGGCAAGGGACGGCACCAGCGACCCCTTGGCGGCGGAGACCATGACCGCAGACCCCGGCACAGTTAATCTTCTTGCCTGAAAACTTCCCTTGTGTTCTTCTTCTTCTGATTTTTGAATATTTGCTTGACTTTTCTTCATTTTCCGTTCGCCAGATCCATCTGCCGCAGAGCCGATGGAGACCGAGGCCGCCGGCGAGGAGGACGCGCGCGGCAACATTGACGACGCCGCCGCCATCAAGAAGAAGTCTTGGTGACGAGCCCGGCCGAAGAGGCCGCCAAAGCTGCCGCCGCAGAAGCTGGCGAGGGGTCCGACGATCGTACTGACGACCCTGAGGCCGCAGGAGCGCCAGGCGCTACGCCGACCGCCGATCCCTCCGCCGCTGCTGCAGCGTCAGGCCCCGAAGAGCCCCAGCCTGGCGCCTATTTGAAGGCCGACGATGGTGTCTTCATCAAGCTCCCATGGGCGTCGAGCTCCAGGGCGCCAGCTGAGGGCGAAACTTTGGATGAAGAGTTGCTCGCCTCCGCTGGGCTGACGCTGGTTGACGCGCCAAGCAGCAGCGGCGAGCCTGAGGAGGAGCAGCTGCTGCGGAAGCTGCTGTCGCTCTACCGCGCCCGGCAAGCCAAGCTGGAATCCAGGGAAGCGCTTGTCGCGAAGGCGGGAGCGGACATTGAGAAGCGCGCGGAGGAGCTCCGGGGCCTTAACCAGGAAGCTCTCCGGTCCTTGGCGGCGGAGCGGGAGCAGCTCGCCGAAGAGCGCAAAGCCTTCCTCCTCGAGAAGGCCGAGGCTGAAGAGCAACAAAGGCTTGCTGCCGAGGAGCTGTCTGCGCGGGAAGGCGAGTTGGCGCAGCGGAAGGTCAACCTTGACAGCCATGAGGAGGATCTTGCCATGCGCGAGCAAACATTTGGCGGGGCTCTCAAGGAAGCAAAGGATCTTTGCCGCTGTTCTTGAGGCCGCCAAGAAGGAGCTGGAGACGAAGGTGGCGCAGTTGGAGGCCAGTCTCAAGGAGAACGGCGAGGAGCTTGCTGCACTCAAGCACGAGCGCGAGAAGGACGCCTACACTCTTGGCGAGCTGCAGGGCCGTCTTGCCGAGAGGAGCAAAGAGATCAGCGCCGCCAAGGACTCCACTGCAGATCTTGAGTTGAAGCTAACTACTTTGACTCAGACGCTGGACGGCGCCAGGGATCAGGAGGTGGCCTTGAAGGAGAAGATCAAGGCTGACGAGGCTGGCTGGCGAGTCTTGTTGCCGCCAGAGTGCCTTGAGGAGAATGTGGAGCACTGGACCGAGGTCTTGTGAATGTCATTGCAGCCATCGACGAGGAGCCGGGCGCACTGGGATGGTGGATCTTGGGTATTCCTCCGACGAGCACCTCCAACCCAGCGCCAAGCTCAGCTTGTTCTTCAAGGGCGTGGTGGCGACCCTCCAGCGACTCGGGAAGAAGTCCCAAAACAGCTGGCCGAGGAGTCGCGCCCAGATCTGCTGAGGGCTCTTCAGAAGGTGCTGATGAAGGTGGCCTTCCGCAATCCAGGCCTCAACCTCACCAACGTCCTCAAGTCCCTGCCGCCAGATGCTGATGTGGAGGCGCTCAAGGCCCTTGTCGCACCCATCATGGACAGGGTGAGTGGAATCAAGAGGGTTGAGGGCGATCGCGTAGATTAGGCCGCCCGCTTTTTCTTTTTTTTTCTTGCCGCTGTTGGTCATGTCATAAGAACAATCCATTAGAGCTGCGGCAAGCTATCTTGTAATATAACTCTATTTTGGGTATCAATTGCTATGTTATTTCCTTTACTTGATTCCTTCCTTTGTATGCTTTTGCCTTACGCTTTTAGGGAACTTGTCGCTGGCACTGAGTCATGAGCGCTGAAAAGTCTTGAGACGTCAATGACCTTCTTGGCGGTGCCGCTCCGACAGTAACCTTGTCGCAACTAGTCGCAGCTCACTTAAGTTGTTGAGCGGACTCGAAACAAAGTAAGGCGCAACTAGCTACGAGTTGGTTCCTCTGCGTACTGAGTTTTCCATACAAAGTACGGTCGTTCAAGGAAGATAACTTAAAAATTTTAAAACTGATTGCTCAAACTTTGGCAACTTAGCTTTTCTGTCGTTTGCTTCCCGGTAAGGCTAGACTTCCTTGAGCGACGCTTGGTCCACACCATTATCTTCTCCTTCCCCCCTGGCAAACTTGTGTGCGAGGGAACCTTTCCTTCTTTGAGAAAGAGAAAGAAGAGAAAATAAAGATATGGAGCCTTATGGCTCGTTATTGCTTACCGGGGTAGGTGCTGCATAAAGTGTCAGATAACGCATGCAAAATAGAAGTAAAAAGCATGAAATTGACAAGGTATGTGAAGCACGCTAGCTTTACTTATGCACGGGGTCTGCGCCCGGCTTTGTACAAAGGATTACATGCAATGGGCAAGACTTGTACAAAAGGTGGTTCTGAACAGGTTCCGGCAACCGCGCTTCACGGAGTAAAACTTACGAAGATGCTCAATGTTCGAGGAGTTGCTCACGGAATGCCACCTTCGGTCTCAAGGCGGACAGCGAGGGCCTAGTGACTCGTTTCACCCGGTAAGGGCCTTCCCACTTCAAGGCGTCAACTTGTTGGAATTCTTGGCGGACTGAACGCTACCAAGAACAAGGTCGCCTTCCTCGAGACTTCCGGCATTAACTTTGCGCGGCTATGGTAGCGGCGCTAAAGCTTGTCGGTACCGAGCAGCTCGTGACAGCTCAAGACGATCCTCCTCAAGGAGCAGCGCCATCATCTTGTCGCAGCTGGTCTTGCTCAAGCTCATCATAAGCGAGCACTCGAGGCGATCCGTATATCGAAGTTCCATGGGGAGAACTGCCTCTGCTCCATAGACTAGAGCGAAGGTGTGCGGCGGTGGCTCGATTTGGCGTCGTCCTGATCGACCAAAGAACCACCGGCAGCTCCTCGATCCGATTTCTTCCGCACTTGTGCAGCCTCGTCGAAAGTTCTCGATCTTGAGCCCGCGCAGCACTTCAAAGATTTGCCCTCTCCGCTTGACCGTTGCTTCTTGGATGAGCAGCGAAGCGAAGCGGAACCTTGGCGCCAAGATCTTGGACGTCTTGCATGAAGGTGCGGCTCGTGAATTGCGGCCGTTGTCGGTGATGATCCCGTTAGGGATTCAAACGACAAACAATCGACCAAGAACTTGATCGCCGTTGTCTTTGTCACCTTCCTCATCGCTTCCACTTCCGGCCACTTTGTGAACTTGTCGATTACAACGTACAAGTACTCAAAGCCCCGAGCTTCAGGGGAAAGGGGCCGAGGATGTCGAGCCCCTGCACCGAAAATGGCGGGATAAAGGGATCGCCCGGAGAGCTTGAGCTGGCTGGTGTATCTGCTTGGAATGGAACTAGCACGCTTCCACTTGGTTACTTGTGCATTTGCATCCTGGAGGGCTGTCGGCCAAAAGAAACCTTGCCGGAATGCTTTGCCGGCAAGTGCTCTGGCACCAATGTGATGACCACATATGCCTCCATGTATCTCTGCCAACAGCTTTTGTCCGTCTTCCCGGTGAATACACTTCAATTTCACACCGTTGAGTCTTCTTACATGCAGGTGTCTTTGTCGACAAACTGGTACATACTTATTTGCCGGGCTACTCTTTACGCTTCTTCTTGCTCTTGGGAAGTTCTCTGTCTGGAAGGAATTGGACAATCTCTTTGTGCCCATCTTTGGAGCTTGCGGCTCGACAACAAGGACTAAAGGCACATCTCGCTGCTGGGAACATCCGCTTCTCTGGCGAGAACTCGCGGCTCTGCCGAGCTTGACATTCCGGCAAGCTTGCCGGAGCAAAACTTGTCGGGAGCGCTCGCTTCAACGAAACAAACCACAGGGCTTGTCGGAGCAGCATCGCTCCTCAAGATCTGTTGGTGTCGATCTTGGGGACCTTCTTGGCGGCGGCTTCGGGAAGCTACTGCCGGAAAGTAGTCACCAGAGATCAACTTCCTCTTCTTGCTCTGTCCGGTTGATGGCGTTACATGACGGTTGAGTCACCGAGCACAAAGATCCCTGGTTCCACGGTAGCTTAAGTCTGGCGCACTTTGACAGCCATCAGCAATGTCGTTACGAGCTCTTGGAATATATTCCATCCAGAGGCCGTCAAAGTGCTCTTCTAGCTTTCTCACTTCATCAACATAAGCTTCCATCAATGGACTCGATAACTCTTGTTCACTTGGCGGATAACAAGCTGTGAGTCACCCCCGACAATGAGCTTCTTGATCCCAAGGTCTCTGCGATCCTCGAGACCGGCAAGCGACCTTCATACTACCGCAATATTGTTTGTTGCTTGCTCCTTGGGAAAGTGCATACGGACCACGTACTTGAGGTGCTCTCCGGTGGGTGCAACAAGTAGCACGCCAAGACCGGCGCCTTTGCAGCGAGAAGGCACCATCAAAGTACATCAGCCACTCTTTGCTTGCTTCCTTGATGGGAACGCTCGTTTCTGGAATTTCTTCATCTTGTGTTGGCGTCCATTCTGCTATGAACTCCGCCAACGCTCTGCTTTGGATAGTTGACGTGCTCTCAAACTTGAGGCCAAAGCTTGGCAGTTCCAAAGGCCCACTCGACAATCACCGCTTGTCGCCTCTGGATTTTGCAAGATCCTCTTGACGGAAAATGAGTGACGGCTGTGATCTCATGTGCCCGAAGTAATGGCGCAGCTTTCTCGAGGCCATGAGGAGGCCGAAGCAATTTTTGCACACCGAGTACCTTGACCTAGCCTCGCAGAAGGGAACCGACAAAGTAAACTGGGCGCTGCACCATTCTTTTCTCGCATCTTCTCATGTGTCTGCGCAGATCCATCCTTGTCGGGACGAGAGCTTGCCGGTGAAGCCCCCTGCTTGTCGCTGGATGCATCTGCCACGGTTGCTAGCTCATCGTCCGCCTCCCTCTCCGCTACTAACGCAACACTAACCACTTGATTGGTTGCCGCTATATACAACAGCAACTTCTCTTGCGGCCTAGGTGCGACAAGTGTTGGAGTGGAGGACAGGTATCTCTTCAAGTCCTGCAGCGCAGCCTCCGCTTCCGGAGTCCATCGCATCGGACCTGCCTTTTTCAAAATTTTGAAAAATGGCAGAATGCTGCTCAGCAGACCTAGAGATAAACTCTTTGAGAGCAGCTACGCAACCAGCAAGCCTTCGTATATCCTTGACGCGCTTTGGTGCTTCAATCTGCTCAATGGCTTTGATCTTGTCGGGATTGGCTTCAATTCCCCGCTGAGACACGAAGAACCCGAGAAGCTTGCCGGATGGGACTCCAAACACGCACTTCTCGGGGTTGAGCTTGAGGTTGATCTTGCGCAGATTTGCAAAGGTTTCATCTAAATCTTGAATCAGAGTTGTCTTGTCCTTGCTTTTGATCACTATGTCATCCATGTAGGCTTCCACGTTTTTGTGCATTTGCGGCTCAAAAGCGTCATGGACCACTCTTGCAAATGTTGAACCAGCATTCTTTAACCCGAAGGGCATCCGCATTTAAACAAGATGTGCCACATGGGGTGATGAATGCGGTTTTCTCCTCATCTTCTTACGCCATGAAGATCTGATGGTATCTGAATATGCATCAAGAAATGAAAGCAAGTCACATCCGCCGTGGAGTCAACAATCTGTCGATGCGCCGCAAGGGAAATGGGTCTTTGGGACAAGCTTTATTAACATCGGTAAAGTCGATACAAAGTCTCCATTTCCCGTTTGCCTTATGCGACTACTACGGATTGGCCAACCACGTAGGGATGGAGCACTCCTCGACAAGGCCTGCTGCTTCCAGTTTCTTGATTTCTTCTGCGATGAACTCTTGGCGCTCGCTTGCTTCGACTTTCTGCTTGACGGGCCGCGCACGAGGACAAACGGCAAGATGGTGCTCAGTTACTTTCCTGGGAACACCGGGGATGTCAGACGGTTGCCAGGCAAACACGTCGACGTTCGCCCGCAGGAAAGCAACGAGCGCGACTTCCTATTTAGGGTCGAGAGTGGCACTGATGGTGAAGGTACCACCAGCGCCGTCCTCCTTGGCGGACACCTTCTTGGTCAGATGCGTCTTGCTGTCGTACTTCTCTGGTACGTCTGGTTTGAAATTCTTCTTGCTGGGCCACTGGACTTGCCACAGCTCACGAGTGAACGCAGGGCAACCTACCGCGTACGGCAAGTCGCCTGGTTCTTCTGGCGCATGCATGCCAATAGAGGGCCCAGCGCGCTTGTCGGATTGACGTCGCGCTTCTCTTCGGCACTCGATGCAAGTTCGAGCGTCTTCTTGCTGTTGTTCGTGAAGAACTTGGCGCTGATCGCGATGAGCTCGTGGATCCGATGATGCGGTGGAGTCGCTGTCGAGGTGGATCCGGCGAGTCGGCGATCTTGGCCTTCGGGGCGGAGAGTGCTTGGTGGTTGCACCCCACCGGTCTCGCCGCCACCGGCTCGTGTTTGGCAGTCCTGCCGCGGCAGCGATGCACTTTCGGTTGTCAGCGAGCGTCGCCATTGGCGAAGCCGATGAGACTCTGAATGGTGGCCCTCCATTCATCGACCTTGTCGGCTGTTGGAGGGTAATCTAGGAGCAGTTGAGCTCTCGCCAATGCTTCTGCTGGAGTGGTGGGTGGTAGTGGCGAACGGTGCGAGGAGCGGGATATGCTCGGACTTCTAACTATGTTAGAAGGAGCAGTATCCCGTCCAAGCGACCGTGCCTTTCGCCAGCGGCAGCATGTTGGCGTGCATGCTTTGGTCTTGAGCATCCCGAGATCCACCAGCTCGATCTTTGTCCAACGAGCGTATGGCATTGTGAATGCCATGACATCGTCGGTCCAGCGCCTCACGAGACGGGCGCGGTGCATGCACGGACGCCGAGGTCTGCGCAGCCTTGTCCTTGGACTTGGCAGCACCGTGAGTTCCCCCGTCGCCGTCCATTCTTCCGCCGGCGTCCACCCCACCACCTGTTTGCTTCGGTGGTGGTGGGTTCGACGCGGACGGAGCTTCGCGGCTGAAGCCTTCTTCTTCGGTGGCATGTTGATGAAGATGACGAAGATCTAGCTCGCCTGGACGCCGGATCAGGTTCACACAACCTCGACGCCCCCTACCTGGCGCGCCAAAGATGTCGGGGAGGCTGATCTGGCCCACGAACACCTATGGTACCGGCGGACCGATCCCCTTTCGGTTCGGCGGGGAGTGGAGGTCGCACGAAGAGCGGATCGAGGCGAAGCACGCGAGAGGTTTACCCAGCTTCGGAGCTCTCCGGAGAGATAACACCCCTACTGCTGCATGTCTAGGTGTATTGCGTTCTTGCTCAGGAGCGCCGAGTGCTACAAAGACACACGAGCTGCTAACGACTGACCGTGGGGAACAGACCGACCCCTCACGTTGCGCATGGGCCTCCTTTTATATGCTCAAGGGGTCTCCGGCAGGTGGCAACGTAGACAAGGGTACAAATGGAAAAGTAGTGGTTGGTATACCTACTTGTACGATTATGCGATGTATTATACCTAACCACGACGGCAGGGACAAAGGCATTAAATGCCCGCTTCACGCCGCCCTAACAAAGGCAAACAGGGGGACCGTCGGGCGCCACCGCTTGCCACGATGTCAATCTTGTCGAGCCGCTTGCCACCTCGCACCGGCTGCACTGACCTCTCGCCACGCCAGCGCTGGAAAGGTCCCATGGCGACACGTTAGTGGATGCGCTGGAGCGTAGAGGTACAGAGAGGTGGTCTGCATGCAAGCGCCTTTGTCAGCGGTTGTTGTCTTGTCGCGCCCGGAAGCTTGTCGCTCATTGGGCCTTCCCGGCAAGCTCCTCTTGCCGGGGCCTTGTCTTGTAGGTGCCTTGAGTGGCCTTCCCGGCAAGCTCCTCTTGCCGGGGTCTTGTCTCCTTGGCTTGAATACTTTGTTCTTGAATGGCTCCAAAGGAACCACGGAGGACCTTGGCGGTCACCCGGTAAGCCATGCCGCGGAGGGCTGCAACTGCCCGTGCACAAGTTCGGGATACTACGGTACCCCTACTCTAGTACACCGACATGAACCATTTGATGTTTGGGGCTTTGATTATACGAGACCTTTTCCTGCCTCTAATGGGTATACACATATTCTAGTTGTTGTTGATTATGTTACTAAGTGGGTAGAAGCTATTCCAACTAGTAGTGCTGATCATAACACATCTTTTAAAATGCTTAAAGAAGTTATTTTTCCAAGGTTTGGAGTCCCTAGATATTTAATTACTAATGGTGGTTCGCATTTTATTCATGGTGCCTTTCGTATAATGCTTGCTAAGTATGATGTTAATCATAGAATTGTATCTCCTTATCACCCACAGTCTAGTGGTCAAGTAGAATTGAGTAATAGAGAGCTCAAATTAATTTTTCAAAAGACCGTTAATAGATCTAGAAAGAATTGGTCTAAGAAACTTGATGATGCATTATGGGCCTATAGAACTGCATATAAAAATCCTATGGGTATGTCTCCGTATAAAATGGTTAATGGAAAAGCATGTCACTTACCTCTCGAACTAGAACATAAGGTATATTGGGCCATTAAAGAGCTCAATTATGATTTCAAACTTGCCGGTGAGAAGAGGTTATTTGACATTAGCTCACTTGATGAATGGAGAACCCAAGCCTATGAGAATGCCAAGTTGTTTAAAGAAAAAGTTAAAAGATGGCATGACAAAAGAATACAAAAGCGTGAGTTTAATGTAGGTGATTATGTATTGCTATACAACTCTCGTTTAATATTTTTGCAGGGAAACTTCTCTCTAAATGGGAAGGTCCTTACGTTATCGAGGAGGTCTATCGTTCCGGTGCCATAAAAATCAACAACTTCGAAGGCACAAATCCAAAGGTGGTGAATGGTCAAAGAATCAAACATTATATCTCAGGTAATCCTATAAATGTTGAAACTAATGTTATCGAAAACGTAACACCGGAGGAATACATAAGAGACACTTTCCAGAACGTTTCAGACTGCGAAAAGGAATACATATGTGGTACGGTAAGTAAACCGACTCCAAAACAGTTCTAATGGCAATTTTTCTCTGTTTTGGAATATTTAGAAAAATAGAAAAATAAGAAGTAGTCCGGGAAGGACACGAGGACTCCACGAGGGTGGAGGGCGCGCCCTACCCCCTCGGCGCACCCCCCTGCCTCGTGGTCACCTCGTGCGCTCTCCGGACTCCGTTTTCTTGCACGATACGTATTTTGGTCGGTAAAAATTCATTATATAAACTCCTGAAGGTTTTGACTCCTGTATCACGCAAATATCCTCTGTTTTTATTTTGAGCTGTTTCTATAGCAGATTTGGAGCGACATGTCTTCTCAAGAGGTAGTCGGGGAGAGTCGGGTGTCTAATCCGACACCAGGCCTAGGGGCAAACAGCGATGCCTATTACTTTGGGCCCTCAACGGAGGAAGAGATGGAAGCTGATTGAAAAGGATAGATGCTATGGAGGAGGATCAAGAAGTTACTTCTCGTTTCCGGGCAGGATTCACGATGGGAGAACTACGTACAGAGCCCAGCTATCCCAAACTCGGTCATCCCCTCCAATGTTAAATTTCTCTCTTATGAAAATATGAAAAGGAGTGTTACTTGTTCTCCCGCAGCTATGCAGCATCGATGGGTGCAAGGACCTCTAACCGTCACGGGTAAGCTCCGTAAGGAAATAATGGATCTAAAGCAGCAAGTCAACAAGCTCGAGGAGGAGAACCATATCCTGAAGGGTATCATAGCCAAGAAGATTACACCACCACCTCCGAAGAAAGAGACATAATCACATGGGTATGGGCACTCCCCTTGGCAACTGCCAAGCTTGGGGGAGGTTCCCCTGTATTGTATCACCATCACACTCCTACCTTTACTGTTTTTCTTAGTTCGATCCTTTTAGTAATACCTTCATCTAGTAGAATAAAGTTTTTTGGTGTGATCTAGTTTTTAGTTTTGCTTTGTGATCCCTCTATGTAATCGAGTCCGTGAGCTATATAATAAAGATTAATGTTGAGTTAAGGGCTTGATTATCTTGCTATGATCTTGAGGGAATAAAAAAAAGAATAAAAAGAAACAAAGAGATCATATTGATCTTATGGAGAGTAATGACTTCACATAGAAAGAGTATGATGATTAAAATGGGTTGATAGTTGACAAACATAGCTTTGGTCATCGTTGCAATTAATAGGAAGTAATAGAGAAAGAGAGGTTTCACATATCAATATACTATCTTGGACATCTTTTATGATTGTGAGCACTCATTAAAATATGACAATCTAAAGAGTTGATGTTGGACAAGGAAGACAACGTAATGGGTTATGTTTTCTTATATCTGAAATAAACTATATTGTCATGGATCATCCAACAGGTTGAGCTTTCCTTTCTCCCTCATGCTAGCCAAATTCTTTGCACCAAGTAGAGATACTACTTGTGCTTCCAAATATCCTGAAACCCAATTTTGCCATGAGAGTCCACCATATCTACCTACGGATTGAGTAAGATCCTTCAAGTAAGTTGTCATCGGTGCAAGCAATAAAAATTGCTCTCTAAATAAGTATGATTGATTAGTGTGGAGGAAATAAGATTTATACGATCTTGTGATGTGGAAGAAATAAAAGCGAATTTGACTGCATAATAAAGGTTCATATCACAAGTGGCAATATAAAGTGATTTTCTTTCGCATTAAGATTTTGTGCATCCAACCCTGAAAGCGCATGAAAACCTCTGCTTCCCTCTGCGAAGGGCCTATCTTTTACTTTTATCTCCTACCTTATGTAAGAGTTATGGTGATCTTCACCTTTTCTTTTTACATTTTATCCTTTGGCAAGCACATTGTGTTGGAAAGATCATGATATATATATATATATATATATATATATATATATATCATTGGATGTAAGTTAGCATGAGCTATTATTGTTGACATTACCCTCGAGGTAAAAGGTTGGGAGGCGAAACTATAAGCCCCTATCTTTCTCTGTGTCCGATTAAAACTCCGTAACCACAAGTATTGCGTGAGTGTTAACAATTGTGAAAGACTAAATGATAGTTGAGTATGTGGACTTGTTGAAAAGCTCTGACATAGACTCTTTCTGATGTTATGATAAATTGCAATTGCTTCAATGACTGAGATTATAGTTTGTTAGTTCTTAATAAAGTTTCTGATTCATACTTTGCATTGTGAATAGATTATTACTTGAGCATAACAAATCATATGACAATATCCATATATGTTGTTGTTTTAAGAATGATCATGATGCCCTCATGTCCGTATTTTATTTTATCAACACCTCTATCTCTAAACATGTGGACATATTTATCGTTATCGGCTTCCACTTGAGGACAAGCGAGGTCTAAGCTTGGGGGAGTTGATACGTCCATTTTGCATCATGCTTTTATATCGATATTTATCGCACTATGGGCTGTTATTACACATTATGTCACAATACTTATGGCTATTCTCTCTTATTTTACAATGTTTACATATGGAGGGAGAATGCCGGCAGCTGGAATTCTGGGCTGGAAAAGGAGCAAATATTAGAGACCTATTCTACACAACTCCAAAAGTTCTAAAACTCCACAGAAGTTATTTTTGGCAATAATAAAAATACTAAGCGAAAAAAATACCAGAGGGGGCCCACACCCTGGGCACGAGGGTGGGGGGCGCCTACAGGCGCGCCCCGCCTCGTGGGCCCCTGGTGGCCCTCAGTGCCCATCTTCTGCTATATGAAGTCTTCGTCCGAGAAAAAATCATAAGCAAGCTTTGGGATGAGACTCCGCCACCCACGAGGCGGAACCTTAGCGGAACCAATCTAGGGCTCTAGCGGAGCTGTTCTGCCGGGGACACTTCCCTCCGGAGGGGGAAATCATCGCCATCGTCATCGCAACGCCTCCTCTCATCGGAGGGGGCCAATCTCCATCAACATCTTCACCAGCACCATCTCCTCTCAAACCCTAGTTCATCTCTTGTATCCAATTCTTGTCTCATAGCCTGGGATTGGTACCTGTAGGTTGCTAGTAGTGTTGATTACTCCTTGCAGTTGATGCTAGTTGGTTTATTTGGTGGAAGATCATATGTTCAGATCCTATATGCATATTAATACTCCTCTGATTATGAACATGAATATGCTTTGTGAGTAGTTACGTTTGTTCCTGAGGACATGGGAGAAGTCTTGCTATTGGTAGTCATGTGAATTTCAGATTCGCTCGATATTTTGATGAGATGTATGTTGTCTCTCCTCTAGTGGTGTCATGTGAACGTCGACTACATGACACTTCACCATTGTTTGGGCCTAGAGGAAGGCATTGGGATGTAATAAGTAGATGATGGGTTGCTAGAGTGACAGAAGCTTAAACCCTAGTTTATGCATTGCTTCGTAAGGGGCTGATTTGGATCCATATGTTTCATGCTATGGTTAGGTTTACCTTAATACTTCTTTTGTAGTTGCGGATGCTTGCAATAGAAGTTAATCATAAGTGGGATGTTTGTCCAAGTAAGGACATCACCCAAGAACCGGTCCACCCACATATCAAATTATCAAAGTACCGAACGCGAATCATATGAATGTGATGAAAACTAGCTTGACGATAATTCCCATGTTTCCCCGGGAGCGTTTTCCTTCATATAAAAAATTGTCCAGGCTTGTCCTTTGCTACAAAAAGGATTGGGCCACCTTGCTGCACTTTATCTACTTTTGTTACTTGTTTCTCATTACAAATTATCTCATCACAAAACTATTTGTTACCTATAATTTCAGTGCTTGCAGAGAATACCTTGCTGAAAACCGATTATCATTTCCTTCTGCTCCTCGTTGGGTTCGACACTCTTACTTATCGAAAGGACCACGATAGATCCCCTATACTTGTGGGTCATCACACAACAATGCTGGCACCGGTGAAAATAATACTCCGGATGATACCGAAAACAATGAAGATCTTGCTGAGGTAACATCTGAGCAGGAGGAGCAAGAAAACAGGCAAGCCAGCCCCGGCGAACAGGCCAGGCCCAATGACTCGGAGGACGATAGTTACCGTCTGCTCTCAGAGGATGAGGAAAGCCTCGGCAACAAAGATTTCATCGTGCCGGAGGAACCTCTCGAGCAGGAGCGCTTCAAGCAACAGCTATTAGCAACGGCAAGGAGCCTGAAAGAGAAACTGTAGCAGCTTCAAGCTGACCAAGATCTGCTCGTCGACAGATGGACCGATGTCCTAGCAGCCGAAGAATATGGCCTCAGACGCCCAGCCAAGAGTTACCCAAAGCGAAGGCTGCTACCCCAGTTCGATGAAGAGGCGCCGGAGCTCATACCCCCCTCGCATAATGCGGCCGATCGACCACCACGAGGTCGGGACAGTGCGGCAGACCGACCAACACATGGTCGGGATAGAGCGGCAACTCAGGCCAAACAACAGCCTGCCCCACCGCCTCGTAAAAATAGAGACGAAACAACTCGGGTCACACATACGACCTCCAATAGACCCTGGATAGTAGAGCAGGACATACCCGATCGATTTATGGATCGCGAGGACGTCCCTCGACACGCGATGATGGCTACCTATTCGGGCATGACAAACCTAGTCATACCCGAGCCGATAACCGCAGACGAACTCCATCGGAGCTACGGCGCAATGCAACTAGATATAGAGGCGCCGCACACCCTCTCTGCTTCACTGGTGAAGTAATGGACCATGAATTACCCGAAGGGTTCAAACCCGTCAATATTGAATGATACGATGGAACAACCGATCCCGCGGTATGGATCGAGGATTTTATTGTCCACATTCACATGGCCCGCGGAGATGACCTCCATGCTATCAAATACCTTCCACTAAAACTCAAAGGGCCAGCCCAACACTGGTTAAACAACCTGCCTGGAAATTCCATCGGCAGCTGGGAAGACTTGGAAGAAGCTTTTCTTGACAACTTCCAAGGTACATACGTCCGGCCACCAGACGCCGATGACTTAAGTCACATAGTCCAACAGCACGGAGAGTCACCAGAAATTCGGACTAGATTCCTAACTAAAAGAACCAGATCATTGACTGTCCGGATGTCAAGGCCCAGCGGCCTTTAAACATAGCATCCGTGATTTAATGGCTCGCCCGCCATCTCGGCCAAGAAAAGCCCAAATCTATGGCAGCCCTCACGGCACTCATGACCCGCTTTTGCGCGGGTGAGGACAGTTGGCTGGCTCGTAGCAAAAACACAGCGAGCGAGGCGGGCCCCTTCGAGGTCAAAAACAGCAACAACAAGCTCCGACGCAACAGACATAAGTGCCAAAGCAATGGTTATATTGCCGATGACACTACAGCTAATGCCAGATTCAGCGGCTCCAAGTCTGGTCAGCGGAAAAAGCCGTATAAAAGGAGCGGTCAGGGACCATCCAGCTTGGACCGCATACTCGATCGTCCGTGCCAGATACACGGCACCCTAGACAAACCAGCCAATCATACCAACATGGATTGTTGGGTCTTCAAACGGGCCGGCAAGTTAAACGCCGAGAACAAGGAAAAGGGATCGCAAAGTGAGGACGATGACGAAGAGCCCCAACAATCGAACTCAGGAGGGCAGAATAAGTTCCCCCCTCAAGTCAAAATGGTGAACATGATATATGCTACACACATCCCCAAAAGGGAGCGCAAGCGCACACTAAGGGACATTTATGCGATAGAGCCAGTCGCCCCAAAATTCAACCCATGGTCATCATGCATGATCACTTTTGATCGTCGGGATCATCCGACTAGTACCCGGCATGGCGGATCAGCCGCACTAGTCCTGGAACCAATCATTGATGGATTCCACCTAACGCGAGTCCTCATGGACGGTGGTAGCAGCCTCAGTCTGCTGTATCAAGACACAATGCACAAAATGGGCATTAATCCATCAAGGATCAAGCCAACGAAGACTACATTCGAAGGAGTCATACCAGGTGTAGAGGCCCGCTGTACGGGCTCAATCACACTAGAGGTTGTCTTTGGATCCTCCGACAACTTCCGAAGCGAGGAGTTAATCTTCGACATCGTCTCATTCCACAGTGATTATCACGCACTGCTCGGACGGACTGCATTCGCTCGGTTGAACGCGGTCCTGCAGTATGCTTATCTTAAGCTTAAGATGCCCGGTCCATGCGGCGTCATAACGGTCGACGGAAACACGGAACGCTCCCTACGCACAGAGGGGCACACCGCCGCCTTAGCAGCAGAAGTACAGAGCGACCTTCTCAAGCAGAACCATAATCCAGCTGCCGAGGCCCCGGACATTGTAAAGAGGGTCCGAACTACGCTACAACAGGACAACTCGGCTCATCAAGAGCTCGACTAGCAGTTTGGCATCCGTCCGAGCCCCGATCAGGTAGTGGCATTCGTACCACGCGTGCATAATTACGCACTAGAAATCCCATGGGCATCGACAGAGGCACAACTAGCTTGTGATCTATAGTTCGGCTTGACCGATCCCGGACACACATATACTGTCAATATTTCCTTTTTCCTTTTCCAAGTTTATTTTACATAGGCCTTCTTCGACGGCCTGATTACCGGTCCTGTCAAAGGATAAAAAACACTAGGACGGCAAGAAGCAAAGACGTATAGGGGAAGCTCTAGAGGTCAATTCAACGACCACCCTACCTGTTGTCAGGACCCACACGTAGCTCGCCTTTGGTCATGGCATGTTAAATAGCCGGTTGCTTATCGCACTAGCTATTTGTATTAATGCGCTTTGACGCATTAACCCAATTATAATGGAAATAGTTCGTGGCTCAAGTTTAAGGGCCCAAGACATCAGCTCTGCTTTCTTTCTGTTTTCCTTTAGTAACTTATCTTCTATCACACGTACACTTTGGTACGTTTCATATTTGCCACGGGCTCCCAGGCGTCCTACAATACGGCAACAAAGTCTGAACACTTTTTATAGTATAGTTAGGCACCCCTAATTTAGCATTATGCATTGGCTTCGAATCATGTCTTTGGTCAATAGTTGGGTTGCCCGGATCCTGTGCTTGCTACCTTACGTTCCGCTATATCGGCTAAGGTAGTAAAGGGAGAACTACATCGATTGTGCCCTGGTTTATCCAAAGGAGCACCTCAGTAGAGAAAACCGAAAACGGACTGTCATGATGTAGCGAGAGCCGGTCAGCTGTTCGGAGGTTGCAAATCATTGGAGATTTCTTCCGCGTTGCGTGAAGGATTGGTACTTCCCGATCAGACGCTTATAGCACTCTAGTTCGGAAACTAGGGGCTGCGTCAATGTTTTTATTGTCGAACTCCTATGGCTAAGTGAGGGCATTAAAGCCGAATAGTCTGGTTGCCTGGTTCGTTGCGCTAAACAACTCCTTCAAGGACCATACAATTGGATCAAGATTTTTTAGATTCCATCCCGAACACCTCCATACTACCTACGTGGGGGCAGAAGCCAACGACTTGCCAACCCTTAGATTTCATATAAACACGGCCGCACGGGAGATAAAATTAAAAACATAACAATCATTATATTACAAACCCACCTTGCTTCACCATACAAGGCAAAGACAACACGAATGTATTCATTCAAAAATAATGTCCTGCCCACACTGCGTTGCTACAATGCGATACCCCTCCAGGACATCCGCAAAATAGCGCTCGTCTGTGCGGTGCTCCTTGCCCTCTGGCGGCCCCCAGGCCAGCTCGACGGCGTTCATCTTCGCCCACCACATCTTGCAACGGGCGAAGGCCATACGAGCACCTTCAATACATGCCGATTGCTTGACGATGTCCAGCCGAGGATAGGTGTTCACCATCCGCCTCACGAGTCCGAAGTAGCTGCCGGGCATAGCTTCGGCTGGCCATAGCCAGATTATCAAATCCTTCATGGCTAGTTCGGCCACCCTATGCAGCTCCACCAGCTGTTTCAGCTGATCGGTGAAGGGCACAGGATGCTCCGGTGCAAGATATTGCGACCAAAATAGCTTCTCCATGGACCTCCCTTCTTCGGCTCAGAAGAACTCCGCGGCGTCGGATACACTTCGTGGCAGATCAGCAAAAGCCCCTGGAGAACTCCCAATCCGGGTTAGTAAAAGATACTTCCTCTTCGCATATTTGCTTTGCATACTGAATGCCTTACTAGCTGCAATCTTCCTCGCCTCCTGGACCTCTTGGAGGGCGCCCCGTGCCTCGTTCCGGGCTGTCTCCGCGCTCTGACAAGCCATGGAGAGTTCGGCCTCTTTAGCCGATGCGTCACGCTCCAAGGTCTCACACTTCTTCACCGCGTCGTCGAGCTCTTGTTGGACCTCGTTGACCCGGGCCTTGAGCTTCTTACGGACAGCCTGCTCCTTGACGGCCTTCCCCTCGGCTTCGCCCAGGGCCTTTTTCAGGGCCTCGACCTCGGTCGTTGCTCCTATTTATATCGAGACACTTCGGTCAATATATAACATCCTACTCTTTCCGAATACTTCTTGGGTTATTACATACCTTGATTCTCCTGGAGCTGCCTATTCACCTGGCCGAGCTCCTCCTCGGCCTTCTCCAGTCTCCGCTTAAATTTGGAGACTTCGGCATCATGTGAGGCCGCCGACAGCAGCGACGCCTGCATATTCATTCCCGACAAATTTAGTTAGTTTCCTACAAGTAAGGATCGACCCTCTGTCCGGCTTTTCTTTCCGAACACCGGACAGTGTCTCAGGGGCTACTGACTATATTGGGATTTTTGCGTCGCTTACCTCAACACCGGTCAGCAGGCTGCTGCAGGCTTCGGTCAGCCCACTCTTGGTGGACTGGACCCTCTCAATCACCGTACCCATAAGGATACGGTGCTCGTCCACAATGGAAGCACCTCGGAGCGCCTCCATCAGATTATCCGGTGCACCTGGTTGGACAGGGGCCACCGGTGGAATGGGCGCACCCCCGTCTTTCAAAGGAGGTCGCTCGCCGGATTCCGGAGCTGTATGAGTCTCCGTAACCACATTTGGCTGAGGGCTGAACTGAATACGGCCCTCCTCGCCAGTCTCCGTGGGGATTTGCTCCCCCGTGTGCCCGGCGGTAGAGGTTTCGCCCTCTGGCGCCCCCTTGACAGCGTCCGGAGCCTCTCCTCGTCCTGGAGTGGTCCTTTGGGACAACACGTCGGTGTCGTCCATGGCCTTGGGAGAGTGAGCGGTTGGCGGTGACATGCTGGCCATCTCCTTGGAGTCCAGCGAACCTCCTGACGAGGATCGCTGGAAGCTGTCGTGGGCCGGACTGAAATAACACAACTAACCATGTTAATACAATGAGGAGAAGAGGTTGGATATATGGATATGCATGAATCATAGTACTTACGATGCGGCCTGAGGCTTAGCGCGGGAGCGGCGCTCTGGACTACTGTCGATTCCCATACGGAGTTATACGCAAGGGAGCCCTTCCTCTTCTTGGGCGTCCCCACCCCCAGATTCGTGGAGGCCGCCCTCTTCTCCCTCCCCTCATCACGGGGAGGGATCTCCTGCTCCTCCTCCTCCACCTCCTCGTCGTCCTCAGGGCCGGACGAACGGTTCTCTTCGTCTTCGTACGTTACGTCCGAAGTACCCTTACGACGGGGGCCACCTTTGGCCCCCTTGGCCTTCTTCTTGGCCTTCTTCTCCGGCGCCTTATAGGGCGCCGACACCAGCACCTTCGCTAAACGCAGGATGACTGGTTCTTCAGGCAGCGGAGCCGGACACTGGATCTGCTTCGCCCTCTCCATCCAGTCCTGAAGAAGGAATGATGATAAAAGCTCAGACATCACCCTTGAAACAAGCAAGTAGGGGATGCGTTAAAAATAACATACCTCGCTGGCGAGGTGGTTAATATCGTGACCGCGGTCCGAATCTGTGGCCAGCGGTTTCTCGTTGCCCTTAAAGAGCAACTTCTAGGCACCTTCGTGAGTGGTTTCGAAGAGCCTCTTCAGGGTATGGTGCTTCTTTGGGTTGAACTTCCATAGAGGGTGGCTTCGGCTTTGGCACAGGAGAATCCGACGAACTAGCATCACCTGGATTAGATCGACAAGTTTGACATCCTTGTCCACCATGCTTTGAACGCACATCTGCAGCGCTGTCAGCTCATCTGGTGAGCACCAGTTCGGGCTCTTCTCGACCCAGGAGGTAAGTCGCATGGGAGCGCCAGAGTTGAATTCGGCAGCCGTTGCCCAGGTGGTGCCGCGGGGTTCTGTGATATAGAAACATTGTTTCTGCCATTCCTTTACCATCTCCACCAACGTGCCTTTCGACCAGGAGACGTTGGCCAGCTTGCTCACCATGGCGCCCCCGCACTCTACGTGCTAGCCATCCACCACTTTCGGCTTCACATTGAAGACCTTAAGCCACAGCCCGAAGTGGGGGTGGATGCGGAGGAAGGCCTCGCGCACGACGATGAACGCCGAGATGTTGAGGAAAGAGTTCGGGGCTAGATCATGGAAATCTAGGACGTAATAATACATTAGACCACGGACGAAGGGGTGAAGTGGAAACCCCAGTCCATGGACGAAGTGAGGGAGGAAAACTATTCTCTCAGTAGGCTCTAGGGTGGGGACGACCTGCCCCTGGGCCGGAAGGCGGTGGGCGATTTCCTTCTCCAAATACCCGGCCGCCCGAAGCTTGACAATGGCTTTCTCCTTGACAGAGGAGACCATCCATTGCCTTGACCTCCGGATCCGGACATGGTCGGATGCTTTTCGGAGATGGAGAAAGATGGGGACTTGGGCGCTGGAGCTCAAGGATGGAGGGTCAAAGGAAGGGGAAGGCGTGAGTAGACAAGGGCGAATTCTTATCCCCTTATAAAGGGTTGCGAATATCAAGCACCTCCTCACTCGCCTTAAAGCTCGCCTATTCCCGAGGACTGTGTAAACAGCACGGTTGGGTTACCCATACCCGTATTGATGAGAATTCCGCAATAAGGGGACACGATCTCTGCTTCGACAAGACGTGCCAATGGCAACCGCATCTTGAAACATGGAACGACAGACACAAAACGGTCCGAAATTATGACCGTGCGGACGTGATGTCATGTTGTAAAAAGTTGTCAGCGGATTGGACTCGTGAAGTATTATATTCTCTCTGCGGTTGTGTGTGTGACAAGTCCGGATACAATCATCATGTCTGGAGACTATCTTGGAGTTCGGAAAGAATGGAACCCGCCTTGCAATGCCGAAGAAAAATCTGCGCGCTGGACTCCTCGTCATTGAAGCCAGGTTCAGGGGCTACTGAGGGAGTCCTGTACTAAGGGGTCCTCGGACGTCCAGCCTGTTAGCCGTGGGCCGGACAGATGGGCTGTGAAGATGCGAAGATCGAAGACTGCACCCGTGTCCGGATGGGACTCTCCTTGGCGTGGAAGGCAAGCTTGGCGATCGAATATGTAGATTCCTTTTCTTTGTAACCGACCTTGTGTAACCCTAGATCCTCCCGGTTCCTATATAAATCGGAGGACTTAGTCCGAAAAGGAGAGATACTCATTACCATAGTCATACAGGCTAGACTTCTAGGGTTTAGCCATTATGATCTCGTGGTAGATTAACTCTTGTAATACTCATATCCATCAAGATCAATCAAGCAGGAAGTAGGGTATTACCTCCATAGAGAGGGCCCGAACCTGGGTAAACATCGTGTCCCCTGTTACCATGGACCTTAGACGCACAGTTCGGGACCCCCTACCCAAGGTCCGCTGGTTTTGACACCGACACTACCCTCTCAGCCTGTGTTGTGGCCTCGGCCAAATATCATCACCCTCGACGAGGCTCTTTTTTAGATCCACCAACATCATGTGCTTGGATCGATTTCAGCCACACCTCCAGCAGTCGAACCCCAACCCATAGTGTTGTCGGACGATGAAGATGGAGATTGGTTCAATCTTCGTCCTCCGGGAGAGCCCCAGCAAGGCCAGTCCTCTGCATGACCTCTGTCACGCAGTGATGTGATTCTGCGAGTAGGCCAGTCAGCATGTTCATCCTCGATATGAGTATAGAACCATGTATCCCGGAGCGAGTAGTCTTGTTTAGCACGTTGAGCTTTCGTGCTTTGTTGTATGTTGTAATCCGTATGCCGTGTGTGTTTTCGTGCTTGTTTTTGTTTGTCTCTTTGTCAAGCAGAGATGTTTGACGGGGTTGGCAATGTGTTGCTAACAAGATTTTAATCAGTACGACACATACACTAAATACAACATTGGCTCGTCCCGAGTCTTTAATAAAATAAGCGCTGGTGTAGGTATATGTACGCCAGGATTACATATACCCACTAGCATTAAAACACCTTAGAATGATTTGTCTGCTGTGTTTTCATTGCATGTTTGTTGCATTGGTCTGTTTGTTAGTTTGTTTGTACTACATACTGCACGCATACCCGGTTCACCGACGAGTACATTCAGGCAGTACTCGGGGGAATGCAAAGTCACACATCCATCTCTATCTGTGCATACCCCGTGTGCCGGATTTTCAATCCAGAGCCTTGCAGAGGCATTTCCGTCTGGCAATTCCTCCTCTCTAGTTCTTTTTCCCGATTTCATTTCCGGAGGAACACTGCCAATTTTATTTCATTCGATCCAGTACATCTACCTCGATACAGATTTCAACTCCAATTCTACCTCGACACCTACTTTTTCGTGGAGCAATCCGCGAATTTTTCCTCGTACACCAGTGTGCTTCCTGAGCTGGCGCAGTCACCTCGCCCGCATCCGAACCTCACCACCCCACCGTCACTGCCTTGCGTGGCGCAGCTGAGTGACCACCACCGTTCCACTGCAGCACGCGATTACTCCGCCGGTGCAAAGCGACGGAGGATCAAGCATGGCGAAGGACCACGCAGTGCACCATCTTCTCCCGCATCTCGAGCCACCGCACCTAGCCGCGTGTTGTCCCAAACCCGATCATTCCTGATGAGAATCAGCAGGAGGATCGACGAGCCGATCAGCGTGCCCAGCATCGCCGCGAGAAACAACCGCAACGCCACCAAGAACACCTCCTCACCGAAGGAGCTCAGCTCGATCTCGCCCAAACCGAAGAGGTATTAGAGCGGCATTGTGTTTGTGCCTTGGGGGAGAGCCGCGCTACCGTCCTTTATAGCCAAACCCCGGTGTACGGTGAGAGAGGTCCAAGAAAACCACTCGTTGCCCGATCACCGGCGTCCAGGAGGCGAATCCACGAGCAGTGCCGACAAGGTGCTGGCGCGCGACGTGCACAACAAAAAAAAGACACATCCGTGACATTTTGGGCCGAACAAATTTTTTTCTGTCATACATATGACACTTCTATGTCGATAATTGTGAGAAAACCCGGTACCATCATAGATGTGGTGGGCTCCTACTTCTATGACAAAAAAATCATGACAGAAAATGGGCTTTTCGTCCTGGGTGGGCCGGAGATGCAGCTGTATGACATTCTTTGGGCCGTCCATGACGGAAAAAACCATGGTAGAAGCGAGGGGGAGGAATATTTTGGGGAGTTGCCGGTTACGGTGGGAGGTCGGGGGCCGAGCGATGCGCGTTTCTCTCGTACACGTACGCGAGTGTGTGCGAGGCGTTGGCTCTAACTGAACCCGAGCGAGGTGTTGGGCTCTAATCGAACCCGAGCGAGTGTAATCAGAGGCTACGCGTTATCGAACCCGAAGCGCCGATCGATGGCTGTTAATCGAACCCGATGGAGCGATTCTTCGCCATCGCTGCTAATCAAGCCGATCGATTGGATGAACAGTGAGCTTTGCGGGGGGGGTGGGGGTTTGGATGAACAGTGAGCGGTTGCGTTGCCTGGATGAACAGGACCCGTGGTGTGGAGTCTTTGGATGAACAGTAGACGATGGAGGGGTGGCCGTGGAGGGGTGGTTGAACAGGACCCCGTGGTGTGGAGGGCTGGATGAACAGTAGATGGTGGAGGGGTGCCTGTGGAGGGGTGGTTGAACAGTAGCCGGTAGAGTAGCGCGCGGTGGAGGCTGGATGAACAGGAGCCTGTGGAGGCTGGAGGAGGTCGACGGTGGAGATGAACAGTATCCCGTGAAGTCCCGTTTTGCGTTACGCCACACCCCTCTCGATGAACAGGACCCCCGTTTCGACCGTAGCGCTCCAACACAAGTCCGTTTCGTCCGTTTTGCGGTACGCCACACCCCTCCCGATCAACAGGACCCCCGTTTCGACCGTAGGAGGTCCGTTTCCTCCGTTGTGCGGTACGCCACACCCCTCCCGATCAACAGGACCCCCGTTTTGACCGTAGGAGGTCCGTTTCCTCCATTTTGCGGTACGCCACACCCCTCCCGATCAACAGGACCCCGTTCCGAATGTAGGAGGTCCGTTTCCTCCATTGTGCGGTACACCAGGCCTCGTTTCCATCGCCTATTCCGTCCAAGCCCTCTCGATGAACACGACCACGCATTCCGCTGCGACCCAGCCGGTTGGCTCCCCATGAACACGACGACGCTGTTTCTCCGTTTCGACCTAGCCATGTACGTATGCGCGAGTAGGCATTCGAGACCCCGCGCCGTATGTACACATACGTGGCCGTATTTTCTTTCTTGCACCCTGGCCGCTATACGTACATGTACATGCTACGTGCGCGCCTCTACTACGACACGTGCGCGCCTCTACATCGACCAGTATATATGTACGTACATGTTCGCGACTGCACGATTAACGCTATGTACGCTTCGACCAGGTGGGTCCCGACTATCAGGCACTTCCTTGCCTGCGAAGATGTAGCTGGTGGGTCCCAGCAGTCAGGGGGCGAAGCGTTTGTTTTTTTTGCCCGGACGCACTTCCTTGCGTGCGAAGATGTAGCTGGTGGGTCCCAGCAGTCATGAGGGAAACGTTTTTTCGTGAAATACGATTGCCCGTCTGTTGGGTCCCTGCTGTCAGGTGGAGGAATAATTATTTTGCGCGTAATAAGGAGGCACTTCCTTGCGGCCGCCGTGGACCCAGCTGTTAGCCTCTCCACGCACAGTACTCTTCCGATGGAAGTCGGTTGTTGACCACATTGACCACGCCGCACCGAGAGCACCACGGCGGTGGACGACGGCGAGGCCTAGGAAGGGGACGACGCGTAGCTGGGGAAGACGCAATTGATGGATGGCCACGCCAAGTGGAGTACGAGGGTGAGGCTGCCGCCGCCAGCAGAATAACAGGGGTGTAGGTGAGTAGAGGGATGGCCCGCCAGCGGTGGGAGTAGTAGGGCGATGAGGCCTCCGCCGCATCGCAGCCGCCACGGAGGCAGGGAGCACGAGGCACGACCGGTCTTTGGTTTGGGCGGCCGGAGCAAGAAGACCAGAGGTTGAAGAAGCACTACGGCCGTTGGATGGACATCGTACGGTCACTGGAGCTAGAATCATGCATATTGACTAAGTTGACAAAGCCATCCGTCCCCGTCAACTTAGTAGGCCCACAAGTCAGCCTGTCACTATACTAGGTCCCAGCTAACAGGCGGAGTATTCATTTTTTGTGCGTAATAAGGAGGCACTTCCTTGCGTGCGAAGATAGCTGGTGGGTCCGACATGTCAGCGGGGGGCACGGTTTTTTCGTGAAATACAGAGGCCCTTCCGGTGGGTCCCAGATGTCAGGTGGAGGAATAATTATTTTGCGCGTAATAAGGAGGCACTTCCTTGCTGCGGCCGTGGACCCAACTGTCAGCCTCTCCACGTACAGTCCACGTCTGATGGAAGCCGTTCCTTGACCACGTTCACCATGCCATGCCAGAGCACCAGGGCGATGGACGACGGCGAGGCCTAGGAAGGGAACGACAAGGAGGCAGGGAAGACTCGGCAGTTGTTTCCCACGTGGAGGGGAGTACGACTGTACGAGGGTTTACTGGTTCGTCTGCCCTCGCCGAAGAATAACAGGTGGTGTGGGTGAGTAGAGGGATGGCTAGGCCAGCGATGTGAGTACGGTGGGGCGGTGAGGTCTGCGCAGCAGCACAGCCGGCCGCGGGGAGGAGGGAGCAGGCAGTCCCGCCGGCGCTTGTTTGAGCGGCTGGAGCGTGAAGAGCAGAGATTGAAGAAGCACGACGGCCGTTGGATGGACATCGTACGGTCACTGGAGCTAGAATCGTTCATATTGACTAAGTTGACAAAGCCCGCAATCCCCGTCAACTTAGTAGGCCCACAAGTCAGCCTCCCACCATGGTGGGTTCCAGCTAGCAGGGAGAGTATTCATTTTTCTGTGCGTAATAAGGAGGCACTTCCGGTGGGTCTGAGCTGACAGCGGGGGGACATTTTTTTCAAGAAATACGGTGGTCTTTCCGGTGGGTCCCAACAGTCAGGGGCAAACTTTTTTTTCCGCAAAATACGGTGGCCCCTCCGGTGGGTCACAGCAGTCAGGGGGGAAACATTTTTTCCGTGAAATACCGGTGGCCCGTCCGGTGGGTCCCTGCTGTCAGGTGGAGGAATAATTATTTTGCACGTAATAAGGAGGCACTTCCTTGCGGCTGCCTTGGACCCAGCTGTCAGCCTCTCCATGTACAGTACTCTTCCGATGGAAGTCGGTCGTTGACCACATTGACCACGCCACGCCGAGAGCACCAGGGCGGTGGACGACGGCGAGGCCTAGGAAGGGGACGACACGGAGCCAGGGAAGATGTGGCAGTGGATGCCCACGCGGAGAGGAGTACGAGGGTTCACTGGTTCAGCTGCGGTGTGAGGCTGCCTTCGCCGCAGAATAACAGGGGGAGTGGGTGAGTGGAGGGATGGCCTGGCCAGCGGTGGGAGTGGTATGGGGCGGTGAGGCCTCGGCGGCAAAGACAGCCGGCCACGGGAGGCAGGAGCATGTGGCACGACCGGCGCTGCTTTGGGCGGCTGGGGCAAGAAGACCAGAGGTTGAAGAAGCACTACGGCCGTTGGATGGACATCGTTGACCATGCCGCGCCGAGAGCACCAGGGCGGTGGACGACGGCGAGGCCTAGGAAGGGAACGACACAGAGCCGGCGAAGACACGGCAGTGGCTGCCCACGCGGTGGAGAGTACGAGGGTTGACTGGTTCGGCTGCCGTCGCCGGAAAATAACAGGAGTTGTGTTTGAGTAGAGGGATAGACAGGCCAGGGATGCGAGTATGATGGGGCCGTGAGGCCTGCCAGCAAGACCGCCGCCACGGGAGGTGGGAGCATGCGGTTCCGATGGCGCTGGTTTGGGCGGCTGGGGCAGGAAGATCAGAAACTGAAGAAGCACGATGGCCGTTAGATTGATATCTAAGGTCTGACGCTGGTAGAGTCGATTGTTGACTTAGTTTATTTTTTAAGAAACCTTGTGTAGGCCCACAAGTCAGCCTCCAAATCTGTGGCAGACAACATAAAACCCATTTGCTATTTTTTATAATTTGCAGCCCATTTGCTATTTTTTATAATTTGCAGCCCATTTGCTATTTTTTATAATTTGCAGCCCATTTGCTAATTCTTAAGTAATTTATTACAACCTATTTTCTGCCCAGGACCACGGTCCAAAAGTTCAACCTTATTTTGCATATTTCGGTGGAGTCCAAACTGTTGTAATCCCAAAATGATAAACATTTTTTAAGAACTTATTGATTTTCCAAAAAAAAACGTTTTTTTGTAAGCAAATAAGACGTGGGACAATTGAGTTGGTTTAAGGGAAACCAGTGGTAAAAAATCAATACTGGGTGGGAAAAAACAACAAAAATAAGGATGTAAATATGAAAAGGAATTTTATGTGTTTTCAATATAATGATACGTGTATATGAACTAGTAAAACTATAGGTAGAGATTAGAAAACAGATGTAGGACATGCGTTTCAAGAGGAAAATAGAACTGGGCTGTGTGTTTGATTCAAGAAAAAACTGCTCGCGGATGTTGTAAGACAAAATATAACTAACGCTGGCGGCTAGAGGCCGATAGATACCACCGGATCTTTGTGCCCCGTTGTCGTCATGGGCTGGGCCTGTTAAAAACAAAACCAACCCTGGGCAGTCTACAGCCCAGTTGAAACTTGCTCGACCTGAAAAAACAATATACGTGCTCAATAAACGAGATAATTCTGCAAGCACAGACTGATAACTGGGATGCATCACAAATATTGTTTTTTTATCGTGATAATAAGTGCATGCACTTGTTTCGAAAAAACTGCAGAACTGGGAATTCGAACGGCGGGTGCTTATGCTACCCATCAAATAAAAATCAGGTGCCTGAGAATTCGTTTCAAAACAAATGATTCAGCTTTATATCCACGTTGACCCTCGGCATGATGGTTGGAAGCAAATGCAAGTTCATACCAAAAGGTCGTTAACAACAATACCAACTTGCGGACGACAACGTAGTACAACTACCAATACCAAGCTAACTTATAATATTTTTACTCCTGGCCCTAGTGTTCGTCTGGTAGAAAATCTTGCAGAGGACCAGCTCCGCTCCTTCTCTTGCTCCAGGTCCCCGAGGTGGTACTGGTGCATCACCCAGCTTGGTCCTCTGCTGGTCGAAGTTCTTGTTGGTGTGCAGCACCGTAACCTTTTGTTGCCCGTCACGGCCGTTGACCATCACCGGCAAGGTATTGCCGGTCTTGTGCCACATCGCGTGCATGCCGCAATCCGATCAGTATCTTGCGACGTCCACGTGCTCCCTTTTGAACGCCTCGAATTATACCGAAGAAATGCTTCCTTAGGCCACTCGATGTGATACTGCAGATTGTGGAATACAGGTTTTAGTGTACCTAGTTGGCATTTTCATAACATCTTTGGTATGTTGCAGTCACTTGTTTCACTTTTTATTAACTGTCAAATTGTAATTGCTTCACCAGGTCTGCGTCTAAAAAGAAAAATAGAGCTATAAAGAAAGGAATATGTTTGTGCAAGTAGACGGCCGATCGGTGTCTTACCTGGAAGTTTCTCATGTTGGGTGTAGCATATGCCGTGCTTTCGGCCGTCGATGGTTGGCATGAACAAATCGATGAGAGACTGAAATCTGTATTGTCAAGACTCACTTTGGCCTCAAGGTTCTCGATCAGCTCTGATCCATGGGATCGAACTTGATGCCAGCAAAGACCGACCAATTCTTCTTTGACTTGCATCGGTAATTCCGGTTATATGGTACTCAATGTATGATCAATCGACTGTTTTAAGTGAATGATGAAAGATTTGACGGATAAGTGGTACTCCAAATCTGAAGTCCGTAATACCCGAACACGCCATGAGGGATTCTTGTGTCACCTCACGCCAGCTGCGTGTTGTCACGTCAATTCAATGTGTGGACATGATGAATAATTTGATCGACGTATACTAGTATCGCTCTTTGTATTTCTTACTAGTCTTATTGAGTGTCACAATTTATACATAGGTTTAACTAACAAGTACGCACTTGAAGCCTAACTGATATATATATATATATATATATATATATATATATATATATATATAGACACACACACACATACATAAACACTATTCTGATCACGGGATCAGAATAATATTCTGATCACAACCTGAACTGCCCGAGTAACGGGCCTGAACTTCCCTCTGTACGAACCCGACCTTCGGGCTATCTTCGCAACCGTGCCTTCTACTGCGAGTTTTTCTGATCATTCGTGTTGTTGGCGATGTAAGTGTAATGTTTACACGGTTTTTAGAATCTAAATGCTTGTTTTGATTAGGAATCTAGCTCTTTGGCGGATGTGCTCTCGGGCGGTGATGAACATGGGTCTGTCACAAGTGTTTTGCATGTACTGGATGTTCTAGGATCTATAACAGGATGAAAATTGGGTTTAGGTACGAGTTTACTTCATGATTTGTTGTTATTTTCGAACGAATTCGATTTGGTGTTCCGCCACATCTGTTCTTCGTCTGCGGGATTGGTTTCGGCCGCTGTTGTAGATTTGTAGGGTTTCTGTTCAAATTGGGTGTGGATTGGTGTGCATCAGTGTGACAGAATGCTGCCCATGTTGTTAATTTGATTATTCGGCCTCATACAAATCGAAATCCGGCGATTGGATCTTCTGCCTCCCGCCGTGGTTTTTTGTTCGAGCGACAATATGATGTGGATCATTTTCTTATTTATCTGGAGCCTGATGACGTTCAAAATGGTGGTTGAATCCTTCCCGTTTTGTTAATTCGATTTTGGCTGGCTCATTCATTCCGAATTTGCGGATTGCACTTTCCGCCTCCCGTCGTGGTTCGTTGTTCGAGCGCACTGATTGTTGATGGCGGATCTTTTTTGGATGTTTTATCTGGAGTATGACGACGTTCGAAATGGCTGTTGACGTGTCGGAATTGACCCAAATGATTAAATCTAGGAACCAAATTTAATCGGGGTTGTTGTTTCAATCAATTTTCGTTCTGTTGTACAAGCTGGACTGCTAGAACTTCCGCACCTGAACTTCTGCGTTCTAGGTATATGCTGGACTTCAGTTGATGTTTGTTGTTTTTGATAATCACTATCTTCAGAAGATGCTGGACTTCTTTCTAATTAATGGTTGAACTTCTGTGTTTCCAGATTGCATCCAATATGTTACAAGGCGAAGGTGCATGGTGCTATATATTTTCTTATTTTCGTTTTTTTATTTTAGTTCCTGAGATGTTATTTTTAAAGTTTGTCTCGTGGGCAATCATTTTGATTAGTCCAAGTATGAATGCACTTTTTTTCCAGATCATCTAACGGTTGTTGTACAAGCTGGACTTCTGTACTGTTCATACATGAACTTCTATTTTCGTTCTTTCAATGTAATGGGAAGCATGCCCCTCTGTACTTCTTTCTGTTTTTATGTTATTTTTCGTACTTTTGCATTGCTTTCGGATTTTTTTGATAGACCCATGAGCAACCATGTAATTTTCCTACGGATATGCGTATATTTCTTATATTTTTCTAGTATGTTTTCATACTTATAGTATTTGTTTGGTCTTCAGTTAGTAACTATCCCGAACTTCTGTATGCTAATTGTTTTTATAATGGTAATTTTGAGGTTTTGCCAAAGCCTCGAACTACTTCTTTTTGTTTCTTTATGGCTTATTTATTGTTATTGATTTACTTCTTTTATTATAGTACTTGTACTTCTGTTCCTTATTTTTTGAACTTCTTTTATCTTGGTTTTTAGGGGCATATTTATGTATGTATGCTTCTTCCTTTAGTAGTTTATTTTGCCATCTATTTTTTGGTTTTGAGGATACCAGCTTTGCTGTTTTTGTGATCTTATCTCATAATAATAGATGCATTCAAATGGTGAATTTAAATTATATAGACATGTATATACAATTTTAGCTCATGGGGGGTAAAATCAGAATTTGGTGTGGCTTCAAGTCCCACGACAGACATGCATTAACTGGCCATCTCCGTTGCCACCACCTGTCAGAAATTTCCTCTCCCTCTGTCGCTCGCTCTGTCTTCCCTCTCCGTCGCTCCGCTGCCTCCTTCAACTGCTACTCCCCATGATTTCTCCGCCACTGTCCCGTGCGCTCCCGAGTGGAGTAACCGGCGCACTCCCCCGCTCCTATTACTCCCCCCGCCCCGCGCTCTCCCTCGCCCAGCCCGCGATCCTCTGCTCTAAAGCGAGGGCGGCAACTGCTTGCGCGTGGCGTTGTGGGGAGTGAAGAACCGACTGTGAATCCTGCTTGGAGAGTTACACACGCTGTGCCCCGCCCACTCCCCCCTAATGCGTGTATTCACTTTTGCCAGATCGGTGGAGGCCTGCACTGAGTGCTCTGTTTGCTCTCGTCCGCCTCCTATCCCCTTTTCCGATGGTTTGGTTGGACATTAGGTAGGGTTCTTGGTCGGTGTGGTGGTTGGAATGCACCTCTCCCGCTGCCGAGATTTGTTTGTGATATGCTTGTGTGTGGTTTTTCTTTTCCCCCTTTGTTGATTTTAGGAGTCAGGTACATGTCAGAGAGGTTGCGGTGTGGTTGTTGATGCTAGATCTGTTGTATCTAATGGCATTAGTGCTGTGGATTTGGAGGTATATATTATGTTTGGGACATTGTAGTTAGTTTCTGGATACGTTTTTTGTTGTGGTTGCCTATATGTGCTACTGTCTATTTCATACTTGTTGGTTCTAGTTGTTTGTAGTTGGTTCTCGTTGTTTGTAGGTGGTTCTAGTGTTTGAGTTAGTTCCCTTTTTTGCATTTTGTTGTATGTTTTTGCACTTGCTAACTATACGGAGTTAATCTTCTTTTGCTTCTGAGTTGTTCTAGTGTTTTGGGCATTCATCGAGGTGGTTGTGTTGTCATGGCTTCAAAATCATCTCCGGGTATCCTAATGGAGTTGTATTTTTTTAATAAATAGTAGTATTGTTATATGTGTCTGCCCATTTCTTCATTTGGTATTTATGTTGGACTGCCAGTCTTAGTAGTGTGAACTTCTAACAAGTTTTGTGTGTATGTATTTTTACACATAGGTTATGTGTGTGCCATTTCATATTTAAAGTGCATATCTTTGTTTTTTTTGTTGTTTTTGATTGTGATGAAAATTGGTTGAAGTTCCGTTTATGCACCTTTTGTTTTACTGCTTTGTTTTATATTGTTGAACTTCAGGAGATTAAACTTGTATGTAGTATCACCTCTGGTGTAGTGTTTTTTTATTTTTAGTATGTAATTTTTAGATTGTTTTGTTATGTTTACTGCTTTGTTAGTTATTGTTGAACTTCGTGGTATTGGACATTGAAGTAAAAGTAGAAGTCCCTTTTGTGTAGGATTGTGCATTAGAACTCAGCTGCCCTTTTTACTTGCATTTTTTGTAGTTGGTGATGAGTTGAATAGTTCTGAAAAAAATGCCTGCGATAAAGATGGAGTTTCAGAGGTTAATACTGATGCTCCAACATCTGATGCGGCTAAATCACCCATTATACCTTTGACTGTGATTGCTGAGGTTGCTTTGAGCCTTGAGAATTTTTCAAGCCTTGAGGATCTTGCTTCTGCAGCTCTTGCTTCACCGAGTATGTGAAACCCCTTTTCTTTTCAATTTTAAAGTTTTGAGCCATGTTTTTTAGCTTGTTCATGTTGTTTGTTTTTGTTATTTTCCTTACTTTTTTATTTTTTGCTTCGATTTTTCGAGTTCTTTGCAGATGTGTCCACAGAGGAGGAAGCTTTGAACACCATCAACTATGTTTTATCTGATTTGGGTTTATCGAAACCCTGGCCAGCCGAGGAGGGGGCTCCACAACAAAGGTTGTGATTCCGTTCAGGATCCTTTGTGCTCTCTTCAGATGTCAGAGACGCATTCGCAGTCTGTTGATGGCACTGAACCTGTCACACAACCCGAGGATGTGCCTCTTCAGCTTCTCTTGGAGGACCAACGTCAGAGGAAGAAGCGAGAAGATTTTGACAAGAAGAGGGCGCCCCGCCTTGAGAAATGTTCTGATGTTCTTGGATCTGTTCGTGCGGCTGAGCTCACTATTGAGGGAGACGTGCCGTGTGGTAGTGATGGCACTGTTGTCCCTGTTAAGAAGAAAATCAAGAAGACTGCTGCGAGGAAGCTAGTAGTTGGTGCAGTTACTCCTCGGAAGAGCCCACGTGTTTCAAGGCCTGCACAAGTTGTTGAAGATGAAGGGTTAGGCCTTTGTGGTATGCCACGCCGTAGTCCTCGTGTGCTTGCCACTGCCGCGCCTACACCTTCTCCGCTTGGTGCTGGTGCATCTGGTAAGGGGAAGAAATGCGGTGTGAAGCGCAAGGTTCCACCTGCAAAGGTCAACAAGGGTGCGAAGAAGCGTTCTCGTGTTAACCCAGAAGACAAGGATGATGATGATTTCAATGTTGTTGATGAGGACGACGTCGACGATGCAGCTGCTGCTAATCAGGTATTAATGCCCCATGTTTACTGTTTTTTAGAGCATTTGCCGCTATTTTGCTATAGTTTTATTTTGTTTTTATCACTCCCTTGGCGTACATAGGTGACCTTCTGCTCCATCTCCATATAGACGAATAAATTAGCCGATGTGCTTTGCTTTTACGGTATTACTGCCTTTGTGTACATAGTTGGACTTCTGGGTATATACATGAACAAATTAGCTTAATTGTTTTGGAATACATGTTTGATTACTGCCTTAGTGTATATGGTTGAACTTACGCTCTTTTAAATTTCCATCATTTTTGAAAGCATGTTAAGTAGTGTTCATACATTGTTGTAACGCCTTTGTTGACATAGTTGGACTTCGAGATATATGTTTGATTACTGCTTTTGCATACATGGTTGAACTTCTGCTTTGTATATTTTCAAGAATTTGAAAGCATGTTAACTTCTGGTCATACATGGTTGTATTGCCTATGTGACATAGCTGGACTTCTGGTATTTATTTCTTATTACTGCCTTGTTGTGCATGGTTGAACTTCTTCTGTGTAAATTTCCAACGTTTTGTTAGCATGTTAACTTCTGGTCATACATGGCTCATCGCCTATTTAGACATAGGTGGACTTCTGAAATGTCTTGAGTTTGTAATTTTGTAGGCACTAGTGGAATTTTGGTGTAGCTTGTGTATCTCATCGTGTATCTCATTCTTTCCAGTATCAGCTTGTGAAGCGGCCTGAGAGGAGGAAGAGAGGATGCAAAGCGCCTGAAGAAGCTGGCCAAGGAGGAGGTGAGGCGAAACATTTTAACAAGACAGTTCGCTGCTCACTTGGAGAGGTGAAGACGTGTGCGAAAATGCTACAGCCTAGGCACAAGACGAGGGTTACCAAGGCTGGTTTTGGTTGTGTGTTTGACCTGAAGGTTGATTCCAACATTTCTCGCCCTTTGATGGGCAACATCTACATGAGGATTGACGCTGCAACCATGGTTCTCGGATATGGGAGAGGCGAACAAGGTTCTCACAGATTACAAGTGATGCTATTCACCATCTGCTTGGATTCCCTCAAGGTAATCGTACCCTCCTAGGCCTTGAATGATGGGTTTGATGACACCGTTATGAGGTTGAAGGGCAAGCTTTGGGTACGCTTAGGAGTGACGGCATCAAGACAAAGGATCCATGGAATATCCTCACGATCTTGTGAAGGATGAGACGAAGGATGATCTTGCTCTTCGTGTGTTTTACCTGATTGTTTTCATGAAGGTGGTTATCCTCGAACGCCTACACGAGTGTCTGTGGAGGCAAAGAATGGTCGAGAATCTTGTGTTTGAGGATATGGCGATATGGACTATCGCCGGTTGGTTGTTGATGACCTTGAAGTCTTTGTTATTAGGTATCAGCAAGGTACTAGCAGAGGAAAATCTATCACAGGTTGTGCCATCGCGCCGCTTCTTATGTACCTGGACTGCCTTATCATTGGCAAGACGCCTAATGTTGACTTGAGGACGCCTCGCATCAATTACATGGATCAAGCTAAGCTTCTTGAGCTCGCTGCGGCTGACTTGGTCAGGAAAGGTGATGACGACCCAGCCAACCGGGTGTTTGGGAGACTACCGTGAGTGTTTCTTCTTTTACGTGTAGTTAGCAAAGTGCCTTTTGTGTGCATGGTTGAACTTCGCTATGTACATAGATGACCTTTCCGGTTCATATAGATGATGGTAAATTAGCTTAACTGCTATGGCTTATATGGCACTAATGCCTTTATGTACATATGTGAACTTCGGATATATTCATATGAAATAATCTAAACTTTTGTTGTTACACATGCATGGTTGAACTTCGCTTTTAATTTTCCAACATTCTTGAAAGCATGTTAACTAGTGTTCATACATGGTTGTACTGCCTATGTAGACATAGTTGGACTTCTGAGATACATGTTTGATTACTGCCTTGGTATGCATGGTTGAACTTCCGCTTTTTAAATTTCCAACATTCTTGAAACTAGTGTTCATACATGGTTGTACTGCCTATGTAGACATAGTTGGACTTCTGAGATACATGTTTGATTACTGCCTTGGTATGCATGGTTGAACTTCCGCTTTTTAAATTTCCAACATTCTTGAAACTAGTGTTCATACATGGTTGTACTGCCTATGTAGACATAGTTGGACTTCTGAGATACATGTTTGATTACTGCCTTGGTATGCATGGTTGAACTTCGCTTTTAAATTTCCAACATTCTTGAAACTAGTGTTCATACATGGTTGTACCGCCTATGTAGACATAGTTGGACTTCTGAGATACATGTTTGATTACTGCCTTGGTATGCATGGTTGAACTTCCGCTTTTTAAATTTCCAACATTCTTGAAACTAGTGTTCATACATGGTTGTACTGCCTATGTAGACATAGTTGGACTTCTGAAATGTACTGTGTGTGTAGGCATTATTGGATTTTTTGGTGTAGTTTTGTGTAGACATAACTTGAACTTCCGACATCTTCTCAGTATTTACGCTTCGATGTTCTTTTCATTTGTTATGTGACGTGTTGATTTTAGTTTTCATATATGCAAAGTGGAAGACACAGTGAGGTTGTGTTCTTTAGGGTCATTGAGCATACTGTTCTTACTATGCCTCGTCTTTGCCGGCCTAGGTAGTGGAAGTTCTCCGAGATTTGAATTCTCATGGGATGTTAACACCGGTGCCCCTCAGTAGATCCGTGGAGGTTCTTTCCGCCTGTGTGAGTGCTGCAGGTGGTGTTTCTTCCGATAGTCTGTTCGATTCCGCGAATATTTCCCTTTCTAGGATTGATGGACTTCTGGAAACTGTTTGTGGGGAGATGGCCCGTGTTCCGACAACGGTTGAGCGCCTTAGTCACGTGATCGGTATTCTTCCTCCTGGCCACGGTTTTGATTCTGAGTCATCGAAGGAGATATTGTCGATTGAAGCTAAATATCTTGCCGAGCTTCGTGAGAGTACTTCCCACCTCCGGGCTAGTTTTGTGTTGTTCAAGGAAATGCAGGACGCCCGGTGCAAGGCTTATGAAGATGAGGCGAGTGTTGTTGTGAGAGAGATTCAGGCGTGACCCGTTCATTTGGGTCGTGAAGGAGGCCATGTGGAGCGCATCAAGAGGTTTGTTTATGTTGGCTTTTGATATTTCTTTTTGCAATAGTGTTCATTGTTAGCTTTGAGTTATTACTGTTATGCGCTATGTATGACCTTCTCTGTTTATAGGACCTGAACTTCAAGTGCTTCAGCACCTGAACTTCTATGATTTTTGATGACTGGCCCTTTTTTGTTACTTATTGTATCTTATGGTAGTTTGGTATGTTATCTGCTATGTTTACTGTATTTTGGACTTCCATGATGTGTCAGTTGTGATAGCTGACCTTCTCTGATTATGCAACGTGAACTTCTGCTGATTAGGTATTTGTTTTCTACATGATTATTTTCTAGTATTTTTTCTTTTTGGTACTAGTATTTTCTTAGGTGACCTTCTCTACTTATAGGACATGAACTTCAAGTACTTATGCACTTGAACTTCTATGACTTTTTGATGACTTTCCCTTTTTGTCTTCTTTTGCATCTTAGTGGTAGTTTGATATCTGGTCTACTATGTTTACTGTATTTGGACTTCCATTATGTGCCAATTTGTGATACCTGGCCTTCTCTGATTATGTAACGTGAACTTTTTGCTGATTATGTATTTGTTTTGTACATGATTATTTTTCTAGGCTGTTGATGATGGTGTTGGGGTTAGGGAGGATGTTTTACCTATGCATGAAGATGATCCTGTGCATGAAGCTGCCCCTGTGCATGATCCTTGCCCCTCTAGTGATGTATTAGTTGATGAGGTTCATGGCAGTGAAAATAAGGTACCATTTTTTCTTGTCCATTTGTCTTGTTGCCCCTGAGACGGACTTGCTGTCCCTGTGCATGAGGTTCAGTCAGCCCTTTGTAATGACTTTTTGTTTCTTTTTGGAGCAGCAGAATGAAGATGTTAGTGTTGCTCCAGAGAAGGCTGCAGACATGTCCGTCTCAGGCACCGGCTGCTCCGACGGGGTGGTCCTGACTGAACCTCAGTCGTCCGTTGGCGCTGAGGTTTCTGATGCTGAGCAGGGCAAGACAACTGGAGACATTATTTTGGAGAAAGATCATGTTGAGTCTGCTGTACAAACTGGTGGTAGTACTGCTGCAAGCCCGGAGAAGTATCCTGCAGCTGATCCATCAGCTGATGTTGATGTTGTACAAACTGGTGGTAGTACTGCTGCAAGCCCGGAGAAGTCTCCTGCAGCAGAGCCATCAGTTGATGTTGATGCTGCACAGGCACAACCAAATGTTTTTCTTGTTTCAGATTCTCCGGTTGCTACAGCTGCTGCTGGTGTCCTTCCCGACGACGCTGCAACGTCTACCGAAGACGACGATGAAGATACCGAAAGCGATACCTATGGAGAGGAGGTTGATCATTCCAGTGCTGCCACTGGTCTAGGCAAGGATCCATGAAGAGAGGAGCATGCTTCTCTCTTCTTTCCCCATCCCTCCTCTCTTTGTTGTTTGGTTTTTAGTCCATGATATCCCCTGTGAACTGCCTGTGTGGTCTATGTTGAACTTCTGGTTTTGTTGTTTGTCGTGTGGGTTGTAAAGAATGTTAAGTGAACCTGTTTTTCTATGTGGGTGGAGGTTCGTAATGCATGTGTTGTGATGTCTATGATGCGTGGTTTTATCCTTTCCGATGTAGCAAATTGAGATGTTCTTATGTTTTGAATGTTTGTGCTTGAATGTTGGTCTTAATTGATAACTGTCGTGAATCTATGTGTTTTGAGTGTTGCTGTTAATTGCTATTTTCTTTTTGGTGAGCAGATAGCAACCTTGCTGTCGTCCGAAAGAAGGTTGATGACTTTTATTACATTGTAACTAGGCTTAGGAATGATCGTTCCAAGAGGTGAGTGCAGTTGCTCAATATTTACATCATCCATGTGCCCCCTGTGAATTGCTTGTGGTTTCTTACCTGAACTTCCCAACTCTATGTACCTGAACTTCTTTGTGTTTTTACTTCTCTGGTGCCGAACTTCTGGCATCGTTTGTACTGTACTACCTGTTGTGATATAGCTGAACTTCTGTGCTAACATGTGTTACGAACTTCCTGAGTTTCTTGATGCTGAACTTCTTTTACTTTCTGTTCGCTTGTTTTAGATCAATGATTATGTTCCAAAACAAGGAGTGTGAAGCTTCGCTGAAGATGTCGCAATATCTTTTGGTCCTCATGGAATGCTTCGGTCTAATGTGGCCGAGTGTGCACTCTACCGCTCACGCATGAAGTACCGTGGATCGACATAAACTCATCCTGCCATATTGGGTTTGTGTAAGTCAAGCATACAGTGATTTCTTTTCCTTTTTTTCCTTACCATCTTTTTAGTTAAAACTTGTTTGTCTCTTTTTTGTATTTTTTTCATATGTTGGTGTTGCCTGCATTATTATAGGACAAGATTTTCAGAGGCCAATTTGATTCCCGTGTGAGGAAGTACATGGCGAGTGGTCCAGATAGCATGGATGCACATGATTCCGTATGCAATATCTTGTTATTTGCCTCTCAGATAGTTTTGCGGTCACGATCCACTGTGTTAATATTTGTTTTTTTTCTTTTGTACAGTTCTGATATTAATTCTCATTTTTTTTAACGATTCGTGTGTTTATGATTGTTCAGGTTGTTTTCCCTACTTTTGACCCTTGTGAGGTTCCTGCTTCCATGGGTGGTGTCGGCCATTGGGTGTCGGTATTACTTGACCTGAAGAATTCAAGGTTCCAGCTTCTCGATTCCTACTATGGACCAAAAGATGAATGTGCTGATACGCTGTTTGGCGGATGACCGACAACATCAAGAGGCTTTGGAAGGATGCCAAAGAACGATAGGGAGACACCCTTCTACCCTCTTACCATCGACAATTTCCCTCCGGATTGGACCGATGTCCCCAAAGAGCAAAACAAGTATGAGTTCCACTTTTTCTCTTTATCACATCTCGCTTATCTCGTAGTTGTACTTCACCGCGACGTGTTTAATTCGCTGGCTTTCTTTTTCCGTTCTAACACCGTTCTTTTTACTGCTTTGATGGCGACGATCGCGGATTCTTCATGCTTACGAATGTTAATTCGTATCATGACGGGTTCTTGCAAATTATTCCCATGAGAATATCGAGGATATCAGGAAGACGTGGCTGTACTCAATCGCTTCTTCTAACCTGTTTGAGACAGACTTCCTATCTCTGTTTGGCTACTACACATGTAAGTATTTTGGAAGTTGGACTGCTTACCTGCACTGCATCTTTCATTTTACCTGAACTTCATATTTTTTTCTCTCAAACTTGGACTTCTGCTTGAGATCTGGCTGGGCTGCTGGTTTCGGAAGGAGAGGAGCATTTTCTTTGTACATGAACTTCATTTCTATCTTTTTTTAATTTTGTATGTGTGTTTGGTTTCAGTAATTTCTGTCCTTCCATTTCTTAAATGGAAATGAGCATTCTTTTTTTCTAATTGAACTTTCAGATATGATGCCTTTCTATGGTTTTTGTTAGCTGTAGTTTAATGATTTTGAGTTCATCGGTTTATCCTGAACTGTGCCTCTAGTTGTGCCTGAACTTCATTTGTTTTTTTACTACAACTAATTTTTTTAGGTCAGCTTGAGTAGTAATCATGTCATGTTTTATTAGTTGGACTGCACATTGTGATGTTCCTGAACTTTAGTTTGTTTTCTAATGGTGATGTTTTCTCTTCTTTTTTTCTTTGACAGTGGATCCGTTGGAGTTGACCGATTACCACTACTCATTCCTCGGGTCAGGAATACCAAATTTAGGGAGGAACCGATGAGTACAACTCCGATAGAAGATGATAGACCTCGACCCTCATTCCTTCCAAGTTGGGGGCAGGTGGCGGTATTCGTGGTACTCCAAAACCCCATGCTACAGGAAGGTCGATGCAAATAAGCAGCCAAGGTAAGTGATTTCGTCCGATGATGATTTTGAGAAGATTGCTTACCAAGAGTGCTAAACGTCTTCTTGGAACTATTCTTTGGTAGAGGTGGGAAGAATCTTTGTGATGACCAGGAGGAAACCGGCAGCTTGAGTCTGGGAACATAACTACCTCCAAGCGAGCATCAAGATTGCCTTTGAAGTGGCGTTCTCCTGCCCCTCCCCTGAAAAAATATAGTTACCCTCATCTATCCGAGGCCCGGAAGTTGAAACAGTATGTGCTGAGTAAAGAAGGTCTGGAGAAGTATTCTGGGTGAGTTACCCTCTTTCACTCGTTCCCTTGCCTTGGAGTTGATGAGTCTGAACTTCTCTTGTTGTATTGTATGAACTGCGAATGTTATAGTATATGAACTTCTGTTTTATGTCTCCTCTTGCCTTTTGAGTTATAGTGTCTTGACTTTTATTTTTGTTGTTGTATCTGAACTTCTAATATATTTTTTACCATCCTTTTGTATTCTACAGTACAAGCTACTGCATGTTTACCATCCCTGGGAATGTGATTGACCTCACAGGAGATTTCCTTTATAGGCTTTTCGGTGATGGGCAGCAGATGGAAGGAGACATAATGGATTATCTCATAACTTTGTGGAAGGATAACCCGGAGACCTCTGAGATATTCTCTAATCCTGACAGGGTTGTACTTAGTCCCTACTTCATACAGGTTTTAGTTCTTTGCACCCCTATCTCGTTTTTTCCGCCTTAGTTTTGTTGTAGTGGCATCTGGGAGGTGTTTTAATTGTGTTTTTGGTGAATGCACAGTACTGCCTGGAGTATGATTTCTTCTCATAGCAGTTCCAAAGTTTGATGCAAAAAAATCTCATGGTGTCCTCCCAATGTTTGTTCACAAGGAAGAAGACCTTCTTAATGCAAAGCTGGTTAGTTTTTCATAACTCTTGCTTTTTTTATTTCACGTGCATCCTTTTGCTGAGTTTGTCAATAAGTTTTTGTTCATGACGTTTATTCAGTACATATGCTTTATAGTTTGTGTTCACGGGTCCTTTGATTCTTGGCAGGTTTTATTGATTCTATTCAAGCCAATTGGCACAATGGCGCACTACAGTGTGTACGTGGTGAATAGATATCGTGGCAGCATTGACATCCTTGATTCACTTTCTTACGATAATATGGAAATGTCGCGATCGAGTTACCATGGGGATTGCCAAAATATCGTGAGTGTTTCTTAGCCTGATCCTCCTTTAACATTCTCTTGTTTGACATGGAGATTATTATGCCTTTTGTTGACAAAATATGTTGCTGTCTCTGTTTTGGTAATACTGCTTGAACTGACTATCTTTTAGAAGTTGAACTTCTGCTAGTTTGTTCAGGTGGATCTTATGCGAGTGTCGTTTTTTTATGTACCTGAACTTAACTATTTTGGTTAACATGTTTTAGACTTCATCTAATTTTGTCATTTCCGCAGATAAAGAGATTTGTTGGGTTGCTCGAGGAGGTGTACGCAAGGCTGCGTACATAAGGCGAGCAAGCAGCCTTAATCGGGTGACTATTGCAAAGAGGTCGACTTTCATCGATGTTCAAGCGTAAGAGTATCGATTGTGGTTTCTTTGCCGTGAAGTTCAGCTCTTCGTTTGACGGCGCATTTAGATTGTTGAGGACTTTGATGATGTTGAAGTATGTTCATCTTTGTTCTTGTCTCACCATCCTTTGATTTTTCTTGTGTTTTTTGTCATGACGCCCTTCATACGTGATTTTAGATATGCGTTACTAAACCATCGTTTTCACCTTTCTTTTTGTTTGCAGGCTGCTTCAGATGACTGGAAGGCTGAGTTCATGCACACTCTGATTTTTAGCGAGAAGAATGAAGTCATGCGTTCAGAGCTCCCTAAAGAGATCCAGTCCTTTGGCCCGTGAATTCGAAGCATTCGTTTCATCGATAGCTTTGATTTCGCATGCATTTTTAGGTTTGGCAATGATTTGAACAATTCCGTAAAGATTTCAGTGTAAGAATGTTTTTAGTGATTTGTGTATCTACTATAGGTGAAGCACTACTACTTATGATGTTGTGGACAAATGCATTTGGTGTGAAGAATAATTTGGCTTTGTGAATTTCAATGTACTACGTCGTATTTTCAGTATACATGTGTTGAATGTTTTTGCCCCAACAGATGTACACGAACTTCGCCTCGGTTTTGGTTGAACCGCTTGATTTTTTGGTGTTGTTTATTATTGGGCCCCCAACATATGATTGTAGAATTGAACTACCGCTTTGAGATGTGGCTGGGCTGCTTTGTTTTCAGATGGAGAGGATATTACATGTTGTGTAATGTATTGGTTATTTTCAACCCAACCAATATGTACGCTTTTGCGTAGAATCTGTATTTTGTTTTTTTGTGCTTTTCAAGTGGGAATGTATTACTCATGTAAATTTGTGCATAGATATTGTTGACGTTTCTTTTATCTTTGTCGGCATTGTACATGAACTTCTGCACGTATCCAAGCAGGACCTGACATTTGAAACACATTGTCCTAGGCTAGGCTTCATAACCTTAGTTTATGCGGTGAAACTTTATTTTTTTAAGCTTATTCTTTTCCTACATCGATTTTACATTCCAGAACTTCTTCTGGTTGCGCTTTCATGGAATACAACACGAGCACTTGCTCTCATTTCAATCCAGGACTTCTGTAGTAATATTACTTGAACTTCATTCTGTATGTTTTTCACGTTTGTTCTTGCTTGCACATTCATGCAATACATCACCAGCCAATCTATTCCTGTCATAACATACCAGGACTTCTGCAGTAATATTACTTGGACTTCACAATGTATGTTTTTCATGTTTGTTTTTGCTTGCACTTTCATGCAATACATCACCAAAGACATCTATTATCGGCATAGCATACCGTGACTTTTGCAAGAATATTACTTGAACTTCACAAAGGTATTTTTTTCATGTTTGTTTTTTGTTTGCACTTTCATGCAATACATCATCAAGACATCTATTCCTCGCATAGCATACCGTGACTTCGCAGTAATATTACTTGAACTTCACGGTGTTTTTTTCAATTAAACACCGCTTGCACTTTCATGCAAGATATCATCAAAGACGCCCCGCCTTAACATACTGTGACTTCGCAAAGAATATTACTTGAACTTCACAGTGTTTTATTACCAGGGGGATGATGACATAATGTTCTAATTGTGTTAATTGACCTATTCTAACTGTTCATGAGCCTTGCGCTCCTCCTAGGCTTTGGTGGTAGAGGTTTTTGCTTGACATGTACCTCTTCCTCTTCATCGTCCTCTTCCTCTTCATCGTCGTCTTCCTCTTCCTCTTCGTCGTCGCATTCCACTTCCTCTTCCTCTTCATCTTCTTCTTCCTCTTCTCCGTCGTTGTCTTCATCTTCGTCTTCCTCTTCATCTTCCACCACCTTCTTGGTGTTGGCTCTAGGTCTTGTTTTCTGTTTCTTCTCTGGTATTTTGCTTGTCTTTTTCAAAGCATCTCAAGGCTTCGGGCATGTTCTTGCATTATGTGGTTCATACTCCTTGCATACGCTACAAAGCCTGCTGCTTGCTTTCCGTGGGTGTGGTCCCTTTTTTTGTTCCATAAATTTGGGCCGTTGTTTCTGAAATTTTGGTTGCTTGACCCCCTCAGCAATGTTTCCTTCCAAGAGTGTTGGGCAGGTCAGCTTGTTGTGTCCTGCAACCTGGTTGCACAAACTGCATTTCCTGTCCAAGTGGCACTCCGTTCTCATCGTGCACGACGACTCTTCCTGCAGGTGGTGCCTTTATTTGAGCTCTCTTGTCACTTTTCTTTGCTGCAGTAATTTTCTTCCTACCCTTTGTTTCATAATACAACGGCAATTTCATCGTCTCTTGCTGTTACTGCTCCACTGACTGGCCATCACCCTGCTTGTATTGGCTGGCTTCAGCGGCGGCGTTGAGGATTTCACCTGCATAATATTGAAGGTCATCTTCAATTGCAGCATCCTCTTCAGCCATCCTTTCGTCAGCATCCGCTTGATTTGCTGAATGTATTGCATCAAGCTCTTCCACAAGCCTTTTGAGAACATAGTATGCTCTGTCATATTGCTGGTCACATCTCATCGCTTTCTTGTTAACCATCAAATTGAGCTGCAGCAATATGTCTTGCTTCGATAGCCTTGCGCTGCCATCCAATGCCGTTGTGTTGTAGTCCCTTGTATCAAAAGCTGGTTGTGATCTTGCAGTCTTTGTGTACCGTTTGAGGATATACTTGTTTGGAAAATTTTCTGGCTTGAGGTAGTCAAGAATGTTCATGATGTGAAGGCAGAACAGGCCTGCATTTTTGTGATGAATGCAGAATGCATAGTTTGAGAGCCAGCAATGAGTTTCATAAATTTTGATATGATACCAGCAGTCTAGCTATTTAATGAGGTTTGCTCGTTCTCCTTCTGCATCCGAGTTTGTATGCAAGCATTGACCCGCCTAGCAAACTTGTGTAGGTTCTGGGTCCCCTTGACAAACCCTTTCTTTAGCACGTGGTTCATGCTCTCGCTTCGTTGTGTGGAAGTCATTCTAGCACACAAAATGTTTTTGTAATATGCTGAAATCCACATCTTCCTATCACTCCAGAGCTGCATCATCATCTGGTCGTTCTCAAGGTTGTACGTGTGCACGAGTTTAGCCCAGGCATCTTCAAACTCCGTTGGCATCGGGCCGATTTAATATAGCTGTGAACTCCTCTTTGAATGTTTTATACTTATTGTACAAAGAACGCGAGGTATTCCCTGTACTTCTTCATGATGTGCCAAAGGCATAGCTTGTGTACGGTGTTTGTAAATGATTGTGGTATAGCTTTCGCCATCGATGGGCATTGGTCTGCATGAATTAAAAAAATTAAAGTTGATTCTTCTTTTGTACTGGTGGTGAACTTATGTTGTACAAATACCTGAACTTCACATGCAGCAGTATGGTATCTAAGAATGTCACATATATTTTTTCTTTACAGCAGTGTTGCTGAACTTCTGAGGTATCGGTGCTTGAACTTCACAGTTAGTATTAGGACAAACTAGTAGTGTCGCAATCAAAATTTTTCTTAAAGCATTGTTGCTGAACTTCTGTGGTGGCAGTGCTTGAACTTCACATAAATAACTATATTTTTTCTGAACATGTTACATGTTTTCTTCTCTACATCTATCTGTCATTGAACTTCTATGATTCCTGCACTTGAACTTCACATTCATGACTAGTTTTTTCTAAACATGTGACAGATAATTTTGCTTCCTTCAACTGTTTAGTTGGACTTATGTGCTAACAGTGGTTGAACTGCTTGCTGTATATTATTTTCAGATAAAACTAAATATACCCAAAACAGACCCACACACTAAAAAGATGATGAAACTTGAGGAGTTTTTTATTTGAACTCACCTATTAGAATGCAAGTTGGGTGCTTGTTGTTCATGCACCGTATAAATGTATCGAATGTACCACTTGAATGACTTTGCATCTTCGTCTCTTATCAGGGCGACATCAAATATCGTTGACTGCAAGTGATGGTTTGTTCCAACAAACACTCCCAGGGGCATCTGAAATCTGTTGGTCTTGTAAGTCGTGTCGAATGTTAAGCAATCGCCGAAGTCTTGATAGGCTCCTCGGCAGCTTGCATTGGACCAGAAAATGTTTTTAATTGTCTTGTCCTGGTCCACCTGGATGTCACAGAAAACCTCATCATTTATCGCCTTCATGTCTTTGAAGAATGAAACAAGTTTCAATACATCATCTAAATCATCTTTCCTTGCATTCATGGCTTTCCTGAAAATCACATGAAAACATGCATTTGTTCATTTTTTGCTAGCAAAGGATTGTGAGCTAGGATGCTATTTTTACATTGCTATATGTTGGTGTTCGAGTACTTACTGGTTTAGCAGGTCTCGTCCGGTCATGCTTAGGAAGTAGCTTCCATCTTCATTTTTAGATAGCATTGACATGATTGTTGTGTGCTTGAAATCATGGTACTGCAAGAGTTTTACGTACTCCAAGATAGTGGGGTCATAATTCTTGTGTGAGTGCAAAAACACCAAAGATGTCATCGGTTTGCATGAGATGGTGATTATGACTGTACTCTCAATGTCCATCGCCACGCATGTGCCATCGCCTTGCACCTTCACCCTCATTTTTGCGTTGGAGCCGTCCTTTGTGATGTTTTGTTTCACTTCCTGTTGGCCTCTCAAATCAAGATGTGTGTATCCCTTGAAGGCGCAAACAAAATACTTGTGGTTGTCATTTCCACCCGTTTTCCTTATTCCAAAACCAGCGTGTCTGGCGTATCTGTTATAAAATTCCCTTGCTTTCTCTACATCTTTGAATCGCATCTTTAGTCTTGGTATTAGATAATCTGGTAGATCTGGTGTCTGCAGAAAAAGAAAAAAAATTCCAATCAGCACCTTAGAATGCAGTTTATGAACTTGTTATCCCGGAGGGGCGTAAAATTTGCGTATAATACAAGATGTGTATATAAATTTTTTGTCCGACTTACGTGCGTATGATCGCAACTCACGGCGTTGGCTGTCATTCCTCCGGGATGGGGCATGGCGAAGTAATCATAGCAGGATGCAAAGAAGGATCATGAGGAGGAAGGAGGGCTGAAGATGGCCTCTCTCTTGTTTGGCGTTCTTTTGCTTGAGGTGGTTGTGGAGGTATTGCGATCCTGTTCTTGGTTTGCTCTTTTGTTTTCTCAAGCAATCCATCTACCTTATGCCCCGCATAATTCTCGATTTGTAGCAGCAAGAAGAGCAGGATCAAACGGTGGTAGTGTGCAGATCACTCTCCTCCGTGTGTGTGTTGCTGTTGGATTTGTCCTGGGATCCGGTTTAGTTGCTTCGCTTTGGCATTGATGATGCACACCAGGATAACCTCCAGAGTTACACGCAGGACTTGAGCTAACCCCCTCCTACATCGGCGTGCTTGGGAGTCTGCTGGTGGATACAAAGAATCCGCGGGGGATTTCCGGCGTCACCCAATTAGGTGGAGGCGCAAACTTGTGCAGATAGGGCTGTGACCCAGCTTCTCGGGAGTATCCGTGTGTTTCGGGTGTCGTGCATTTGTTGTCTGGAGCAGGTTGGTAATGTTGTTGGTGCGTTTGAGGTGTGACCCATTGAGAGGGTGGTGCAACGTCTGCATGTGCTTTGCATTGTGTACTTTCTCGCCGGGAACTTCTAAGCTTCTTCATGCGTCTCTCGCCTTGTCGATATAAAAGGAAAAAATGTCTGTTAGCACACAAGTTATATCTGCATATACCTTCATAATCGAACTTAGCATTATTCATGCATCGAACTTCTCATATAGAAGTGGTGAGAGACATCACACTATGCACTGAAGTGAGCATCTGCCAATGCCTTTGTACCTGAACTGAGCACCCTTCACAGAAGAACTTCACATCCTGTTTTTTAATTCTGCAATATTAGACTACTTATATGTACCTGAACCGAGCACTCTCCACAACCTGAACTTCTTGTTTGGCAAAGGGGAAATACTGTCTACAGTTAAAAAACCTGAATCTCCATGAGTTTGAATGGTTGGACTGCTAGTGCATACCAACCTAACCTTCATGTGATATCACATGCATGTTTTATTTTCCTTTATTTATTTTTTTGCACAGAACTAGATACATTCCAACCTGAACTCTAGCACACTTACTAGTTGAACTTCACATTGCTTTTCCACATGTGAATGCAGGCAGATTTTTAAAAAGCTTTTATAGCCTGGACTGAGGCTCACACACTACCTGAACTTCACATGGTTGTAAGCATGGAGATTTTACAATGTTGTTTTTGTAGCCTGGACTGAGGCTCACACACTACCTGAACTTCACATGGCTGTAAGCAAATAACAAACCGAAAGAAGGAAGAAGTTCAACCATACCCTGGCTAGAAGTTCACCAACCTTTTTCCAAAGAAATGATAGGCCACCTTGAGAACAATTCGTGGACGTGGGAGAGGAATTCCATGGCAATCCATGTCTTGCAGGGGGCGCGAAGTTCATATGCACGAAGCAAGAAGGTCAGAGAAGGCAAGATTGAAGAAGAAGGCAAAATTGGGAGGAAGTTCATGTACTGTCGCCGCTGAATTTGAGGGCGCAGCAAATGGCGCCTCATGGAGGAGTTGCTCGCTGGTCGCGCCGCTTGTCTGTAAGCTGCGTCGGGCCGCTATCCGGTCTCGCCAAGGCTTCGGAAGTGGCGATTGACGAGGATGCGGCTTCACGAAGTCCATGGCGGCTTCGCCAAGGCAGCGACGCTGCGCCGCGCCAGCTGGCCCGCTGCCGCCGACGCTCAAGGCCGGGTGGCCGGCCAGAGCCGGAGACGGAGGAGGCGGGCGGACGGCAGCGGAGCTGGGGAAGGAGGGGAGGCGGCGGACCCGGCCGACCAGGAGCAGGGGAAGGAGGGGAGGCGGCAGACCCGGCCGGCCAGGAGCTGGGGAAGGAGGGGAGGCGGCGGATCCGGTGAAGATCGGCGGCGAGGAGGGGAGAAGGTCGGGGATCGAGGGGAGGAGCAGCGAGGAGGGGGGTGGGTCGGCTCGGGAACCGGGGATCAGGTGGATTCTGTCGGGGCAGCTCGGGATCGGGGAATCGGGTGGTTGGGCCGGGCAGTTCAGAAAAGGTCGGGAGGGGTCCATCGGGCCCTATATAGGGGCTTCCGTGATCCAAATAACTATTCTAATCCTGGGATTAGAATAGTGTTGTCCTATATATATGGCTTCTGCACAGCATCTCCATCATCATTATTAGTACATGCTAAACAGGGGAGTTAGGATGCACTTGATCCAAGGAAGGTATCTATCCTTCAAACCAGAGGAGTGCTTCAAACTAACAACAGTACATAATATCGAACAAAAGAGGGTCCTGCTACAGCAGCAAAATACATGGCTTAGTCTAGATATCAGCACGAATCAAGTTGTGCATATTTGCTGTTGGCATGAACCACATCGCCGCATGTCGGGTTTGCAAAAGCCATCCATCGTATGGAAGCTTGATGCCTTTCACACACTGAAGATTATCTGGCAATAAGCTTTGTCGATTTAATCTCTCGGATATGGTGATTCATGAAACCCATGGTATGATGTGTAAACATAGCCCCCCTCGCGAATGAAAGTTGCATAGCACAGTAATCATCGCCGGTGATATGATCGATGATTGGTTGGATGATCGGATAATTGAGCCTGAGGAACAAGGAGTGGTTGCCGAGGCTGTAAACCCGCCTCCAGTTGAATACGCCTGGCCCAACAGAGCTGGGATCTTTCTCGAACACGAAGCAGCCATAGCCATCAATGTCACGAACGCCCCATGCATTGTACTACATGTGGTTTGATGTAATGGTTTGGTCAATTTGGTACGTGCGAATGAGCATCAAATGACCGCCGTCAGCTGAACGAGCGATAAACCAGCACCCATCGGCTGGTATGATTCCAGGTCCTGGAATCATGAAGGCCGCATTTGACGGCTCACGCAACAATTCAAATTGGAGACCAAAAGGACAAAAATAAAAATCATGTTCAGAATATGTGTGGAATTAAGATTATTATAACATGACACATATCATAGACAGAGAATTGCAATGCCGTGGTCATAATCATACCCCAAGTTAAAAAAATAAGCCAATGGCTTTCATATTCTAGAAACATGTCATGGTTCAAACATCATGTAACAATGAGAGGAAAACAACTATGACAGCGCCTACTCATATTCTACCATAGCACTTACTACTACTATTCTCATATCAACTCTAAGCAATAACATGCGTTGTTATAAAAATCTTGTAAACGAGAGTAACATATAGCAATCATGATGTTATGCTCATAATATGTATTCTAACAATCATTAGATGCCAATTTTTCTCATATCAACTCTAACAATTGGCCGTATGCATCGCCTCGATGCGAGGCCGGGAGACCCCCTTTTCGAAAAAAACTCTAACAATAAAATGTGTGGTCATAAAAATCTAGGAAATGAGAGGAACATATAGCAATGATGTGGTTATAGACATGCTATGCATTCTAAATTTGTAACAAACGAACATGCAGTCGTATTCATAAGGTAAAGATGAGATGAGATAGGACAATTACATGACGATAGATTCCACTAGTCTAGGCAGCCAATCTGTGCGTCGACCGCGTAAATGATGCCATCGTGCACTATAGCATCGCACGTAAATGTTGCCTCAACAGATTGATGATGAGCCATAACCATGTATGGCGACCGGATTCCGTGATAGACTAATCCCATGTTGAACAAGGCAATGAGCTTGTAATCCATGTAGTCTTCTGATGGTGTGGGCACTTCGTAGATTACAACTTTCTGCAAACAGAGGTCAAGCCAAAAGCTTGACGCGTCTCGTGCGTAGTAGGCAGGAGTGTCCGGCGGGCTCCGAGGCTCGATGGCGGCGGTGTCCATCGATGGAAGGGTGATCTCTCGCTCGGTAGATATCCATGAGACGCCACAGACTACCGGTGTGGTGGATGAGGACGATCCAGTTGGCCTTCATGCCCGCCCAGTAGTGGCCGCGCATGAAGGACAGGTGGACGAGTAGTGGTAGCATGTCGAGGGGCACCACGGCAACCTCCGTAGGATCGTCAAGTCGGTGTCCGCCACCTCCGAGGATCGGGCATCGAAGCGTAGTGTCTTGAAAAGAGTCGGCCGATTGCGCATTTAGTAGATGGTAGAAAGACACCAAGCATGCGGCCAGACGGACGGAGCTGAGTAGGTCCATACGACTACATATCTGCTCCAAGAGAACATCGGGGAGGGAATTCCAATCGCGGCTTTGCGTGTCAGTCAGTTCTGCCATTGGGGTTTTCGTGCTGCGAGCCACGGGAAGTGGATTCGGCGGCGAAGCGAAGAAGCTTCTCCTCGTGTGGCCGAGCAAAGGAGCGGGGGGATATGGTACGCATGAGCTACCAAGGAAGATGGCGAAGCGGCGAAAGCAAAGGAGCGGAGGTAAATGGTGTGGGGCCGATGATGGGGAAGGGAGGAGGAAGAAGAAGAGAGGTGGAAGAAGAGTGGAAGGGGAAGAAAGTGCATTAAATCTCAGTTCTACTAGTACTACTACCAGGATATAGGCACCGTCCTTCGGAGTGTAAATAGTTACACCGATGACATGTGGGTCTACCACAAGAGGGCCCATATGTCAGTTAATGCAGGACAGAGGTGTGAAGGCGTATTTGCGGAAGCGTGCTCTACTGGCAAACATGATGGCAATACTAGGTAAGGCTGATTTAGTAACACCCACACGCTGGTTCAGCTTATTAATTACGTGTCCCATCTACTGCAGCGTGTATTGTCACTTCACTGCGAAGACTAGTTGAATAGTTCTCTCTGACCGAGATGGGGAATAATGGATCGCGAGGACTTCCTTTCTATAGTATCCCTATGCCTCTACGCTCACTTCACTCATTTTGCTCCGTACCTAGTCACTTGTTGAAATATGTAGAAAGACAAATACTCTGTATTTGGGAACAGAGGGAGGGTTTTAATCCGCACTATTTGGGAATAGAGGGAGTATCACCATATGGAGGGAACAGACGAAGCTTGAAATATGAACATGTCAATGGGAGGGAGTAAGCCCCACGCATGCATGCATGCATGCAACATGCAACACTCACACGTACTCCACATGGACGCACGCAACACTCACGCACCCATGCGTCACACAGCACACGACGCAACACACACGCTCACGCTCAAGTGCTCAACCTACTCCCTACGTCCGTGAAAGACTGTACATTTAGAGATTTACACCTTAACCAGGGTATAATTAACGCTCAAAAGTAGCAGACTTATGTGTGCATGCGACCATTGAGATAAGAAGATTAAATGAAGGCTGTTGCATGCTGTAATTAAGGATAGACATGTAGCCTATACCTACAGCACAAGTTGGTGCATTAGTCAATCAATATCGATTTAGATTAAAGGCTAAATGCATTGGAATTGTAGATGTACATCATATACTACTACACTCTTTGTTTTATAGCCGATGTACACTCTTTGTTGGAAGACCGAGGGAGGACACGTGCATGCACTCACATACACAGCCAGGGCGGTTCGGGCGCAAGGGTTGGACTCGTGTCGCTACCACAGAAACTTTTGTTTAACTGATTTCTTTGCTCGCCAACTGGCAGTGTGGGACCCGAAACCAGGTGACAATTTAACCACCAACAAAGTGCCACGCCGACTATGTGGCCGGTCCAAGAGGGTGCAGTTGTAATACGGTGTTTCACGATGAGCTAGTGATCGATAATCGATTTAAAACTATATATAGTGACTGTAAAGAGCGTATTGTTACATACGTTGACCGCCGGTGTATTTTTCTCGTTTCAAATTAAGCCATATTAATCGGAAAGGACGTAGTATGGACTACTACTAGTACTACCTCCGTCTTGGTGAATAAGTCATTCGCGTAGTTCTAGGTTGACGATTTAACTATCTAAATATGTATTATATGTGACAAAAAATTATATATTTAGAAACTACATCCATGTAGAAATCTAGTGATATACTTTTCATGACATATAACACATATTTAATTCCTCAAATCAATGACCTAGAACTACGCGAATGACTTATTCACCTAGACGGAGGTAGTACTAGTACTGCTTTGATGTGTCCCGTCAACTCGCCGAACGAGGAGAAGCTTGCTTACTATGACTCTCCCTCGCCCACGCGCGTGGTGGTTCGCAGGACGAGGAGAGGGTTTTGACTACAGCGCCCTCTCCCTCTCCCTCTCGCTCTTCCTTGCCCTCGCACTCGCCCTCGCGGTGGACGTGCAACAGTTCAATCGGTTATTGCCAGAAGCATATTGTACTGTAGTATCATCATTGTTGGACCTTCCGAAGAGTCGAAGAGCCAGGTGCAAGGTTCACATGAGTACGAACTGTTGAACCTCCCGAAGAGACAAAGAGCCAAGCGCAAGGTTTTATAGGAGTTGTCGTCCTAGTAGGAGTGTACTACAACTATAGCTTAACGATGCTATCTGTATGATGCCGCCACACACGTATATCCAAAGTTGTGCCACCTTTTTTCTCAAAGAGCGTGTTGGAGCCCGTGCAACAACCACGCAAGTTACACGTACACATAACACATTTACTAGTAATAAATTCTAGAGGACAAATGCCAGTATGCCACACAACTTCATCTCCAATTCATGTGATAATTTTGTGCACGACTAGTCTACATATATTCACAGCGCTACCGTTCACAATTACCGTACTCCACTTACACGTTATAGATGGGCTACATGTCCTCCTCCGTGTTCTAGTCCTGTGTGTTCTTCATGGATGGCACGATCCATAGCAAGGCAACGGGAATCATTGTCGCAGCTTTCTAGTCCGGTTCCACACGATGGAGACTCATCCAACTGAAGCGGCATAAATCAGGGATATCGTGTCCCAAAGATGTCGCTCATCCGCGGTGCATCGAAGACACAACCATGCTTCATGAACGGCAGGACTTCCGTGTCGTGCATGGAAGGTGGCATTCGCTTCACAATGGGGTAGCTGTCCCCGATGAAAAGGTAGTACTCTCCAAGAGTGTTCCTCCACACCCACGTAGCATCACGGGGTCGAACTCGGCGCCGTTCATCTGGTACACGCGGCATCCCAGATCTGGACACATGGTGACGTACATAGTCAAGGTCCATGCATAATAATGTTGTGCTCAAATATGGCGGTCAGTAATACTATGCAGCAAATAGTACTACTCCGGTATAGAGGAAGTAAAATAACCGGCTTATTATATATAGCCACTCTTGGCTACATGGATGAGATAGTAAGACATGGAAAAAAAATGGTGGCAGCTAGTGGGTTCAAGTCTTCAACGGCCTAGCTAGCTATACTGGCCTCCGAGGTAAAAAGTACTCCTACTAGTACTACTAAGTATACTACTATTACAACAATGAAAGAGAAGGCGAGAGGATTAAAAATGGAATACCGGGTAGATGGTGACGGTCCGATCGTGGTAGATTGTGTGACCATGTTGCACATCGGTGGTACCATGGGTAACCATCGCTAAGATAGTTGATCCCAATATGCCAAAGTCAGCTACAAGGTTCCGTGTTAGAGCGAATCGCGGATGCAAATGCACATCCAGGATCGGGCGATCTTATTTTGATCGGGGATGACCGGTCCTCGCAAAATAATGGAGTACCGTTAGGGATGCAAATGATGGTTTGTGCATTCCGTTTGTAATCTCCCGTACCGTAGGATGGCAACCATATGAAACAAGTCCCCTGGCTTGTCACCGCGAAGATGCGGCCTAGATGGCGCACGGCATCTTCGAACGTCTAGGGGTACAAATCTGCCGCCGCCAACATGCGCCAGCCTCTGCCGTTACTGCCTCTTGCATTGATGGCAATCCTTATGTCGAACACCGCGAAGAGATAGTAATTGTCGTAGGCGCGTCGCTTTGTCGGCGGGTCCGCAATTGCTATCTTCTTAAATCTCATGTAGGCATCATCATACGTATTCAAGCCCAGCCAGTCCGGAAGGCCGATCCCAATGGTGGAGAAGGGGTCTACCGAAACGGCCGCGCTGTTGAGGATGTTGTGCAAAATGATGGTGGTATACAGCCGGAGGTATGCAAACTAATCTTCGTTAGCACTGACCCAGACCTATATATAAGACAGTGGGCAGCAAAGAAATTACGGGATGGAAATGGAATAACTAAGTACTACATGATCAAACTCCAGTACTGACCTGCTCATCGGACAAAATCCGACTACCTCTCAACGTCGACAACTCTAGCGGAGTCAACGTGCAACCATGGCTGTGGAGCGGTGGACTGTTCAAGGATTGTCCCATAGAAGAACCTTCTCCTCGAGGACGCATGGAAGACCAACAAGCATGGCCTTTGCCAAGCCTGTTTAAGCAGCGTCTTGAAAAGTTGGTGCAGGAAGCACCGAGTCTTGCGGCGGTGAGGACATCGGAGCAGCGGGCGATTTCTCCTGAGGATCGCTGCCCAAGGTCTCCCAGCCCCGACGAGGAGGATAACCGCCTGGCGAATCCATGGGAGCAGCGAAGAACTGCCTTCTCTTCGGGGGGAGGGGAACTGGCGAGGAGGAGATAAGAGCATAGTAACCGCAGGGCCTTGTCCCTTCCAACTGTAGATCGTTCCCCAACGAAGGGGTGAGGCTATTATTTACTACTAGTAAGTACTAGCATTATGGAACATTATGGGATTGCATTATACTATAAATAATAGCACTAGTAAGAAATTTTTGGCACTAGGTAGTAGTTTTTGGCGTGGATTAAGAAATTTTGGGTATGTTTTTGCCATATTTTGTACACGCCAACTAGTGTCAAAAAATGTCTTACATTATGTGACGGAGGAGTATGTACTCGTACTGTAGAAGTACTAGTACTACTTTTCTCAACTAGTAGTGCGATGTACTGCACTTCTAGTCTAGTCTACTAGTAGCATAGTGCACCAGTTTTGAACTCTTGAATCTCAGGGCCAAGGAGCTACAGTTGGAAGTGGAGGGTACTACTGTTCTCTAGAACCATCGCTGTACTATCAATGCAGGGGAAGTACACCTACATAGTGGCCTAGTGGGTACTCTCGGTGCTCTATTCAGCCGCTCCTCTCACGTAGCTGGCCTACTCAGCCGCTCCTCTCACGCACACACTAGCAACCTGTTTATCAGCGATGGTTATCGCAAGCGTAACATTTGAGTTATTTGATACAGTGAGACTAGGCTTTTCGCTTCCATTTGTGGAGGTGTAATGGATCTTTTCAAACTTTGTTAGTAGTTCCTTCTTTATGAATGAGATGAAGCAAAGCTTTTTCCTCCGTTTCAAAAAAAAACACGTCAAGAGGAATTTCTTTTATAGTAGAGCCGATAATGGAGTGAAGTCCATGCGTGCAACGCCACAAGCTACAGAGTAGTAGTAGAGCACATTACATACAGAGCCATATTGCACAATTCCCAATGCCTCGCCAGGCTTTTCCGGCTCCTCGGGCTTAATAGGGACGCGCTAGTTTAAATATGCTACTAGTTGATGAGGAAGCTGCAAGAGAGGTGTGTCTAGGGCGAGCACGCGAGCCACGGGATGCTGGGAAGGAAAACCCGTTCACGTGGCTACGCTGTCCAGTGCACCCAGATTGTGGGGCCGCACGTCCGTTTGACTTTGAAACTCAAACTACCCGTGTCAAATATTGACTCACAACAAAGTGTAGTAGTACTATTTTTAAAAAAAGGCTGCCGTGCATTCGGCCGGGATCGAACCCACAAAACAAGGTATACACTCCCGCGACCACTAGTAGTACTCGTTGGAGTACAACGCAACCTAGAATCGCCTTTTGTCGCTAGTAGTACGTACATTGTTCCTTACAAGAAACCCCTAATAATGCAAGAAACCACTAAAATGCCAAGAAACTACTACCACTTGCATACGTGGCAGACTTAAGATAAGACTACCTTATCAACCATTGTACATGCTCTTACCAACAAAAATCCTCGAGTGACCTCCTACCTCCGCCCGTCCACCTAGTCATCCTCGGCCATGGGACGCAGCTACCGCCACGGAAGAAGGCGGGTCAAACCGCCAGCGTGCGGAGCCCATGTTGCGGCTGCCCGGATGCCAGCTCCGTCCGGCGCTCGCGGCCGCTAGCTAGCCAAGATAGCTCCGTCCAGCTGCTTGTCTGCAAGGTTTGCTAGCTAGATTGGCACGGCAGCGCGACGGCTTGCTCGTGCGCGCCGCGCTAAGGCCAGCCATCTGGCTCGAGCGAAGGCCAGCGCGGCGGCTTGCTCGCTAGTGGGTCACGCTCGGGCCAGCCTGCCAACCCGTGCGGAGGCCAGCGCGGCGGCCAACTCGCTCATCACTGGCGCCACCGACGAACACGCATCAGTACTGTTTGAAGTAATGTTCAGGAAAATAATGATTTGAGGGGGAATAACAGGATAGAAGGTCAGATGTGGGTCCCTCGTGTCAACGGTCAAACAAAATGTGTTGGTTTAAGCTGCCTCGTCAGCACGGACGTGTGGGCCAACCCAGTCATAAATGGGTTTAGATGAACCTAATCAGTAGGAGTACTAGGTAGTAGTTTTGGCGTGGATTAAGAAATTTTGGGTATGTTTTTGCTATTTTTTGTACAATAGATTCTTCCTAGGGCTGGTTGAAAGTGGTAGTTTTTTGTTAAATACTCTACATATTGTAAGTAGGAGTGAAAGTTAAGCTTTGGAAGCCAATAAGCAAGGCTAGTTACATAATGCATATGTGTACATGATTGAAATTAAATATCAACCATGAGTGACTAATGTCTTGATGGAAAACTCGAAATTATGGAATACTAGGAAAAATGCATGGTTGGAAATACTAGCAATGTTCATGTCCGTTGCAATAAATCATAATTAGAATAATACTTATTCACAAACTTGGTACAAAACACCCTAATTTTGATATACATATGTCACTAGAGATATATTATGTTTCAATTAGAATATATTCCTTGGGCTATTTTGGTGAGGTCAGCGAGGGATGTGGTTGGTTTTAAGATACTAATTATGGGTTTTTCTGCAAATTGGTAGACAAGTGGGATGTTGGTGAGAAAAGGCAACAACTTACCTCACAATCGTTAGATGTGGATCTAATGGTCCGAAAAGACAGATGACAGACACACCAGCATCACCAACTTAGTATTGTGTAGGAATACTAGCAAGATCCGTGCATTGCACGGAACATCAAGATGCATTTTTTTATAAAACACTTGTTGTGATTGATCCTTGCGGGAGTAATCCCATGTGTAAAAACTAATGATATCTCGAGAAATATGAGATAAGGTGAAGAGGAGTGGGGTGTGGTGGTGGTTGGTGGTCTGACCGAGCGGAGGCATGGGGATTGATGACGCCACCGCGCCACTGTGCCGCTTTGTTCCAGAGGGTTCCTTTCTTAATTGCTCAACAATGAGGTTTGTTGGAGATAAGGATGAACGAGGGAAGGCCTTGTCTGCAAATGTGGAGAGGGGTGCGGGTATATTTTAGTTTAATTTCCATCCGTCAGATATAGATCGGACAGTCTATATTGCAAGATGGCACACGTACCATCATGACGAACTCGGTTTTTTATAAGAGAAGAAATATAAGTATGGAGATACAAACATATTATCGATACTTGCTTCCGTAAACTAGCATCTACATTCTATTCAACGCCTCTTCATGTGGGGCCTTAGCACAATGACTTCTCGACTGTGTAAAACAAAGATTTTCCCGTCGCCGACAAGGAGGGGGTGACGGCGGCGCGCTTTTTGGCTTGCTCTAGTCCTAGTGGTCATACTAGGTGGTCTAAGCACGTGTAGATTTGTTTTTTTTTCACGCCTCATGTTCGCCATACTGCCATGACTGTTGATGAATATATGGTAAGTTGTTCACGGGGAAACCCTTGTTGAGCGTGTTCGCGCGCGAGAGAGAGAGACAGTGTGCGTGTGTGATATGTTAGAGACTGAGGCAATGATAACAGATTCTTTGTGTCTATGTGTGTGGAGGTTAGAGAGAGACATGTACATGGGGCTTTGTGTTGTGTAACATGGAGACACAGATACATAATTAGAGAGTGAGTGTGTGAGATACACATGCGGACATGGGGAGAGATGAGGATCCAGATAAATGGGTGTTTGTGCGTGTCTGTGTGTGTTTGTGCACGCGTTTGTGTGTGACAGGGAGAGAGTGTATGTGGAGTAGAGAGACCACCGATGATGTAAACCTAGTATAAGGGAAGGGGGAATGGTGCGACATGTTTAGTAGCGAGATAGCATGGGTGCGGGCGGGGGGAGCAGACTATTTGGAAGAGACATCGAGTGTGTGTGGGAGAGGGGTGTGAGAGCGCGAGAAAGAGAGAGCTAGCGACGGAGAGAGAAAGGAAGAGAAGGGGCGAGAGGGGTCGTTTCTGTCCATAAATGGCGTATAGGTAGGGAGACAATGTTGATGTTGTCCGAAATTGGCCTATGAACGGAGACGCAAGGGAAGCGAGTCATCGTGTGTGTGATAGGGACTTCATGAGAGATCTAGAGTAGATGGTGTAGAGAACAATGTGCGAAATCGAGAGCAATTATACATTAGGGAGCTATGCAAAGAGTCACGACATATATGTATACAGGGAAGGAGCTGGGGTGGGTCCGCATGTGGGAGAGATAGAAAGAGGAGAGTGGTGCACAAGGAGACAAAGTGTGCTTGTTTGCAGTGGGGGTGGTGTGTGAGGTGAGTGCGCGAGAACCACATAACTAGGGAGATATACGTTTGGGGGCGACGTTTTGTGTGTACGGGAAATATACACTCTACATAGTGCGTGTGCTTGGGTAAGAGAGATAGAGGGAGACCTAGAGAGTGAGGGAAGAGATGTGTGCATGCCCGAGAGACAAAGTGATGGAGACCTATTTTGGGGCCCGGACTTTACAAGAGAGAGGGGTGTTAATGTGCTCATGTGTTGGTGTTTGGGGGAAAGGACGACTTCTCTATGTGTGTGTGTGTGTGGTGGTGGTGGTAGGGGGGGGGGGTTGACTTCAGATAAACAGTGAGGTGTCTATATATGAGGGACTTTAGCGTAATTGAGATATTGTGCACTCATGGTTGATCAATTTGTTTCCCAGTTTGTACTATGAGATAACGATACTTTTGAACATGCGTGATATACCTTGATGTACCAGAATTACAAACCTAAGATTGGAATTTTGGAATTCGACTCCATCATTAGCTTTTGTAATTCATTTAAACGGAGGTACATTTTTTAAGCGGGATTTCGTGATTTCAAATTCATATATCAAACCTAGAGATATACACATATGGGCATGTTCAAACTTCATAATCATTCACTTTATTCATACACATACACATTTTTGCTTTTGTCATCATATTTAGGATAAACACATTTGGAATTTCATTTGAATTGGACCGTATGATGGTATTTGCTTGTAGTAGCTCAATGATCCATATTTGAATTGAATGGACAATTTAAGTTTCGAGTTGGAGACACTGATTTTCAAAACTTGCACATTTTTTTGCGTGCGAAACAAACAAATTGTCGGCCATGATATCATAGTCGGCCGTACGAGAGCAGAGCACTTATAATTTTAGGCACCAAAAGCTTTCAAACTTCCCGCTCACATCGAAATATCACGCGCCTGAAAGTTTACCTATGCGATATTCCTGTTTTACCCCTGCCACATGAACGGAAAAGGGCTGCTTTGGTAACTCCATTGTCTTCCCCTCTTTGCCCCCCACATTCTTCCCCAGAGCCCCTCCCTGACCCCCCAACCACGGCAAGCCGCCGAATCTAGTCCTCCGCTGCAGCGGTCGACCTCACACCCCGCCGGATCTACCTTCCGCACCTTGGATGCCCCAACTACCAACTCACCACTTCACCGGAGCCGCTTCAGCGACTGGCTTGTCCACCGCTCCAGATCTCCTGGACCGCCATCATAGTCCACCACACCGGATCTGCTTAACCGGTGCCCTTGTCCACCACAGCGCAGGCCCTTCACTGACTCCCTCGTCTGCCCCTTCGCTGGCCCTTCATACAAGCCCTCGTCCGCGGCAACAGATCCGCCTCACCGAAAGCACTGTACAACGCGCCCGCCGAAGCCTTCGTCCACTACATCGGACCTGCTCCACAGACGCCATATTCAACTCCACCGGCCCTGCTTTACCGACGCCGTAGCCTCATCAGGTTATTTCAATTTGTACTCCTTCGGTTTTTCTCTTTATCGTGCAACTGTTCACTTACCATAGATGAGCTTTCTTGTATGTCGACAGGCGCCGCAACCGTAGCACCGTGAGCCAGCAGCGACAAATGACCGCCCAAACTCAACCGCAACACGAGCGCCATCGACGATCCTTAGCTATCAAGTATGACAACGGTACCCATACGCCGCCGACAATCAGGTACTATTATCCAACGGCCGGCACCTACGTTCACTTTCCTAGCATAAGCACCGCACCTTTGAATTTCTTCAGGGCATCATTCAGTTTTTCATGAGACGCGTTATTCTGCTTGCACTGTAGGGGCCATACTTACGCGGTGAACATGTTACATGTGCTAAATTACATACCAAAGGCACATATAGTTAATATGCTTTAGTTTTGTTACGATGCCACCTGTTGGTTCCATCGCATCGCTTAATGTTCTCTATGCTTAATTACACATCAGCAAACTAGGATGTGGTTCCGCCGCTTTTGTTCGCTTTTACCCTGCATTTTCTAATGCTAGCTATTACATCACCGCCCGAGCCTCTGCTCATTACTTGTTTGTGTGTTCTTGATCTTCCCAAGTTGCATGACTAATTTGATGCTTCTATTAATTATGGAGCTACCAACCCCATCAAGCAAAATATTTGTTCTTTTGGGGCTGGCACCTCGAACAAGCATAAAAATAGAGGGAAGCAGATATATTGTTGTGTATGCACACACCCTTCTTTCATTAGTTTAGATGAACCATTGATGATCAATTTGGACCAGTGCATGCGATTAAAATTAGTTGTACCTAAATAGATGGTGCAGAATAAACTACGACAACAAGATTTGCAACCACGGGATGCTGACGATATCTTCAAAGAACATTGCAACAGCAGCTAGGCTTCACAGCAACATATGCTAAGCCAGTGTGTTTTAGTACATGTGAAATGTAATGCGAGTGGGCTGCTTTCTTGGCTTGTTCCCTCAACGTGTAATCCTACCGAATTACAAATAGTTCAGTTGTCTGCTTTGCTGTATTGCTTGATTCGAATGCTTGTTTGTTGTTACGCTATACCTGAGTTGGCCAATATGTCAGCAGTGCCTGTTGTACTAATGTAAAGAAATGCATGCCTATTTCATTTGAGTCCTTAACTTTTCCTCTCAACTTCATCACAAGACTGTCTTCGTAGTTTATATGAGGCCACACTGTTAAGTGCTTTCTCAGATTATTTCAACTGCTTAGATGCCTTGGCAACTTAAATATAGCGGTTGTACACTCCCTTTCAATTAGGGATGTCAACTGGGTCCCGTTTAATCCCGATTAAAGTCCACTAGTGGTATGATAGTTCAAAAGAGTTTTTGTTTTTTGAGGAAAATGAACTAGGGAGGTAGCCAAAACTAACTAGATGGGACTGGCGGATGTCGTTTATTTGCCACTTACATCCCTAGTTTCATCTTACCATTTTAATTTATTTTCGGCTGATGCTGCTTCGAACCATTAAAATATAGTTTTCCATGCTCGGCGATAATTCGTCCATCGTTTACCATGTAAGCTTACTGCCTGGATCATACGATAACTATCTCTAACTTATGTCCAGCGGAAACCTTTCAGGATGCCGTTCACACTAGGACACAATGTACAACCCCAGAATCTATTTGTGGAAGCAGTGCGCCATCCATGTTACCAGATGGTAGCAGTTCAGAGGCAACACCGCCGGGGAGCAGTCTGAGCACAGATATTATAGTGCTTGAGGCTCTACTAGAGGCAGAAAGAGATGGTGTGGCTGCCATGAATGAGGTAATATTTATCTTGAGGCTGGAAATTACGGAATTAGCGGCACACATTATGCAAGCAACCCAAGAATTGGAGGAAGTAAGAATGTTGCATTTGAAGACGGAGGAGGTCCTGCTTGTTCGCTATCTCAAGTCAAGGTAATCACAGTTCTTCTTTAGATACTAGTTGAAATTGTCATTAGATTATTGTCCTTGCATGTTGTGTCATTTCTCTGAATGGATTATGTTGCAAGACCCCCTATGTTGTCCATGTGTTGTAATGATCCGAATTTTTTAGGTGAGGTAATCCTCAGTAATTGTATAATTGACATAAGGTGAACTGTTTTTCGTGTGAGCATATTGTATTGGATGAAATAACTGTTTGAATCAGAGTGTATCCAACCTACTGAATTCGAAGATCACGACATTTCTAAATCATAATCATATATAAAGGTGGAATAAATCTTTGTTGTGGTTTGGAAGAAATAAATAACAAAATGTATAATTATCTGTGGATATTCGTAATCGAATACAAATTGGATTTGAATTTAGTTTGCCAGGTCCCAGGGCAAACGTGAATGCTAATTCTCCCAAATTTTGAACAAAGCGGCTAAACATCCACTATAATTTGTGGGCTGCCCGAAGCAAGTGTTTGCGAGATGGAAATTACTGTCTACCCCTGACACTTGACATCCTTATCGACCAGATTTACACTGCTGTCGATAGGGGTAGACTAGTAACTTCAATCAGACGTGACACGACGGCCTCTGAGCCCATTTAGACATGATGGGCGCCAAACGTGGGCGGCAAAACACATTTGATTCAAGCTCGTCCAAAAGACATGTGTCTCTTCCTCCATTTCCCCATTCATACACGGTGGGCGGCAAAACAAACTCTCCTCATCCGAAATCGATGTAGGCTAATATTTTAAATAGGGGCAGATGTGTAACTTCCATCAGACATGACACAACCGCCCTACCAGTCAGCCCCGTTCATACACCGTGGGCGCCAACCGTGGGTATCAAAACACCCTCTCCTTGCCCGAAATAGTTACCGGCAAATATTTGGGAGATTTGAGATTACCGTCCTATCCCCAACCGACGCGATGTCTGAAATTTTAAACGGGAGATAAGTTCGTAACTTTCCCCCGTTTCAGAGAAGCGCGTCCCAAAGTTTCAGATCCCCCTCCCCTCCATTTCCCCATTCATACACCGTCGGTGGCACGATAACCTCCGTGATCATGCCAGCCTCCTCCGTCCGCCACCCCATCCTCCACCTTGCCGGAGCCGCTACCCCTACCCGTCGTCCACTGCAAGAGATGGACGTCTCTCATCCACGACACTGGACCAAGATCCTTTCATCGCCTCCTCTCGCTTCATCGGCGCCGTCGTCCACCTTGCTGTTGCTGCTCCTACGACCGCCTCGTCCACGGCAATAGGATATATCCCCAGATCCGACCGTCTGCCATCTAAAGACTTCTTCCCCGCTGCCGACAGCCATCGCACCCACAACACCCTCAACGTATCAACATAGGCCTACACGGCGTCGCAAGAGAGGTGGTACTCTTCCATATGTGCTTAAGTTATTGATCTCACCCGGAAAATAGATCGTAATTTGTTTACTGTACTTTTCTTGTCCGTACCAAATCGTAGTGGCTAGTTGAAAGCAAACATTGGTTGCGAAGTAGCTTTGTCCGGTTTGCACCTTCAGATCCGCCATAGCACGGGCACAATACTCGTAAAGCTTATGGTTTCCCCCCTTTATATTCACTACCATCATCATAGGTGCTTTGTGTCGTGCTAGCACTGCTCCTCAAGACCTCAACCCAAAGCTTACGTATTGAAATACGAATCTGATATGATGCTCATATCACTAAAACAGAGAACGTTTAATTGGTCACCTAATGTTCCTATATTCGTTTCGAAAAGCATGTGCGCCACCCACTGGTCCAGCTAGTTCCACTTTCTTGATTTTTCTCTTGATGCTTAGGGTTTTCCCCTTTATCTACTCTACTACGATCTGCGTAGGTGCTTTCTGTCATACTAGCATTACTCCACCCTTCAAGCTAAACAACACAACACTCAGAATTCCAAAGCTTAATTGTTCGAATATGATTGTGATATGATACTGATATTAGTTAACCGACACATTTAATTGGTTAGCTAAAGGTCCCACTTGAGTTTCCAAATGCATGTCGCGACATATAGTGAGACAGCATAATTGCATTTCTTTGTCACTTGTTGACTGTACTTTCTTGTCCATACCAAATCTTAGTTGTTATTTCAAAGCAAACATCGGTTGCTAACTACCCTTTGCACGGTTTGCAGCTTCAGATCTGCCATCTAACTGCCACGGTCCACACTGTACTCATCATGCTTATGTTTTCCCCATTTTATGATGACCACAATCAGCTACGTGGTTCGTGTCGTAATAGCACTGCTCCACCCATCGAGCTAAACAAGCTTAGTTGTACAAATTCATATCTGATATTAGTAAAACTGAGAGATGTTTAATTGGTGAGCTAAATGTTCCTACTTTAGTTTCGAAATGCATGTGAGCCACATATGGAGAGACCGGAAAGAATAGTATTTCTCTGTGCGCTCTGGTTTATCATGGGTGGCCAACCAACATTGTATTGAAAGACTTGTAATATCTTCAATCTGCTTGCTCTTCTGCTCTTCTTTAAGATGATACTCTTCTTTTGCGGTCGATTGGTCAGGTCGAGTTGTTCTCCCTTAGTATATTTTGAATCTGTCATGTCAGGTCGACTTGTTCTTCTTTACTATATGTTGAAGCTATCATCTGCGAAGTCTCATCACTTCTGGAGCTCTCATATTTTGAGTAGTAGGCCACATTATATTAATGCACACAACAAATTACAGCATGCATGTCATCTTTCAAAAGAATTGCAGAGATAGCACAAAGGGGTTTACAGTGAGGCATTATTGGATTAGAATCACTTCTGCATTACAAAGAAAATCTCACTTGTTTTTATGTTTTCATGCATGTCAGATATTGAACATTATCAAAATGAATATGAGAATGAGCGCACGAGAGGAATATTGCGGAACGATCCACTGGCTAACAGACTTGGCATGGTGGAGGATGGCCTATCTTATTCACCCATCAAGGTGCTTGTTCTAACTTTGCAAAGTTGTATTGGTCGCACATATTTTGCATCTGACCTATTGCATTACTTCTACTTTATTACACCATCTCGCTTAGTTTAAGCATCATATATGATTATATGCCATACCTATCCATTTTATGTACCTATTCCATGTGTCGTCACACTATGTTTTTCCAGTCAAATGTTGTTCTTTCGTAATAGATGTCCAAAAGGAAGAGGGTGAGTGCAGATCCTCAAGGAGTACAAACTAGGTATTTGGAAAAGGTAGTGACACCTGTTAAATCAGATAGATCAACAGCCACAGAAAACATAGGCCCAACTGTACCACACTTTACCCCTACTCCAAAGGGCTAAACCCCTATTAGAACTGGCCATGCGAGCCCGGCGTCATGTAATTGTCTATGATATCAATTCAAAATTTGAACTCCTAAATTTCTGCTTGTGCCTTACCTTGTCTCTTGTATGAAAACTAATTTCAGATGAATCTCCTTGCTCAAAGGATCATACGGTCTCAAAACAATAATGGGCTCTGCATTGCTCTTGTCAGTACCTCTCTCCCTATTGCCTTGTAACGCTGTACTTAATTAATTGCTATTTGATTACGTATCATCGATCACTTTGAGCTTCATTATCCTCTGTTTCTTCCAATATTATTTGATCTATATTTACTCTTTGCAAAATGTAGAATAATGGCAACGCTTATAAAGAATTTTCTTTGTGGAATTTTATTGAATTATCCTTCCATCAACATGGAGAAGGGCTTTGTCCAGCCCGTTTTAACATGTAATGTAAGTTCATCCTTCTCAAGCCTTCAAACTTTCTTCTAGTATAGATTTGGATAGGCATCATTTCCTCCACTGCTGTTTGCTTTGCTGTTTACATCTGATTGGATGTTTGCGACAACTACCATTTTCAAGTTGTAGTTGTAAAAACATGTTACTTATGCAGAACAGATCCATTTATTTGCTTATAGAATTGTGAAACCTCTTACGTGTCTCCTTGTTTCTCTTTTAGAGTCGTATCTCTTACTCCAGGCAGAACTTTAGGGAAGATAGTGAGCCAAACCATCTTGAGGACAGCGAGATGACCCCAAGGTCCTATCTTGATGAAGACAGTGAGTTAAAGCTACTCACCAGTAGGTGTGAGACAACCTCTATGCAGTCGCTGCCTCGGTCGATTCGACTTCTTGATCTCAACTTAAAGCGAGAAGGCTTGCTTCACTCAGCTCCGACTTGAAGTCAAAGATGCAATGAAGATGTCGGATGACTGCCGTGCGCACCATCATGCCTTAAATCTAGTGTTGATGCATCTATCATTGACACAATCGAGGTCTACTCAGCTTCTTCACCGCTTATGGGCCCGAGCTTACCAGGCCTAGTGCCTTCTGAAGTGCTCTCAGTTTTGTATATTCTTTTGTCGGCGCGTTTATTTGCACTGGTGGCGAACTTTGGTGCCTAGTGGATGCAATATGTGATAGCCGTGATAGCCTAGCGTAAGTTGCTTACTTATTTATTTCCTTGTTGTCTTGTTTATTTGTTTGCTTGTAGTCATTGCAGTTCTTTTTCCGCGGTTTGCTAGTGGCTGCAATAACCTATTTTTTAAAACTAGGCTACAATAACCATGGGCTAATATTTACTGTAGTGACACTAGGCCTCCTACGGGCCATAGAAACAGTGGGCCTTCTACGGGCCGTAGGAACAATGGGCCTTCTGCGGGAAGTAGAAACAATGGGCCTTCTATGGGCCGTATCATCAATGGGACTTATACGGGCAGTATGATAACATGGGCCAATAACAGGTCGCATTATGGCCGTACCCGGGCTAGAGTTGGAATCGTCCGTTCATGGGCCGACCATAACGGGCCATCGTTAATAGGCCGTATTTCATGATGCTATGAAAACGGTCCAACGTATTAACGGACCACAAACGGGCCGACTGTAACCACGGGCTGAATTTGGCCCACAAGCAGAAAATGAGAGTAACGGGCCGTAAGTAAATGAATGCTGGAAATGAGCCCAAGAATAAATGGGATCCGAGAAGGCCAAAAGATAACATGGGCTGGAAACGGCCCAACGGAATAACGGGTCGTTAATGGGTATAAAGTGATACACTGTTCATTACGGGCCAGTTTCACCATGGGCCGTTAATGGGTGTAAAGTGATACCTTTGTTCATTACGGGCCGATTTCACCATGGGCCGTTAATGGGTGTAAAGTGATACAATGTTCATTACGGGCCAGTTTCACCACGGGCCGTTAATAGGCCAAAAGTTACATAGGGCCTCATATGGGCCGAAAGACGTCATGGGCCATACATGGGCCAGAAGTGAAAACAGGCTGGAATCATATTGGATGGCCCAGATGATGCTATTGGGCCTAATTCGGATAGGGCATAACGGGCCTTGGGTTAGCGGGTTGTAAATGGGCTATATGCGAATAGGCCGTTAACAGGCTTTTCATGGGCTGGCCCGCCACCTTTTTACCAAGTCAAACGGGCCGGCCTTTTCATAGGAATGGGCCTCTGTTGGGCCGTGCCATGTGTCGAAGTATCATAGGCGCCTTCTGTCCAATGAGTGGATGACATCTGTCCCAACGATTAGGGATGGCAATGGGGACAATCCCCTATGGGGATACCTACAAAATCCCCATCCCCATCTATTCCCTATCAGCCCATCCCCATCCCTGTTTACATGACTCGGGATGAAATTTCCCCATAAACATGCCCCACTGGGGAACGGGGCCCCATTAGGGTCCCCATCCCCATAAAAAAATACTCATATACATAATATGACACCCTATAATCAACATACATACATGTGTTCACCTTGTCCTGCTAATGCCTTTCTAGGTCGTATTGACTTCTTGGTCATGGTGGCAGCTGAGTTGAGGATGTGAGAAAGGTTTAAGGTTTTTTTTTTAGAGTTTTTGTTTTGTTTTCGCAAGTTTGTTTGTGAATATTTTAAGATTGACCGCGGTATCACAGTTACTAACCGGGTCCCCGATGGGTATTGGGTCCGGGGAATAGGATATCGTCCCCATCCCCGTTGTACCCTATGGGGAATAAAATAGTTTGGTAAATATCCCCATGGGGATGTTTTTCGCCCATCCCCACCCCCTAATAGATGAAATCCCCATGGGTTTAGCGGGTATGGGGCCCCGTTGCCATCCCTACCAACGATGAGCCGACACGTGTTTCCTCCAGCCAATGATGATTTTACACATGGAAAATCCCCATTGGTCGGGGATGTTAACTGGTTATCGGATCCAAAACCCGACCCAATAGCTTAACGGCGTTCCGTTACGGTGGATGCCACATGTCGGTCACCCTTGACGAAAGCACTTCTGTGACGCGGGATTTATCGTCATGGAAGTGGACACTTCCGTGATGATAATTTTGGTAATGTCATGGAACACTTCTACGGTAGCACAGGTATGACTATCTTGATTCTGTCATAAAATCGTCATGGATGTACATGCATGACAAAAAACGCGACCTACTGTGACAAACACATATCATCACGGAAGTGTATTTTTTTGTAGTGGTGAGTGCTCGCTGCACCGGCGTCGTGCACGCCGCGCACTACCGCACTAGGGGCCTCATCGCCCTAGGAGCTAGATGCGCGCTGTGCCAAGCCGCATGCGAAGCAGCAGTGTAGGAGAAGCAGCAAGCCAGAGGTAGAAGAAGGAGGTGCCAGTGGGCCCTGGACCCACGTGTCAGCAAGTGAATCCACTGTTCACTAGGGTGCATCTAGCAAAATTTTCGAGAGTCTGATCTCGAGTGCCCTAGCCGTGGATTTAACCGTGTTTGCCCATATCTCTCGGGGTTTACCAATTATCGGTGCCCCCAACTCGTTTGAATCCGGCCAAAGGGTTAATATTAACCCATAGGTTTTCCCCGGAGTGGTTACTCTTTCATTTGTGCTGTAACCCTAGGAATCTCGAGGTCGAGATTCTTTTTATGGGGGGAAGGTTTGTAACAGCCTCAAAATTGGGTTATCAATTTTTGAGCTATCGTTCCTTCCTGGCACTCATTTTTAAAATCTTTCTTCGGAGTCTGTTGGATGACTCTGAGACTTCTTGTCATTTCCAGCCTTTCAAAACCTTGCTCATGTCTTTGTCAGTGGGCAAGACCTCTTTTGAATCATCTCAAATCCTCTCAAACCCTAATTCCAAAATTTTGGAATTTGAATGTGGCCTTTGTGATTACAAAGAAGACATCATTTTCCTTGATCTGTTGATCATCCCAACTGTTGCCAGAGACCCTCCTATCCTTCTAATCCTTGGATATGCAAAAATATTGCTAAGTCTTATGCAATATTTTTGAATTATGATTTATTCCTTTCCTTGCCTTTCTGAGGAATAAAATCCAAAGGCATAGCTAGCCATCTCCTAAATTCATGAGAATTGGTGGAGTTGATCTTTATGCCTAATCCAAGCTCTGGCAAATATATTGGCCATAATTAAATAAGGAAAATTGTCTTTTCCTATTTTAAGCCAATATTGTATTTCTGCCATTTTCCAAAGGAACTACTATTTTTATAGCAGAGAAAAGTCCCAAATAATTTGTGGAGCTTGTACTTGCTATTCTTCACCATTTCCATCCAAACCCATACTCCAAAGATCATAATTTGGGCACATGATCCAATGCAAGTTTCTGCCCTCTCTGAATTTTTTGCAAAGGAAGTGCTTGAACCCTTGATCCATTTGATCTTAAAATTGGCAGGGTGATTAACCTTGATAAATCACCCATGGATACCAAATATGAGCTCAATCCATTCATCCTAGCTCCCTGTGCAATTTTTCAAAGTTTCTGTTTAGATTGCTTGTCTATGAAGGAAGTACCCCCATAGATGATCAAAATGAGTTGAAACTTTTCCAGCAGTCTCTAATGACCATATCATCACACACATCCAAAATTAAGATCATTCCATTGAACTATGTGAGCACAAGAGTAATTCTTTGATTCTATCCAAATTTTTAGTTTGTGAAGCAAGTATATTTTATCATGCTCCATTATGGCTGAAAATATTCCTAAGCCTTCTCCTATCCATATAACCTATCTCCCACAAATTTTTGCTCATTCCATGCAGCCAATATTTTCCTAGAATTTTTCCAAAATTCTGGTCAGATGTGATGTGTGTGAAACAAGTACCAATTTGGAAAGTCCATTTGGTATGATCTTTTTGCAGCATCTACATATGACCAAATCATCAAGATTTGCCAAGTGGAAGCCCTATCCAACACTCCTAGTGAGTGCTTCTTCCTCATTTGTTTTCTGGGCCATATTTCCTAGTTGCACTGTAGCTATGCTAAATACTTGTCCAAATGATCTCAAGCTTTCCAGGACCGTAGTCCTTGCTACCCTAAGCCTCCTACACATCAAGTTTTCCACTTAACCTCTCTGGTTTAGTCTCTAGAACATGGCCAAGTTTCCAATAGCAAACTTGTCGAGCTCGTGTCCCTTTGCTCCCTTCACTTCTGCTCGTTCCATCACCTCTTCTTTAATGAGCTTTGGAAGGACTCCACTGTTCACATGTTTTGGCACTAAGTAGATGACCAGAGCGCGTGTTGTTGGTGGTGACCACGGGGCAATGCAGGCCAAAACGGTGGTCTCGCCACTGTTGGCAACAGAAGCACCGCTCCTGTAACATCCCAAAATTCTAAATTTTGGAATGTTATATTAGATAAATAACTATGCTTGTTGTCTGATTGTTTGTTTGATTGATTGAGTGAAATTGAGTGGAATTTGAAACTTTTGAAAGTTGAATGAGAGGGAATGAAATGACTTTCCCAAACTTTCCCTTTGCCCTTTTTGGATCTCAATGAATTCAATTTCATTCCAAAACAAAACCCTAGAGTGAAGATGACATGACTTCTTCCATTTGAAATGAAAAGGGTTTTGAAAAGATTTGAATTTCATTTGAGAATATTTCAAATTCAAAGCTTTATGCAACTCAATGATTTTCATGAGGGAAGATAAAATGACTTCTTCAATTATATGAAATATGAGTTGGAAGTTAAAAGAATCAAATTGAAAGTCATTTGAAGGTATTTTGAAACTCCCTTCAAATTTGGAATTATTTGGATTTTATTCAAATTATTTTTCTCCTAAAAATAAATAAATGGAAATATGGGTAAAATGATTCCCTTCAATGGAAAATTAGGAGAAAATAAATTTGAAGTCATTTTGGTATTTTTAAAATGATTTTATTGGATTTTATTAGAGCAGAAACACTCTTTGTTTTATTTGAATTTTTGTGTATTTTATTTGAACTTGAAAAATAGTTCATGTTGTAGGAAATCTTTTTCTGAAAATTTTGATATATTATATGTCTATATAATATTATTTATTTATTTCTTTGTTTTGTTTTGTTGTCTATGTTTTATAAAAAAAAGGGAAAAGAGACCTCAGGCGCCAGCCGAATAGCCAGCCCACCAGCCGAGGCGGCCCACCAATGGGCCAGCCGGCCCAGCCGCGCCCGAGCCAGCCAGCGCCCGAGCCGGCCCAGCCGAGCCCCCCCGCGCCGAACCACCTCCACACCGGTCGCCCGACCCGACTCCCCTCTCTCCCACCGACACCCGGCCCCGGCCCGTCTTCCTCCTCCATAGAAGACACGCGCCGCCAGCCGGAATCCGTCATCCCCGGGATCTCCTCCCCGATCCGCCCCCTCGCCCAAGTCGCCCCCCCTTTATATACCCCTCCCCTCGCCCCGTTCCCTCACTTTCCCCTCGCCCGACCCTCCTCGCCCGCAATCCGTCCGGAGACCAAGCCGCCAGCCATTTCCACCGCCTCACTCCGACCACCCGAGCTCCACCGAGACAACCCCGAGCCCCTTGCTCCGCGCACCGCCGGAGGCCGCCGCCGTCCCCGACCACCGGAGACCCCCGCACCGTCGCCGCCCGAGCCGCCGTCGCCGTCGACCCCGCGGTAAGTCACCGGAGATCTCCCCGCCGTCCGATCTGTAGTCGACGCCCTAGATTAGATCGACCGAAGCGGTAGGTTTAGTTTTATAAAACCGGTTTTAGTTCGGTTTATTCGGTTTAGTTAGGACCGGCCCAAGCGATTTAGACCCGTGCATGTTTTAGTTATTTAACGCTCAGGCGCTAGATAGGCCCATTAGCGCCGATTTTTCTTTTAATTTTATTTTTTCGTTTCTGTTTTTAACAGAATAGTTTCAGTTTTGTAAAATCCATATCTTTTAATCTACTTAGTATTTTTAAGTGATTCTTTTTTTGTTGGTTTGCAAATTTCTTATAGTTTATGTAGAAAATATAATTAGCCATGTTAAAATTATTTAAAATTGCTTTATTTTAGATTTAGACAGAATATTAAATCTGCTATAGAATGAGTTAGGAATATTATTTTTGGGTGATTCTTTTTGTCACCACTTTGTTTTGACATTTCCAAACCGTAGGAATTTATTTGGGCATTTTAGGATTAATAAAAAATAGTTTTAACCAGAATCATGATATTCCTATTTATTTAACTAGCTACTGTTTTCCTATTGTTTTAATTAGCAAATAAATTTATTTTTACTATGTGATAGATTATTCTAGGTTAGTTTCTGTAACTTTAGAGCATGAACTTTTATTTATAATAAATAAAACTTTTATTTTATTTTCTTACTAGAATTTGCTTTAGGCCTAATAGGAGTTTTATAATAGATTTTAAGGTGATTCTTTTTGCTCCTAGTTGCTTGATGAATTCTTTTCTGTTAGGTAGCATAAACCCATGCTTCGGTTCTGTTAAGAAAATTTTTTGTAGTGCAAAACTATTTTTTTATTGTTGCTTGATGTAGGAAAACGTTGAATTGTTTTCTCCGAGTTTTTCTTTGGTAGTTTTGTTGTGTGGTTTTCCTTTGTTTTTATTTGGTGTCCCTTGATTTGCATTTTTATTTGTTGATTTTATTATGAGTGTTAGAATTGTTTGCTAGGATGTTTGCTTATATGAATGCTATGACTATATAGATTTTCAACGGAGTGACGAATAGTTCTACCAAGTCATTATTCGAGAGTGTTGTTATCTTCATCGACTTACCAGGCAAGTTCACTTTGACCATGCTTTCATACCTATGTTTTATTGCATTTAGTGACATCTTTGCAACCACCCCTCAGTAGTGTTATTGAATCTTTGTAGTTGAGTAGTATGCATGAGGTAGGAACCCATCACCCTGTTACCAAGCCCGGGACGTTATTTGTTTTAATGCTACGCTATAGTAGACGGGGTTTGGTATGAGTGCTCGAGAGTGGTGTGAAGAAGGAGGACTCTACGTCAATGATGACAACTCCATGATGGAATCTGCAAAGACTGCATCTTCAAGGCCTCAAGACTTCAAGACTCGAGACAAGAATTCAATACACACTACTGGGTGAAGGATGGTTGACGGGCACCCTGGAGAAACCAGTGGTTGGCCGGGATGCATGGAGAAGCGCCATGACATCTTGGAAAGCTTCACCCAGACTCAAAGAGACGGAAGAATACTTCATGCCCGGAAGCTTACCTGTGCAACCGCAAGTCAATATGGGCTCTGGCTTGGTTGACCTTAGTTGTGATTCTGGCTGGGACGGTGCTAGCAGATGTAGAACTACGGTAGGATTGGATGGGCACCGGACAATGGTCAGAGGAACTCTTCGGAAGACCATGTTTCAGTCATCTTGTTCTCAAACACCACAAGTGCGAGAACATAAAGAGAGGGATCGAATCTTGCGGGTAAAGTGTACAAACCTCTGCAGAGGGTTTAAACCTAATCGATTAGCCGTGTCCCGATTCTGAGACATATTTGAGCATCCGGACTTGGATCTATCTCGTAACTCTCAACACCGGACTGATAACTTAATTGTGGGCAACTTATGATGAATTTGGGCTATGAGACATCGGTTGGCGGAACCATGTCATGATAGAAAACTCTACAAGACAGACTTCATTTATTCCTTTGATGTAGGGAAAATAAAACCAGCTTTTACGCAAACAAAACTCAGACCCAGAGCCACAAAGCCAAATTGCATATAGTATAGCTTTACCATCTGTTTTCTCATGTTGTGATCTTGCCGGTACATTCAATGTACTGACCTACACGGCTGCCACGTCTCATGTTGCAGATATTTTACTTCCGACGAGTAAGAGTACGATACAGGGTTACGGTCTACACTCAACCTGCCAATGGCGTCGATGGGACTCCACACCCGTTTGATTGTTTCTGCTGAGTATTATGAGGTATATATCATTTTACGTTATTTATACATGTGATTGCACTTTGATATATACATTGATGTACTGTGTGCCAAAGATCTTGATCGAGTGGATGGCACAGATACGAGGCTTGACCGTCTCGAGGTCGGGTCGCTTCTGAAATGGTATCGAGCACATGTTGGCTGTAGGACGTGACCCTAGAAAATGACTTAGTAATATGAAGACCCCAATAGGAATGACCTTTGTTTTGTACTACTCTCGTAACACCTGATTTCTTTTCTTGAACCTTCCTTATTTCAAACTATAGATGGAGAGCTACATTACGAACAAAAGAGAACACTACGAGAAGGTTCTTGGAGGCCCCTTCCTTGTGGAGCTAGTCAGTGCTGAAGGTACCGATACACGAGATCAAGGCAACTAAGAGGACGTCTAGATCATGGGGAGTCAAGACCCAAGTTTTGGTCGTAAAGAAGACCCCAAGACGGCAGACATCAGCTTCGAACTATAAATGGTGATCGTGATATGGGCATCAACATCGCCGTCCATGATGCTATTGCACGCTTATGCTATCGTCCATCGTCCGCACTAAACCCACACTTCTTTGGAAGGATTGGATGGCAGAAGTTTGATGGAGCAACTATTGCCTTGACGGAAGTGCAAAAGATGAAGTTCCCCAATCGTTAGTATACAATCGGGATCTAGAACAATACATCAAGAATCTTCAGATGGACCTCACGGAAGCCCTATTTGACAATGAAGCACTACGAGAAGAAGTTGAGACTCGGTGAAGGTAAACAACTTGGAGGAGGAGAACCTCGAGATCCGAGAATGCGTCCAGAACTGAAAACAGCAGGACCATGTCTCATGCCAAGGACGTTGAAATCCGTAAGCTCAAGGAACAACTTCGGGACATACAGGTCGTCACAAGAAACTCCGCGTCGACAGGGAAAATCTAGCGAGAAAAATTGGAGGAGATCAAGTCCACACGGAAGAAGCCCGGTGGGGACAATGATCAAGTTCCTAATAAATTAGCTTAGTAGTATCCCACCATGAGAGAAATAAAGATGAACGCCTTCTCGATTTAAGTATCGACCATACCAAGTTATGTGGGTGGCGATCTTTGTAGAATTGATTGAATAAATGAATGCTTGGTTGCTATTTTTTTATGTTTATTGAATGGTTGGATAGATGCGATATTCGTGAGGCTTGTATTTATTTCAACCATGAGAGACGTAAGTTACGGAAGAATGGTAGAAGGCCTTCATATGGGAAAAGCATCGAGAATTGGAAACTCATGAGCATTGAAGACTGGAGAAATGAGGACTTAGAAACGAAACCATAGTAGAACGGCCCATTACAAACGGTACTTTCGAGCTAGGATTCTTTTGTTGATGGGTGGGTATTTGCTTTCTCTTTCTATCTCAACCAGACCCCGAAATCTTGAACCCATGAACAACTGAACACCAAGCTTTTCTGGAGACAATTGCAATTTCCCCATAGAGATACATTCTTTGTTACGAGTACCCTCTTATCCTACACATGCAGATGACAACCCTTTATGAGTCCTTCCTTAAGGGCTCAAACGATCATGACCACGACAAGTGATCATGATTACCGAAGATCTGAAGGACATGATGAAGCATATTCACCTTGAAGGAGATGCAGTCTACAAAGGCTACCCTTCATGCAAAAGGGAGTGGAACTTTGGTATGTGGAGGTACACCTCCACCGCTCGAAAGGAGTTTGCCCAAAGATGATGGGGCAAGATTTTTCATCTCACGTGTACCACAAGCAACCTTCTTCGACGCTGTTCGTGAAGCAGCCATGGAAGCCATACGCCAGACCGGAGAAATACTCGAAGCAAGACTCCGTTATACTCAGGAATATCTCAGAGAAGTGCATGCAGAGATGGTGGAGGTGAAGCTCAAGGCCACCACGATGAAACAGAAGATTGAAGATTTCAAGGCGCATGTCGCACAATTCCAAAGGATCAAGAATCCTCAAGGAGGATAAATAAATAAAGTTGGAAGTAATGTCCACCATACCGAACCATGTGGGTGGCAGCATTTGTAACAAAGTACTTTTTGGAAGTTGGATTTACGAAGAATGGTTAAGGATGTAATAAAAGATTCGATATGAAAATAATGGGATTTATGGATAAACTAGTGCATTTTTTTGGTGTCGTAGTACTCCGTAAAGCCACATGATCAATGAAGAAAGAAATGTGTTTATTCATGACGGTCCATAGAAGGAAGATGGACAAAATAAGTTGGAGTTTTGTATGATCGTCACCACAAGGGTATGAAGGAAGAAGTACTATTGGATTTACAGGAGATGTAATGTTGGAATATGGAATGATAATCCTAGGAAGGATGAATTAAACTTGTACAAGAATTGAAGTGGTCCATAACCCACAGGCCCAAGATTTTGAAAAGGAACGGATGTAACCTTGATAAAGGAATAAATTTGGAAGAATCGGTGATCCAATCAGCATACGTTTCGTAGGAGGTTACGCAAAAAACCTGAGAGTGGTGAAGTAACGATAGATGTTTTGTTTGGCTTGCTGAACCAAAGGATTTACTCGAACCCAGTTCGAGAACAAGAGAAATTCCGCAATGCTTGTGAGTATGCCCAAGTGTTAGAATACGTGATTCGATATTTACGTATGTGGTAATGATTCAAATGCAGGGATGGATTGGCCCCATACCGGAGACTTCTATCATGAACTATCATATGTTGATGGAAAATCGAGAGCCTCGAAAACCTTAGAAGAGTGTCGACGCGATAAGCCATAAAACCATAGAATGGTAGGACGATGGAACCCCTTTACAGCAACCGTTGCCAATCGTAGATCATACGGTGAGGTTCAACCTGCACTGCTTTCTGCAGGAGAAACCATTAATGGTAGACCACCATGAGTATTTCGATAGTGGTCTAGAATGGACACAGACCTATCAGCTAAGACGATCCAGTCTTGGACGAACTTCAACTTTGACGAACCCACCCAAGATTTTGAGGAAAACTCTATGCTTCTGACAGAAGAGCATTAATGGAGGAGCTATTGTAAGATATGTGAAGGGACATACATTGTCGGCACTCCAGAGGAAGTATCTGAGTTTAATGGGACCGTAACCTTGTTTTAAGTGTGGTAGCACCCCTGACCTTCCGACCAAACGTTTGCTAGCAGACCCCAACCCCTAACCCTTTCTTGCTAGCCTCTTCGAATCTCGAGGACGAGATTCATTTTAAGTGTAGAGTTTGTAACATCCCAAAATTCTAAATTTTGGAATGTTATATTAGATAAATAACTATGCTTGTTGTCTGATTGTTTGTTTGATTGATTGAGTGAAATTGAGTGGAATTTGAAACTTTTGAAAGTTGAATGAGAGGGAATGAAATGACTTTCCCAAACTTTCCCCTTTGCCCTTTTTGGATCTCAATGAATTCAATTTCATTCCAAAACAAAACCCTAGAGTGAAGATGACATGACTTCTTCCATTTGAAATGAAAAGGGTTTTGAAAAGATTTGAATTTCATTTGAGAATATTTCAAATTCAAAGCTTTATGCAACTCAATGATTTTCATGAGGGAAGATAAAATGACTTCTTCAATTATATGAAATATGAGTTGGAAGTTAAAAAGAATCAAATTGAAAGTCATTTGAAGGTATTTTGAAACTCCCCTTCAAATTTGGAATTAATTGGATTTTATTCAAATTATTTTTCTCCTAAAAATAAATAAATGGAAATATGGGTAAAATGATTCCCTTCAATGGAAAATTAGGAGAAAATAAATTTGAAGTCATTTTGGTATTTTTAAAATGATTTTTATTGGATTTTATTAGAGCAGAAACACTCTTTGTTTTATTTGAATTTTTGTATATTTTATTTGAACTTGAAAAATAGTTCATGTTGTAGGAAATCTTTTTCTGAAAAATTTGATATATTATATGTCTATATAATATTATTTATTTATTTATTTGTTTTGTTTTGTTGTCTATGTTTTATAAAAAAGGAAAAAAAGACCTCGGGCGCTTGACCGAATAGCTTGACCAGTAGGCGGCCAGCCACCCGGCCAGCCCGGCCCAGCCGCCCGAGCCAGCCAGCGCCCGATCCGGCCCAGCCGAGCCACCAGCTTGAACCACCTCCGTGCCCGGTCGCCTGACCCGACTCCCCTCTCTCTCCCACCGACACCCGGCCCCACCCGTCTTCCTCCTCCCAAGAAGACACGCCGCCGGGCCGGGAATCCCGTGATCCCGGGATCTCCTCCCGATCCTTCCCGATCCGCCTCGCCCAAGTCGCCCCCTATATACCCTCCTGGCCCCGTTCCTCACTTTTCCCTCGCCTGACCCTCCTCGCCCAATCCGTCATGGAGGCCAAGCCGCCTTGGCATCATTTCCACCGCCCGACTCCGACCACCCCGAGCTCCACCGAGACCACCCCGAGCCCCACTTGCTCCGCCGCACCCGCCGGAGGCCTCCGTCGCCGCCCGAGCCGCCGTCGCCGTCGACCCCGCGGTAAGTCGCCGGAGATCTCCCCGCCGTCCGATCTGTAGTCGACGCCCTAGATTAGATCGACCGAAGCGGTAGGTTTAGTTTTATAAAACCGGTTTTAGTTCCGGTTTATTCCGGTTAAGTTAGGACCGGCCCGAAGCGATTTATACCGCGTGCACGTTTTAGTTATTTAACGCCCGGTGCGCTAGATAGGCCCATTAGCGCCCGATTTTTCTTTTAATTTTATTTTTCGTTTCTGTTTTTAACAGAATAGTTTCAGTTTTGTAAAATCCATATCTTTTAATCTACTTAGTATTTTAAGTGATTCTTTTTTGTTGGTTTGAAAATTTCTTATAGTTTCTGTAGAAAATATAATTAGCCATGTTAAATTTATTTAAAATTGCTTTATTTTAGATTTAGACAGAATATTAAATCTGCTATAGAATTAGTTAGGGATATTATTTTTGGGTGATTCTTTTTGTCACCACTTTGTTTTGACATTGCCAAACCGTAGGAATTTATTTGGGCATTTTAGGATTAATAAAAAAATAGTTTTAACCAGAATCATGATATTCCTATTTATTTAACTAGCTACTGTTTTCCTATTGTTTTAATTAGCAAATAAATTTATTTTTCCTATGTGATAGATTATTCTAGGTTAGTTTCTGTAACTTTAGAGCATTAACTTTTATTTATAATAAATAAAACTTTTATTTTATTTTCTTACTAGAATTTGCTTTAGGCCTAATAGGAGTTTTATAATAGATTTTAAGGTGATTCTTTTTGCTCCTAGTTGCTTGATGAATTCTTTTCTGTTAGGTAGCATAAACCCATGCTTAGGTTCTGTTAAGAAAAAATTTTGTAGTGCAAAACTATTTTTTTATTGTTGCTTGATGTAGGAAAACCTTGAATTGTTTTCTCCGAGTCTTTCTTTGGTAGTTTTGTTGTGTGGTTTTCCTTTGTTTTTATTTGGTGTCCCTTGATTTGCATTTTTATTTGTTGATTTTATTATGAGTGTTAGAATTGTTTGCTAGGATGTTTGCTTATATGAATGCTATGACTATATAGATTTTCAACGGAGTGACGAATAGTTCTACCAAGTCATTATTCGAGAGTGTTGTTATCTTCATCGACTTACCAGGCAAGTTCACTTTGACCATGCTTTCATACCTATGTTTTATTGCATTTAGTGACATCTTTGCAACCACCCCTCAAGAGTGTTATTGAATCTTTGTAGTTGAGTAGTATGCATGAGGTAGGAACCCATCACCCTGTTACCAAGCCCGGACGTTATTTGTTTTAATGCTACGCTATAGTAGACGGGGTTTGGTATGAGTGCTCGAGTGGTGTGAAGAAGGAGGACTCTACGTCAATGATGACAACTCCATGATGGAATCTGCAAAGACTGCATCTTCAAGGCCTCAAGACTTCAAGACTCGAGACAAGAATTCAATACACACTCTTTGGGTGAAGGGCGGTTGTGACGGCACCTGGAGAAACCAGTGGTTGGCAGGGATGCATGGAGAAGCGCCATGACATCTTGCGGAAAGCTTCACCCAGACTCAAAGAGACGGAAGAATACTTCATGCCCGGAAGCTTACCTATGCAACCGCAAGTCAATATGGGCTCTGGCTTGGTTGACCTTAGTTGTGATTCTGGCTGGGACGGTGCTAGCAGATGTAGAACTACGGTAGGATTGGATGAGCACCGGACAGTGGTCAGAGGAACTCTTCGGAAGACCATGTTTCGGTCATCTTGTTCTCAAACACCCTGAAGTGTGAGAACATAAAGAGAGGGATCGAATCTTGCGGGTAAAGTGTACAAACCTCTGCAGAGGGTTTAAACCTAATAGATTAGCCGTGTCCCCGGTTATGGACAATTTGAGCATCTGGACTTGGATCTATCTCGGAACTCTCAACACCGGACTAATAACTTAATTGTGGACAACTTATGATGAATTTGGGCTATGAGACATCGGTTGGCGGAACCATGTCATGATAGAAAACTCTACAGTACAGACTTCATTTATTCCTTTGATGTAGGGAAAACAAAACCAGCTTTTACGCAAACAAAACTCAGACCCAGAGGTACAAAGCCAAATTGCATATAGTATAGCTTTACCATCTGTTTTCTCATGTTGTGATCTTGCCGGTACATTCAATGTACTGACCTACATGGCTGCAACGTCTCATGTTGCAGATATTTTACTTCCGACGAGTAAGAGTACGATACAGGGTTACGGTCTACACTCAACTTGCCGATGGCGTTGATGGGACTCCACACCCATTTGATTGTTTCCGCTGAGTATTATGAGGTATATATCATTTTACGTTATTTATACATGTGATTGCACTTTGATATATACATTGATGTACTGTGTGTGCCATCATACTGATCCAGGGATGGCACAGATACACAGAGGCTTGACCGTCTGAGGTCGGGTCGCTACAGCTCCGGCCGGTTCTGGCTTGTCCAAGCATGTCACACAGCTCCCCCTCGACGTCGTCTTCCCCCTGGAGCTCGTTCTTCCTTCGTTTCCTTCCTCGTTGAGCCGTCGCCGTTGCTGAGCACCGTACGCGGCCGTGCACCGTCGTTTCCTCGCCTCTGTCCTCTTCCTCCTCTCGTCCGCGAGCGTCCCTCGTCCCGTGACCTTCTGGCACTCATCCGAGTCCCCCTCGTCGCTTTCCCGCTGCTCCCCGTGACCCTTGGCCGCGCATGCGCGTCGCCGGCGCATGGACACGTAGTCGAGCTGCGTGTCACCTTGCCCCCTCCCCCTCGAGCTCTCCCCGTCGCTATATAAGCACACCCCCGAGCCCCTCGCAGTCCACAAGCCCCCCCGAACCTCAAGCTCGAGCTCAAGGAGCTCTCCATCCCCTCCCCATCGCCATGGCCGCCACCTCGGGCTCAGCTCGATCTCGGCGTTGTCGCGCCCCTCTCGCCGTTCCACCCCCACCAGAGCGTTCCCTGGGATCCGGAGAGTCTTCCTGTTGCCTCTCCCACCCATTTCCACCACCGTAGCACCAAGTTCGCCGACGGTCGAAGCCCAGCACCGCCGCGGACGCTGCTGCGTCCTTCCCAAAGCTCCTCGGCGGTAGCTCTCACCGCCATCCGATCCGCCATCTTGCCCTAATCATCGGGGTAGGTCACCCGTCCTCTGCCATGGTCGGACGCGCCGACGAGTGATAGGTCCATTATGCATCATGCTTTTATATCGATATTTATTGCATTACGGGTTGTTATTACACGTTATGTCACAATACTTATTCCTATTCTCTCTTATTTTACAAGGTTTACATAAGGAGGGAGAATGCCGACAGCTGGAATTCTGGGCTGAAAAAGGAGCAAATATTCGAGACCTATTCTGCACAACTCCACGGAAGTTGTTTTTAGAATATATAAAAAATAATGAGCGGAAGAAATACGTCAGGGGGTCACCACCTGTCCACGAGGGTGGGGGCATGCCCTACCCCCCAGGGCGTGCCCACCTGCCTCGTGGGCCCCCTGTTGGCTCTCCGGTGGCCATCTTCTGTTATATGAAGTCTTTCGTCCAAACAAAAATCAGAAGCAACCTTTCGGGACGAGACTCCGCCGCCACAAGGCGGAACCTTGGCGGAACCAATCTAGGGCTCCGGCAGATCTGTTTTGCCGGGGACACTTCCCTCCGGGAGGGGGAAATCATTGGCATCGTCATCACCAACGCTCCTCTCATCGGGACAGGGCAATCTCCATCAACATCTTCACCAGCACCATCTCCTCTCAAAACCCTACTTCATCTCTTGTATCCAATTCTTGTCTCCAAGTCCGGGATTGGTACTAGTAGGTTGCTAGTAGTGTTGATTACTCCTTGTAGTTGATGCTAGTTGGTTTATTTGGTGGAAGATCATATGTTCAGATCCTTTATGCATATTAATACTCCTCTGATTATGAACATGAATATTCTTTGTGAGTAGATACGTTTGTTCCTGAGGACATGGGAAAAGTCTTGCTATTAGTAGTCATGTGAATTTGGTATTATATCGATATTTTGATGAGATGTATGTTGTCTATCCTCTAGTGGTGTTATGTGAACGTCGACTACATAACAATTCACCATTATTTGGGCCTAGAGGAAGGCATTGGGAAGTAATAAGTAGATGATGGGTTGCTAGAGTGACAGAATCTTAAACCCTAGTTAATGTGTTGCTTCGTAAGGGGCTGATTTGGATCCATATGTTTCATGCTATGGTTAGGTTTACCTTAATACTTTTGTTGTAGTTACGAATGCTTGCAATAGATGTTAATCATAAGTGGGATGCTTGTTCAAGTAAGAACAGCACCCAAGCACCGGTCCACCCACATATCAAATTATCAAAGTACCGAACGCGAATCATATGAACGTGATGAAAACTAGCTTGACGATAATTCTCATGTGTCCTCGGGAGCACTTTTATCTATATAAGAGTTTGTCCAGGCTTGTCCTTTGCTACAAAAAGGATTGGGACACCTTGCTGCACTTTATTTACTTTTGTTACTTGTTGCTCGTTACAAATTATCTTATCACAAAACTATCTCATTACCACTTATTTGATACTTGAGAGAATACCTTGTTGAAAACCGCTTCTCATTTCCTTCTGCTCCTCGTTGGGTTCGGCACTCTTACTTATCGAAAGGACTACGATAGATCCACTATACTTGTGGGTCATCAAGACTCTTTTCTGACACCATTGCCGGGGAGTGAAGCGCCTTTGGTAGGTGGAATTTGGTAAGGAAAATTTTATAGTGTGCTGAAATTTCATCATCACTTGTTACTATGGAAAGTAATCCTCTGAGGGGCTTGTTCGGGTATCTTCACCCGACCAAAGAGAGAAAAGAGTTGCTCCTCAACCTACTGAACCTACTGAAAATGAAAATGTTCCCTTTGAAGTTCCTTCGGGTATGTTAGAAAAACTGCTAGCTAATCCTTTTGCAGGAGATGGAACAAAAGCATCCTGATGAGCACCTAATTTATGTGGATGAAGTTTATGGATTATTTAAGATTGGAGGTATACCCGATGATGTTATTAAGAAGAAGGTCTTCCCTTTATCTTTGAAGGGAGATGCATCGACATGGTATAGGCTATGTGATGATACGGGGTCATGGAACTACAAACGATTGAAATTGGAATTTCATCAGAAGTTTTATCCTATGCATCTTGTTCATCGTGATCGCAATTATATATATAAGTTTTGGCCTCACGAAGGAGAAAGCTTCGCTCAAGCTTGGGCGAGGCTTAAATCAATGTTATATTCATGCCCCAATCATGAGCTCTCAAGAGAAATAATTATTCAAAGTTTTTATGCTCGGCTTTCTGATAACAATCACACCATGCTCGATACTTCTTGTCTTTGGCTCTTTTATGATGAAGACTATTGAATTCAAATGGAATTTATTGGATAGAATTAAACGCAACTCTGAAGATTGGGATCTCGACGAAGGTAAGGAGTCAGGTATGAGACCTAAGTTTTATTGTGTTAAATCTTTTATGGATACCGATGTTTTTCGTAAATTTAGCACTAAATATGGACTTGACTCTGAGATAGTAGCTTCTTTCTGTGAATCTTTTGCTACTTATGTTGATATCCCCAAGGAGAAGTGGTTTAAATATCATCCTCCCATAGAAGTAAAAGTAGCTCCACCTACTAAAGTTGAAGAAAAGACTGTCACTTATAATGATCCTATTGTTCCTACTGCTTATGTTGAGAAACCACCTTTCCCTATTAGGATAAAGGATCAGGCTAAAGCTTCAACTGTGGTTCGTACAAGCAATATTAGAACTTATACACCCCCTGAGCAAGTTAAAGTTGAACCTAATATTGCTATTGTTAAAGATCTATTTGCTGATAATATTGATGGGCATGTTATTTATTTCTGCGGTGAAATTGCTAGAATCGCCAAACCTTCTGCTAAAGATAAACATAGACCTATGGTAGGCATGCCTGTTATTTCTGTTAAAATAGGAGATCATTGTTATCATGGCTTATGTGATATGGGTGCTAGTGCTAGTGCTATACCTCATGACTTATACAAAGAAATTATGCATGAAATTGCACCTCTTTGAGATAGAAGGTATTGATGTTACCATCAAACTTGCTAATAGAGATACAATATCACCCATTGGAATTGTTAGAGATGTTGAAGTCTTGTGTGGAAAAACTAAATATCCTGCTGATTTTCTTGTTCTTGGTTCCCCACAAGATAGCTTTTGTCCCATTATATTTGGTAGACCCTTCTTGAACACAGTTAATGCTAGGATAGACTGCGAAAAGAATGTTGTTACTATTGGCTTGGGTGATATGTATCATAGGTTTAATTTCTCTAAATTTAGTAGACAACACCATGAAGACGAATTTCCTAGTAAGGATGAAATTATTGGTCTTGCTTCTATTGCCGTACCTCCTAGTGATCCTTTAGAACAATATTTGCTAGACCATGAAAATGATATGTTTATGAATGAAAGAAGGGAAATAGATGAAGTATTCTTTAAACAGGAACCCATCCTAAAACACAATTTACCTGTTGAAATCCTAGGGGATCCTCCTCCACCCAAGGGTGATTCCGTGTTTGAGCTCAAACCGTTACCTGATACTCTTAAATATGCTTATCTTGATGAGAAAAAGATATATCTTATTATTATTAGTGCTAACCTTTCAGAGCATGAGGAACAGAGATTATTGAAAACTTTGAAGAAGCACCGTGCTGCTATTGGATATACTCTTGATGATCTTAAGGGCATTAGTCCCACTCTATGTCAACATAAAATAAATTTGGAAGAAGCTGCCAAACCAGTTCGTGATCATCAACGGCGGCTGAATCCTAAGATGAAAGAAGTGGTAAGAAAAGAAATACTAAAGCTTCTTGAGGCAGGTATAATTTATCCCATTGCTGATAGTCAGTGGGTAAGTCATGTCCATTGTGTCCCTAAGAAAGGAGGTATTACCGTCGTTCCTAATGATAAAGATGAATTGATTCCGCAAAGAATTATTACAGGTTATTGGATGGTAATTGATTTCCGCAAATTAAATAAAGCTACTAAGAAAGATCATTACCCCTTACCTTTTATCGATCAAATGCTAGAAAGATTATCCAAACATACACATTTTTGCTTTCTAGATGGTTATTCTGGTTTCTCTCAAATACCTGTGTCAGCCAATGATCAATCAAAGACTACTTTTACTTGCCCTTCTGGTACTTTTGCTTATAGAGTGTGCCTTTTGGTTTATGTAATGCACCTGCTACCTTTCAAAGATGCATGATGGCTATATTCTTTGACTTTTGTGAAAAGATTTGTGAGGTTTTCATGGATGACTTCTCCGTCTACGGATCCTCTTTTGATGATTGCTTGAGCAACCTTGATCGATTTTTGCAGAGATGTGAAGAAACTAATCTTGTCTTGAATTGGGAAAATGCCACTTTATGGTTAGTGAAGGTATTGTCTTGGGGCATAAAGTTTCTGAAAGAGGTATTGAGGTTGATAAAGCCAAGGTTGATGCTATTGAAAAGATGCCATGTCTCAAGGACATCAAAGGTATACGAAGTTTCCTTGGTCACGCCGGATTTTATAGGAGGTTCATTAAGGACTTCTCAAAAATTTCTCGGCCTCTGACTAATTTATTACAAAAGGATATACCATTTGTCTTTGATGATGATTGTGTAGAAGCATTTGAAATACTTAATAAAGCATTGATCTCTGCACCTATTGTTCAGCCACCTGATTGGAATTTACCCTTTGAAATTATGTGTGATGCTAGTGATTATGCTATAGGTGCTGTTCTAGGGCAAAGAGTTGATAAGAAATTAAACATTATTCAATATGCTAGTAAGACTCTAGACAATGCTCAAAGAAATTATGCTACTACTGAAAAGGAATTCCTAGCAGTTGTATTTTCTTCTGATAAGTTTAGACCATATATTGTTGATTCTAAAGTAACCATTCACACGGATCATGCTGCTATTAAATACCTTATGGAAAAGAAGGATGCTAAACCTAGACTTATTAGATGGGTTCTCCTGCTACAAGAATTTGATTTGCATATTGTTGATAGAAAGGGAGCTGAGAACCCCGTGGCAGACAACTTGTCTAGGTTAGAAAATGTGCTTGATGACCCACTACCTATTGATGATAGCTTTCCTGATGAGCAACTAAATGTCATAAATGCTTCTCGTACTGCTCCATGGTATGTTGATTATGGTAATTATATTGTTGCTAAATATATACCACCTAGTTTCACATACCAGCAAAAGAAAAAGTTTTTCTATGATTTGAGACATTACTTTTGGGATGACCCACATCTTTATAAAGGAGTAGATGGTGTTATTAGACGTTGTGTACCTGAGCATGAACAGGAACAGATCCTACGCAAGTGTCACTCCGAAGCTTATGGAGGACACCACGCTGGAGATAGAACTGCACATAAAGTATTGCAATCCGGTTTTTAATGGCCTACTCTCTTCAAGGATGCCCGTAACACTACAAAAAAAAGACACATTCGTGACATTTTGGGCCGAACGAATTTTTTCTGTCATACATATGACACTTCTATGACGATAATTGTGAAAAACCCAGTATCATCAAACATGTGGTGGGCTCCTACTTCTATGACAAAAAATCATGACAGAAAATGGGCTTTTCGTCCTGGGCGGGCCGGAGATGCAGCTGCATGACATTCTTTGGGCCGTCCATGACGGAAAAAATCGTGGTAGAAGCAAGGGGGAGGAAAATTTCGGGGAGTTGCCAGTTACGGTGGTAGGTCGGGGGTGGAGCGATGCGCGTTTCTCTTGTACATACGCGCGTGTGTGCGAGGCATTGGCTCTAACTGAAGCCGAGCGAGACGTTGGGCTCTAACTGAACCCGAGCGACAGACCTTTGCAGTTACGCGTTATCTGAACCCTAGCGATCGATCGATGGCTGTTAACTGAACCCAATGGAGCGATTCGCCGCTCTGCTGCTAATCGAAGCCGATCGATGCTGCCTGCAGGATGAACAGTGGCGTTGCGGGGGGTTGGAGGAACAGTGAGCGGTGGCGTTGCCTCTGGATGAACAGGAACCCGTGGTGTGGAGGGCTAGATGAACATTAGACGGTGGAGGGGTGGCCGTGGAGGGGTGGTTGAACAGGACCCGTGGTGTGGAGGGCTGGATGAACAGTAGATGGTGGAGGGGTGGTTGAACAGTAGCCAGTGGAGTAGCGTGCGGTGGAGGCTGGATGAACAGGAGCCCGTGGAGGCTGGAGGAGATCGACGGTAGCCCGTGGAGGCTGGAGGAGGTCGACGGTGAAGATGAACAGTATCCCATGCAGTCCCGTTTTCCGGTACGCCACACCCCTCCCCCCTGTTTCGACCGTATAGCGCTCCAACACAAGTCTGTTTCGTCCATTTTGCGGTACGCCACACCCCTCCCGATGAATAGGACCCCCGTTTCGACCGTAGCGCTCCAACACAAGTCCGTTTCGTACGTTTTGCGGTACGCCACACCACTCCCGATCAACAGGACCCACGTTTCGACCATAGGAGGTCTGTTTCCTCCGTTTTGCGGTATGCCAGGCCCCTCCCGATCAACAGGACCCCGTTTCGAACATGGCCGGTCGAACACAAGGCCGTTTCCTCTGTTCTGCGGTACGCCAGGCCTCATTTCCATCGCCTGTTCCATCCAAGCCCTCCCGATGAACACGACCACGCATTCCGTTCCGACCCAGCCGGTTGGATCCCCATGAACACGACGACGACGTTGTTTCTCCGTTCCGACCCAGCCATGTACGTATGCGCGATAGGCGTTAGAGACCCTGCCCGTATGTAATGACGCGTGGCGTATTTTCTTTCTTGCACCCTCGCCGTTATGCGTGCGTGTACATGCTACGTGCGGCGCCTCTACTACGACACGTGCGGCGCCTCTACATCCACTAGTATATATGTACGCATACGTTCGCGACCAGAATGACAACGCCACGACGCTTCGACCAGTGGGTCCCGTATCGCCGCAGTTCCTTGCGTGCGACGATGTAGCTGGTGGGTCCCAGCAGTCAGGGGGGCGAATTGTTTTTTTCGGACGCACTTCCTTGCGTGCAAAGATGTAATTGGTGGGTCCCAGCAGACAGGGGGAAACATTTTTTTTGCTAAATACGGTGGCCCGTCTGGTGGGTCCCCGCTGTCAGGTGGAGGAATGATTATTTTGCGTGTAATAGGGAGGCACTTCCTTGCTGCGGTCGTGGACCCAGCTGTCAGCCTCTCCACGTACAGTCCACGTCCGATGGAAGCCATTCCTTGACCACGTTGACCACACCGCGCCGAGAGCACCAGGGCCGTGGACGACGGCGAGGCCTAGGAAGGGGACGACGTGGAGCCGGGGAAGACGCGGCAGTGGATTCCCACGCGTAGAGGAGTATGAGGGTTCACTCGTTCGGCTGCGGTGTGTGGCTGCCGTCGCCGCAGAATAACAGGGGGTGTGGGTGCGTAGAGGGATGGACTGGCCAGCGGTGGGAGTAGTAGGGGGCGGTGAGGCCTCCGCTGCATCACAGCCGGCCACGGGCGGCAGGAGCAGGCGACACGACCGGCGCTGCTTTGGGCGGCTGGAGCAACAAGACCAGACGTTGAACAAGCACTACGGCCGTTGGATGGACATCGTACGATCACTGGAGCTAGAATCGTTCATATATTGACTAAAGTTGACAGAGGCCTCCGTCCCAGTCAACTTAGTAGGCCCACAAGTCAGCCTCTCACCAAGGTTGGTCCCAGCTAGCAGGGGGGTATTCATTTTTGTGTGCGTAATAAGGAGGCACTTTCGGTGGGTCCGAGGTGACAGCGGGGGGGGGGGGGGGGTTTGTGAAATACAGTGGCCCGTCCTATGGGTCCCAACAGTCACGGGGAAACGTTTTTTTCGCGAAATACTGGTGACCCGTCCGGTGGGTCCCTGCTGTCAGGTGGAGGAATAATTATTTTCCATGTAATAAGGAGGCACTTCCTTGCGGTTGTCGTGGACCCAGCTGTCAGCCTCTCCACGTACAGTACTCTTCCGATGGAAGTCGGGCGTTGACCACGTTGACCACGCCGCGCCGAGAGCACCACGGCGGTGGACGACGACAAGACCTAGGAAGGGGACGACGGGGAGCCGGGGAAGACACGGCAGTGGAAGCCCACGCGGAGAGGAGTACGAGGTTCACCGGGTTCACCAAGGTGTGAGGCTGCCGTCGCCACAGGGCCTGGCTAGCGGTGGGAATAGTAGGGGGCGGTGAGGCCTCCGCGGCAGCACAGCCGGCCACGGGAGGCAGGAGCATGCGGTACAATCGGCGCTGCTTTGGGCGGCTGGAGCAAGAACACCAGAGGTTGAAGAAGCACTATGGCCGTTGATTGGCCATCGTACAGTCACTGGAGCTAGAATCGTTCATATTGACTAAAGTTGACAAAGGCCCGTCGATCAACTTAGTAGGCCCTAAGTCAGCCTCCCACCATGGTGGGTCCCAGCTAGCAGGGGGAGTATTCATTTTTGCATAATAAGGAGGCACTTCCGGTGGGTCCGAAATGACAAATAGGGAATGTTTTTTATAAATACGCTGGCCCGTCCGGTGGGTCCCAGCAATGGGGAAACGTTTTTTCGAAATAAGGTGGCCCGTCCGGTGGGTCCCTTACATCACGTGGAGGAATAATTATTTTGCGGCGTAATAAGGAGGCATTTCCTTGCGTCACCTGGACCCACTGTAAGCCTCTCCACGTCTGATACTCTTCCGATGGAAGTCGGTCGTTGACCACGTTGACCACGCCGCGCCGAGAGCACCAGGGCGGTGGTCTGGACAACGGCGAGGCCTAGGAAGGGGATGACGCGGAGCCGGGGAAGACGCAACAATGGTAGCCCACGCGGAGAGGAATACGAGGGTTCACTGGTGCCGTCACCGCAGAATAACAAGGGGTGTGGGTGAGTAGAGGGATGGCCTGGCCAGCGGTGGGAGTAGTACGGGGCGGTGAGGCCTCTGCGGCATCACAGCCGGCCACGGGAGGCAGGAGCACGCGGCACGACCGGCGCTGGTTTGGGCAGCTGGAGCACGAAGACCAGAGGTTAAAGAAGCACTACGGCCGTTGGATGAACATCGTACGGTAACAGGAGCTAGAATCGTTCATATTGACTAAGTTGACAAAGCCCTCCATGCCCGTCAACTTGGTAGGCCCACAAGTCAGCCTCCCACTATGCTTGGTTCCAGCTGGCAGGGGGAGTATTCATTTTTTGTTCGTAATAAGGAGGCACTTCCTTGCGTGTGAAGATAGCTGGTGGGTCCGACATGTCAGCTGGGGGCACGTTTTTTTAGCGAAATACAGAGGCCCTTCCGGTGGGTCCCAGATGTCAGGTGGAGGATTATTTATTTTGCGCGTAATAACGAGGCACTTCCTTGCTGCGGCCGTGGACCCAGCTGTCAGCCTCTCCATGTACAGTCCACGTCCGATGGAAGCAGTTCCTTGACCACGTTGACCACGCCGCGCCGAGAGCACTAGGGCGGTGGATGATGGTGAGGCCTAGGAAGGGAACGACACGGAGGTAGGGAAGACTCGACAGTTGTTTCCCACGCGGAGGGGAGTACGACTGTACGAGGGTTTACTGGTTCGTCTGCCCTCACCGGAGAATAACTGCAGGTGTGGCCGTGTGGGTGAGTAGAGGGATGGCTAGGCCAGCGATGGGAGTACGATGGGCGGTGAGGCCTGCGCGGCAGCACAGCCGGCTGCGGGGAGGAGGGAGCAGGCATTCCCGCCGGCGCTTGTTTGAGCGGCTGGAGCAGGAAGTGCAGAGATTGAAGAAGCACGACGGCCGTTGGATGGACATTGTACGGTCAATGGAGCTAGAATCGTTCATATTGACTAAGTTGACAAAGCCCTCTGTCCCCGTCAACTTAGTAGGCCCACAAGTCAGCCTCCCACCATTGTGGGTCCCAGCTAGTAGGGGGAGTATTCATTTTTCCGTGCGTAATAAGGAGGCACTTTCGGTGGGTCCGAGCTGACAGGGGGGGAACGTTTTTTTTTCGCGAAATATGGTGGTCCGTCCGGTGGGTCCCAGCAGTCAGGGGAAAACGTTTTTTTGCAAAATACGGTGGCCCGTCCGGTGGGTCACAGCAGTCAGGGGGGAAACGTTTTTCCGTGAAATACTGTTGGCCCGTCCGGTGGGTCCCTGCTGTCAGGTGGAGGAATAATTATTTTGCGCGTAATAAGGAGGCACTTCCTTGCGGCCGCCTGGACCCAAATTGTCGATCTCTCCACGCAGCGTACTCTTCCGATGGAAGTCGGTCGTTGACCACGCCGCGCCGAGAGCACCAGGGCGGTGGACGACGGCGAGGCCTAGGAAGGGGACGGCGCGGAGCCGGGGAAGACACGGCAGTGGATGCCCACGGGGAGAGGAGTACGAGGGTTCACTGGTTCGGCTGCGGTGTGAGGCTGCCGTCGCCGCAGAATAACAGGGGGAGTGGGTGAGTGGAGGGATGGCCTGGCCAGCGGTGGGAGTAGTATGGGGACGGTGAGGCCTCCGCGGCAGCACAGCCGGCCACGGGAGGCAGGAGCATGCGGCACGACCGGCGCTGCTTTGGGCGGCTGGGGAAAGAAGACCAGAGGTTGAAGAAGCACTACGGTCGTTGTATGGACATTGTTGACCACGCCCGCCGAGAGCACCAGGGAGGTGGACGACGGCAAGGCCTATGAAGGGAACGACAAGGAGCCGGCGAAGACATGACAGTGGCTGCCCACGCGGTGGAGAGTACGAGGGTTGACTGGTTCGGTTGCCGTCGCCGGAAAATAACAGGAGGTGTGGGTGAGTAGAGGGATAGACAGGCCAGGGATGCGAGTATGATGGGGCGTGAGGCCTGCCCGGCAAGACTGCCGCCACGGGAGGCGGGAGTGTGGTTCCGATGGCGCTGGTTTGGGCGGTGGGGCAGGAAGATCGAGATCGAAGAAGCACGATTGCCGTTAGATTGACATCTAACGGTCTGACGCTGGTAGAGTCGATTTTTGACTAAGTTTTTTAAGAAACCTTGTGTACGCATGAACTTAGTAGGCCCACAAGTCAGCCTCCAAATCTGTGGCAGACAACATAAATCCCATTTGCTATTTTTTACAATTTGCAGCCCATTTGCTATTTTTTATAATTTGCAGCCCATTTGCTAATTCTTAAGTAATTTATTACAACCCATTTTCTGCCCAGGAACACGTTCAAAAAGTTCAACCTTGTTTTGCATATTTCGGTGGAGTCCAAACTGGTGTAATCCCGAAATGATAAACATTTTTTAAGAACTTATTGATTTGCCAAAAAAGTCGTTTTGTTTTTGTAAGCAAATAAGACGTGAGACAATTGAGTTGGTTTAAGGAAAACCAGTGGTAAAATAATCAGCGCTGGGTGGGAAAAAACAACAAAAATAAGGATGTAAATATGAAAAGGGAATTTTGTGTGTTTTCAATATAATGATACGTGTATATGAACAAGTAAAACTATAGGTAGAGATTAGAAAACGGATGTAGGACATGCGTTTCAAGAGGAAAATAGAACTGGGCTGTGTGTTTGATTCAGTAACAAAAATGCCTGCGGATGTTGTAAGACAAAATATAACTAACGCTGGCAGGCCAGAGGCCAGTAGATACCTGCTGGATCTTTGTGCCCCGTTGTCGTCATGGGCTGGGCCTGTTAAAAGCAAAACCAACCCTGGTAAGTCTACAGCCCAGTTGAAACTTGCTCGACCTGAAAAAACAATATACATGCTCAATAAACGAGAGAATTCTGCAAGCACAGACTGATAACTGGGATGCAGCACGGATATTGTTTTTTGTCGTGATAATAAGTGCATGCACTTGTTTCGAAAAAACTGCAGAACTGGGAATTCGAACGGCGGGTGCTAATGCTACCCATCAAATAAAAATCAGGTGCCTGAGAATTCATTTCGAAACAAATGATTCAGCTTTATATCCACTTCGACCCTGGGCATGATGGTTGGAAGCAAATGCAAGTTCATACCAAAAGACCGTTAACAACAATACCAACTTGCGAACGACAAGGTAGTACAACTACCAATACCAAACTACTCCTGGCCCTAGTGTTCGTCTGGTAGAAAATCTTGCAGAGGACCAGCACCCGCTCCTTCTCTTGCTCCTGTGTCCCGATGTGGTACTGGTGCATCACCCGATTGGTCCTCTCGCTGGTCGAAGTTCTTGTTGGTGTGCAGCACAGAACCTTTTGCTGCCCGTCGCGGTCGTTGACCATCACAGGCAAGGTATTGCTAGTCTTGTGCCACATCGCGTGCATGCCGTGACTCCGATTGTATCTTGCGACGCGTCCACGCGTGCCCTTTTGAACGCCTGAATTGCGCTGGAAGAAATGCTTCCTTAGGCCACTCAGTGTGATACCTGCAGTATTGTGGAATACAGGTTTTAGTGTACCTAGTTGGCATTTTCATAACATCTTTGGCATGTTGCAGTCACTTGTTTCACTTTTTATTAACTATCAAATTGTAATTGTTTCACCAGGTCTGCGTCTAAAAAGAAAAATAGAGCTATAAACAAAGGAATATGTTTGTGCAAGTAGACGGCCGATCGGTGTCTTACCTGGAAGTTTCTCAGGTTGGGTGTAGCATATGCCGTGCTCGCTGTCGATGGTTGGTCTGAACAAATCGATGAGAGACTGAAATCTCGCGTTGTCAACACTCACTTTGGCCTCAAGGTGCTCGATTAGCTCCTGATCCGTGGGATCGAACTTGACGCCAGCCGAAAGCACCGGCCAATCCTTCTTCGACCTGCATTGGTAATTCCAGTTATATGGTACTCAATGTATGACCAATCGACTGTTTTAAGTGAATGATGAAAGATTTCGACAGAGTAAAAACTCGCGCTTCTTCGATAGTTGTACGAGAGTAATTGCCATGCCGTTTTGCAAGGGTGCTTGTAAAAACTGTAAACTCTATTCTCCTCTTATTTAATGGATGAGGCAAATCTTTTGCCTCCGTTCCAAAAAAAAAGATTTCGACAGATAAGAGGTACTCCAAATCTGAAGTCCGGAATACCCGAACACGCCGTCGGGATTCTTGTGTCACCTCACGCGCAGCGTGTTGTTACGTCAATTCAATGTGTGGACATGATGAATAATTTGACCGACGTATACTAGTACTGCTGATGTACTACGTACTAGTCGTATTTAGTGTCACAATTTATACATAGGTTTAACTAACAAGTACGCACTTGAAGCCTAACTGATATATATATATGTATATATATGGCTTCTGCACATCATCTTCATCATCATTATCAGTACATCCTACGCAGGTGAGTTAGGATGCACTTGATCCCAGGAAGGTATCTATCCTTCAAACCAGAGGAGTGCTTCAAACTAACAACAGTACATAATATCCAACAAAAGAGGGTCGTGCTACAGCAGAAAACATGGCTCGGTCTAGATATCAAAGACGAATCAAGTTGTGCATATTTGTTGGCATGAACCACATCGCCGCATGTCGGGTTTGCAAAAGCCATCCATGACATGGAAGATTGATGCCTTTCACACACTGAAGATTACCTGGCAACAAGCTGTGTCGACGAATCTCTGGATATGGTGATTCATGAAACCCATGGTATGATGTCCAAACACAGCCCCCCTCGCGAATGGAAGTTGTGATAGCACAAAGAATCATCGCCGGTGATATGATCGATGATTGGTTGGATGATCGGATAATTGAGCCCGAGGAACAAGGAGTGGTTGCCGAGGTTGTAAACCAGCCTCCAGTTGAATACGCCTGGCCCAACGGAGCTGGGATCTTTCTCGAACACGAAGCAGCCATAGCCATCAATGTCACGGACGCCCCACGCATTGTACTGCATGTGGTTTGATGTAATGGTTTGGTCAATTTGGTACGTGCGAATGAGCATCAAATGACCGCCGTTAGCTGAACGAGCGATAAACCAGCACCCATCGGCTGGTATGATTCCAGGTCCTAGAATCATGAAGGCCAGCGCATTTGCGTCTGCTGCAACAATTCAAATTGGAGACCAAAAGGACAAAAATAAACAATCATGTTCAGAGTATGTGTGGAATTAAGATTATTATAACAGTGACACATATCATAGATAGAGAATTGCAATGTCGTGGTCATAATCATACCCCAAGTTAAAAAAATATGCCAATGGCTTTCATATTCTAGCAACATGTCATGGTTCAAACATCATGTAACAATGAGAGGAAAACAGCTATGACAGCGCCTACTCATATTCTACCATAGCACTTACTACTACTATTCTCATATCAACTCTAAGCAATAACATGCGTTGATATAAAAATCTAGTAAGCAAGAGTAACATATAGCAATCATGATGTTATGCTCATAATATGTATTCTAACAATCATTAGATGCCAACTGTTCTCATATCAACTCTAACAATAACATGCGTGGTCATAAAAATCTAGGAAATGAGAGGAACATATAGCAATGATGTGGTTATAGACATGCTATGCATTCTAAATTTGTAACAAATGAACAGGCAGTCGTATTCATAAGGTAAAGATGAGATGAGATAGAACAATTACACGACGATAGATTCCACCAGTATATGCAGCCAATCAGTGCGTCGACCGCATAAACGATGCCATCATGCACTATAGCATCACACAGAAATGTTGCCTCAACAGGATTGATGATGAGCCATAACCATGTATGGCGACCGGATTCCAGATAGACTAATCCCATGTTGAACAAGGCAATGAGCTTGTAATCCATGTAGTCTTCGATGGTGTGGGCACTTCGCAGATTACAACTTTCTCGCAAAATGAGGTCGAGCCAAAAGCTTGACGCGTCTCGTGCGTAGTAGGCAGGAGTGTCCGGAGGGCCGCAAGGCTCGATGTCGGCGGTATCCAACAATGGAAGGGTGATGTCTCGCTGGATGTAGATATCCACGAGACGCCACGGACTACCGGTGTGGTGGATGAGGACGATCCAGTTGGCCTTCATGCCCGCCCAGTAGTGGCCGCGCATGAAGGACATGTGGACGGGTAGTGGTAACATGTCGACGGGCACCACGGCAACCTCCGTAGGATCGTCAAGTCGGTGTCTGGGCCACCTGCGAGGATCGGGCATCAGCAAGCAGGGTGTCTTGAAAAGAGCCGGCGGTTGCATTTAGTAGACGGTACAAAGACACCGAGCATGCGGCTAGACGGACGGTGCTGAGTAGGTCCATACGACTACAGATCTGCTCCAAGAGAACATCGGGGAGGGAATTCCAATCGCGGCTCTGCGTGTCAGTCGGTTCTGCCATTGGGGTTTTCGGTGCCCGCGAGCCAGCGAGGAAGTGGATTCAGGCGGGCGAGCGAAGAAGCTTCTCCTCGTGTGGCCGAGCAGTGAGCGGAGGGATATGGTACGCGCGAGCTACCAAGGAAGATGGCGCGGGCGGGCGAGTAGTGAGCGGGGCTAAATGGTGTGCGGCCGACGATGGGGAAGAGAGGAGGAAGAAGAAGAGAGGAGGAAGAAGAGTGGAAGACGGGGAAGAAAGTGCATTAAATCTCAATTCTACTAGTACTACTACCAGGATATAGGCACCGTCCTCCGGAGTGTAAATAGTTACACCGATGACATGTGGGTCTACCACAAGAGGGCCCATATGTCAGTTAATGGAGGACACAGGTGCGTATGCGTATTTGCGGAAGCGTGCTCTACTAGCAAACATGATGGCAGTACTGGGTAAGGCTGATTTAGTAACACCAACATGCTAGTTCAGCTTATTAATGACGTGTCCCATCTGCTGGACGCAAAACTATATATAGTGACCGTAAAGAGCGTATTGTTACATACGTTGACCGCCAGTGTATTTTTCCCGTTTCAAATTAAGCCATATTAATCAGAAAGGACGCGGTATGGACTACTACTAGTACTAGTACTGCTTTGATGTGTCCCGTCAACTCGCCGAATGAGGAGAAGCTTGCTTACTACGCCTCTCCCTCGCCCACGCGCGTGGTGGTTCGCAGGACGAGGAGAGGGTTTTTTACTACAGTGCCCTCTCCCTCTTCCTCTCCCTCGCCCTCGCCCTCGCCCTCGCGGTGGACGTGCAGCAGTTCAATCGGTGTCAGATTGCCAGACGCATATTGTACTGTAGTATCATCATTGTTGGACCTTCCGAAGAGGCGAAGAGGCAAGTGCAAGGTTCACATGAGTATGAACTGTTGAACCTCCCGAAGAGGCAAAGAGCCAAGCGCAAGGTTTTATAGGAGTTGTCGTCCTAGTAGGAGTGTACTACAACTATAGAGAACGATGCTACTGTATGATGCCGCCACGTCACGTATATCCAAAGCTGTGCCACCTTTTTTTTCTGAAAGAGCGTGTTGGAGCCCATGCAACAACCACACAAGTTGCCAGTATGCCACACAAGTTCATCTCCAATTCATGTGATAAATTTGTGTGCGACTAGTCTACATATATTCACAGCGCTACCGTTCACAATTACCGTACTCCACTTACACGTTATAGATGGGCTACATGCATGTCCTCCTCCGTGTTCCAAATTCTGTGTGTTCTTCATAGATGGCACGATCTATAGAGGTGGGCAACGGGACTCATTGTCGCAGCTTTCTAGTCTGGTTCCACACGATGCAGACTCATCCAAGCTGAAGCGGCATAAATCAGGGATAGCGTGTCCCAAAGATGTCGCTCATCCGGCGGTGCGCAATGAAGACACAACCATGCTTCATGAACGGCAGGCCTTCCGTGTCGTGCACAGAAGGTGGCATCCGCTTCACAATGGGGTAGCTGTCCCCGATGAAAAGTGAGTACTCTCCAAGAGTGTTCCTCGGCACCCACGGGGGTCGAACTCGGCGCCGTTCATCTGGTACACGCGGCATCCCAGATCTGGACACATGGTGATGTACATAGTCAAGGTCCATGCATAATAATGTTGTGCTCAAATATGGCGGTCAGTAATACTGTGCAGCAAATAGTACTACTCCGGTATAGAGGAAGTAAAATAACGGCTTATTATATATAGCCACTCTTGGCTACATGGATGAGATAGTAAGACATGGAAAAACAAAATCCGACTACCTCTCGTCGGCAACTCTATCGAGTCAACATGCAACCATGGCTGTGAGCGGTGGACTGTTCGAAGGATTGTCCCATAGAAGAACCTTCTCCTCGAGGACGCATGGAAGACCAACAAGCACGGCCTTTTCCCAAACCTATTTAAGCAGCGTCTTGAAAAAGTTGGTGCAGGAAGCACCGAGTCTTGGCGGGCGGTGAGGACGCCGGAGCGGCGGCGATTTCTCCCAGAGGATCGTCGTCCAAGGTCTTCCCAAAGACCGACGAGGAGGAGAACCGCCTGGCGAATCCATGGGAGCAGCGACGAACTGCCTTCTCTTCGGGGGGAGGGGAACTGGCGAGGAGGAGATAAGAGTGTAGTAACCGCAGGGCCTCGTCCCTTCCAACTGTAGATCGTTCCTCAGCGAAGGGGTGAGGCTATTATTTACTACTAGTACTAGCATTATGGAACGTTATGGGATTGTATTATACTATAAATAATAGCACTAGTAAGAAATTTTTGAAACTAGGTAGTAGTTTTTGGCGTGGATTAAGAAATTTTGGGTATGTTTTTGCCATTTTTTGTACACGCCAACTAGTGTCAAAAAACGTCTTACATTATGGGACGGAGGAGTACTCGTCTTGCATCAGCAGTACCAAGATTACTTTTCTCAACTACGAGTATTAGTGCGATGTACTGTACTTCTAGTCTAGTCTAGTCTAGTATAGTGCACCAGTTTTGAACTCTTGAATCTCAGGGCGAAGGAGCTACAGTTGGAAGTGGAGGGTACTACTGTTCTCTAGAACCATCGCTGTACTACCAATGCAGGGGAAGTACACCTGCGTAGTGGCTTAGTGGGTACTCTCAGTGCTATATTCAGCCACTCCTCTAACGTAGGAGTAGCTGGCCTACTCAGCCGCTCCTCTCACGCACACACTAGCAGCCTATTTATCAGCGACGGTTACTGCGGCCTGCGGGGGCAGAACATTTTAGTTATTTGATACAATGAGACTAGGCTTTTTGCTTCCATTTGTGGAGGTGTAATGGATCTCGTCGAACTTTGTTAGTAGTTCCTTCTTTATGAATGAGATGAAGCAAAGCTTTTTCCTCCGCTTTCAAAAAAAAAAAACATGTCAAGAGGAATTTCTTTTATAGTAGAGCCGATAATGGAGTGAAGTCCATGCGCAACGCCACAATCTACAGAGTACTAGTAGTACAACACTTTACATAGAGTCTGAGCCATATTGCACAGTTCCCAATGCCCCGCCAGTGCTTTTCTCGCTCCTCGGCTTAATTGGGAGGCGCTTAGTTTAAATATGCTACTACTAGCTGATGAGGAAGCTGCAAGCGAGGTGCGGCTAGGGCGAGCACGCGAGCCACGGGATGCTGGGAAGGAAAATCCGTTCACGTGGCTAGGCTGTCCAGTGCACCCAGATTGTGGAGCCGCACGTCCGTTTGACTTCAAAACTCAAACTACCCATGCAAAATATTGGCTCGCAGCGAAGTGTAGTACTAGTACTATTTAAAAAAAAGGCCGCCGTGCGTTCGGCCGGGATCGAACCCACAAAACGAGGTATACACTCGCGTGACCACTAGTAGTACTCGTTGGAGTACAACACAACCTAGAATCGCCTTTTGTCGCTAGTAGTATGTACATTGTTCCTTACAACAAACCCCTAATAATGCAAGAAACCACTAAAATGCCAAGAAACTACTACCACTTGCATACGTGGCAGACTTAAGATAAGACTACCTTATCAACCATTGTACATGCTCTTACCAACCAAAATCCTCGAGTGACCTCCTACCTCCGCCCGTCCACCTAGTCATCCTCGGCCATGGGACGCAGCTACCGGCCACGGTATATGAGGTCAAACCGCCGGCGGTGCGGAGCCCATGTTGCGGCAGCCCAGATACCAGCTCCGTCCGGCGCTCGCGGCCGCTAGCTAGCCAAGATAGCTCCGTCCAGCTGCTTGTCTACAAGGTTTGCTAGCAAGATTGGCACGGCAGCGCGGCGGCTTGTTTCAAGGCTGGCCAGGCCAGCCATCCGCTCGGCGAAGGCCACAAGGCGGCGGCTTGCTCGCTTCGTAAGTCACGATCGGGCCAGCCTGCCAACCTTTATGGAGGCCAAGACGGCGTCCAGCCCGTCGGCGTGAGCGGCGGCCAACTTCGCTCATCACCGGCGCCACCGGATTTAACACGCATCAAGATCTGTTTGAAGTAATGTTTAGGAAAAATAATGATTTGAGGGGGAATAACAGGATAGAAGGTCAGATGTGGGTCCCCCGTGTCAACGGTCAAACAAAATGTGTTGGTTTAAGCTACCTCGTCAGCACGGACGTGTGGGCCAACCCAGTTATAAATGGGTTTAAACGAACCTAATCGGTAGGAGTACTAGGTAGTACTACCTCTCTCTCAGTTTACAGTCTTGGCGTACCCCTAGGTCGTCAATTTGACCAACCTAATACAAGTCATATATTACAAAAAATATACCAACATAAACTATGGTGTTTCTACTTTCAAAAGGTATAATTTTTGTGCTATATTGTTTATATTAGGGTGATAAAATTGACAACCTAGGTATACGCGCAAGACTTGTAAACTGAAACGGAGGTAGTAGTAGTTTTTGGCGTGGATTAAGAAATTTTGGGTATGTTTTTGCTATTTTTTGTACAATAGATTCTTCCTAGGGCTGGTTGAAAGTGGTAGTTTTTTTTAAATACTCTACATATTGTAAGTAGGAGTGAAAGTTAAGCTTTGGAAGCCAATAAGCAAGGCTAGTTACATAGTGCATATGTGTACATGATTGAAAGTAAATATCAACCATGAGTGACTAATATCTTGATGGAAAACTCGTGTCGGATTTCGGGTTCCGGCAGACCCTTGAGGTTCGAACACTGGGGTGCACGCGGAGATCTCGCCCTCTACCTACCTGCACCCCGCCGCCTCGCTAGGATCTAAACTACGAAAGGAACAATACAACAGACACATGGTTTATTCTAGTTCGGGCCACCATTGTGGTGTAATACCCTACTCTAGTTTGTGGTGTGGTGGATTGCCTCTTGGGCTGATGGTGATGAACAATACAAGGAAGAACAGCCTCGCGAGGGTCTGTTCTTGGCCGGGGCGATGAACTGCTTGGGGGAGTTCGATCGCTCTCTCTCTCTCTCTCTCTCTCTCTCTCTCTCTCTCTTTCTCTCTGGATTCCGGACCCTGGATCCCAGATTGCCTCTACCCTGTGGGAGGCTAGTCCTATTTATAGGCAAAGGCCCTGGGCCTCTTCCCAAATATTGAGCGGGAAGGGCGCCAACAATTGGCCAATTTGAAGGGGAACATCTGGTACACTTATCCTGACTAAAGTTGGTCCTCGCCTGTCAAAGGCTCTGGCGGTGACGCCTGCTTGGGCTCCACAATGACTTCCTTCCTGCCGTTGGGCTGGTCTTGGTCTTGTTGCACCGAAATGGATGCCTTTGCTTGATGCTCTCGCTTGCACTTGCTCCCTTTGCACCAAAGAGGAAAGGAGGAAACTGCGCGGGCTGGCACCCGCCTGGCGCCCTTGGTCGTCATGGCTTGCGTCATGGGCACCTCGTGAGGTACCCCGCCTTCATCTCTCCGCCTCCTCGCGAGCCAGCCTGATGAGGCCGTGCCTGAGGAAGCTTCCTGTCGTCCGCCCCGCGAGGCTTGGCCCCTCATGAGGGTCTTGAGCTTGTGTTGATGAAGATGGGTCGTGTTGGGCCCCCTTTTGAGCCACGCTGCAGGCCGCAGGCAGGCAAGTCTGGGGACCCCTGCTCCTGAACGCCGACAAGAGCCCCCGGGCCCAAGCCGTGCGGACTTGGCCGAGCAGAGAGGCGAAAGGGCAAGTCTGCGCCATGAGCCCTAACAGCCTGCGGCCTTGGGCGCCAGCGTGGCGGTTGATTGGACGTGGGTGCCTTAGCAACCGCGCGAGTTGATAAATGAGCGGCGTCTGCCTAGGCTTTGCTTCCCTTGCTTTCTCTGGTTACTGCTCAGATCCCCTTTCTTGCGCCTCTCCTTCCTGCCCCCGAAATCTTCATATCCACTTTGACTACACGCCCTAGCAAGGCATGGCGCCTCGCCAGACCCCGGCCGGAGCTTGGTACTCGCCTGCCCTAGAATCGCCGAACGTGTTGGAGGCGAGCCTTGCCCGGGTGCGCCAAATGGTGGCGGCGCAGGGCATCGACGGGGCGAAGGTGTTCAAGGCCGGCTCCGCCCTCCCTGAGGGCCAAGGGAGCACCTTCTATCCGCTCTTCGTCAGCGCCATTGTTGCCAGTCTGATGCCTCCCTTTTCCGAGTTCTTCTTCTCTGTCCTCCGCCATTACAAGCTACAAGCTCTGCATCTCCACCCCAACTCTGTTCTCCTTCTGGCGATCTTCGCCTACTATTGTAAGGCTCACGTCGGGGTGCAGCCCTCGGGCCCTGCTGCGCCACTATTTCTCCCTCCGGACCTCTCGTGGTTCCATCTTCGCGTGCGAAGCTTCAGCGTCACGGTAGCTCCATCACCATTTCGAACCCCGGGAAGAGGATTAAGGGCTTCAGGAGCAAGTGGGTCTTGGTAGATGTTGGGCGCATCCACCCTCGGCTAATCTTGCCCACGGAGCACCCCACGCACTCCAACGATTGGTCTCGAGTGGAGCTCGTGGACCCCCGCGTGAGGCCGGTGTTGGAGAAGATGGACATGGATCTGAGGCCAGCCAGCATGGCAGCGGCGAAGCTGACCGACGCGTCGCTGCTGAGGGAATTCCTAGAGCACCAGCTGGCTCCGCTTCGTCAGTACCCACTTCCGATGTGGAGGCCCCACCCAAGCCCCGCGGTCTTGGCCGACGAAGACCTGGCTGCGGTTCTCCATTATTTGGTCGGGGGCGACGTGGCGAGGTTGGAGGGTGCTCCTACGCCCCTGTTCCTCCGCGACGACTGGGAGCAGGTAGTGGAGGCCATGCCCGTCTTCAACGGGGACGGGCCCGTGCCTGGAGGTTCCCGAGGACCCGGTGGACGTGTCCTCCGGCGACTCCAGCGAGGAGAAGGGAGAAGGGGAGCGGGAAGGAGGGCTCGACTCCGAGGTGACCGATGGAGGGTTGAGGGCTCCCCTCCCTTGATGCAAGTCCCGCGTTCTCCGCCTCTCACCGAGTGACGACGACGACGAGGATGATGATGAGCAGGGCGGCGGGAGCTTGCCCTCGATCCCGAAGAAGGATAGGACCGGGCTGATCCCCCGCGGGTCTGCCCCGGCCCCGAGGTGATCCTTAGGCGCGCCTTCTCCTCCCCAGCTCCTTGAGGCTGATCCTTGCAGCCGGCTCTCGGGCTTCAAGTACGGCCGGAGGTTGCTCGAGCCCGCGAGTGACGACCAGTAAGTGCTCGATTCCTATCTTATTTCTTGTTTTGTCGCTGAGGCTTGACCTCTGTATCTCTTGGCTAGGCTGGCCCGCGGCAAAGAAACCGAAGGGATCTCCTGAGGTTCCGTCTGGGGCAGCGCCTCGCCTGCCGAAAAGAAGGTGACCGCAATGCACGGGCCTCTCCGCCCGGTCGTCCTCGAAGGCCTGGCTGAGCCGGTGGGGCGAAGCTCAGCCCACGGCCCAAGCGACTCTCGAGGTGCCTTGCTCGATGCTGCCACCACAGCCGTGCTAGCGCAGCAGCAACGCCAGATATCGTGGGTCACGCTGCCGCCTTCTCCTCCTACCCCACCAATCGCTATCTCCGATTCCTCCTACCGCTCTGGATCGTGCCGATTTAACCGGACCGGCTGCGGCAGATCTTTTGGGCGCCGACCCTGCCTCATGGCCGGGCGCTTGGAGCTGGCTTCGCTGGATTCGGCCCGACGCCGATTCGGCGGCGCTGGTCTGTGCCTCGACGGCTTGCGACGAGGAGAAACAGGCCGTCCTTGGGGCGAAAGCTGCTCGCAACGCTGCCTTGGGGGAGGTAGCCGATGTCCGAGGTCGCTGCAAGGCGCTGGAGAGCGAGCTGCAGGGCCTGCGGGACCAACTCGCCAAGGAGGCCCGCCTTCGCCAAGAGCAGGAGGAAGGCATGAAAGCTCGCGAGGTGGCCATCAAGGATCGGGACGCCAAGCTCAAGAAGCACCGTGAACGCCTAGGCGTGCTGGAGCAAGAGTTGGAGGCGAGGAAGGTCGAGCTGGACGGCAAGGCACGGGTCCTTGCCGAGGATCGCGTGGCCTTCACAGAGATGGAGGTGAAGGCTCGCACCTTGCTGAGGGAGCTTTACGATAGCGACCTGGAGAGCCCGCTGGCCGGCGCAGAGGACGGCCCCGCCAAGCTGCTTCCCTTCCTGGTTCGCGCTCTTGAAGATGTCGCCTTGGCCTTGGCCCCACGGCCGAGGCCGAGGCGCTGTCTTGTCTTCGTGACGCGGTCCTCACCCACGCCTACCTTCGCGATCCCAACGCCGACCTTGACAGCCTGGAGCTGAGCCGAGCAGCGAGCTTGCTGCCGCCGCCGAGGCCGTGAAGGGTCGTGCGGAGGCTCACTGGGAAGTTCCGGCCTTCAGCACCAAGTCAAGCGGGCGCCAGCAACCTCAAGGCTCCACAAGGCGAACCCGCTCCGTGCAGCTCCACCGCCGACAAGTGACTCCGTTGTGGCTCATGTTCTGCTTTTAATTCCTGCACATGTATCATGCCTCGGGGAGGCGTATAAACTTGCATTTGGCGTTGTGATAAGAGTTATGGACTGTAATATTTGCTTTTGAATTCCTTGAAATTTGCGCTTTTCCTTCCTACTTGCTTGTATTCTACGCCGGCAGAGCCCGGCCTCAAGATACCTCAGCCGCCATTGCTAGCCCCGACCAGAAACCAGTGATCGGACCAAGGAGTGAGGGGCTACGTGAGAAGTTAGGCTCTCGAGTCGCGATGCTCACGAGTCCCCTTGGTGCACGAACAACAAGTAGGGAGGTGAGATGTGGGTGGATCTACTGTTTCACGTCTCAGAGAGCCCGACCTCACAGCATACCTCAACCGCTGCTAGCCTTCGGAACTAAGGAGTGAGGGGCTACGTGACCAGTTAGGCTCTGAGTCGCGATGCTCAGGAGTCCCCTTGACGCTCAAACGGCCTTCATACCTTGGCTCTGCTCGGGGAGGGACATTTAACCAGGCCTGAGGGGCTGGCTGGGTGGCGTGCGTCTGGGCGTGACTCAGTGCGCAGCCCCGTGCCCAGCCCCTCGCGGCACTCCCGAGGGGAGGCGTTGCGATGAGGCCGGACACTAAGCTCTGGGCTCCCTGAGGTTGATGCAGCCCGGGGGCCACCCTCAGTTGTTTATCACTAGCGTGGAGCATAGCGCTTCCGTATGTGTACGGGCATAGCCGCTCCTCGGCAGTGTCGTCAGCCAGCGCGGAGCATGGTGCTTCCACTGGTGCGTGGGAGGGGGCTCCCCTCCGGAGGAGCCCTGGGCGTGTACAGCCCCATACCGACACGTGGCGGCACGGTAGGGCTCGACGAGGTGAGTCTGGGCACCCGTGAGCCAGTAGCGGGACTCACGGGCCCTACCTCAAGGCGGGTTGCGCTGGCACTGGGCCTTATCTTGTGATGTGTTCTTGCAGATTTGGTTAGATGTCGGTTTCGCCCTCGGGTCCCGCCTTCGAAGCTGGTCTCAGCCATCGCTGGTATGCTGTCGCGATGCCGTGGACAAGGCCGAGGGTGAGGGCCGGAGAGCCAAGAGAGCCCCGAGTCGCGATGCTCATGTACCCCCCTTTACCGTGCAAGCGGTCGACATGAACGAAGAAAAGGTGCCATGGATTGGCATCAAATAACAAGCATGATGGGTCGAACGCATGACCCGAAATAAACGCAAGAGGGATACATGCCGCCGGTTCCGCCCGAGCGATTTGGGATGATGCAGCCCAAGGGCGCCCCAACAAGATAAGCTAGGAACACGAAGTAAAGGGATAAACGCCAGAGGGACGGACCCACGGCCCGGGAATAATGCAGCTCGGGGGCGCCTCACCGGAAATGAAACTTGAAAGATGTCACCTGATAGCATTGAGGACGAAAGGGTGTTGGTGTAGCAGACTCGGTGGGCCGCGGGAGCCGATCCTCACGAGCCCCCAGGCTCAGGGGCCTCGGGAGGCTCCGGAGGCGCTGGTGGCTCCTCATGGACCATCTCCATCTCTGCCAGGGCTGTGGAACGCCTGGCCTCTTGAGCCTCCAGGATGCTCCTCATGAGGCGCTGGCGCGTGGCAGCCACGTTCGGCAAGCCGTAAGGCATGCGAACGTAGATGTGGGGTGGACCTTCGCAGCGCCCCACACGGGAGGGCCAGAGGCACTTCTGAGAGGCGGCACGGTTGAGCCCTGGTATGTTGATGCAGACGCGCAGCCCACCATCCTCGCCTGGATGGGGAGCTATGGCAGGTAAGCGGCGGCTGCCACTCATGACTCTTGACTCCTGCAGCTCCTGAATGATCTTGCTGACGAACTCCGAGGGTTTGGCCCTCCTTGCCTTGCTCCTTCTTGAGGGAAACGCGTGCTTTGAAACACACCTCCAAGTGGTGCCCAAGCGCCTCCTCGTGACCTTAGCAAGGTCGGTGGCCCTCCGTGGGGAGCCCCGAGCCTGCTTGAGGAGGCGCCAGCGCGCTTCCTATGCAATAGAAGGAGGTTCCCTCGAGCAGGCGCGGACCACGAGGGGCCTGCCACCGAGGGGCCGGGCCGGACGATGTCTTCTTCTTGGGGGCGGTCTCGGGAAGCCTCCTGCTTCCGCGATCCGGGTCTTCCAGTGATGCGGCCTGAAAGGCTCGCTCCAGGGAGCACACCGTGTCTTCCTCTTCGCAGGGCACCGTGATGACTCCACCACTTCCTGGCATCTTGAGGACGTTGTAGCCATGGTGGGTTACGGCCATGAACTTGGCCAGCGCTGGGTACCCGAGGATGGCGTTGTATGGCAGGCGAATGTGGGCGACGTCGAAATCGATGAGCTCGGTGCGGTAGTTGTCGCGCCGAAGGTGACAGGGAGGCGAACCCGCGGAATCGGGACCGTGGAGCCGCCGGTGACCCCGGAGAAAGGCTTGGTCGGTGAAGCTGATTGTAAGGCACTTGGAGATTGTTGAACGTTTCCACAGACAGGACGTTGAGCCCTGCCCCGCCATCGATGAGGGTCTTGGTGACTAGCACGTTGCTGATGATTGGGGAGCAAAGCATTGGGAGGACTCCGGCTGTGGCCGCACACTTGAGCTGATCCGCTGAGCTGAACGTGATGGCGCACGCCGACCACCTGAGGGGGCGTGTGGCTTCAAGCTTGGGGAGGACTGCATTCACTTCGCGGGCGAACTGCTTGAAGATGCGTTGAGAGGCTGGGGCTTGAGCTCCGCCAGATGCAAAGCGATCGCGCTGCTGCTCGGAAGCCCCCAACCCCTGCCCCGATGATGGTCTTCATTTCTCTTGGCTGCGGTGGCGGAGGAGGGAGGCCTGCGTTGCCTTGCAGGCGATCTCGCGAGGCTGATCCTCCAGCCTCCCTCGTGAGGCGGGTCCCGCCAGTGATCCTCGCGAGGTTGGTCGCGCCACCCTTGGCGAGGGCCGCGGTCTTCCCAGCGTCATGCGTTCCTTCCTCCTCCTTGGCCGTAGCCCCGGTCGCTGCGGTTGGGACGTCGGCCGATCCTCCCTTCTCGAATGGCTCGGAGCTCCTGACATTCATTGGTGTTGTGGGTGTGGAGGTCGTGGTACATGCAGTACCGGCTGCCCTTGGAAGACTCGGGCTGATCTCTGCCCCGCTTGGTGTCCGGTTCTGCCACGAGCACGGCAGCCCCCTTGCGCTTCACATCCTTGGCCTTGGGCTTCTTCTCTTCTGGGTCTGCGGCAGGCAGCTCAAGGAGGGAGACGCCTTCCTCGACCTGGCGCGCACTTGGTCGCCAAGTTGAACAGCTCCAAGGAAGTGCACAAGTCTTCATGCATCGCCAGCTCCTCCTTCATCTTGACGTCGCGCACACCGTCGGAGAAGGCGGAGATGATGGCCTCCTCGGTCACCTTGGGAATCTTGAGGCGTGCGTTGTTGAAGCGTTGGATGTATTTCTGCAGGGCCTCCCCTGGTTGCTGCTTGATGCGGCGCATGTCACTCACAGCGGGTGGCCGGTCACGAGTACCTTGGAAGTTGGCGATGAAGCTGGTGCGGGCCCCGTCCTTGAGCGCCATGGGAAACCAGTTCGCCATGACCTTCTCGTCTCCGTTGGCGGCTTCGATGCCCACCTCGTAGAGCTGGAGGAACTCTGCGGGGTCGGCCGTACCGTCGTAGCGAGGATGCAGGTCTGGCTTGAATTTGCCAGGCCACGCGACGCTGCGCAGCTCGGTGGTGAAGGCACGACAGCCTGCTGTGGCCACGAGAGGCCTTGGGTGACGAAGAACTTGGTCTTGTGGGTCCCCATGCGCATGCTGGGAGCAGCGCGGGGTCTTGACGTGCTGGAGCAGGAGCGTGGTCGCGACGAGCTGGAGCGGGGAGCACTCGGGCAGCTTCTTGTGGGCGAGGGACTTCCTGGCAGCTCTGCTCTTGCCGCGCTGCCGCCGGACGGAGCGGGTTCCGCCCAAAGACCACGCGCCTTGGGGCCAGGGCGCCTTCTTGAGGGGGAGGCGGCCGAGGCGCCGCCGAACCTCGCCGCCACAAGAGGGCGGGTGCGGTGCAGCAGAGACGGACGGCTGGGGAGCTCGCGGGCGCGGACGAGCTCGGCGGCGGTCGAGCCACTCTTCATAGACGTCGTCGACTGGACGGTAGCGCAGGAGCTCGTTTGCTGCGATGAGCGCAGCTCGAGCCTCCATGGGTGTGTGGAATGCGTGAGACGAAGAACCAGCCGGGGCGAGTGAGGGGGTAGCAGTGTGGCCGTCTTGCCTCACGGAGGGATGCTGGGACGATGCTTGCTGCTCGTTCCCCGCCGGGCCGGTGGCAGCGTTGATGGCAGGCGACGGGGAATGACGAGGGCACCCACCGACGGGAGCCGTCTGGGCGACGCGGGAAGCAAGAGCGGCTCGGCGCTCGGCGAGGGCCCGGCGAGTGTCAGACATGGATGCGGTGGTCGACGGAGAACAGGGCGCCGGAAGATGAATTCCGGCGCGCCCCTACCTGGCGTGCGAAATGTCGGATTACGGGTTCCGGCAGACCCTTGAGGTTCGAACACTGGGGTGCACGCGGAGATCTCGCCCTCTACCTACCTGCACCCCGCCGCCTCGCTAGGATCTAAACTACGAAAGGAACAGCACAAGAGACACAGGGTTTATACTAGTTCGGGCCACCATTGTGGTGTAATACCCTACTCTAGTTTGTGGTGTGGTGGATTGCCTCTTGGGCTGATGGTGATGAACAATACAAGGAAGAACAGCCTCGCGAGGGTCTGTTCTTGGCCGGGCGATGAACTGCTTGGGGGAGTTCGATCGCTCTCTCTCTCTCTCTCTCTCTCTCTCTCTCTCTCTCTCTCTCTCTCTCTCTTTCTCTCTGGATTCCGGACCCTGGATCCCAGATTGCCTCTACCCTGTGGGAGCCTAGTCCTATTTATAGGCAAAGGCCCTGGGCCTCTTCCCAAATATTGAGCGAGAAGGGCGCCAACAATTGGCCAATTTAAAGGGGAACATCTGGTACACTTATCCTGAGTAAAGTTGGTCCTCGGCTGTCAAAGGCTCTGGCGGTGACGCCTGCTTCGGCTCCACAATGACTTCCTTCCTGCCGTTGGGCTGGTCTTGGTCTTGTTGCACTGGAATGGACGCCTTTGCTTGATGCTCTCGCCTGCGCTTGCTCCCTTTGCACCAAAGAGGAAAGGAGGACACTGCGCGGGCTGGCACCCGCCTAGCGCCCTTGGTCGTCATGGCTTGCGTCATGGGCACCTCGTGAGGTACCCCGCCTTGATCTCTCCACCTCCTCGCGAGCCAGCCTGATGAGGCCGTTCCTGAGCAAGCTTACTGTCGTCCGCCCCGCGAGGCTTGGCCCCTCGCGAGGGTCTTGAGCTTGTGTTGATGAAGATGGGCCGTGCTAGGCCCCCTTTTGAGCCACGCTGCAGGCCGCGGGCAGGCAAGTCTGGGGACCCCTGTTCCCAGAACACCGACAACTCGAAACTATGGAATACTAGAAAAAAAATACATGGTTGGAAATACTAGCAATGTTCATGTCCGTTTCAACGAATCATAATTAGAATATTACTTATTCACAAACTTGGTACAAAACACCCTAATTTTGATATACATATGTATATTATGTTTCAATTATATTATATTCCTTGGGCTGTTTTGGTGAGGTCGGGGAGGGATGTGGTTGGTTTTAAGATACTAATTATGGGTTTTTCTGCAAATTGGTAGACAAGTGAGATGTTGGTGAGAAAAGGCAACAACTTACCTCACAATCGTTAGATGTAGATCTAATGGTCAGAAACGACGGATGGCAGACACACCAGCATCACCAACTTTGTCTTGTGTAGGAGTACTAGCAAGATCCGTGCATTAACGGAACATCAAGATGCATTTTTATAAAAACACTTGTTGTGATTGACCTCATGGAGTAATCCCATGTGTAAAAACTAATGATATCTCGAGAAATATGAGATAAGGTGAAGATGAGTTGGGTGTGGTGGTGGTTGGTGGTCGGACTGAGCGGTGGCATGGGGATTGACGACGCCGGCAGCGGCCACTAGGCCAGTTTGTTCCATAGGCTTCCTTTCTTAATTGCTCAACAATGAGGTTTGTTGGAGATAAGGATGAACGAGGGAAGGCCTTGTCTGCAAATGTGGAGAGGGGTGCGGGTATCTTTTAGTTTAATTTCCACCTGTCAGATATAGATTAGACGGTCTATATTGCAAGATGGCACACGTACCATCATCACCAACTCGGTTTTTTATAAAAGAAGAAATATAAGTATGGAGATACAAACGTATTATCGATACTTGCTTCCGTAAACTAGCATCTACATTCTATTCAACGCCTCGGCATGTGGGGCCTTAGCACAATGACTTCTCGACTGTGTAAAACAAAGATTTTCCCATCACCGACAAGGAGGGGGTGACGGCGGCACGCTTTTTGGCTTGCTCTAGTCCTAGTAGTCATACTAGGTGGCCTAATCACGTGTAGATTTATTCTTTTTCACGTCTCGTGTTTGCCGTACTGCCACGACTGTTGATGAGTAGACGGTAAGTTATTCATTGTTCAGCGTGTTTGCGAGAGAGAGAGAGAGAGACAGTGTGCAATATGTTAGAGATTGAGGCAATGATAACAGATTCTTTGTGTCTGTGTGTGGAGGATAGAGAGAGACATGTAGATGGGGCTTTGTGTTGTGTAACGTGGAGACACATATACATAATTAGAGAGTGAGTGTGTGAGATACACATGCGGACATGGGGAGAGATGAGGATCCAGATAAATGGGTGTTTGTGCGTGTATGTGTGTGTTTGTGCACGCGTTTGTGTGTGACAGGAAGAGAGTGTATGTGGAGTAGAGAGACCACTGATGATGTAAACCTAGTATAAGGGAAGGGGGAATGGTGTGACATGTGTAGTAATGAGATAGCACGGGTGCGAACGGGGGGAGCAGACTATTTGGAAGAGACATCGAGTGTGTGTGTGGGAGAGGGGTGTGAGAGCAAGAGAGAGAGAGAGAGAGCTAGCAACGAGAGAGAGAGAGAGAGAGACAGAGACAGAGAGACAGAGACAAAGAGAGATGAAGAAAGGGGGCGAGAGAGGGGTCGTTTGTGTCCATAAATGGCGTATAGATAGGGAGACAATGTTGATGTTGTCCGAAATTGGCCTATGAACGGAGACGAAGGGGGAGCGAGTCATCGTGTGTGTGATAGGGACTTCATGAGAGATCTAGAATAGATGGTATAGAGAACAATGTGCGAAATCGAGAACGATTATATATTAGGGAGCTATGCAAAGAGTCACGACATATATGTATACAGGGAAGGAGCTGGGGCGGGTCCGCATGTGGGAGAGATAGAAAGAGGAGAGTGGTGCACAAGGAGACAAAGTGTGCTTGTTTGCAGTGGGGGTGGTGTGTGAGTTGAGTGTGCGAGAACCACATAACTAGGGAGATAGACGTTTGAGGGCGATGTTTTGTGTGTATGGGAAATATACACTCTACATAGTGCGTGTGCTTGGGTAAGAGAGATAGCAGGAGACCTAGAGAGTGAGGGAAGCGATGTGTGCATGCCCGGGAGACAAAGTGATAGAGACCTATGTTGGGGTCCGGACTTTACAAGACAGAGGGGTGTTAATGTGCTCGTGTGTTGGTGTCTGGGGGAGAGAACGACTTCTCTATGTGTGTGTGTGTGGTGGTGGTGGTGGTGGTGGGGGGGTGACTTCAGATAAAGAGTGAGGTGTCTATATTTGAGGGACTTTAGCGTAATTGAGATATTGTGCACTCATGGTTGATCAATTTGTTTCACAGTTTTTACTATGAGATAACGATACTTTTGAACATGCATGATATACCTTGATGTACCAGAATTACAAACCTAAGATTGGAATTTTGGAATTCGACTCCATCATTAGCTTTTGTAATTCATTTAAACGAAGGTACATTTTTTAAGCCGGAATTTCGTGATTTCAAATTCATATATCAAACCTAGAGATATACACATACGGGCATGTTCAAACTTTATAATCATTCACTTTATTCATACACATACACATTTTTTGCTTTTGTCATCATATTTAGGATAAACACATTTGGAATTTCATTTGAATTGGACCGTATGATGGTATTTGCTTGTAGTAGCTCAATGATCCATATTTGAATTGAATGGACAATCCAAGTTTCGAGTTGGAGACATTGATTTTCAAAACTTGCACTTTTTTTTGCGTGCAAAACAAACAAATTGTCGGCCATTATATCATAGTCGGCCGTACGAGAGCAGAATACTTATAATTTTAGGTGCCAAAAGCTTTCAAACTTCCTCACACATCGAAATATCACGCGGCGAATGTTTAGCCTCGCGATATTCCTGTTTTACCTCGCCACATGAACGGAAAAGGGTTGCTTTGGTAACTCCATTGTTTTCCTTCTTTGCCCCAACATTCTTCCCCGTAACCCCTCCCTTCCCTCCCCGACCCCAACCACGGCAAGTCGCGAATCTAGTCCTCCGCCGCAGCGGTGGACCTCACACCCCGCCGGATATACCTTCCGCACCTTGGAACCCCCAACTGCCAACTCACCACTTCACCGGAGCCGCTTCAGCGACTGGCTAGTCCACCGCTCCAGATCTCCTTGACCGCCATCATGGTCCACCGCACCGGATCTGCTTAACCAGCGCTATCGGTGTCAAAACCGGCGGATCTCGGGTAGTGGGTCTCGAACTGTACATCTAGGCGGATGGTAATAGGAGACAAGGGACACGATGTTTTTACCCAGGTTCGGGCCCTCTCGATGGAGGTAAAACCCTACTCCTGCTTGATTAATATTGATGATGTGGGTAGTACAAGAGTAGATCTACCACGAGATCAGAGAGGCTAAACCGTAGAAGCTAGCCTATGGTATGATTGTTGTTCGTCCTACGGACTAAAACCCTCCGGTTTATATAGGCACCGAATAGGGTTAGGGTTCACAGAGTCGGTTACAATGGTAGGAGATCTACATATCCGTATCGCCAAGCTTGCCTTCCACGCCAAGGAAAGTCCCATCCGGACACGGGACGAAGTCTTCAATCTTGTATCTTCAAAGTCCAGGAGTCCGGCTGTCCAGACATCCCCTAATCCAGGACTCCCTCAGTAGCCCCTGAACCAGGCTTCAACGACGACGAGTCCGGCGCGCATATTGTCTTCGGCATTGCAAGGCGGGTTCCTCTTCCGAAAATTTCATAGAAGATTTTGAACACAAGGATAGTGTCCGGCTCTGCAAAATAAGTTCCACATACCACCGTAGAGAGAATAACATTTACACAAGTTCAATCTGATGACGTATTCCGCAGCGTGACATCGCACCATGGCCAAGCCTTTATTCGAATCGTTTTTACTGTCCAACCTCAGCGCGTTTAGCGAGGTGGTTTCCTTGGCACATCTTGTCAAAGCAGAGATCGTGTCCCCTTATTCCGGGATTCTTATCAATATGGGCGTGGGTAACCCAATCGTGCCCGTTGGCACGCCTCCTCTATCGAAGGCGAGTCCCGAACGGTCACGGGGAGGGCTCCTGGTATTCGACCTCTTTATAAAGAGACCAAGGCCCCGCTCCTTTTTCTCAGTCTCCATCGAATCCGCCCCTCGCTTCGAGTTCCAACACCCAAAGCTCCAGATGCAGGCGCATTGGACCTTCGATGATGTCCGGCTCCGACCTCCAAGGCTGGTGGATGCCTTCCTCCGTCACGGAAGAAGACGTCCTAAAGCTAAGAGATGCCAGGTATCTAACTGGCAAAATCTCGCATAGGCTGCCTGCTCAAGGGCAGGTCATTCCCACTCCCAAGCCCGGTAAAAGCATGGTGTTCACGTCTCACTTCCTTCGGGGACTAAGTTTCCCGATGGACCCCTTCGTGAGGGGGCTCATGTTTTATTACGGGCTGGAATTTCACGACTTGGATCCGGAGTCCATCCTCCACATCTCGTCGTTCATCGTCATATGTGAAGCCTTCCTTCGTATTACCCCACACTTGGATTGTGGCTCAAAACCTTCAAGGTGGAGCCGAAGATGATCAAGGGGCAATAGGCAGAGTGCGGAGGGGCTGTTATAAGTAAGAATGCCGACGCTCCGTGGCCCGAGGGCTCTTTTCAATAGGAGCTCAGTCTATGGCAACAAGAGTGGTTTTATATCACAGCTCCCAGGGGCACCAAATGGGTGGCGCCACCTGTCTTTCGCTCGGGTCCTCCACCGCGGCTGGCGTCATGGGTCAATAAAGGGCTTGACTGGGGGCCGTCCAAGGACGTGCCCTTGTTGCAGGCCATATTCGAGACCTCCTAGAGAGAGAGATCAATATGGTCGTAATGCCAGTCATGCTGATTAATGGCATCCTGCCACCGCAAACATCGCCCCTCCGCTTTGTGGGAGTTCAATCCGAGGGACCACGAGCTCTTCAACACTTCATGGGCGCAACGCCTGTGGAGATGTACAAACTGTTCTTCGGATCACAAGCAATGTGTCCGGACTTGACCAAGGACGCGGGTCTGAGCTGCAATCGCCCGGATGCTCAAGTAAGTAGTCCCGTACCCGGACACGCTATCCGTATATTTATCATAAACTTGCCCTTAAAAGAGTTGTCCCTTAAGCAGGAGTGGATAGCAAAAGCAAAACTGATCAGGTGTACCTCCACGAAGGAAGCTACTGCCTCCACGAAGGAGGTTATCAAGAAGGGAGGGATCGATAATCCCTCCATCCAAGGGGAGAAGAGGACCGCCTCTGGAGATCCAGAGACCAAGGCCTCAAAGCGCGGGAAGGAATGTTCGCCAGAGGGGCCTGCGCCGGAAGATGCCCCGGCCGCATTGTTTCCCCAAGGAGATCAGCCCTCCAGCGAGCCGTAAGTAGAGAGGGGAGTTTGTAAAAATAAAAGACATCCCTGTTTTATTTCTGAAGATAACCGAAATTTTACATTGTAGTTCGGACCTCAGCCCTTCTCAGCAGAGCTCGTCTCCGGGGGATGTTCGTCCGGAGATGATGGAGAGCGGAACGCCTACCCCTGTCGTACCGCCTAGCGAGGCGGACGATCCCGAGGTGTCGTCACGGAGGGTTTCCCCGAATCCGGCAGGGGTGGAGGCGGTCGAGGGCCCCGGAGCCCTCCGTGTTCGGCCTTCGAAAAAGGCCATCGGACGCGTCCGACACCTCCTGGTGCACGGTCGGAGGAGTTGAAGGATCTGCTCGGGCGACTGTCTATCTCAGAAGATCATCGTGCATTGATGGGTACGGTGATTGAAAAGATTTCCTCCGCGGAAAGCTGGTTGTACGAGGCCGTCAGGAGTTTACTGACGGGTTTTGAGGTACGTGAAATGATGTACCTTTTGACGGTTCCGCATATATAAGATGCGCCCCGTGTAGATACTAGCCCCTGAGACTCGGTGCATTGTCAAAAATGACAGCGTGCCGAGGATCATAATCCCAAATATAATATGTTGCCCTTCCTATGTAGGTGGCGGGGCATCCGGTGGCTAGCCGGACTGATTAATTTGCCGAACTCAAGCAGCAACATGACGTGGCGGATGCCGACATCGCGCTTGTCAACAAGCGGCTGGACGAGTCACAAGATATGCAGTTTCTCTGCGATCACCTAGTAAGTGAGCTTGATGCCCGTGCCTTAAAACATGTATGCTTGATGCAGATGGTGCCGCTGCCATGGAGAATCTTCGGGCGGAGCTTGCCCGAGCCAAGGAGCAGGCCAGGAAAAGTGATGCGGCTGCCTTAAAGGCGGCCGAAGAGCTAAAAGCCGAACAGGCTGCTCACTGCCGAAGCAAGAAGGAAATGGCCGAGATGGCCGTGAAGTTGAAGAATGCTACCGACCGCTGTGAGCTTCTTGAAAAAGAAGGTCGAGCGGAGCAAGAGGACCTGAAGAAGGCCGCCACCGAGGCCAAGGATGCTCGCTCTGCGATGAGAGCTATGAAGGATGAGCTACGTCAGGTCGGAGATATCGCGGCTGGAAAGCCCTTTCTGCTGCGTAGGAAGTTCACGGATCCTAAATATGCTCAGTTGGACCGGCTGTGGAATAGTGCGGATGCTTATCTGGACTTGGCGGCGAGTGCCGCGGACGCGGCCGAACACTTCGGAGATCAAAAGGATCACGAGATGGAAGAGCTTTTTGGTCGCAGTTCCGTAGTCCGGCGTCCCACTTCCATTAACCGATCGTTTGGCCGAATGGGCGGAGCTGAATAGGTTGTCCGGACTTGCCATGAAGAATGTCGTGACTTATTTGTGGTTGAAAAGGCCCGAGCCGAAGAGTTATTTTGGCTTGGTGCAGCAGTTCCTTGGTGCGGTGCCGCATATCAAAGCAATGAGGCGGTCAGCATGCATAGAGGGTGCGCGGATGGCTCTTGCCCGTGTCAAGACATACTGGGCGGAGATGAAGGCCACCGATGTTGCATCCCAAGATTCGGACGGAAGCCGAGTACCTGTCGAGCACTATTTTCCGGAAGTTCTTCGTATGCTGCTTAATAGAGACGCAAAGGTTTCGAAGGATATTATGTTCGAATAACATGTATTATTGTGAAACAATGTTTCGATTGAATATAAAAGCTTTTTATACTTGTGCTTTCAAGAATTAAAAATACCTCATGTGCGGCTGTTAATGTATATGTGTACATAACCTGAAAGATGACAGTCTTTGGCTTCAGCCCCCACGCATATAATGCGGGGGTGTTTGCAGAAAATGCATTTTCACACTTGATCCAACATCTTGGTCCTACAGAGGAGGTGATAGCGCAGCAAACTAGGCAACCGGACTATAATGCTTTATCACTTTCACTTAGCCATAGGAGTTCGATAGTGGGGCTACTATATAGCCCCTAGGGGCACCGCGCTCACCTGAATTCGGGGCGCGTATGTGCCTGGCCGGGAAATGGCCCTTCGTCAATGCGGAGGAATTCTACAGATTCCAGCGGGCCATCGAGTGGTTGACCAGTCTCACGCTATATCATGACAGTCAGTTTTCGGCTTTCTCTACTAAGGTGCTCCCCTGGCCGAACCGGGGGCACAATCGCAAAGAGTTCTCCGGTGCCGCATTAGCCGATAGAGCGGAACATAAGGCAGCAAAACATGTGAGCCGGGCAAACCCAACATTTGACCAAAGACATGATTCGAGCTGATGCATATAAGGCCTAACTCGAGACGCCGAACACTCCCTAAGGTATTCGGTCTTTATGAAAACGGGTCGAACAATCGCCCTTGGTAAAAAGCCCGGTGTCAGTGTCCAGGTATCGCCGCAAAATTTCGACGTGGCCTATGCCAAAACGCCAGACCTCATCCTTGGTTATAGCAAGAAACCGGGGATGTGTATCAACAAGAGACAAGAAAAAGGTTTATGCAGGGTCTTAATCTGAAAAGAATCCTTGCAACTGGTCCCTATTGCACGTCTGCGCCTGTGTCTCCGTTGTGTCGTATCCTGGATGGGTGTAGCACGGTGTTCATCTGTAAAAGAGAGGAACTTAGTTGAAAAAGATCGTGTAAAAATGTATGTTATATTATATAAACAAAGTACAATTCAAAGAATGAACAAAATTGAGCTTTATTGTCTCTTGTCGTGGATGCGCGGAGCCCCTTGTACGGGGGTATGCGTTTAGCAAGCCCTTGTATGTTTACGCCGGACTCGTCCAACCGTGTCCGAGGTCTGGCCGGCCTGTCTAAGTGCTTGTATTGGTGAAGCCGGTTTATTGTGGGGCTGTCAAGGCATCCGCACAATTTTCCGGACTCGAGGAACCCTTGATGTTTCCCTTTAATGATATGATGCCACGTGGACCGGACATTTTAAGTGTAAGAGATGCATAATGCAGTATTGCGTTAAAGCGGGCGAAAGCTTCGCGTCCCAATAGTGCTTGATAGCTACTTGTAAATGGGGCGAGATGGAAGGTTAACTTTTCACGGCGGAAGTTGTCGGGTGAGCCGAACACAACTTCTAGCGATGAGAGAGCCCGTACAATGGGCATATGGGCCTGGCATTACCCCTTGAAAGGAAGTGTTGCTGTGGCGAAATTTTGTTGGGTCTATCCCCATATTGCGGATTGTGTCCTGATATAGTAGGTTTAGATCACTACCGCCGTCCATTAGGACTTGTGAAATTGGAGTCTGCCAATTATCGGATCTAATATCAAGGCAGTCCAACCTGTGTTCCGTATACTTCTAGAGTAATCCCGATGGTCGAAGGTGATTGGTTTTAACAACCAGTGGAGGGACTCTTCCGAGATAGGCCCTATGGCGCGTACCTCTATGGGCGCCGCTCTATTTTTCCCTTTTGTCGCATGAAGTAAGTTCACTGTTTTGATTTCTGGTGGGAAATTCTTTTGTTTTCCGGTGCTCTGCTTTTGGGGTTCGTCATCATCCTCGCTTGGTGTGTCGAGCCCCTTGTGTTCGGCGTTGAGTTTGCCGGACTGCTTGAAGACCCAACAATCTCTGTGGGTGTGGTTTGCGTGCTTCCCGAGTACTGTGGATTTGGCATATCTTGTCCAAGATTTTGTTTAAGTTAGATAGCTCGTCCCTGTTATTCTTAAGGGGCAGCTTTTCATGATTCTGCAGAGAGCTTTTGAATCCGGCGTTGACTGTCGTGCTCTTCGAGCTGTTTCCCTTGGTCCGACGTTGGTCCTTGCTGCATCGTGGTTTCCCGTTTCCATCCCTTACTTCGGATGTACTTGGGTTGCTGGTGCTGCATCTTGCTAGCCAACTATCCTCTCCCGCGCAAAAGCGGGTCATGAGGCTTGTTAATGCGGCCATTGTTCTTGGCTTTTCTTGGCCGAGGTGTCTGGCGAGCCATTCGTCTCGGATGTTGTGTTTGGAAGCTGCTAAGGCTTCGGCGTCCGGGCAGTCGACTATTTGGTTCTTTTTAGTAAGGAATCTGTTCCAAAATTTCCGGGCTGACTCTCCGGGCTGTTGAGCTATGTGACTTAAATCGTCGGCATCCGGAGCTCGGACATAGGTCCCTTGAAAATTTGCCCGAAAGGCATCCTCGAGCTCTTCCCAACTTCTAATGGTGTTTCGGGAAGGCTTTTAAGCCAATGCCGGGCTGGCCCTTTGAGCTTGAGGGGTAAGTATTATATGGCGTGGAGATCATCTCCTCTAGCCATGTGTATATGGAGAATGTAATCCTCAATCCAGACCTGTGGTCTGTTGTTACGTCAGATGCCTCTATGTTTACGGGCTTGAATCCACCGAAATTCATGATCCAGCACCTCATCGGTGAAACATAGGGGGTGAGCGGCACCCCTATATTTAGGTGTACCGTGATGTTCGGATACTTGATGTGTTGTCTTGCTTACTAGAGCTTGCTTTCTTGGCCCGTAGATAGATCTAACTGGGCCATCTTTTTGATGCGAATCCTTGTGCAGATCGCGTGCCGGCTTGTGTGCGGCGCCGTTTGGCGCTCTCTGTTTGCCATGGGGTCGTCCATCCGACCGGGTGGCCTCCTTGTTTTTTGATTGTGGGGGCTCTACGGCCTCATCATCAAATTCGGACAGTAGTTTTCGCTTTGGGTAGCTCTTTGTTCAGCGACTGTCGCCATATTTTTCTGCGGTGTTGAGTACTTTGCTCCATCTGATTCTGAGTGCATCTTCCGCTGTTTTCAGCTTCCGCTTCTGCTTTTTCAGGCTACGTGCTGTGGCGACGAGCCTTTTGTGTATGTTCTTCTGCTCCAGCAACTTGTCCGGCGTGAGTTCGTCCGACTGTTATCTTCGCCGGGGACGGGTTGTTTATCCAGATTGTCCTGTTCGGACGGTTGCTCGATAGCATGTTCGTCGTCCACCGGTTCACCCTGCTCTATAGCTGGGTCTGTATGGCTGTTGTCTTTGTCGAGGTGGGACTTCGAGCGGCGCTTACGTCACCGTTTTGACTGCTTTTCAATGGAGCGATCCTTCGTAGCGCCCCGTTGTTCCTCGTCGTCAGTTCCTTTAGGTGTGTCCACCATGTATACATCGTGAGATGAGGTGGTTCTCCAGTGCCCTACAAGCGCTGGTTCATGCTCCTCCCCTACATCGTCGTCCATACCATCGATGTCTTCGGAGTCGAAGTCGAGCATGTCGGTTAAATCATCGACAGTGGCTACGAAGTGGGTGGTGGGTGGGCTTTGAATTTCTTCGTCGTCCGCATCCCAACCTTCCTGACCATAATCCGGCCAGGGCTCTCCTGATAAGGAGAGAAACTTTAGCGAATTCGTGGATGTCACCAAAGGGCGAGTCCGAAAAGATGTCTGCAATAAATTCCATGATCGGCGCCCAATCGGATTCGATTAGCGGGGGCGCGGAGGGCTCGGAGTCCGGAGAGGAGTCCGGCACCTTGGAGTCACGAGCTTCGCAAAGGACAGGGTAGGTGTACAGCTCAATCGCCGTAGAGATCACAGCCCCCGAGGCGGTGTCCAGCCACCTATCCTCGATCGGCGCAGTCGGCTCCGAGCTAAAGGTCGGAGCGAACACCGGTGCGGCCTCCAGGACACTGTCCGGCGACAGAGCTGGATCATGCCCCTCGTGACAGTACGGCGTGCTTGGCTGTGGCTCGAACCCGTCGAAGATCAAGTCTCCGCGGACGTCAGCCGTGTAGTTCAAACTTCCAAATCTGACCTGATGGCCAGGGGCGTAGCTTTCAATCTGCTCCAGATGGCCAAGCGAATTGGCCCGTAGTGCAAAGCCGCGGACACGAAGATCTGTCCGGGAGAAAAGTCTCACCGGAGTGCATCGTTGTTGATGATCGGAGGAGCCATCGGGCCTAAAGATGACGCATACAGGAACGCTCAATGAAAGCACCAATGTCGGTGTCAAACCGGCGGATCTCGGTAGGGGGTCCCGAATCAGGCGTCTAGGCGGATCGTAATAGGAGACAAGGGACACGATGTTTTTACCCAGGTTCGGGCCCTCTCGATGGAGGTAAAACCCAACTCCTGCTTGATTAATATTGATGGTATGGGTAGTACAAGAGTAGATCTACCACGAGATCAGAGAGGCTAAACCCTAGAAGCTAGCCTATGGTATGATTGTTGTTCGTCCTACGGACTAAAACCCTCCGGTTTATATAGGCACCGAATAGGGTTAGGGTTCACAGAGTCGGTTACAATGGTAGGAGATCTACATATCCGTATCGCCAAGCTTGCCTTCCATGCCAAGGAAAGTCCCATCCGGACACGAGAAGAAGTCTTGAATCTTGTATCTTCATAGTCCAGGAGTCCGGCCGAAGGCCATAGTCCGGCTATCCGTACACCCCCTAATCAAGGACTCCCTCAGGCGCCCTCGTCCACCATAGCGTAGGCCCTTCACTGACTCCCTAGTCCGCCCCTTCGCTGGCCCTTCATACAAGCCCTCGTCCTCGGCAACAGATCCGCCTCACCGAAAGCATTGTACAACACGCCCGCCGAAGCTTTCGTCCACTGCACCGGACCCTCTCCACGGACGCCATATTCAACTCCACCGGCCCTGCTTTACCGACGCTGCAGCCTCATCAGGTTATTTCGATTTGTACTCCTTCGGTTTTTCTCTTTATCGTGCAACTGTTCACTTACCACAGATGAGCTTTCTTGTATGTCGACAAAGCGCCAAGAATCAGAAGTAGCATGAGCCGCTTCATGACGGCGACAGCAGGCCCAAACTCAACCGCAACACGAGCACCATCGACGATCCTTAGCTATCAAGTATGACAATGATACCCATACGCCGCCGAGAATCAGGTACTATCATCCAACGGTCAGCGCCTACATTCACTTTCCTAGCATAAGCACCGCACCTTTGAATTTCTTCAGGGCATCATTCAGTTTTTCATGAGACGCGTTATTCTGCTTGCACCTGTAGGGCCATACTTACGGCGGTGAACATGTTACATGTGCTAAATTACATACCAAAGTGCACACATAGTTAATATGCTTTAGTTCTGTTACGATGCCACTGTTGGTTCCATCGATCGTTAATGTTCTCTATGCTTAATTACACATCAGCAAACTAGAATGTGGTTCCGCTGCTTTTGTTCGTTTTACCCTACATTTTCTCATGCTAGCTATTACATCACTGCTCCGAGCCTCTGTTCATTACTTGTTTGTGTGTTCTTGATCTTCCCAAGTTGCATGACTAATTTGATGCTTCTATTAATTATGGAGCTGCCAACCCCATCAAGCAAAATATTTGTTCTTTTGGGGCCGGCACCTCGAACAAGCATAAAAATAGAGGGAATCAGATATATTGTCGTGTATGCACACACCCTTCTTTCATTAGTTTAGATGAACCATTGATGATCAATTCGGACCATTGCATGCGATTAAAATTAATTTTACCTAAATAGATGGTGCAGAATAAACTACAACAACTAGATTTGCAACCACGGGATACTGGCGATATTTTCAAAGAACATTGCAACACCAACTAGGCTTCACAACAACATATGGTAAGCCAATGTGTTTTAGTACATGTGAAATGTAATGCGAGTGGGCTGATTTCTTGGCTTGTGCCCTCAACGTGTAATCCTACCAAATTACAAATAGTTCAGTTGTCTACTTTGCTGTATTGCTTGATTCGAATGCTTGTTTGTTGTTACGCTATACCTGAGTTGGCCAATATGTCGCAAAGTGCTCGTTGTACTATCGTAAAGAATGCATGCCTATTTCATTTGAGTCCTTAACTTTTCCTCTCAACTTCATCACAAGACTGTCTTCGTAGTTTATATGAGGCCACACTTTGTTAAGTGCTTTCTCGATTATTTCAACCGCTTAGATGCCTTGGCAACTTAAATATATCAGTTGTACACTCCTTTCAACTAGGGATGTCAATCGGGTCCCGCTTAATCCGATTAAAGTCCACTAGTGGTATGATAGTTCGAGAAGAGTTTTTGTTTTTGAGGAAAATGAACTAGGGAGGTAGCAAAACTAACTAGATGGGACCCATGGCGGATGTCGTTTATTTGCCACTTACATCCCTAGTTTCATCTTACCATTTTAATTTCTTTTCGGTGATCTTGCTTGAACCATTCAAATATAGTTTTCCATGCTCGGCAATAATTCGTCCGTCGTTTACCATGTAAGCTTACTGCCTGGATCATACGATAACTATCTCTTACTTATGTCTAGTGGAAACCTTTCAGGATGCCGTTCACACTAGGACACAATGTACAACCCCAGAATCTATTTGTGGAAGCAGTGCGCCATCCATGTTACCATATGGTAGCAGTTCAGAGGCAACACCGCCGGAGAGCAATCTGAGCACAGATATTATAGTGCTTGAGGCTCTACTAGAGGCAGAAAGAGATGGTGTGGCTGCCATGAATGAGGTAATCTGTATCTTGAGTTTGGAAATTACGGAATTAGCGGCACGCATTATGCAAGCAACCCAAGAATTGGAGGAAGTAAGAATGTTGCATTTTAAGATGGAGGAGGTCCTGCTGTTTCTGCTATCTGAAGCCCAAGGTAATCCTGGTTCTTCCTTAGATACCAGTTCAAATTGTCATTAGATTATTGTACTTGCATGTTGTGTCATGTCTCTGAATGGATTATGTTGCAAGACCCCCTATGTTGTTCGGAATTCCATGTTGTCCATGTGTTGTAATGATCCGAATTTTTTAGGCGAGGTAATCCTCAGTACTTGTATGATTGACATAAGGTGAACTATTTTTCGTGTGAGCATATTGTATTGGATGAAATAACTGTTTGAATCAGAGTGTATCCAACCCATCAATTCAAGATCACGACATTTCTAAATCATAATCATATATAAAGGTGGAAGAAATCTTTGTTGTGGTGTCGAAGAAATAAACAACGAAATGTATAATTATCTGTGGATATTCGTAATCGAATACAAATTGGATTTGAATTTAGTTTGCCAGGTCCCAGGGCAAACGTGAATGCTAATTCTCCCAAGTTTTGAACGAAGCGGCTAAACACCCACTATAATTTGTGGGCTGCCCGAAGCAAGTGTTTGCGAGATGGAAATTACTGTCTACCCCTGACAGTGAGTACATCCTTATCGACCGGATTTACACTGCTGTCGATAGGGGTAGACTGGTAACTTCAATCAGACATGACACGACGGCCTCTGAGCCCATTCAGACACGGTGGGCGCCAAACGTATGGCAAAACACATTTGATTCAAGCTCGTCTGAAAGACATGTGTCTCTTCCTCCATTTCCCCATTCATACACGGTGGGCGGCAAAAAAAACTCTCCTAGTCCGAAATCGATGTAGGCTAATAATTTAAATAGGGGCAGATGTGTAACTTCCATCAGACGTGACACAACTGCCCTACCTGTCAGCCCCGTCCATACACAATGGGCGCCAACCGTGGGCGGCAAAACACCCTCTCCTCGCCCAAAAAAGTTACCGGCAAATATTTGGGAGATGCGAGATTACCGTCCTATCCCAACCGACGCGATGTCCGAAATTTTAAACGGGGGATAAGTTCGTAACTTTCCCCCATTTCAGAGAAGCGCATCCCAAAGTTTGAGATCCCCCCTCCCCTCCATTTCCCCATTCATACACCCTCGGCGGCACGACAACCTCCGCACTGCGGCCAGCCTCCTCCGTCTGCCACCCCATCCTCCACCTTGCCGGAGCCGCTACCCCTACCCCGTCGTCCACTTCAAGAGATGGACGTCTCTCATCCATGGCGCTGGACCAGGATCCTTTCGTCGCCTCCTCTCTCTCTTCATCGGCGCCGTCGTCCACCTTGTCGTTGCGGCTCCTACGACCGGCTTGTCCACGCCAACAGGATATATCCCCCGACCCGGCCGTCTGCCGTCTAAAGTCTTCTTCCCCGCCGCTGACAGCCATCCTCACCCGCAACACCCTCAACATATCAGCATAGGCTTACACAGCATCGCAAGACAGGTGGTACTTTTCCATATGTGCTTAAGTTATTGATCTCACACGGAAAATAGATCGTAATTTATTTACTGTACTTTTCTTGTCCGTAACAAATCGTAGTGGCTAGTTGAAAGCAAACATTGGTTGCGAAGTAGCTTTGTCCGGTTTGCACCTTCAGATCCGCCATGGAACGTGCACTATACTCGTAAAGCTTATGGTTTCCCCCCTTTATATTCACTACCATCATCGTAGGTGCTTCGTGGTCAGCTAGCACTGCTCCTCAAGACCTCAACCCAAAGCATACGTGTTGAAATACGAATCTGATATGATGCTCATATCACTAAAACAGAGAATGTTTAGTTGGTCACCTAATGTTCCTATATTCATTTCGAAAAGCATGTGCGCCACCCACTGGTCCAGCTAGTTTCACTTTCCTAATTTTTCTCTTGATGCTTAGGGTTTTCCCCTTTTATCTACTCTACTATGATCTGCGTAGGTGCTTTACATCATCTTGGCATTACTCCACCCTTCAAGCTAAACAACACAAAACTCAGAATTTGAAAGCTTAGTTGTTCAAATATGATTGTGATATGATACTGATATTAGTTAACCGACACATTTAATTGGTTAGCTAAAGGTCCCACTTGAGTTTCCAAATGCATGTCGCGACATATAGAGAGACAGCATAATTGCATTTCTTTGTCATTTGTTGACCATACTTTCTTGTCCATACCAAATCTTAGTTGTTATTTCAAAGCAAACATCGGTTGCTAACTACCCTTTGCGTGGTTTGCAGCTTCAGATCTGCCATCCCACTACCACGGTCAACACTATACTCATCATGCTTATGTTTTCCCCATTTTATGATGACCATAATAAGCCTACGTGGTTCGTGTCGTAATAGCACTGCTCCACCCATCGAGCTAAACAAGCTTAGTTGTACAAATTCATATCTGATATTATTGCTGATATTAGTAAACTGAGAGATGTTTAATTGGTGAGCTAAATGCTCCTACTTTAGTTTGAAATGCATGTGGGCCACATATGGAGAGACCGGAAAGAATAGTATTTCTCAGGCGCTCTGGTTCATCATGGGTGGCCAACCGACATTGTATTGAAAGACTTATAATATCTTCAATCTGCTTGCTCTACGCTCTTCTTTAAGATGATACTCTTCTATTGCGGTCGATCGGTCGTGTCGAGTTGTTCTCCTTAGTATATTTTGAATCATCATGTCAGTCGACTTGTTCTTCTTTACTATATGTTGAAGCTATCATCTTAAGTCTCATCACTTCGGAGCTCTCATATTTTGAGTAGTAGGCCACATTATATTAATGCACACAACAAATTACAGCATGCATGGCATCTTTTAAAAGAATTACAGAGATAGCACAAAGGTGTTTACAGGGAGGCGATATTGGATTAGAATCACTACGCATTACAAAGAAAATCTCACTTGTTTTTATGTTTTCATGCATGTCGATATTGAACATTATCAAAATGAATATGAGAATGGGAGCACGAGAGGAATATTATGGAACGATCCTTTGGCTAACAAACTTGGCATGGTGGAGGATGGCCTATCTTATTCACCCATCAAGGTGCTTGCTCTAGCTTTGCAAAGTAGTATTGGTCGCACATATTTTGCATCTGACCTCTTGCATTACTTCTACTTTGTTACACCATCTGCTTAGTTTAAGCATCATATATGATTATATGCCATACCTATCCATTTTATGTACCTATTCCATGTGTCGTCACACTATCTTTTTCCAGTCAAATGTTGTTCTTTCGTAATATATGTCCAAAAGGAAGAGGGTGAGTGCAGATCCTCAAGGAGTACAAACTATGTATTTGGAAAAGGTAGTGATACCTGTTAAATCAGATAGATCAACAGCCACAGAAAACACAGGCCCAACTGTACCACACTTTACCCCTACTCCAGTGGCCAAACCCCTATTAGAACTGCTGGGAGCCCAGCGTCAGGTACTGTTTATGATTTCAATTCAAAATTTGAACTCCTAAATTTCTGCTTGTGCCTTACCTTCTCTCTTGTATGAAAACTAATTTCGGATGAATCTCCTTGCTCAAAGGATCATACGATCTCAAAACAATAATGGGCTTTGCATTGCTCTCGTCAGTACCTCTCTGCCTTTTGCCTTGTAACGTTGTACTTAATTAATTGCTATTTGGTTATGTATCATCAGTCTGCACCTGAGCTTCATTATCCTCTGTTTCTTCTAATACTATTTGATCTATATTTACTCTTTGCAAAATGTAGAATAATGGCAACGCTTATAAAGAATTTTCTTTGGGGAATTTATTGAATTATCCTTCCATCAACATGGAGAAGGGCTTTGTCCAGCCTGTGTTAACATTTAATGTAAGTTCATCCTTCTCAAGCCTTCAAACTTTGTTCTAGTATAGATTTGGATAGGCATCATTTCCTCCACCACTGTTTGCTTTGTTGTTTACATCCGATTGGATGTTTGCAACAACTACCAGTTTCAAATTGTAGTTGTAAAAACATGTTCCTTATGCGTAATGATCCATTTATTTGCTTATATAATTGTGAAACGTGTTACGTGTCTCCTTGTTTCTCTTCGTAGTCGTATCTCTTATGCCGTGCAGAACTTTAGGGAAGATAGTGAGCCAAACCATCTTGTGGACAGCGAGATGACCCCAAGGTCTGTCTTGATGAAGACAGTGAGTTGAAGCTACTCACCGGAAGGTGTGAGACAACCTCATGCGATCGCTGCCTCGATCAGTTCGACTTCTTCAGTCTCAACTTAAAGCGGAAAGGCTTGCTTCAGCTCAGCTCCGACTTGAAGTCAAAGATGCAATGAAGATGTCGGAGGACTGCCGTCTGCACCATCAAGCCTTAAATCTAGTGTTGATGCATCTATCGTTGACACAACTGAGGTGTACTCAGCTTCTTCAGCTGTTTGGGGGGCCCTTCCTGGCCAGGCCTAGTGCCTTCTGAAGTGCTCTCAGTTTTGTATATTCTTTTGTCGGCGCGTTTATTTGCACTGGTGGCGAACTTTGATACCCAGTGGATGTAATATGTGGTAGCCGTGATAGCCTAGCGTAAGTTGCTTGCTTATTTATTTCCTTGTTGTCTTGTTTATTTCTTTGCTTGTAGTCATTGCAGTTCTTTTTCCGCGGTTTGCTAGTGGCTGCAATAACCTATTTTTTAAAACTAGGCTACAATAACCATGAGCTAATATTTACTGTAGTGACACTTGGCCTCCTACGGGCCGTAGAAACAGTGGGCCTTCTACGGGCCGTAGAAACAATGGGCCTTCTAAGGGCCATAGAAACAATGGGCTTTCTACATGTCGTATCATCAATGGGCCTTATACGGGTCGTATGATAACATGGGCCAATAACAGGCCGCATTATGGCCGTAAACGGGCTAGAGTTGGAATCGTCCGTTCATGGGCCGACCATAACGGGCCATCAATAGGCCGTATTTCATGACGCTATGAAAATGGCCCAACGTATTAACGGACCACAAACGGGCCGACTGTAACCACGGGCTGATTTTGGCCCACAAGCGTAAAAATGACGATGAACGGGCCGTAAGTAAACGAATCGCCGGAAATGAGCCCAAGAATAAATGGGCTCGAGAAGGCCGAAAGATAACATATTTGGAAACGGCCCGACGGAATAACGGGCCGTTAATGGGTATAAAGTGACACACTGTTCATTACGGGCCAGTTTCACCATGGGCCGTTAATGGGTGTAAAGTGATACACTGTTCATTACGGGCCAGTTTCACCACGGGCCGTTAATAGGCCAGGAGTTACATAGGGCCTCATATGGGCCAAAAGGCGTCATGGGCCAGAAGTGAAAACGGGCTGGAATCATATTGGGTGGCCCAGATGATGCTACTGGGCCTAATTCGGATAGGGCGTAACGGGCCTTGGGTTAGCGGGCTGTAAATGGGCTATATGTGAACAGGCCCTTAACAGGCTTTCCATGGGCCGGCCCGCCACATTTTGACCAAGTCAAATGGGCCGGCCTTTTCACAGGAATGGGCCTCTGTTGGGCCGTGCCACATGTCGACGTATCATAGGCGCCTTCCATTCAATGAGTGGATGACATCTATCCCAACGATGATCGACATCGCGTGTTTCCTCCGACCAATGATGATTTTACACGTGGAAAATCCCCATTGGTCGGGTTGTTAACAGGTTATCGGATCCAAAACCCGACCCGATAGCTTAACGGGCGTTCGCTACGGTGGATGCCACGTGTCGGTCACCCTTGACGAAAGCACTTCGCGGACGCACGATTTATCGTCATGGAAGTGGACACTGTGATGATCATTTTGGTAATGTCATGGAACACTTCTCTGACAAAGACAGGTATGACTATCTTGATTCTGTCATAAATTTGTCATGGATGTACATGCATGACAAAAAACGCGACCTACTGTGACAAACACGTATCATCACGGAAGTGTATTTTTTTTTGTAGTGTAAGTTTGTCTTATCTTGTGATGAATGTCAAAGAATTGGTAATATCAGTGACGTTAAGAAATGCATATGAACTATTCACTTGTTATTGAACCATTTGATGTTTGGGGCTTTGATTATATGGGACCGTTTCCTGCCTCCAATGGATATACACATATTTTAGTTGCTGTTGATTACGTTACTAAGTGGGTAGAAGCTATTCCAACTAGTAGTGCTGATCATAACACCTCTATTAAAATGCTTAAAGAAGTTATTTTTCCGAGGTTTGGAGTCCCTAGATATTTAATGACTGATGGTGGTTCACATTTTATTCATGGTGCTTTCCGTAAAATGCTTGCTAAGTATGATGTTAATCATAGAATTGCATCTCCTTATCACCCTCAGTCTAGTGGTCAAGTAGAGTTGAGTAATAGAGAGCTCAAATTAATTTTGCAAAAGACTGTCAATAGGTCTAGAAAGAATTGGTCCAAGAAACTTGATGATGCATTATGGGCCTATAGAACTGCATATAAAAATCCTGTGGGTATGCCTCCGTATTAAATGGTTTATGGAAAAGCATGTCACTTACCTCTTGAACTAGAACATAAGGCTTATTGGGCTATTAAAGAGCTCAATTATGATTTCAAACTTGCCGGTGAGAAGAGGTTATTTGATATTAGCTCACTTGATGAATGGAGAACCCAAGCCTATGAAAATGCCAAGTTGTTTAAAGAAAAAGTTAAAAGATGGCATGACAAAAGGATACAAAAGCGTGAGTTTAATGTAGGTGATTATGTATTGCTATACAACTCTCGTTTAAGATTTTTTGCAGGAAAACTCCTCTCTAAATGGGAAGGTCCTTACGTCATCGAGGAGGTCTATCATTCGAGCGCCATAAAAATCAACAACTTCGAAGGCACAAATCCGAAGGTGGTGAACGGTCAAAGAATCAAACGTTATATCTCAGGTAATCCTATAAATGTTGAAACTAATGTTATTGAAACCGTAACCCCGGAGGAATACATAAGGGACACTTTCCGAAACGTTCCAGACTCCGAAAAGGAATAGGTATGTGGTATGGTAAGTAAACCGACTCCAGAACAATTTTTATGGCAATATTTCTCCGATTAGGAATATTTAGAAAAATAGAAAAATAAGAAATAGTCCGGGAAGGACACGAGGGCTCCATGAGGGTGGAGGGCGCACCCTACCCCCTGGGCGCGCCCCCCTACCTCGTGTGCCCTTCGGACTCTGTTTTCTTGCACGATACGTATTTTGGTCGGTAAAAATTCATTATATAATCTCCCGAAGGTTTTGACTCCTGTATCACAAAAATATTCTCTGTTCTTGTTTCGAGCTGTTGCTGTTGCAGATTAGAGCAAGATGTCTTCTCAAGAGTCAGTCGGGGAGAGCTGGGTGTCTCATCCGGCATCGGAACCAAGGACAAACAGCGATGCTAACCACTTTGGGCCAACAACGGAGGAAGAGGTGGAGGCTGATCTGATGAGGATAGATGCCATGGAGGATCAAGAAGTCACTTCTCGCTTCCGAGTTGGGTTCACGATGGGAGAACTACAGAGCTCAGCCATTCCAAACTCGGTTATCCCTTCCAATGTTAAATTTATTTTTATGAAAATATGAAGAAGAGTGTCACTTGTTCTCCCGTAGCTATGCAACAACCTTGGGTGCAAGGAGCTTTAGCCGTTACAGGAAAGCTTCATAAGGAGATAATGGATCTCAAGCAACAACTCAATAAGCTCGAGGAAGAGAAACGTATCCTGAGGGGCATTATCGCCAAGGATATCACATCACCATCCCCAAAGAAGGAGATATAATCACATGGGTATGGGCACTCCCCTTGGCAACCGCCAAGCTAGGGGGAGGTGCCCCGGTATTGTATCACAACCACACTCCTATCTTTACCGTTTTTCTTAGTTCGATCCTATTAGTAGTATCTTGATCTAGTAGAATAAAGTTTAGGGCATGATCTAGTTTTGAGTTTTGCTTTATGATCCCTCTATGTAATCGAGTCCGTGAGCTATATAATAAAGATTAGTGTTGAGTCAAGGGCTTGATTGTTTTGCCATGTTCTTGAGTGAATAAAAGAAAAGAGAAAGAATTAAAAGAAACAAAGAGATCATATTGATCTTATTGAGAGTAATGACTCCACATAGGAAGAGTATGATGATTAAAAATTGTTGAGAGTTGACAAGCATAGCTTTGGTCATCGTTGCAATTAATAGGAAGTAATAAAGAAAGAGAGGTTTCACATATAAATATACTATCTTGGACATCTTTTATGATTGGGAGCACTCACTAAAATATGATATGCTAAAGAGTTGATGTTGGACAAGGAAGACAACGTAATGGGTTATGTTTTCTTATATCTGAGATAAAGTATATTGTCATGGATCATCCAACATGTTGAGCTTGCCTTTCCCCCTCATGCTAGCCAAATTCTTCGCACTAAGTAGAGATACTACTTGTAATTCTAAATACCCTTAAACCAGTTTTGCCATGAGAGTCCACCATACCTACCTATGGATTGAGTAAGATCCTTCAAGTAAGTTGTCATCGGTGCAAGCAATAAAAATTGCTCTTTAAATATGTATGATTGATTGGTGTGTAGGAAATAAGCTTTATACGATCTTGTGATGTGGAAGAAATAAAAGCGATTGCATAATAAAGGTTCATATCACAAGTGGCAATATAAAGTGACGTTCTTTCGCATTAAGATTTTGTGCATCCAACCCTGAAAGCGCATGGCAACCTCTGCTTCCCTCTGCGAAGGGCCTATCTTTTATTGTTATCTTCTACCTTACGCAAGAGTCATGGTGATCTTCACCTTTCCTTTTTACATTTTATCCTTTGGCAAGCACAGGATGTTGGAAAGATCCTTATATATATATATATATATATATATATATATATATATATATATATTTATATATATCTAATTGGATGTGGGTTAGCATGAATTATTATTGTTGACATTACCCTTGAGGTAAAAGGTTGGGAGGCGAAACTGCAAGCCCCTATCTTTCTCTGTGTCCGATTAAAACTTCGTAACCACAAGTATTGCGTGAGTGTTAGCAATTATGAAAGACTAAATGATAGTTGAGTATGTGGACTTGCTAGAAAGCTCTGACATAGACTCTTTCTGATGTTATGATAAATTTCAATTGCTTCAATGACTGAGATTATAGTTTGTTAGTTCTCAATAAAGTTTTTGATTCATACTTTTGCATTGTGAATAGATTATTACTTGAGAATAAGAAATCATATGAATATATCCTTCTATGTTGTTGTTATGAGAATAATCATGATGCCCTCATGTCCGTATTTTATTTTATCGACACCTCTACCTCTAAACATGTGGACATATTTATCGTTATCGGCTTCTGCTTGAGGACAAGCGAGGTCTAAGCTTGGGGAGTTGATACGTCCATTTTGCATCATGCTTTTATATTGATATTTATTGCATTATGGGCTGTTATTACACATTATGTCACAACACTTATGTCTATTCTCTATTATTTTACAAGGTTTACATAAGGAGGGAGAATGCGGGCAGCTGTAATTCTGGGCTAGAAAAGGAGCAAATATTAGAGACCTATTCTGCACAACTCCAAAAGTCCTGAACTCCACGGAAGTTATTTTCAGAATATATAAAAAATACTGAGCGGAAGAAATACGTCAGGGGCCACCACACATCCCACGAGGGTGGGCGCCCCGCCTCGTGGGCCCCTGTTGGCTCTCCGGTGGCCATCTTCTGCTATATGAAGTCTTTCGTCCAAAGAAAATCAGAAGCAACCTTTCCGGACGAGACTCCGCCGCCATGAGGCGGAACCTTGGCGGAACCAATCTAGGGCTCCGGCAGAGCTGTTCTGCCGAGGTCACTTCCCTCCGGGAGGGGGACATCATCACCATCGTCATCACCAACGCTACTCTCATCGGGAGAGGGCAATCTCCATCAACATCTTCACCAGCACCATCTCCTCTCAAAACCCTAGTTCATCTCTTGTATCCAATTCTTATCTCCAAGTCCGGGATTGGTACTAGTAGGTTGCTAGTAGTGTTTATTACTCCTTGTAGTTGATGCTAGTTGGTTTATTTGGTGGAAGATCATATGTTCAGATCCTTTATGCATATTAATACTCCTCTGATTATGAACATGAATATGCTTTGTGAGTAGTTACGTTTGTTCCTAAGGACATGGGAGAAGTCTTTCTATTAGTAGTCATGTGAATTTGGTATTCGTTCGATATTTTTATGAGATGTATGTTGTCTATCCTCTAGTGGTGTTATGTGAACGTCGACTACATAACACTTCACCATTATTTGGGCCTAGAGGAAGGCATTGGGAAGTAATACGTAGATGATGGGTCGCTAGAGTTACATAAGCTTAAACCCTAGTTTATGCGTTGCTTCGTAAGGGGCTGATTTGGATCCATATGTTTCATGCTATGGTTAGGTTTACCTTAATACTTTTGTTGTAGTTGCGGATGCTTCCAATAGAGGTTAATCATAAGTGGGATGCCTGTTCAAGTAAGAACATCACCCAAGCACCGGTCCACCCACATATCAAATTATCAAAGTACCGAACGCGAATCATATAAACATGATGAAAACTAGCTTGACGTTAGTTCCCATGTGTCCTCGGGAGCGCTTTTCAGTATATAAGAGTTTGTCCAGGCTTGTCCTTTGCTACAAAAAGGATTGGGCCACCTTACTGCACTTTATTTACTTTTGTTACTTGTTTCTCGTTAGAAATTATCTTATCACAAAACTATCTGTTACCACTTATTTCAGTACTTGCAGAGAATACCTTGCTGAAAACCGCTTATCATTTCCTTCTGCTCCTCGTTGGGCTCGACACTCTTACTTATCGAAAGGACAATGATAGATCCCCTATACTTGCGGGTCATCAGCGAGCTCCGTCGAGGCGGGCCGCTCCCTCGGCCATGCGCGATCCCGTGTGGGAGGAAGGAGAAGTCAGGCTAGGCGCGACCCTACCTGGAAGCATCACGGCGTTGACCTCGCCCCGGTCCCGCCACTGACAGCATGGATAAGTGGAAGCGTACTCCGTGGAGTACGTTTTCCCTTCAAGTAAGCGCATTCGTTTGTGCCTCTAGATAAAAATACGTTTTCTCAGTTCTGAAAGCGTAATCACATTGCACTTCGGCTCAAAATACGGTTCCCTATGCAGAAAACGTATTCGGCCCAAAGGAGCGTTTACTTTTTCCTCCAGGGGCCTGTTTGATGAAAACTTTTCACCGATAGGTCCCTGAGCTTCAACCCTGCGTATCTCGACAACCTTAACTCTGATTGAGGTGAAACCAACACTCACGTCTTCGTCTCATCGAACTCTTTACGTTGGTATCATTTTCATTATGTTTTCACACAGTGAAAATGACCACTTTGCCCTTGCCCGTAAACAACCCCCTCCGAGAGAGAACTATTTCTGATGACTCTTTTCGCGATCGTTTCACCCTTCTTCCCGAAGTATTTGTCGACCCCAGGCAAGCCAACCTCTTATCATGAGCCCCAAACTTGCATGTTGACTTTGCTTGCACCTCGTGTGTGTGCTTAGTTGCAGTAGTTTCTTGTTTGTTCCGTCTACTGTTATTTTAGTCGTGCTATATGTTTTTGTTATCTGTCTTGCATGCATATGCTTTCATAAAATAAGTGGACATGCTAGTTTGCTGTTGTTACTGATAATATCATGCCTCTGTCTAGTTTAGTTTCATGTTAGTAGTATCAATGCTATGATAATTCTGTTGCACTGATAAGTTTGCTAGTAATTGGGATTGCCATGTTTCGCATGCTATCATTGTTCTTTTGGAATGCTTGATGTTTCGTTACTACATCGGTATGTTGCATGCTAGTTATTGCATTCATGTTAATAATGCTCGCATGATGATTGATGATGGAGAAGTTAATAATATGACATAATAACAAACTTCCTCCGTCATCACTGGGATATCACAGTGCCACCCAAATCGAGCTTTCTCCAGTACAACCAGCTTAACTTATGGGGAGGTCCTAGCTGGGTCTATTGTCATGCCTCTAGCCGGTGCCTTCCGCGAGGGAAGGTTATGGGCACGCGCTACCCTGATCAGGTAGGCAGACATAACCTTGTGTTCTCGTTTTTGTTTTTATGGTACCTTGTCCCCGTTTGGGACCGTTTTGCCATGACGGTGGCCGTTGGTGTCTTTGGTAGACACGAGGCCACCCAGGACTGAACCCCAAGGGGGTGTTGGTCAGAGTGGCCGGGAGAGTGTCATGGAAGTAGCTTGGTTTTGTCGGAACGATTTGGTCCACCCGAATGGGAGTGCGAGGCCAGGGTTCCGTAGTGTGGGTAAAGTGCGCTACCTCTGCAGAGTGTATTCAATCTATCGATAGTCGCGTCCTCGGTCATGGGCACATGTTCGTAGTAGGTCATACTATTAGGTCTTGGTCGAAATGGAGGATAAACCTGCTAATAACTTGTGTGATAACTAAGATGTGATAAATAATATGGTGACTTGGACTATGGGAAAATCGTGAGAAGTCACGATGATGTGTTGGTATGACCCCGAGACGAGGTCTTGGTAAGTCATGCGTGTGCTCCGAGGAGCCGTGGCAGAGTAAGTGATTGTTGCATAAGTTTAATATAACATGTCTTCACGGAAGGTAACTGGTAGTTTATTTCCAGCATAGTTTGATCTGCTATGCTTTGTTGTTGCTTTGCTAGAAGTAAGTTTGATATGCCATAGTAGATGATATGCTGTTATTCATGCTTAGTTTGATTTATGATTCTAGTTAATATCATGCCATGCTTAGAAGTTGTTTTGAAATAGACTGTTGCATATGCTTGGTTCTTGCTTTGTCATCTGTTTGTTTGGATGCTATGTATTTGGTTGTCTTGCAAGTACATTCAATGTACTGACCTGGCGTGTCATGCCAGTTTTTGTAGGACTTGCCCAGGTTATTCGCTTGTTCCGTCGTGCTAGGCCGTAAACTTGCCAGTCCTGTGAGTTATGGAGCCCAGCCAGAGTTGTTATGCTGCCAAACGAAGACTTCCGCCGCCATTTAAATAGCCTTAGGGCTATGCCAGATAATTTTATTCATCAATAATGTAATCATATACACATGTATTTGATGAATATTATTGTACCTGGAATGATGTATTATGGACCTTTCGTGCGTCAGGTGTTATCCTAGGCTGACGTGCGAAGGCCCCCTGCTCCATGCGGATCGGGGTGCCACAGCCACAAATATGATGTCAACTACATTATCATGCATAGCAATATGACAATGCTGGAACGTGTCATAATAAATAGAACGGTGGAAAGTTGCATGGCAATATATCTCGGAGTGGCTATGGAAATGCCATAATAGGTAGGTATGGTGCATGTTTTGAGGAAGGATATGTGGTGGGTTTATGGTACCGGCGAGAGTTGCGCGGTACTAGAGATGCTAGCAATGGCAGAAAGGTGAGAGTGCGTAATATCCATGGACTCAACATTAGTCATAAAGAACTCATATACTTATTGCAAAAATCTACTAGTCATCAAAACAAAGTACTATGTGCATGCTCCTAGGGGGATAGATTGGTAGGAAAAGACCATCGCTCGTTCCCCGACCGCCACTCATAAGGAAGACAATCAATAAATAAATCATGCTCCGACTTCATCACATAACGGTTCACCATACGTGCATGCTACGGGACTCACAAACCTTAACACAAGTATTTCTCAAATTCAAAACTACTTACTAGCATGACTCTAATATCAACATCTTCATATCTCAAAACAATCATAAGGAATCAAGCTTCTCATAGTATTCAATGCACTTTATATGAAAGTTTTTATTATATCCCTCTTGGATGCCTATCATATTAGGACTGATTTTGTAACCAAAGAAAATTACCATGCTGTTTAGAGACTCTCAAAATAATATAAGTGAAGTACGAGAGTTCATCAATTTCTATAAAATAAAACCACCGACATGCTCTAAAAAGATATAAGTGAAGCACTAGAGCAAAATTGCCTAGCTCAAAAGATATAAGTGAAGCACATAGAGTATTCTAATAAATCATGATTCATGCGTGTCTCTCCCAAAAGGTGTGTACAACAAGGATCATTGTGGAAAACTAAAAATCAAAGACTCAAATCATACAAGATGCTCCAAGAAAAACACATATCATGTGGTGAATAAAAATATAGCCTCAAGTAAAGTTATCGATAGACGAAGACGAAAGAGGGGATGCCTTCCCGGGGCATCCCCAAGCTTTGGCTTTTTGACATCCTTGAATATTACCTTAGGGTGCCTTAGGAATCCCCAAGCTTAGGCTCTTTCCACTCCTTATTCCATAGTCCATCAAATCCTTACCCAAAACTTGATAACTTCACAATAGAAAACTCCAACAGAAAATCTCGTAAGCTCCGTTAGTATAAGAAAATAAATCACCACTTTTGTTACTGTTGTGAACTCTTTCTTTATTTATATTGGTGTAATATCTACTGTATTCCAACTTTTGCATGGTTCATACCCCCCAATACTAGCCATAGATTCATCATAATAAGCAAACAACACGCGAAAGCAGAATCTGTCAAAAATGTAACAGTCAGAGAAATCTGGATATTTAGATTACTTCTGAAACTCTAAAAATCCTGAGAAAATAGTAAGTCCTACATAATTTGTCTATTAATATTCTGCAAAAATAATCAACTAAAAATCACTCTTCAGCTAAAATTAGAATTGTTTTTGTGAGCACCAAAGTTTCTGTTTTTCAGCAAGATCAAATTAACTACCACCGTAGGTTATCCCATAGGTCTTACTTGACAAAAAAACTAATTAAAACACAAAACCACATCTAACCAATGGCTAGATTAAATATTTATTGGCAAACATGACCTAAAAAGTAAGAAAAAAATAAAATTGGGTTGCCTCCCAACAAGTGCTAGTGTTTAACGCCCCTAGCTAGGCATAAAAACACGAATAGATCTAAGTGTTATCATCTTTGGCATGCAATCCATAAGTGGCTCTCATAATAGATTCATAAGGCAATTTATTTTTCTTTCTAGGTATGTGTTCCATGCCTTTCCTTAATGGAAATTAAAATCTAATGTTTCCTTCTTTTATATCAATAATTGCACCAATCGTTCTGAGGAAAGGTCTACCAAGAATAATAGGACATGTAGGATTGCAATCTATATCAAGAACAATGAAATCTATGGGCACATAATTCCTATTTGCAACAATAAGAACATCATTAATTCTTCCCATAGGTTTCTTAGTAGTGGAATCCGCAAGATGAAAATTTAAGGAACAATCATCAAATTCACGGAAACCTAACACATCACATAAAGTTTTCGGAATCATGGAAACACTAGCACCCAAATCACACAAATCAAATCACTCATAATCTTTAATTTTAATCTTAATAGTAGGTTCCCACTCATCATAAAGTTTTGTATGTATAGAAACTTCCAATTCAAGCTTTTCTTCAAAAGATAGCATCATAGCATCAACGATATGTTTAGTAAAAGCTTTGTTTAGATTATAAGCATGAAGAGAATTCAACATGGATTGCAACAAGGAAATACAATCTATTAAAGAAAAATTATCATAATTAAATTTCTTGAAATCCAAAAGAGTGGGTTCAATGCTACTTAAAGTTTTGACCTCTCCAATCCCACTTCTATCAATTTTTGCATCATGATCTAAAAACTCCGAATCATTGGGACGCCTTCTAACTAAAGTTGACTCATCTCCAGTCCCTTCTTTATCAATATATACATTAGAAAACAAAGATTCAATAGGAGTCACATCAATCACTTTAAGATCTTCATCACTATTTTCACGGAAACTAGAAGAACATGTTTTTATAAACCAATCTTTCTTAGCACGCATCTTAGCGGTTCTTTCTTGGCACTCATCAATGGAAATTATCATGGCTTTGAGAGACTGGTTGATATCATGCTTAGGTGGAATAGATCTAAGTTTCAAAGAATCAACATCAAGAGAAATTCTATCCATGTTCCTAGCCAAATCATCAATCTTATGGAGTTTTTCTTCAACCAAAGCATTGAAATTCTTTTGCGAACTAATAAATTATTTAACACTATTCTCAAATTCAGAGGGCATATTATTATAATTTCCATAAGAATTGTTGTAGGAATTATCATAATTATTAGAGGAATTACTAGGAAACGGCCTAGGATTAAAATTACCTCTAGACGCGTTATTACCAAAATTGTTCCTACCAACAAAATTCACATCCATAGATTCATTATTGTTTTCAATCAAAGTAGACAAAGGCATATAATTAGGATCAATAGGAGCACTCTTATTAGCAAACAATTTCATAAGCTCATCCATCTTTCCACTCAAAACATTTATTTCTTCAATCACATGCACTTTTTTACTAGTGGAAGATCTTTCGGTATGCCCTTGAGAATAATTAACCATAATATTATCTAGGAGTTTAGTAGCTTATCCTAAAGTAATTTCCATAAAAGTGCCTCCCGCGGCCGAATCTAAAAGATATCTAGAAGCAAAATTCAATCCGGCATAATTTTTTTGTATAATCACCCACAAATTCAAACCATGAATAGGGCAATTTCTAATCATGAATTTCACCCTCTCCCAAGATTGTGCAACATGTTCATGATCAAGTTGCTTAAAATTCATAGTAAGGGAGATGATCTTAGCGGGAGGAAAGTACATGGAAATAAAAGCATCTTTACACTTATTCCATGAATCAATACTATTTTTAGGCAAAGATGATAACCAAGTTTTAGCGCGATCCCTAAGCGAGAACGGAAATAGCTTCAACTTAACAATATCATTATCCACATATTTTTTCTTTTGCATATCGCATGAATCAACGAAATTATTAAGATGGGATGCGACATCTGCATTGGGAAGGCCGGAAAATTGATCTTTCATAACAAGATTCTGCAAAGCAGTATTAATTTCACAAGATTCCGCATTAGCATCGGAAGCAATCGGAGTACTAATAAAATCATTGTTGTTGGTATTGGGAAAATCACACAATTTGGTATTATCTTGAGCCATCGTGACAAAGCAAGGAATCCAACACACAAGCACACAAGAAGCAAATGAATAAGACGAACAGAGAGGGGCGAAGAAAAGGCGAATCTTTTTGAAAATCGTTTTAGAAGTGGGGGAGAGGAAAATGAGAGCCAAATGGCGGATAATGTAATGCGAGGGATGAGAGTTTATGATGGGTACTTGGTATGTCTTGGCTTGGCGCAGATATCCCCGGCAACGGCACCAGAAATACTTCTTGCTACCTCTTGAGCTTGCGTTGGTTTTTCCCTTGAAGAGGAAAGGGCGATGGAGCAAAGTAGCGTAAGTATTTCCCTCAGTTTTGAGAACCAAGGTATCAATCCAGTAGGAGACAACGCAACAAGCCACAAAATATCTGCACAAACAAACACCAACTTGCAACCAATGCGACAAAGGTGTTTTCAATCCCTTCACTGTTATTCACAAAGTGAGATCTGATAGAGATGGATAAATGGTGAAGTAATACTTTTTGTATTTTTGGTTTATGAAACGGAAAGCAAAAGATTGCAAAGAAAGGGAATGACGACAGAAATTGGTAAGTTGATGGGAAACTAATATGATGTAAAATAGACCCGGGGGCCATAGGTTTCACTAGAGGCTTCTCTCAAGAAAGGAATTATTACGGTGGGTGAACAAATTACTGCTGAGCAATTGATAAAAAGCACAAAGTTATGATGAATACAGGCATCATGTCTGTGTCAAGTAGACCGAAACGGTTCTGCATCTACTACTATTACTCCACACATCGACCGCTATCCAGCATTCATATAGAGTATTAAGTTCATAAAGAATGGAGCAACGCCTTAAGCAAGATGACATGATGCAGAGGAATTAACTCAAGCAATATGATGAAAACCCCATCTTTTTATCCTCGATGGCAACAATACAATACGTGTCAGTTCCCCTTCTATCACTAGGATCAAGCACCACAAGATAGAACCCAAAGCTAAGCAATTCTCCCATTGCAAGAAAAACCAATCAAGTAGGCCAAACCAAATCGATAGTTCGAAGAGACTTGCAAAGATATCAAATCATGCATAAAAGAATTCAGAGGAGATTCAAATAATATTCATAGATAAGCTGATCATAAATCCACAATTCATCGGATCTCGGCAAACACACCGCAAAAGAGTATTACATAGAATAGATCTCCAAGAACATCGATGAGAACTTTGTATTGAGAATAAAAGAGAGACAAGAAGCCATCTAGCTACTAGCTATGGACCCGTAGGTCTGAGCTAAACTACTCATGCTTCATTGGAGTGGCAATGGTGTTGATGTAGAAGCCCTCCATGATCGAATCCCCCTCCGGGAGGATGCCAGAAAAGGCCCCTAGATGGGATCTCATGGGTACAGAAGGTTGCGGCAGTGTAAAAGTGGTTTCGTGGCTCCCCTAGATGTTTTTGGGGTATAAGAGTATATATAGGAGGAAGATCTAGGTCAGGAGGTCATAGAGGGGCCCACAAGGTTGGGGAGCGCACCCTACCCCCTGGGCGCGCCCTCCACCCTTGTGGCCGCCTCGTGGCTCTTCTGACTTGCACTCCAAGTCTCCTGGGTGTCTTCTGGTCCAAGAAAAATCATCACGGAAGTTTTATTCCTTTTGGATTCCGTTTGTTATTCCTTTTCTGCGAAACTCCAAAACAAGGAAAAACATAAACTGGCACTGGGCTCTAGGTTAATAGGTTAGTCCCAAAAATCATATAAAATAGCATATTAATGCATATAAAACATCCAAAATAGATAATATAATAGCATGGAACAATCAAAAATTATGGACACGTTGGAGATGTATCATGTTCCGAGCAAATACTGGCCAGCAAGAGACTGTGATCTTCTTCGCTATGAGAGATTTGTCTCAGATCAAGAAGTTAGCATTACTTGTTCCTCAAGTAATGTTACCGTTCCTCCAAAATCCGACCGTTGTGAACGTGTCGGTTGGCCATTAGCTGGACCGCGTGTCTAGAATGGTCATTTCCCACCAGGGAAGGCTGCGGCTATAAATAGCCACCCCGCGTCGGTGTTGTCCGGTGGATGCTCCATTTGATTCTGAGAAGATTTTTAAGCAATCCCCTGATAACCCACAAGTATAGGGGACCGCAACAGTTTTCAAGAGTAGAGTATTGAACCCAAATTTATAGATTTGATACAAAGGGAGCCAAAGAATATTTGCAAGTATTAGCAACTGAGTTATCAATTCAATCAAACCTGGAGATTAATTAGTTGTAGCAAAGTGATCAGTAGCATATTAATATGATAGCTTTGATAGTAGTGGTGGCAGCAACAGTAATGGTAACAGTGATAGTAATAGTTTTGTAGGAGTGACAATAGTAACAACAGCAGTAGTAACTTAGCAAGATCAATATGTAGGAAAATCGTAGGCATTGGATTAGCGATTTGTTGGATGATATTCATCATGTGAGAGTTATAACCTAGGGCGATACAACACTAGCTCCAGTTCATAAATATAATGTAGGCATGTATTCCGTAAATAGTCATACATGCTTATGGAAAAAGCTTGCATGCCATATTTTGCCCTACCCTCCCTTGGCAGCGGGGTCCTATTGAAAACTAAGGGATATTAAGGCCTCCTTTTGATAGAGAACCGGAACAAAGCATTAACACATGGTGAATACATGAACTCCTCAAACTACGGTCATCACTGGGAAGTGTCCCGACTATTGTCACTCCGGGGTTGCCGGATCATAACATGTAGTAGGTGACTATAACTTGCAAGATCGGATCTAGAACATAGATATAATGGTGATAACATAAACGATTCAGATCTGAAATCATGGTACCCAGGCCCAAAGTGACAAGCATTAAGCATGGCAAAGTCATAACAACATCAATCTCAGAACATAATGGATACTAGGGATCAAGCCCTAACAAAACTAACTCGATTACATGATGAATCTTGTACAACTCTAATACGTCTCCAACGTATCTACTTTTCCTAACGCTGTTCCTCTTGTTTTGGACTCTAATTTGCATGACTTGAATGAAACTAACCCCGGACTGACGCTGTTTTCAGCAGAACTACCATGGTGTTGTTTTTGTGCAGAAATAAAAGTTCTCAGAATGGAACGAAAATTTGCAAGGAATTTTTATATAAATAAAAAAGAATTTTTGGAGCCAAGACCTACCGGAGAGGGGCACCTGGGTGGGCACAACCCACCAGGGCGCGCCCCGCTCTCCTGGCGCGCCCAGGTGGGTTGTCCCCACCTAGTGGTCCCGCAGACCCTGAAACCGACGCTATAAAATCCTATTTTTCCAGAAAAAATCAGGGAGAAAGAATTATCGCGATCCACGAGACAGAGTCGTTGTCACCTCCTGTTCTTCAACGGGAGGCCATATCTGGAGTCCGTTTGGGGCTCCGGAGAGGGGGATCTTCATTCTTCGTCATCACCAACCCTTATCCATCGCCAATTCCATGATGCTCCCCACTGGGAGTGAGTAATTCCTTCGTAGGCTCGCTGGTCGGTGAGGAGTTGGATGAGATTCATCATGTAATCGAGTTAGTTTTGTTAGGGCTTGATCCCTAGTATCCACTATGTTCTAAGATTGATGTTGCTATGACTTTGCCATGCTTAATGATTGTCACTTTGGGCCCGGGTGCCATGATTTCAGATCTAAACTGTTTATGTTATCACAATTATATCCATGTTCTAGATCCGATCTTGCAACTTATAGTCACCAACTACGTGTTATGATCCGGCAACCCCAAAGTGACAGAAACCGGGACTTCTCCAAGTGATGACCGTAGTTTGAGGAGTTCATGTATTCACTACGTGTTAATGCTTTATTCCGGTTCTCTATTAAAAGGAGGCCTTAATATCCCTTAGTTTTCAATAGGACCCCGCTGCCATGGGAGGGTAGGACAAAAGATGTCATGCAAGTTCTTTCCATAAGCACGTATGACTATTTACGAAATACATGCCTACATTATATTGACGAACTGGAGCTAGTGCCGTACCGCCCTAGGTTATAACTGTCTCATGATGAATATCATCCAACAAGTCACCGATCCAATGCCTACGAATTTATCTTATATTGTTCTTGCTAAGTTACTACTGCTATCATCACTGTTACACTTGCTACAAAAATACTGCTATCACTGTTACCGTTACTATTGCTGCTGTCACTACTATCAAAACTATCATATTACTTTGCTACTGATTACTTGCTGTAGATAATTAATCTCTAGGTGTGGTTGAAGTAACAACTCAGATGCTAATACCTTCAAATATTCTTTGTCTCCCCTTCTGTCGAATCTATAAATTTGGGTTGAATACTCTACCCTCGAAAACTGTTGTGATCCCCTATACTTGTGGGTTATCAAGACCTTTTTCTGGCGCCGTTGCCGGGGAGCATAGCTATATTTGTTGAGTCACTTGGGATTATTATCATATTATCACTATGAAGAATCTGAAGGATGCTAAGACTAAGATATTTCCTTCAAAGATGAGGGGAGGTAAAGAACTGCCATCCAGTTCCGCTTTAGATTCACCTTCTGTTATAAGTAAACTTGCAACACCACCACATGCTATTAATTCTGATATGTGTTAAGTTATTTATGATGATACTTCTGCTATGGATAATGCTTATGATGATGCTAGTACCTTGCTTGATAATGATGATGGGCCACTTGGTGACTTTCTTGATAAACAAATTGCTAGGGTAATACAACATGATGTTGTCGAATCTGATGATGAGCTTGAAACCGAATCTCCTGAAACACCTGCTAGAACTAGTCTTCCTAGATATGAATTGCCTAAGGTACCGGAAGGTCATGTTATGAATGAGGAGACAACTAGAGATATTCTTGCTTGTAAGGATAGAGATGATCTAGAGAAATTATTATGCAAGTATAAAGAAAAATCTCTGAATGCTAGAATGAAATATGATCCTAAGTTTGCTACTTCACCTATTTTTATTGATGATAAGGATTATGAATTCTCTATCGACCCAGAGTTAAATTCCTTTGGTTGAATCTGATCCTTTCCATGGTTATGAAACTGAAACTGTTGTGGGACATCTCACCAAGTTGAATGATATAGCCACCCTTTTTACTCATGATGAGAAAACTCGCTACTACTTTATTCTCAAATTAATTCCATTCTCATTAAAGGGTGATGATAATATAAAGCTTGGTACAATACTCTTTCTCCTGGTTGTGTGCGTAGTCCCTAGGATATGATTTGTTACTTCTCTGAAAACTATTTCCCTGCTCATAAGAAACAAGCTGTTTTGCATGAAATATTTAACTTTGTGCAAACTAAAGAAGAGAGCCTCCCACAAGCTTGGGGGAGGCTTTGCCAGTTAATTAATGCTTTGCCTAATCATCCTCTTAAGAAAAATGAAATACTTGATATCTTCTATAATGGACTAACGATGCTTCTAGGGACTTCCTAGATAGTTGTGCTGGTTGTGTTTTCAGGGAATGAACTGTTGGACAAGCTGAAAAATTATTGAATAATATATTGAAAAATTATGATGATTGGACTATTCCTGAACCACCGCCTAAACCCACTCCGAAGAAGAGGGGTATATTATATCTCAGTCCTAAAGATATGCAAGAGGCAAATAAATCTATGAAGGAAAAAGGTATTAAAGCTGAGGATGTAAAAAATTTACCTCCTACTGAAAAAATACATGGGCTTAATACACCACCACTGCCTAAGGTGGTAGAAGTAAATTCTCTAATGAAGTTCAATGACAATGACAATCCTCACAATATGCATCCTAGTCAATGCCTTCATGAGTTTGAAAATTATATTAGAAAACAAGATCATTCAATGCAAATGTTATGAAACAATTGAAATATGATTCTGATATGATTTCTCACTTGAGTGACTTGTTATTTAGAATCTCAAATGATGTTAGAGGTGTTGGAAAGCATGCTTGTATGGTTCAAACTCAGTTAGAACAAGTTGCTAAATCACAAAGAGAGTTGCTTGATGAAATGAATCATAATATACATGACTTTGCTGTTAGAGTTGCAACTAGAGGAGGTAAAATGACTCAGGAACCACTTTATCCCGAGGGACACCCTAAAATAATTGAACAAGATACAAAAGAGTTAACACTGATGCACCTAGTCCTTCTAGAAAGAAAAAGAAGAAGAAAAATGATAGGACTTTGCATGCTTCTAGTGAACCTGAAATAGAAAAACCTCCTGATAATGATAATGAAACTTCTATCTCTGATGCTCAAACTCAGTCAGGTAATGAACACTCACCTAGTGATAATGAAAAAGATAATGATGAGGGCTCAACCAAATGAAAAAGAACCAGATAATGATGTTGAGATAGAACCACCTGTTGATCATGATAACCCACAACCTAAGACTAAAAGGTATGACAAAAGACTCTTCATTGCTAGAAAACACGGTAAAGAAAGAGAAACGTGCATTCAAAAACCTATGCCTTTTCCACCCAAGTCAACTAAAAAGAAAGATGATGAAGAATTTGAACCCTTTGCTGAAATGCAGAGGCCAGCCTTTTTGCGTACTCGCTTGACTGATATCTTGAAGATACCTCCTTACGCAAAGTATATGAAAGACATCATCACAAATAAGAGAAAAATACCGGAAGCTGAAATCTCCACTATGCTTGCTAATTATACTTTTAAATATGGAGTGCCTACAAAACATGGAGATCCGGGATTGCCAACTATACCTTGCTCTATCAAAAAGAATTATGTGGAAACTGCTATATGTGACACTAGTACGGCGAGCTGCTAAACAAACGGTTTTTAATCCCTTTCCGCGACGACATTTGGAACCGTCGCCAAGTGAGTGTGGGCGATAGGGGGTCCTTGCCACACGACCCAGAAACCGTCGGGGATATGCCCTCCCGGCACACACGCTCGGCAAAATGAGGCCGTGTGCGACCGACGAGCGCTCAAATACGGAAATATGTACAGTAGAGCTAAAAAAATACAATTATACGGCAAGATTGTTTCCGGTTGCAAGTACATCCCACACAGTCGGTCCCTGCTAAACATTTCCGTTCGTATGTACATCCCAAACAGGCGCTCCAAGGAAAATGTTTCCGTTCACAGGTACATCACACACAATTTTTCCCGTTAAATCGTTTGCATTATTGAATGTATCACACACGGTCCGTAGAAGAAACTGTGTGGCAAAGGCTGTCCATCACACGTAGTTTTTATGTGGTAAACGTTTGCGTAAGGTGGCCTAATGCAAACAATTTTCAAGAGAAAGTCGTGTCTGATTGTTCATTGATACAACATAGTTTATTCCTAGAAACTGTGTACGTTGCCTGAGGTCATTGCCCACGGTATTTTTTCAACAACCGTTTGCAATAGCAAAACCCAATTAGTAGGATAATTCGCCATTAGCAGGCTAATTATCCGATTATTCATAATCCATTTATTAATCTAATTGACATTTCATACTAAGCACACAATATATTTCATTTTCATAACTGAAATACATCAGAGTACAACATCATATAGCTTGAGCACTCAGCTACCCCATTACACAACTACACCAGGACCAAGTTTCACATGCAACATCTATAACCTTTCGAAATTAGCATCATAGACGGTACATAGACAGATGTATCTCATCTGGAAAACTGCTGAAGCAGAAGGCAAATATTGAGCCTTCATTGATGTTGAAGGTCTTTGTAACTTTAGGCCAGTGCCTGTGGATGATTGACCGTCCATCCTTCGTCCTCTTCAGGAACACTTCAATATTGAACCGTGGGTGTTGTATGAATACCTTCCTCGCCTCCTGACCATACAGGTGGTTTGAGAGGTAATCATCAGTGAACTGCTTTGGGAAGGCTTGAAAACAAGGATGTGTATGAATATCTTCTCTATATTGGAAGTGGGGCAAAGGAATAAAAAAGGCAAGGTATAATAGTTAGTACCATCCTGTAGTGAACTGATGTCTTCTTCATTGCGCAGACAAAGATCTTGTTGTTTTTTGTCGCTAATTTCTTTACAACAATCTTCCTGAGTTTCTTGACTTGACTGGTATTCATGGACAACTCATTTCCACATATGCAAAAAGGGTCAAACAGTGGGTTAAAACCTCTGACAGCATGACCTACATGTGCAAGACCAAATTGTTAAAAACCTAAATATTAGAATGGTTCCTGCAATTGCACAATAATGTGCTATTAGACAACGGATCATGCACGTGCTAACCTCAATTGTAAACCTCGGTGCTTCCCATTGTTTCCCTGCAACATATATAAGGTAGTTAGTCATTAGGTTAAGTAAGGGTTCGCATGCTATCAGTAAAATATGTTGATGAAAAATAAGCACATTGCAGATTCATCAGATTATTTCAAGCCACACGGAAAACTAATTTATCCAAACCAAGCATGATTAAGAACTAGGAAATACATCACTTGTATGTATTTCTCATGTATTAAGTGCAGCCATATTTGATTTATTTGTCACATGCACAACAATACAATATTCTATCCACGACAATTGGACATCGTATTGCAGAATTGAACCAAGCAGTTAACTAAATACCACAACAAATGAACCAACATTAACTGAGCACCACATTGCACAATATAACATACTCCTAATAGAAGATCAGACAGTTAACCAAACTATTAACTACACCCAATTGTAGCAATTGTACTTGTTTCTCATGTATTTACTACAGCCAAATTCAATTTATCCCTCACATGGTATACAATAACAGAATGCACCCACAACTATTGAACATCGCATTGCAAAACTGAACCAAACATTTAACTAAACACCACAACACAAATGAACCAAACGTTAACTAAGCACCACATTGCACAATATATAACCAAGCCAAGCATGCTTGACAACTTGGAAATATAGCAATTGTATTCGTTTCTCGTGTATTTTGTAAAGATAAATTCGATTTATTTCTCACATGGAAGACAATACAAAATTGCAGCCTGAAGAATTGAACATCACATTTGCAGAATCGAACCAAACAGTTAACTAAAGACGGCAACTAATTAACAAAACAGTTAGTAAGTGAGCACCACACTGCACGGCATATAGAACATATACACTAGAGCAACAGATTGCATGGTAAAATTAGATAGCACAATTCACTAGAATTTGTGAAGGAAAGACAGGAGTAGCACACGCAACGGGTAAACCGAGCATGCTTAACCAGTGTAGCTAGCAAATGGCAAGGTGCTCCTTCAAGATCTGGGGGTCGGCACGAATGGCGGCCATCGCGACCTCATCCGCGCGTGCGACCGCGATTTTCTTCTCCGCTGCCAAATGCTCCCTGAGATCCTGGCTAAACTGAGTGCACCATGGCTTAGGGCGGCGCTTATTTGGTGGAGAGGTTGGTGATTTGGGTGGAAGGTGTCTCGCTCGCGCCGGTGGTCGGGCATGTGGGATGTGGAAGGAGGAGGAGGATGGGGGTCGGGTGTGGATTACCTGCCTGGATAGGCGAGGCCAAGGAGCGTGAAGGAGGGTCGCCGGCGAGGAGGCGGCGGTGCCGCAAGCAAGGAATGAAGGTTTCAACTTGTAAAGGAAGGCAGAAAGAGGGGAAATGTGGCTTTTGGTAAGGGGGAGGGGCGGGGAGGTAGATATTTCCGCGACAGCCAAAAATTTGGAATCGCTTCAGCGAAAAACTGGCGCGCAAAGTGTCATCAGACACGGTCCCTTATTCAGAACTGTGTATGATATGTGAACATCACAAACGATTCAGATAGCTTAACTCGTGTGTGTTGAGTTTGAATGTCAAAAAATTTGGTTCGAATTTGCCTAGTTAAAGTGGTCATCGACGTCATTGCATAATTTGGGTACGCAAAGGAGACTAACTTCTTAATCGAGCAAGTTCAGCAATTAAACAAAGCTAGCTGACCTAAACATTACTCTAACAAATTAAAGACCGACACTCTTAATTAAACAAAAAAAGAGTACTACTACGGCTGGTGCTCGTCGATCTTTGCCGCCGCCTCCATGTCCAACTCGCGCCCGGCGGTCTCCTGGGGAAGGGGCTCCATGGCATCAATTGCACCATACTCGACAAGTATCTCGCCATCCGCGTCCGCCATATCTTTGGAATAGGCCGCCACGAGCTGGGCATGGGTGGCCATGATCTGGGCTCTGGCGGGCTCCGTCGTGGCAAGGTATGCCTCGTAGGAAAGGACAGATGCTCGAACTCTCTCGGCGATTGCCAGCTCTTCGTCCATGGGTTGCCGACCGTTGTTGGAGAAGCTTCGTTTGATTTGTGCGGTGACCGCCACGAGCTAGGCGTGGACAGCCTAGACATGGTAGTGGGCGGCCTCCATCAGGGCTAAGGCCGCCGCTGTGGAAAGGACAGCTGTTGTGCCGCTCTCGCCAGTTGCTATCCCCGAGGCAGATGCTGCCGCCGCCTGAGAAGCAACATCGGCCATTTGGGCTGCCTTGGCCACCTGGAAGCAGATTGCGGTCGCCCTCACGAAGCTTGTTAGCACGCGCCTGGCGGCTGCGGCCGTGCTCTCGCCGGAGTGGGCCGCCGAAGTTGCCCTCACGACGTGGGTCCACAACCCCATCTTTCACCGGCGACGAATGAACAATGAAATGATATTTAGGGAGTGAGCTAGTGTGCTTGACACGCCGGCTGTGGACTGTAGCCGACACACCTTCTCTCGTACTATACACCTACGATGCTCCAAGATATTTTGTGCTGCATCTCACACGGTTGGTGATAATAAACGGTGTGCGATCTACTTGATTTATCGTCTTGATTTGAATTACGTAATGGGGTCACATCTACAAAGGATGGTGTTTGAATTGTTAGAACTTTTATCTGCAGTGAACATGCAACTATAGGTGTGTTGCAAAAAAATTGGAATTATTCAGTGTTCGTTTGGGCGTTTTTATATATTAACTTGGTTTTGTAGGCCTTTCAGGTGCATAATTCAAATTTGAACTACATGCACATGCTCCAGTGCGTATAAACTGGTTGAAAAATCAAATATGTGTCCTTGGTTGCATGCTTAGGTTCCATGCAAGAAATGGGAATGAATGTCACACACCCTGCCACCGTCACTCGGCCGCAAACATTGAGATACCTGGTTTTGAAATTCTAGAAAATCCAAAACTCGTTTGAAATTCATGAAACTTGGCATGCTACCATGGAGCGGCATCAACATGTCGTGGTAAAAAATTTGTCCTATTTGGGTCAGGTTTGGGTATAACATTCTCACAAACCCGAGCTTCTCACAACAAGCGTGATGGTTTCGGTAGGGAACGTGCCACCTTTGGGGGCGAAACAATATCCGTTGCCTCTTATTGCTTTCAAAATTTTCCGAGTGTCAACATAGAACAACAGGAGTGTTGTCCTCAATTTTGGAATTTTTCAGGGTTCGTTTGGACATTTTTATACGTTAACTGGGTTTTCCAGGCATTTTATGCGCATAATTCAAATTTGAACTAAATGCACATGCTCCAGTGCATATAAGCTGGTTGAAAAATCAAATATGTGTCCTTGGTTGCATGCTTAGGTCCCATGCAAGAAATGCGAATGAATGTCACACACCCTGTCACCATCACTCGGCCGCAAACATTGAGATACACGGCTTTAAAATTCTAGTAAATTCAAAACTCGTCTGAAATTCATGAAATTTGGCATGCTATCATGGAGCGGCATCAACATGTCGTGGTAAAAAATTTGTCCCATTTTGGGCAGGTTTAGGTATAAGCTTCTCACAAACCGGAGCTTCTCACAACAAGCGTGATGCTTTCGTAGGGAACGTGCCACCTTTGGGGACGAAACGATATCCGTTGCCTCTTATTGCTTTCAAAAAATTTCGAGCGTCAACATAGAACAATAGGAGTGTTGTGTTCAATTTTGGATTTTTTTTCGGGGTTAGTTCGGACATTTTTATACATTAACTGGGTTTTCCAGGCATTTTATGCGCATAATTCAAATTTGAACTACATGCACATGCTCCAGTGCATATAAACTGGTTGAAAAATAAAATATATGTCCTTGGTTGCATGCTTAGGTCCCATGCAAGAGATGGAATGAATGTCAGACACCCTGCCACCGTCACTCGGCCGCAAACATTGAGATACATGGCTTTTAAATTCTAGTAAATCCAAAACTCGTCTGAAATTCGTGAAACTTGGCATGCTATCATGGAGCGGCATCAACATGTCGTGGTAAAAATTTTGACGGGCAGGTTTGTGTATAAGCTTCTCACAAACCAGAGCTTCTCACAACAAGCGTGATGGTTTCGATAGGGAACGTGCCACCTTTGGGGACGAAACGGTATCCGTTGCCTCTTATTGCTTTCAATTTTTTTAGTGTCAACATAGAACAACATGAGTGTTGTGTTCAATTTTGGAATTTTTTGGGGTTTATTTGGACATTTTTATACATTAACTAGGTTTTCCAGGCATTTTGTGTGCATAAATCAAATTTGAACTATCTGCACATTCTCCAGTGCATATAAACTGGTTGAAGAATCAAATATGTGTCCTTGGTTGCATGCTTAGGTCCCATGCAAGAAATGGGAATGAATTGCAAACACCCTGCCACCGTCACTCGGCTGCAAACATTGAGATACCTGGTTTTTAAATTCTAGTAAATCCAAAACTCGTCAGAAATTCATGAAACTTGGCATGCTATCATGGAGCGGCATCAACATGCCGTGGTAAAAATTTTGTCCCATTTGGGGCAGGTTTTGGTATAAGCTTCTCATAGACCAGAGCTTCTCACAACAAGCGTGATGGTTTCGGTAGGGAACATGCCACCTTTCGGGACGTAGCGATATCCGTTGCCTCTTATTGCTTTCAAAAAATTTCGAGTGTCCACATAGAACAACAGGAGTGTTGTGTTCAATTCTGGAATTTTTCGGGGTTTGTTTGGACATTTTTATACATTAACCGGGTTTTCCAGGCATTTTATCTGCATAATTCAAATTTGAACTACATGCACATTCTCTAGTGCATATAAACTGGTTGAAAAATCAAATATGTGTCCTAGGATGCATGCTTAGGTCCCATGCAAGAAATGGGAATAAATTTCAAACACCCTTCCACCGTCAATCAGCCGCTAACATTGAGATAACTGGTTTTTAAATTCTATTAAATCCAAAACTCGTCTGAAATTCATGAAATTTGGCAGGCTATCATGGAGCGGCATCAACATGCCGTGGTAAAAAATTTGTCAACTTCCCTAGGTTTAATTCGGTTTCCCCAGTTTAATTCGGTTTTTAAATATAAAACAATCATCGCAAAACGTTTTAGTTAGAACACCCGTATGCAAACCGATGATCCGTCTCCAACGTATCTATAATTTTTGATTGTTCCATGCTATATTATATTCTGTTTTGAATGTTTAATGGGCTTTATTATACACTTTTATATTATTTTTGGGACTAACCTATTAACCGGAGGCCCAACCCAAATTGTTGTTTTTTGCCTATTTAAGTGTTTTGTAGAAAAATAATATCAAACGGAGTCCAAATGGAATGAAACCTTTGGGAACGTGATTTTGGAACAAACGTGATCCAGAGGACTTGGAGTCCACGTCAAGAAAGCAACCAGGAGAGCGCGAGGCAGGGGGCGCGCCTACCCCCTGGGCGCGCCCTCCACCCTCGTGGGGACCATGTTGCTCCACCGACGTACTTCTTGCTCCTATATATACCTACGTACCCCCAAACTACCAGAGACGGAGCCAAAAACCTAATTCCACCGCCGCAACCTTCTGTACCCGTGACATCCCATCTTGGGGCCTTTCCGACGCTCCGATGGAGGGGGCATTGATCACGGAGGGCTTCTACATCAACACCATAGCCTCTCCGATGATGTGTGAGTAGTTTACCTCAGACCTTCGGGTCCATAGTTATTAGCTAGATGGCTTCTTCTCTCTCTTTGGATCTCAATACAAAGTTCTCCATGATTCTCGTGGAGATCTATTCGATGTAGTCTTCTTTTGCGGTGTGTTTGTTGAGAACGATGAATTGTGGGTTTATGATCAAGTTTATCTATGAACAATATTTGAATCTTCTCTGAATTCTTTTATGTATGATTGGTTATCTTTGCAAGTCTCTTTGAATTATCAGTTTGGTTTGGCCTACTATATTGATCTTTCTTGCAATGGGAGAAGTGCTTAGCTTTGGGTTCAATCTTGCGGTGTCCTTTCCCAAAGGATGAGGGGCAGCAAGGCACGTATTGTATTGTTGCCATCGAGGATAACAAGATGGGGTTTATATCATATTGCATGAGTTTATCCCTCTACATCATGTCATCTTACTTAAAGGATTACTCTGTTCTTGTGAACTTAATACTCTAGATGCATGCTGGATAACGGTCGATGTGTGGAGTAATAGTAGTAGATGCAGGCAGGAGTCGGTCTACTTGTCACGGATGTGATGCCTATATACATGATCATACCTTGATATTCTCATAACTATGCTCAATTCTATCAATTTCTCAACAGTAATTTGTTCACCCACCGTAATACTTATGCTCTCGAGAGAAGCCACTAGTGAAACCTATGGCCCCCGGGTCTATTTTCCATCATATTAATCTTCCAACACTTAGCTATTTTTATTGCCTTTTATTTTACTTTGCATCTTTATCATAAAAATACCAAAAATATTATCTTATCATCTATCAGATCTCACTCTCGTAAGTGACCGTGAAGGGATTGACAACCCCTTTATCGCGTTGGTTGCGAGGTTCTTATTTGTTTGTGTAGGTGTGTGGGACTCGAGCGTGGTCTCCTATTGGATTGATACCTTGGTTCTCAAAAACTGAGGGAAATACTTACGCTACTTTACTGCATCACCCTTTCCTCTTCAAGGGAAAACCAACGCAGTGCTCAAGAGGTAGCAAGAAGGATTTCTAGCATCGTTGCCAGGGAGATCTACGCCAATTCAAGTCAAGTCAAGACATACCAAGTACCCATCACAAACTCTTATCCCTCGCATTACATTATTTGCCATTTGCCTCTCGTTTTCCTCTCCCCCACTTCACCCTTGCCGTTTTATTCGCCCTCTCTTTCCGCTCGCCTCCCTCTTTCTTTTTGCTCCTCGCACTTTCTGCCGTTATGTCTGAAATTGGGGAAATTATTGTCGATATGGACAATAGCAATAACATGGGAAATTCTGACGCTCCTGCTGAAGAACCCCCTATCTTACATACAAAAAAAATCCGAATTGGTAGTGGTAATATTATTGGAAAAGGGGTTATTCAAGATTTCTTTACTTGTGCCGGTGCTTTGCCTTCTATGGGTAGTTCTATTCTTCATAGAACTAGTAGTCTTGCGGACGCTATTGCCATGCTTGTAGTTGAACTTTAAAGCAATTTATGCACATGCACCCTTGCATACAAAGGATTTTCCTAGAATTTTCTAATATTGAGCATTCTTCTATTAAGCGTGCCGCTACTATCTTTTTGGCTCATGAATTCAGATTTATAATAAAAGAGGCTAAAGAAATCTTTGCGCACTATAGGGTGGATGCTGGCCGTCCTCCCATAGAGACTATCTTATTTTATCAAGAGGAAATAATGCGTTTTCAATCTCTAGACTATGTTGCTTTTAATGAAAACCTTAGAAAAAGGGTTCCTACCAATGTTCTAGTTGATAGAATTTCTGAACTTAATAATGATTTTTCTATTCGAAATAATGAGCTAGGATATTCTCTCGAGTATAGGCTCACAAAGTTCTGTCAGAAGAACGCTTATAATGATGAATTGGTTGTGCAATGTCTGAAGGGTCAAGGAGGAACCTATACCTTCCAAAATTGATCTTGGGGACTCTTGTCCCATTAAATTTAGCCTTTTTGATTACTTTTGCTTGCCTCAAAGAAAACTTTCTGTTGAACTTAGAGAATATGAAATGAGTTTTCGTGATCTATCCTGTTATTATGGCAATACCTAGATCTATCCTTGCTTTTATGCCTAGCTAGGGGCGTTAAACGATAGCGCTTGTTGGGAGGAAACCCAATTTTATTTTAATTTTTTACTTTTTGCTTCTGTTTAGGAATAAATATTTTATCTAGCCTCTGTTTAGATTTGTTTTTATGTTTTAATTAGTGTTTGTGCCAAGTTAAACCTATAGGAACTTCTTGGATGATAGTTATTTGATCTTGCTAAAAATTCCAGAAACTTTCTGTTCACGAAAACAATTATCAAAAATCACCATAACGTGATAAAATATTGATTCCAATTTCAGAAGATCAATAAACAAATTCTCTAGGTCTTCCTATTTTTTCTGAATTTTTAGAGTTCCAGAAGTTTGCGTTAGTTACAGATTACTACAGACTGTTCTGTTTTTGACAGATTCTGTTTTTCGTGTGTTGTTTGCTTATTTTGATGAATCTATGGCTAATAAAATAGTTTATAAACCATAGAGAAGTTGGAATACAGTAGGTTTAACAACAATATAAATAAATAACAAGTTCATTACAGTACCTTGACGTAGTGTTTTGTTTTCTTTCGCTAACGGAGCTCACGAGATTTTCTGCTAAGTTTTGTGTTGTGAAGTTTTCAAGTTTTGGGTAAAAGATTTGATGGATTATGGAACAAGGAGTGGCAAGAGCCTAAGCTTGGGGATGCCCATGGCACCACAAGATAATCTAAGGACACCAAAAAGCCAAAGCTTTGGGATGCCCCGGTAGGCATCCCGTCTTTCGTCTACTTCCATCGGTAACTTTACTTGGAGCTATATTTTTATTCACCACATGATATGTGTTTTGCTTGGAGCGTCTTGTATTATTTGAGTCTTTATTTGTTAGTTTGCAACAATCATCCTTGCTGTACACACCCTTTTGAGAGAGACACACATGATTCGGAATTTGTTAGAATACTCTATGTGCTTCACTTAAATCTTTTGAGCTATATAGTTTTTGCTCTAGTGCTTCACTTATATCTTTTAGAGCACGGTGGTGGATTTGTTTTATAGAAACTATTGTTCTATCATGCTTCACTTATATTATTTTGAGAGTCCTACAAAACAGCATGGTAATTTTCTTAAATTGAGAAATTCGTCCTAAAGTAATAGGCATCCCAGATTAGTAAAAATTATCTTATGAGTGTGTTTAATACTATGAGAAGTTTGATGCTTGATAATTGTTTTGAGATATAAAGATGGTGATATTAGAGTCATGCTAGTTGAGTAGTTGTGGATTTGAGGAATACTTGTGTTAAAGTTTGTGATTCCCGTAGCATGCACGTATGGTAACTGTCGTGGTTTTGTCACGGCAGATGTCCTCATGAAAGGACTTAGTCGTGGAGCCATCGCTACTGGTTAGCTTGAAGGGGTTAAAGCGGACACAAGGACGCAAGAGAGTTTATACTAGTTCGGCCCCTTCGATGAAGGTAAAAGCCTACGTCTAGTTGTGATGGAATTGATGGGGGTTTCGATGACTAGGGAGCAAACAAGCTTCACCTAAGTCTCGAGTTGTTGTCTGTTGTCCTGAATCACCTCCGGGTCGTCCCCTTATATACATGGGTGGCGCCCGTCGGTTCACAGAGTCCCGACGCCGGTTTATAGATGTATCTGCCTCGGTCTCTACTATTCCTAACTTACAATACAAGTTACATACCCACGCCGGTTTACGGCTACAGGCCTTAAACCGGCCACGGGCCTTAAGCCCTCATCTGCCTGCTTGGGCTTTAATATACTCAACTACTAATGAAGTTAACCCGGCCTGTCCTGGCCGGTTTGCGCCCAGTAGTAATATCCCCAACATTAGGCCCCAGATTGATTTGAACAGGTTCATGTCAATCCTCAGCAAAAAACTTCGTCTTCAGCAACTTTGTGTAATCGGGTGAACCACCATGATGTCATCTTCTCTGGTCATCGTAAACCGGCGTGACGTCACCTGTCATAAAAAATATCCGCAATACCTCTTTTCTTTAATAGACCTGCGACAATCGAGGCGACAACTCCGTTTCCAAACTCGCGGCTCCTTGATTCTCGCGCCTGACACATGTCCCTTGCTTTATAAATAAGACCGAAGGGTCATTTCTTTTTTCCCTTCGTGCCCCTCTGATTTGTCTTTCTCGCGCCGCCCAGCTTCGGAGCTCTGCCGCCGCTGTCAACTTCTGCACCAACCTTGGCCGCTGCATCACCCTGAACGTACCAGAGCATCGCGGCGACCTTCCGCTTCTTCCTCAGCTCCGGTAAATCTTCTGCTCTTTCCGCCTGCATCTATTCTAGGGTTTCTAGGTTTTTCAGTGTTCATCCTTTGTTCTTCGTTCATATAATGGTTGTCAAAAGAACTCCTGGATCTCTGTTCTGTGTAATGGTAGCTTTTAGCCTCCGCTTTCACTTACACATCTCAAGATCATAAATCTTATTTACATCCTTGCTCATTGATTTAGTACCGCTCCGTTTTGGACCTTGAATATTCATTTCTTTTCTGAATATGCTCCAGATCCAAAACTGTGAAATACTTTTGTGAAACCTGTTTCCGCACATCCACTCTTGATTCGTCGATGTCTCAGACTAGGCGGTTTAACTTTGTAGAGAAATTGACAACTCGGCATATACCATTAGTCCCCTTGTTGAACCGCCAGGATTTCCCAGTTATGTATTGCCACCTTGGAGAACTCCGGTTTATAAGCAATTTCTTCCAGTTTAACAATTAATGTATCAATATATTGTCTTCCAACATATTCTTGAACCGGTATTACTGCTTTGCAGATTGCATCATGGCTAAGCAAGTGTACGAGTGTAATTGGGTCCCTTCTCGAGTGACTGAAACACAACTGGATAACTTAGTCCGCACCGGCGCTTTAGGTAAAAAAGACGTCATTCACTGGAGGGTCCCCGGCTCGGAGAGTCTTCCAAAACCCAAGGATGGAGAAGTTGTTGTTTTTGCTGACCATTTAGCCCGGGACTTCAGTCCGCCCGGTTCAAAGTTTTATCGCGATGTCTTGGCCAACTTCCAACTGCGTCCACAAGATATTGGCCCCAACTCTATAACCAACATCTATCACTTTCAAGTGCTCTGTGAGGTGTTCTTTCAAGAGGAGCCCACAGTTGAATTGTTCAGAGATTTCTTCCATCTAAACCGCCGCATTCAATTTTCTGACGGTCCCAACACCAAGTTGGGCGGTGTGGCGATTCAAAAGCGGAAAGAGGTCACTTACCCTCACGCCAAACTGCACAGCCATCCCAAAGACTGGAATTCAACATGGTTTTATTGCAAAGATACCTCTCCTGAGGGAGAAAATCCTTTACCGGGTTACCATCCGGAGCGGCTAAGCAACACACATCCCCTCCCTCACAGACTGACTGCTAAGGAAAGAAGCAAATATGCCCCTCAACTACCCAAGCTCTGGGCCTTCATGGCTAACGGGTTGACAGGAGTTGATCTTGCTCGCTGCTGGATATCTTGGAGTATACTGCCCCTAAGCCTGCGCTCCGGTTTGATTTGCAAATACACAGAAGATGTGAAAGACCCTCTACGGCATATTGAGATCCGGTGATGACGATGAAGTTACTGAAGCTGTTAAGAGGATGTTAAAGGAACCGGAAGCTGCTTGTGCCCAAACCGGCCTGGCTCCCTTTTCTGCCATTAACAAACCACCAGCCGTAAGACTCATATCTTATGCCTTTATAAAATCTGACTATGTTTAAGTACCCTTTGTTGATATTAACATCTTTCAAACAGGGTGATGATCCATTTTGGAGCAGGAAGACTCCACAAGAGAAACCGGTGGCAATAACCCGGCCCAAGACCAAAGTTGTGAAGAAACCAACAAACAGAAAGAAAACCACTGCCTCCTCCGAGCCACCAGCCGACAATGATGTGGGTAATCCGGATCTTGTGGTAGAACTTGACTCACTTGGTTTATTTTTCACACGCCTTATTGATAATGATTCTTTGCCGGGGATGATCTTTGAAGTCGATCATCTTTGGTGTTGTAGAGGTAATCGCTCTTTCTTCCGATTCAAACCCTTTACCTTCAAAGAAAATCCGTCGAGCAAACCGGAAAGTTAAATTTTCTCATCCTCTTGCTTACTTGGATCAAAACTTTCTTATGAAGACACAACAACATGAAGCTCGTCACAAGAACCCGGCAAATGACCAGGTAGTCACCTCCACCGGTTTACCGAACAGTCCGTTCGGAAACGCCGCTCAGAGGTCTCTAACTGCTTTCGTCAATGCTTATCCTAAAGCGGGTTGCATTCACAACCTCTTAATCCATCTGACTCCGATTATCAGGTGACTTCTCATTCTCCCTCTGGCGAGTCGACAGGCACCCAACTCCCACCACTCAAGACAGTGCTTGGGTGAGCCATATTCCTGATAATGTTGTTTGATATACCACTTTCAATGTTCATTGGGCTGATCCGTCTTTTTCCTTTCAGGGCCAAGCCTAGGCCAAGCAAGAAAGCTCGCCTGGACAAAGCGGCAGAAGACAATGCTCCTGAACCGACCCAAACATCAAATCCCGAGGAACACATCCAGGATGATATGCTGACCGGACCACCATTGCAAGATCATGATGTTACTGTTGAAGAGGCACATGTTGATGCCACCGGCCCTTCAAATCAACCCACGAGTCCTGCTCAAACTGACAAGACAGCGAGTCCACCAAAGCATACGGAGAAACCGGCGACCCCAGTGTGAGCCGGCGAATCCAAGGATGATGATGTTGTTATTACTGGCTTTGGCCATTCCGAGCCAGGTAACCCTGTCGCCTTGTCTAAGCACACTGCAAAGGATGAATTTACTGCGTTTGGTAAAGGCAAGTGGAATGCCAATTTGGCTACTTATGCCGCTTTGAATCCCCAAGATCTTCATTCCGGTTATCTGAACCGGTTATATACCAGCCGTGATTATGAAACCGGTTTGGTAAATATGATGAAGCACAAATATGAGGTAAATTCCATATGACTCCCTGCTTGTATATTTCAATCTGTCAACTCTAATAGCCCCCAAGTGACGGTTTAAGATGTGAACTTAAACCGGGACTTCCCAATATAATCCTGAGCAAAGCTGTACTTTTGGGAAAGTAGCCCCAAAGGGCCGGTTCAACTTAGTAGTTAAACCGGGACTTTTATAAGAAATACAGTATCCCTCAAGGACAGAGCAAATAAGCATTAGCCCCCAAGTGCCAAACTGAATACTTGTATTGAGCTTGGGACTTGATATATAGAAATTGTAGGATGAACAGCAAATATGCATTAGCCCCCAAGTACCAAAGGCATAACTTGTTATGGGGTTGGTACTTCAAGTCTGCACCTTAATCTTTATCAAATGATTTTCTGTATGTAGGCTGATCTGAACAAGAAAGAAAACCAAATCGCTGATCTCCAAGAAAACCTGAAATCCCAACAAGCTGAAACCTCCAAAGCAAAGAATGAATTAACTAGCTCTTTAAGCGTCATGGAAAAGCTTAAGGAGGGCTTCAATAAGGAGCATACAGATTGGGCCACTGAAAAGGCCGCTTTAACTCAACGGGCAGAAAATGCTGAAGCTGTTGGGGAACGCAGTAATTTCAAAAATTTTCCTACGCACACACAGGACCATGGTGATGGCATAGCAACGAGAGGGGAGAGTGTTGTCTACGTACCCTCGTAGACCGTAAGCGGAAGCGATCACAACGTAGAGGAAGTAGTCAGACGTTCTCCTCGCGATCCTGCCGATCCCAGCGCCGTTACATTCGGCACCTACGAGTCGATGATGACGTAGAGGAAGTAGTCGACGTTCTCCTCACGATCCAGGCCGATCCCAGCGCCCGTTATTCGGCGCCTCAGTTCTTGGCACACGTTCAGCTTGATGACGCTCCACGGCTCCGATCCAGCAAAGCTCCGGGAGAGGGAGTTCCACAAGACGACGTGGCAGTGACGATCTTGATGTTTCACCGCAGGCTTCGCCTAAGCACCGCCACGATATGACCGAGGTGGAATATGGTGGAGGGGCACCGCACACGGCTAAGGAACGATCTCAAGGATCAACTTGTGTGTTCTAGGGTGCCCCTCCCCGTATATAAAGGAGGGAGGGAGGAGGTGGCGGCCCAAGGGGGCGCACCATAGGAGGGGGAAACCTACTCCAAGTAGGTTTCCCTCTTTTCCTTATCTTATTTGGAGGGAAGGAAAGAGTACTAGTATTAGGAAGTAGTACTAGTAGTAGGAATAGGAAGAGGGGAAGGAGAAAGGAAAGGGGGCCGCCCCTTCCCCAATTCGGATTGGGCTTGGGGCGCGCCTCTTCCCTTGTTCCTTCTCCTTCCTCCTAGATGGGCCCAATAAGGCCCATATACCTCCCGGGGGGTTCCGGTAACCTCCCGGAGCTCCAAACTTCTCCGGAACCTTTCCGGTGTCCATATATATCCGTCCAATATATCAATCTTTATGTCTCGACCATTTCGAGACTCCTCGTCATGTCCGTGATCATATCCGGGACTCCGAACAACCTTCGGTACATCAAAATACACAAACTCATAATATAACCGTCATCGAAACCTTAAGCGTGCGGACCCTACGGTTCGAGAACAATGTAGACATGATCGAGACACATCTCCGGTCAATAACCAATAGCGGGACCTGGATGCCCATATTGGTTCCTACATATTCTACGAAGATCTTTATCGGTCAGACCGCATAACAACATACGTTGTTCCCTTTGTCATCGGTATGTTACTTACCCGAGATTCGATCGTCGGTATCCAATACCTAGTTCAATCTACATTCTTGGCAAGTCTCTTTACTCGCTCCGTAATACATCATCTCACAACTAACTCATTAGTTGTAATGCTTGCAAGGCTTATGTGATGTGTATTACCGAGAAGGCCTAGAGATACCTCTCCGACAATCGGAGTGACAAAACCTAATCTCGAAATACGCCAACCCAACAAGTACCTTTGGAGACACCTGTAGTACTCCTTTATAATCACCCGATTCACGTTGTGACGCTTTGGTAGTACCCAAAGTGTTCCTCCGGTAAACGGAGTTGCATAATCTCATAGTTACAGGAACATGTATAAGTCATGAAGAAAGCAATAGCAACATACTAAATGATCAAGTGCTAGGCTAACGGAATGGGTCATGTCAATCAGATCATTCTCCTAATGATGTGATCCCGTTAATCAAATGACAACTCATGTCTATGGTTAGGAAACATAACCATCTTTGATTAACGAGCTAGTCAAGTAGAGGCATACTAGTGACACTCTGTTTGTCTATATATTCACACATGTATTATGTTTCCGGTTTAATACAATTCTAGCATGAATAATAAACATTTATCATGATATAAGGAAATAAATAATAACTTTATTATTGCCTCTAGGGCATATTTCCTTCAGAAGCTGCCCTCAAACCGGTAGTGGATGAACTGACCAGTGTAAAGCGGCAAGTGCATGCCATGACCGCCGCTGTCTTTGGTAAGCCTTTTTTATTTCTGAAGTAATGAGGCCTTCTCATGTAATTGCTGGTTTATTAACCCTTTGAATGATACAGGGACACGTATTGGCCACTTGGGATCAGATGTGCGGAAGAAATTGAAAGCCTCTTATACATTGATAGAGCAACTCTATCTTTGGTGCGTAGCGGATCATCAAGATCGCTTCTCATAACAACCCCAAGATCGACCTTTTGATCCAGGACACCCTTAAAACGTTGTCAATGCTTCCTGCCCGGTTTGAAGAATTGAAGAAATCTGCTGCTAGAACCGGTGCCATAAACGCCTTAATCCGGGCCAAAGCGTGGGTGCCGGATTTTGATCCTGTTGAAGCGGCCCAAGGCTTCCCAAGCTTGAAGGAAGACGGGACAGAATTCAGCGAAGAGGATCTTTGAGCTATAAACCGGGAAGTGCGCCCTTTGGCTTGTCAGGTGGTTGAAGAGGCAAATCTGTCTCACTATCAAGCCCAGTACGATGACGAGAATAAACGAGTGTCTGCACCGATTCCTGAAGCGGTAAACCTTATACCTCCAATTCATAAGCATACTTACGCTCCTGATATTGAACTGTCATTGTTGATCAATGATGAAGCTATATTCCAAGCATTAATGGGAATCGACTGGACAACTGTTGACTTCCAGCCGCTAGGTAGGGAATCAGAAGCTGAAGCGGCGCAGGATGACCCGCAACCATCAGGCCAAGCTGGCGATCAAGCATGAACCGGATGCCAGTTTATATTACTGCTTCTTTATGTTATGCAGAAAAACAATTATCTTATCTGGGCACTGTGTTGCCTTGTAATAGACTAGCTGCCACACTTTGTGTTGATATGCCTTCGTGCATATTTATTATAACTTATGCTTCCGTTGAATCACCAATGCTAAACTGTTTTCTGTAACAAAAAATCTTAAAACGCCATTGTGGTTGTATAACCAGGCGGGTCATCATATCTATGTATGTGAAATCAAAGATAATACCTTAGATTTAAACATATGACAAAATATGGGAATGTATGATACCTGCCATCGTAGGGCATGAAGTTGGTTGTGCCAATCTTGAAGCGGAGTTGTAAGAAACCCGCTCCGCTGAAGGAGAAAACAGCTCTTGTGTATATAGGGTCGGTTTATCAGGTAAACCGTTCCGGGTTAAAATGGACACCGGTGTTACTCCGTAATAGGATGTTTATCAAAAATCATACAGGGCAAAAGTGTCTCCGGATGAAAAACAAACCGTGTCCCGTCATCTGACAGTCAAATCGGTTTAATAATTGTCGGTTTAAGAACACAACAAGAGAAATATGCAAAGAACACAAACAAATTTCAAGAAAGGCAAAGACAAAATCTTTTGCGAAAAGAGGTTGTTTGAGCCGATCAAGTGGCATTACCATGGTCGGACACGACCAAGCCCCCAATAGGCATAGCTATGGTTCATGTCAGCCAGGTCCCCAAATGATGCAAAGGTGGCATTACGCCGATCAAGAGGTGTAGCGATGGTTCGGGTTCGACCAAAGCCCCAAGTGATTACGTGGCCTTAGGCCGATCAAGAGGCGTGATCGGTTCAGACGTGACCAAGTCCCCAAGTGATCTTGTGGCTTTCGCCTGTGAAAAGGTGTTGCATTGGTTCGGACACGACCAAGCCCCCAAGTGACATGATATAAAGCTTTGTTAAAAAGCTAACTCAAGGGGTAAACCAGAGACTGCTTTAAGAAAATAACTCCGTGTAACCACTCATGATGTAAAAATAACAGAGACCCCGCTTTAGCTAAGGCTCCGGTTTATTGTATTGATCATAATATATACATTGTCATAATATGTACATAACTAGAGCCTATGGCTCAAGTAAAGTAGGGCCAAAGATGAGCTATGTTCCACGGCCTGTTGGTCTCCTCCTCTGATGTACGTGAGTCTTTATGCTCTCGAATATCAATCAGATAGTACGACCCGTTGTGCAGATTCTTGCTGATCACGAAAGGTCCCTCCCAAGGTGGGGATAGCTTGTGCATATCAGTCTGGTCTTGGATGAGCCGGAGCACCAAATCTCCTTCTTGAAAGGTTCTGGTTCTAACTTCGGCATCGTGATAGCGACGAAGATCCTGCTGGTAGATCACCGAACGGGCAGCTGCAATGTCACGCTCCTCATCCAACAGGTCCAAAGCGTCTTGTCGTGCTACCTCATTGTCCGCTTCAACATAAGCTGCTACACGAGGTGAATCATGACGGATATCACTGGGGGGAACCGCCTCCGCTCCGTAGACCATGAAGAACGGTGTGTATCATGTCGGTCTGTTGGGCGTAGTATTGATGCTCCATAATAGAGATGGTAACTCCTCAACCCAACAACCCGGCGTCCGCTTCTACCCACTTTGTAAATTTGTCAACCGCCACCAAAAGGTGGGTCTTCTTGTCCTTGGACCGTTTGAAAGGCCCAACCATATCCAGCCCCCAAGTCGCAAACGGCCAAGTAATTGGAATCATCCTCAATTCTTGAGCCAGCACATGAGCGCGTCTTGAGAACTTCTGACAGCCGTCACATCGCCTAACCAGGTCCTCCGCATCAGCATGAGCAGTCAACCAATAGAAACAGTGACGAAACGCCTTAGCCACCAGAGATTTTGAACCGGCGTGGTGACCACAATCTCCTTCGTGGATTTCGCGCAAGATCTCACAACCTTCCTCCGGCGATACACAACGTTGAAATGCTCCTGACACACTGCAATGATGCAACTCGCCATTGACAATATTCATGGACTTGGATCGCCGAATTATCTGTCTGGCCAGCGTCTCATCCTCTGGTAACTCGCCCCGGTTCATGTACGCAAGATAAGGAACCGTCCAATCCGGAATGACATGCAGAGCCGCCACCAACTGAGCCTTCGGATCAGGAATAGCCAAATCCTCTTTGCTGAGAGCCCAGCCGACTTAAAGCGTCTGCCGCTTCGTTCTTCCGTCTGTCCACGTGATCCACCTGATACCCCTTGAAATGGCTTGCAATAATATCCACCTCACGACAGTATGCTGCCATGAGCGGGTCCTTAGAATCCCAAGTACCAGACACTTGTTGGGCCACCAGGTCCGAGTCACCGAAGCACTTGACTCGGCTGAGATTCATCTCCTTAGCCATCCGGAGACCATGGAGTAAAGCTTCATACTCAGCTGCATTGTTAGTACAAGGGAACATTAAGAAGAGAACGTAACAAAACTTATCACCTCGTGGGGAAGTTAATACGACTCTAGTCCCCGAGCCCTCCAATTGCCTGGACCCATCAAAATGAATAGTCCAATAGGTGTGATCCGGCTTTTCTTCAGGGGCTTGTAGTTCCGTCCAATCGTTGATGAAATCCACAAGTGCTTGAGATTTGATCGCCATCCGAGGCACGTATTTCAAACCATGCGGCCCAAGCTCTATAGCCCACTTGGCAATCCGGCCAGTTGCCTCGCTGTTTTGAATATATCTCCCAAAGGAGCAGAGCTGACCACTTTGATGGGATGTCCCTGGAAGTATTGCTTAAGCTTCCGGCTTGCCATGAAAACTCCATACACCAGCTTCTGCCAATGCGGGTCTTTGCTTGGACTCAATAAGCACCTCGCTGATATAGTAAACCGGACGCTAAACCGGATATTCCTTGCCCGCCTCCTTGCGCTCCACCACGATAGCTACGCCGATCAAGACGAGCATTAGCTGCCACATATAGTAGCAATGGTTCCTTGTCAATTGGGGCAGCAAGAACAGGCGGATTGGCTAGCTGCCCTTTAAATCCTCCAACGCTTCATCAGCAGCTGGACTCTAGACAAAGGGATCTGCTTTCTTCAACATCTGGTACAAAGGGATCACCTTCTCACTGAGGCGGCTGATAAACCGGCTCAACGCGGCAATCCGGCCTGCCAAGTACTGGACATCATTGATACATTTCGGTTTAGCCAGGGATGTGATAGCTGTAATCTTCTCCGGATTAGCCTCAATTCCCCTGTTGACACCAGAAAACCCAATAACCTGCCTGCCGGTACACCAAAAATACACTTGGCCGGGTTGAGCATCATCTTGTATGTCCGTAGGTTATCAAAGGTTTCCTTCAAATCATCAACCAGAGTCTCCTTCTCCCTTGACTGAACCACAATATCATCCACATAGGCATGCACATTACGGTCGATCTGCTTATGAAGGCAATTCTGTACACACCGTTGATAAGTTGCCTGGGCACTCTTGAGCCCAAAGGGCATAGATACATAGCAGAAGGCTCCAAAGGGAGTTATGAACGTCGTCTTCTCTTGGTCCTTAACTACCATCTTGATCTGATGATAACCAGAATATGCATCCAGAAAACTCAAACGCTCACAACCCGCCGTAGCATCAATAATCTGATCGATGCGGGGGAGGGCAAAAGGATCTGATGGACACGCCTTGTTAAGATCTGTGTAATCCACACACATGCGCCAGGTGCCGTTTTTCTTAAGGACCAGCACCGGATTAGCCAGCCATTTAGGATGGAACACTTCAACAATAAAACCAGCCGCTAAGAGCCTGGCCACCTCCTCTCCAATAGCTTTGCGCCTTTCTGCTTGAACCGGCGGAGAAACTGCTTCACCGGTTTGTACTTATGATCAACATTAAGAGTGTGCTCAGCGAGTTCCCTTGGTACACCTGGCATGTCAGAAGGCTTCTGACGGTGTCCTGGACTAGGGGGTACTCACCACGTCATCCCCCAATCGGTTAGATTGGGCCGAGGACCCCCAGGGCCGCATACTCATGGGCCAGTCCGGACAGGTGCCGCATACAAGGAAGATTCCACAAGACTTGGCGATCAAGACAAGGACTCCTCCCCACCGGCGTATTCGGCTAGGACTCTTGTTATCCTAGGCCTCTGGTGCATTATATAAACCAGGGCCAGGCTAGTCGATAGATGATATATACAACAATCATACCATAGGCTAGCTTCTAGGGTTTAGCCTCTTTGATCTCATTCTAGATCCACTCTTGTAACACACATCATCAATATTAATCAAGCAGGACATAGGGTTTTACCTCCATCAAGAGGGCCCGAACACAGGTAAAACATCGTGTCCCTTGTCTCCTGTTACCATCCGCCTAGACGCACAGTTCGGGACCCCCTACCCGAGATCCGCCGGTTTGACACCGACATTGGTGCTTTCATTGAGAGTTCCGCTGTGTGTTCGGAAAAAGGTCGATGGCTCGCCTGCAGATCAACTGCGACTTCGGCATCTTCGTCACCAGCTCGACTGGTCACCTTGGTTCGACCAAGGGCTGCGCCCTACCTCTGATCGTCATGTTCGGATGAGGGCCTTCATCAACATCAACTCCGATCTCTATCAAGATCATGGAGGAATCATCCAAGGAGCCCAGGGCTCAACGTCAACATTGCCCTCGGCATCAGACTGCTTTTTACGGACAGCGGACTTGTGTCCGCTGTCACCGCCTCCTCAAGTGTCGTTTTAACGATTGCTTCGGTGGAATTGTGCGGAATTGAGTCTACAACAACCCTGGAAAATTTCGTCGAGTTCCGATGGAGGAATCTCTGGCAATCTCCGGTATACCGGAGCCGCATTGAATCTGGACGAGAATCCAGACGAGTTTAGGGCGTGATGTCCAGCTTCTAGCTTGGACTTCCTTTGGAAGATCTGTCAGGACCCCGATTCCAAGTCACATCGACCTAGCCGGTAACACCTCATATCACTTTGTGGCCTCACGCACGGTATTCCCACGGGTGTCGCCTTACCATGGCCCGGGACCGTTTGCGTCTTTTGGCTCACGTATGATAGTGTCGCTAGCATCCACATGACGAAGAACCCGGGCCGACATGGCTAGTCGTGAACCCAAAGCGGCACTAACCTATGGGGACAGGCATACATGAATCACTTCGAGCATGTCGGTCATCAACGTATGAATTCGGGCTGTAGCACTGGCTAACAGGACTCCGGTATCCCGCGCTGTAGCAGGCTAGGCAGGACTCCGAATATCACCGCGTGACATTTCCCCGAAGGGACAGACATAGGAACGAAATGAAACACATGCCGGCCAGTCAAGTGTCCAAGCAGTAGTGCTGGGCTAGCAGGACTCCGGTGAACCGGGCTGTAGCGGACTACTATCGCTCAGAAGCACGAGACTTACATTTCCCCATATGAGAGGCTGCCAAGGATAAACAACTAGTTTGTCGGATCCCACTCATACCAAGCATTTCAATCATACACGCAATATGCCCGATATGAGTAAATACAACAAGGCATCACAACAAAACTCTACAACTCAAGTACTTTATTTAGAAGGCTCCGAGGAGCCATACATAACATAGTCATACAGGTAGGGGTCACATGACCCAACACTCAAGTCATACAATCATACAAGCACATGCGGAAGCAAACTAGTCTGAGTACAGACTCTAGAAAGAAAGAAGGCTTGTTGGAGCCTTTCTATCTACAATGGCCCTTCACAAGTCTTAGATCGCCACCGGGTGGCTAGTTCACTCGTCAAGTCAACATCTACATAGAATCCGTCGGAGGGTAGTATAGTCCTCTGAAAAATATTGATTAAGCAAACATGAGTACAAAAGTACTCACCAAGTCTTACCACGTAATCCTATCATACATGCACATTCTCAAGAAGGAGGTGGAGTTATTTGCAGCAAGCCAGCTTTGACTCTTGGCTAAGCTATCCTACGTGACACATTTTGTAAAGCATTTGTCGCACACGAGTCCACTACTCACCATCACAATACTCCACCGTGGATCCTCTCTCGTCATCCCCGAGAGGGCCATCCACGATACTCACACTTATCTTGAGGCTTTTAGTAGTATCCATTTACTTGTCTATGAACTGATATAGGTAACCCAGAAGTCCTTCTCCGTGGACACGGCTATTCGAATAGATCATATTAAACCCTGCAGGGTGTACTTCTTCACACACGCTCACCACTTACCGTCGTTTACACGACATGTACTCGGCAACCTTCAGCGGAAGCCCAACGTGGGTGTCGGCCACAGCCTACCTAAACACTCAAGTCCCTAGTCCAGGTTTATCGCCTATTCGGGTTCCATCCGCAGGGAGTCCGCCGAGGTTTCCCATACGGCCCCCGAACGATGTGTACAGGTTCCCGAGACACCAAGCAGGCGAATCGGTACATCGCCACGGTGCCTACCGCAACACAACCCACCTCTAAGGTCGGCTGCGGCCCCCAAAGATGCTACAAACACCAGAAACTACTTGCAACTCCCGGACTATGAACGGGGGTGGTTAAGAAGCCGAGAGGGTCCATTGGTTTCGGGCCCAATGCGTGGTAGCAGCTAGTTCATGGATCACAAACACAGATCTCAGTTCTTAGGGTCGGCTTCAATGAAACAACCCACCATGTACTCCTACATGGCCTCTCATCGATACCTTTACCAAATCGTGTTCAACACTTTCACTCTCGAACCAACACCACCTTTCACTCCAGTTCATCATCCCGATGAGCGGACCTGACACAACTCTAAGCATAGCAAGCATAGCATGGTAGGAATCACAAACATGGCTCAATCAACTCCTACACATACTAGTGGGTTTCATCTAGTTCTTGTGGCAATGACAGGTCATGCAAAGGAAGTGGGTTCAACTACCGCATGACACAACAGCTTTGAATCGCGTTGTCTTAATGCAGTAAACGAGAGCGAAGCGAGAACATGGGTTTGTATCGGAATGATCAATGAGTTGCTTGCCTGATGGAACTGGGTAGAGAACTGCCCTTCGGATGAGTAGTCGAGGTTATCTTCGGGGGCAGAACCTATCATGAAAACACACCGAAATAAACATACAAACAATATGCAACAATATGATGCATGCTATGACATGGCAATAAGGATGTGTGTTGGCCTAATGCAAGTTGAAGGAACAGGGGATGAACTTATTTGAATCAAGATTCAAATGATAGCTCATTTGAGTTAGTCCTAATGGTGCAATATCTTATTCTGGTTATTCAACATAGTTAACTTGTTTTAACATGCATGAAACCTGTACCAATGGATAGAGTGTATTTTTCTGATAATTTTCATATATAAATCTTTGTATTTGGAGTTATAGAATAAAAGTTATAAGCATTTGAAATTTGATTTATATTCTGGAATTTATTATATAAAAATAAATCCAGAATTTGAATTAATGTCGCCAAAGATGAGGTCAGCGTGATGTCGTGGGTCAACGGGTCGTCCAGGTCAAGCGACAGTGGGACCCGCATGTCGAGGTTAGTTTTAACTAATTAACTTAATTAGAACTAATCCTAATTAGTTAGCCGGGGGTCCACTGTCATTGACTCAGACAGTCAGGGGCCCACCGCCAGGTCGATGGTCAACTCGCCGGCGTCTAGCCTTGGCCGAGGCAGGCCAGCGGAGCAGAGTGCTTTTGCACTCTCCGGCCACCAAATGGGGCGCGGGGAGCATCTACGTGGAGCTGGAGGTGAGCCGCGGTTAGTGGTGGAGTTAGCTTGGGTCGGGATGGCCGGAGTTGGCACCGGCGACGAGTCGGGCGGCGGCCGGGGCTCGGGTGATGTCGAATTAGTTGCTAGGGGGCTCGGCGAGGCGCGGGAAGTGTATATCTAGGCCCGTTGGGGCGTGGTGAGTGCGATGGGCGTAGTGGCGTAGCCGTTAGGTGACCGGAGCCTCGTCGGCGACGAGCTCCGCGGCGGTGGGTTCGGGTGATCAACGTGCGCTCGTTGTGGTGCAAGAAGAAGAGAGCGGAGAGGACGGGGGAGTAGCCAGGCTCACGGTGAACCTGTGGAGAGCTTCGTCGGGGTCGGGGGCGGTCTGATGCGGCGGCGACGGCGATGGGGATCTCCGGCGGCTCCAAGCTCGGTCGAGGTGCGTGTAGTGGCTTCGGGGCGCTTAGGGCGAGCGGGACCCGGCTAGTTAGAGGTAATGGGGTGCGCGGTTGCTGCTAGACATGGTGGGGAGGAGCGTGACGGCGGGGAGCACGGCGTCGACGGTGGCGCAGCGATGGCGGCGTCGGCCAGGTTGGGGAGAGCGAGAGAGAGAGGCAGGGGGAAATGGGGTGTCCAGGGGTTCGGGCTGACGTGGAGGTCGTCCAGGCAGCGAGGCGGCGAGGGGTGAAGCGGCGCCAGGCTGCGTGGCGCGCTCGAAGCTGGCCGGCAAGATTGCCTGCTACTGAAAGCCAAGCTGGCTGGCTGTTGGGCTGGGCCGGGCAGTGGGCGGCGAAGCATGTGTAAGGGTTTTTCCTTTTAAGCCTTTTCTATTTTCTCGTAACTCTGTTGGGGTTTTTTTAAAATACCAAAACACTTTTAAAAATCATCAAAATGCTCTCGGTCACTTGTTGGAATATTCCCAACATGAAACATTTTGGTTTATAATTTTTGAACATTTAAAATAATTTTCATAATTTAAAATGCTCATTTCAAAAACTTGTGGATTAATTCTAGAACCCTTAGATGACCTAGAAAATGGTACACCTCCTTTGACATGGGTTCTGAACCAAAACAAGGAGGATGAACATTTTGAAGGGCATTTCAGGTTCATTGAAATAATTTTTAGTAAACCCTAGTTGTTTTAAGGGGGTGTTCTGGGTTTCCTGCCTTCCCCATTTCAAATTCAAATGAAATTTAAACATGATGCACACCCTAATGCATGGTCTATCCGGGATGTGACAACTCACCCCACTCAAAAGAATCTCGTCCGAGATTTAGGATCTATTCGAAAAAGGTGGGATACTCAAGTCGAAGACGATCCTCCCTTTCCCAAGTTGCTTCTTGCTCGGAATGGTTTGACCATTGAACCTTTAGAAACTTGATATTCCGACGTCGAGTGGTACGCTCGGCTTGATCAAGGATATGAACGGGATATTCTCGATAGGTGAGGTTATCTTGGAGATCAAGCGTTTCGTGGTCCACTCCACGGATAGGATCCGAGAAGCAACGCCTGAGTTGGGAAACGTGGAAGACATCATGGACTCGGAAAGATGCGGAGGTAGTTCCAATTGGTAGGCAACTTCTCCTCGTTTGGCAAGAATGCGAAAGGGTCCAATGTAACGAGGAGCCAACTTGCCTTTGATACCGAAACGATGAGTTCCCTTTAAAGGAGTCACCCGAAGATAAGCCTTCTCGCCAATTTCATAAGCCATAGGCTTATGCTTGCGGTCATATTGGCTCTTTTGACGGGATTGGGCTGTTTTCAATTTCTCACGAATAACGCGAACCTGCTCTTCGGCTTCCTGAATCGTGTCCGGGCCAAAGAGTTGTCTCTCCCCGGTTTGTGACCAGTTAAGAGGCGTTCGACATTTCCGTCCATAAAGAACTTCGAAAGGGGCTTTGCCCAGGCTGGCTTGATAACTATTGTTATAAGCAAACTCGGCGAATGGAAGGCATTTCTCCCAATTCATGCCGAAAGAGATGATGAAGCTCGAAGCATATCCTCTAGGATTTGATTGACTCATTCTACTTGACCACTTGATTGAGGATGGAAAGCGGTGCTAAAGAGAGACGAAGTTCCCATAGCGTTTGGAAACTTTCCCAAAATCGAGAGGTGAAGAGACTTCCACGGTCTGAGTTAATCTCTAATGGAATACCATGAAGAGACACTATTCGAGAGATATACAACTCAGCTAGCTGACTAGCGGTTATACTCTCACGAACAGGTAGGAAGTGGGCTACTTTGGAAAGACGATCAACCATTTATTTAAGATAGCATTATTCCTCTCTTGGTCCTGGGAAACCCGGTAATGAAATCCATACCGATTTTATCCCATTTCCATTCAGGAATTTCCAAAGGTTGAAGGGTACCAAAGAGGCCGTTGATGCTCTGCTTTAACTCGATGACAGACGTCGCAGTTAGCAATGTATTGAGCAATTTCTCTCTTCATCCTAGTCCACCAAAACCTCTGGCGTAGATCTTGATACATTTTAGTACTACCAGGATGAATGGTGAGAGGAGAGTCATGAGCTTCCTTAAGGATCAATCGCCTCGGGTTGCACCTTGGGAACCACTAGACGGTCTCCAAAGAACACGACACCTTGTTCATCAATGGAGAAACAATCTGCGACTCCTTTCTTGATGTTTCTCCTGATACGGGAGATTCGGATCTACCTTACGTGCTTTGATGATCTGATCCGTAAGGGTAGGTTTCGCTACTGTGGTGGAAAGGAATCCTCGAGGAACAATGTGAAGATTAAGCTTACGAAATTCCTCGTGGAGAATTGGTTGACTTTGTTGTAACATCAGATTGTTACAGTAAGATTTGCGACTTAGGGCGTCAGCCATGACATTGGCTTTGCTCGGGTGTAGGATATTCCTAAGTCGAAATCTGTAATCAACTCGACCCAACGTCTTTGCTCGAGATTCAAATCCGGTTGGGTAAAGATATATTTCAGACTTTGGTGATCGGTGTAGATTTACATAGCGATTACCCGAAGGTAATGTCGCCAGGTTTTGAGTGCATGAACCACCGCTGCAAGCTCTAGATCGTGTGTTGGATAGTTATCCTCATGTGGACGCAAATGGCCGGGAAGCGTAGGCAATCACATGACGATCTTGCATGAGTATGCAACCTAGTCCTTGTCGCGAGGCGCCGCAATAGATAATAAAGTCCTTAGAGAAATCTGGTGGAACAAGTACGGGAGCAGATGTCGAGCGTCTTTTCAATTCTGAAAGCTGAACTTCGCCTTTGTGGCGTCCATTCGAACTTCTTATCTTTCTTGAGGAGTTCGGTTAGAGGTTTAGCAACTTTAGAGAAATTCTCGACGAAGCGGCGGCAATAGCTCGCTAGGCCGAGGAAACTCCGAACTTGCTTGACCGATTCAGGTGGAGTCCAATCAAGGACGGCTTGAACTCGCTCGGGATTGACAACAATGCCCTTACCAGAGATTACATGGCCTAGATAGGTCACTTCTGGTAACCAGAATTCACACTTCGAGAATTTGGCATAAAGGCGGTGCTCTCGAAGTTTCATCAATACTAGCCTTAGATGTTCGGCATGTTCTTCCTCATTCTTGGAGTAGATGAGTATATCATCGAGGTATACCACGACGAATTTATCCAAGTACTCCATGAAGATTGAGTTCATTAACCGAGAGAAGGTGGCTGGAGCATTGGTTAATCCGAAGGACATGACGGTGTACTCGTATTGGCCATAACGAGTAACAAAAGCCGTTTTAGGTATGTCCCGTTCTTGATTTTGATTTGATGGTAGCCCAACCTCAAATCCATTTTGAAAAGATCGAGGATCCAGCCGAGCTGGTCATACAGATCGTTGATCCCGGGAGCGGATACTTGTTCTTGATAGTGACCAAATTGACAGGTCGGTAATCTACAACCATCCGATCCGTACCATCCTTCTTCTTGACGAAGAGGACGGGCAAGCCCATGGAGATGAACTAGGACGGATGAAACCTTTTGCAAGGATTCATCGAGTTGTTTCTTAAGTTCAGCTAGTTCTAGGGGTGCCATCTTATAAGGTCTCCTAGAGATTGGGACGGTTCCGGAACAAGATCTATCACGAACTCGACATCCCCGTCGGGTGGAACACTGGCAGTTCCTCCGAAAGACATCCGGAAATCACGGACTACCGGAATATCTTCGAGGTCCGGAAGAGGGTTGGCATTTAATGAGTAAAGCTGGCGCTTAGACACTCGGGTTAAAACATCCACTGTTTTGCCCAAGGATGGGTAAGTTGAACAGTTCTAGTAGAGCAATCGATCTTAGCATAATGGGCTGACATCCGGTCCATACCTAAGATGATGTTTATGTCCGAGGACTTGAGAGCTATTAAAGATGCAAGAAAAAACTAATCTGCGACAAGAATTTCATTCCCATGACTTATTCTAGAGGTTTGCCATCTAGAACCAGGAGTTTGAATTTCCATGGAGGTAGGCATGTCACGAATGTGGTGTTGTGCAATCGAGCATAGCTCTCGTAAATAAATGAATGAGATGCTCCGTATCAAAAGAACGATTCTTGCGGATGGCAATTAACAAGAAGCGTACCGAGGACGACGTTGGGATCCTCATAGGTTTCTTCAGCAGAAACATAGTTGACATGGCCACGAGCGGTGGCAACTGGTTTAGCATAGGGCACCTTTCCTGCTGGCTTGCCACGGCCAACAGACTTTCCAACTTGACTGGGGTGGTTCTGGGGACACTCGCGGATGTAGTGGCCCGTCTCTCCACATTTGAAACAAGTTATCATATTGGGGCGTGGAGCAGCACTAGCAGCGGGGCCTCCATAAGTCTTGGGCGGAACATACTGCTGGTTGGGGCGAGGCGCCTCAAAGGATGGCCTCGGGGTGAACCTGGGTGGTAGAGCAGTATTTGGAATCCAAACCCGGCGCTTCTGAGATCCAGCGCCGGATGAAGATCCAGAGTCACGGATGTGCTTACGAGAAGCCTCAAAATCAGTCTGCCCAGTTTCGGCGCTGATAGTCTTATTGACTAGCTTCGGAAAAGAGGTACACTCATGCGCATTTAAGATCTCGACGTAGCTCAGGGCTAAGTCCCTTGCGGAACCTTGCCTGCTTCTTAGCATCGGTAGAAACTTCTTCGGGGGCATAACGTGCTAACCTCCCAAATTCACGGCTGTAGGCATCCACTGATAGCCTACCTTGGGTGAAACTGCAGAATTCCTCACGCTTATGCGGTCCATAAGACCTTACGGAATATGATGCTCGCTAAGGCGGCACTGAACTCATCCCAAGTTGTAACTTGTCCAACCGGACGCATAGCCTCATAATTTTCCCACCAGAGATCGGCGGGGCCTTCCGGATGATAAGCGGCAAAAGTAACCTTGTCGCCTTCAGCCACGTTAGCGTAACGCAGCTTGTGGAGGATCTTTGGAGCCAATCATCTGCGTCGAGTGGCTCGACGGAATATTTGAACTTTGGCGGATATAGCTTGACGAAATCGTTGAGTGAAACCACATCGTTTCTCGGTGGCGTGCTGTGTTTTGTTCAATCCGCTCCAATAAGCGGTTGGTCTCACGCTTATTGCGTTACGCTTCAAAGATCACCTCAGCCAAGGATGGCGGTTGCGGCAGATTCACATTTAAGCTGCACTACCCTCCCCCTGTTCTGGAACAGCAGGAGTGTTGCGAGTGTTGACCATCCTGGGAGACAAAGTAAAGGTTTAAACCAGGATGGCAGAATTAAGCAAGGAAGTGCGGAAGGTAATGGATAGCATGGAATGCAAAGATGTTCATCCGTATGACATGGTAATATAAAACATATATATATATACCAACGGTCATACACACCATTCATAGTTTAGTACAAGCTCGACGGAGTACAACTATAAGGAAAGGCGTTACATCTCATCGGAAGCATTCCAACTCCTATACATTATTTTTCTACACTTCCTAACGATACACACTAAGTCGTATTCCACAAGTCACGCAGACGGCGGAGATACAACTATTACAATACTAGGGATACTACTACTACTCGGACAGCTCCGTAGTAGTCCTCATAGAAGTCACCTCCCAATCCTGGAAGTGGAACATGATCATCCGGAAACAGACAATCCTGTGGAGCTTGTGGACCATAGGGACTCGGATGTGGCCGTGGACCAACAAACGGTGGCAGACGAGGTCCACGAGGAGGAGTGATGCCTCCTACCTCACGCCACTCCATAAAGTCCGGCAGACTCGCCCGCACAGGGTACAGGTCCCTCATGTCCATATATCCGGCTTGCACGGCGAGTGCAAACCTAGTCGAGTAGCCCGGTGATCAGAGGGGCATTAAAGAGCTCCATACGCAAGGCCCGGTTTTCACGGTCCTTGTCTTCTAGCATCTCCGTGGTGGTGCGAAGAAGTGAGTCCTCATGGGATGCATCGCTGTACAAACCACGAGGTAGCCATGCGCCTGTGAGGAGGGATCTTGGCATGTAACGGAAATCACCGTTGACCCGGCAAGGCAGTTCTGGCTCGAATAATAGTCATCATAGAATAGGCTGCATCTTGCACGAACATTCCAATAGTTATTCCGAGCCCATAAGAACAGTGAAGTGGCTCAGTAGCTCCGGAATAAGATGGATAAATCCGGACCGTGCATAGATATTGGCTTTGATTGAAATCCCTGAACTGCTCCTCGACGGTATATTCAGGATACCATCGATAACCAGCCTCAACCATCACCCTAACCAACATTGCCGTGTGACCACACACACCAATGCAACGGGTCAGACGAACCACTTGGTTCTGGGGACGGGTGGCCATCTGAAAGCACAACCACAATGCAAAGACATTAGAATTCCTAGGGAAAATCGGGCAGCATAACATCTGTAAATGCTCAGAATCAGATTTGAGACATTCAAAATCAGGTTTGCAAAACCACTCAACAACATCATATCAAGGTTCTGGTTCAAATGATAGCATACTAAAATTTAGTAGCACCGAATCGAGGATGTAACCAACAATCCTATAAGTTACTACGGATTAGTAACACGTGAACACGATAGAGAATAGAGCCTAGTCCTATACCCACGTCGAATGAGAAGAGGATGACTCAGATCAGAGGGCATAAGGTAAAGGAGTAAAAAGAGCCTTACGTTCCCTCCCACAATCAATTCCCCTACATATAACTAAAGCATTTCTAGACTCAACTTCGACCAGTTTGGCTTAGCGGACCTACAGGCAGCCCTGCTCTGATGCCAACGCTGTCAGGACCCCGATTCCAAGTCACATCGACCTAGCCGGTAACACCTCATATCACTTTGTGGCCTCACGCACGGTATTACCACGGTGTCGCCTTACCATGGCCCGGGACCGTTTGCGTCTTTTGGCTCACGTATATGATAGTGTCGCTAGCATCCACATGACGAAGAACCCGGCCGACATGGCTAGTCGTGAACCCAAAGCGGCACTAACCTATGGGGACAGGCATACATGAATCACTTGAGCATGTCGGTCATCAACGTATGAATTGGGCTGTAGCACTTTGGGCTATGAGGACTCCGGTATCCCGGCTGTAGCAAAGCTAGGCAGGACTCGAATATCACTGCGTGACATTTCCCGGAAGTGACAGACATAGGAACGAAATGAAACACATGTCGGCCAGTCAAGAGTCAAAGCAGTAGACATGGGCTAGCAGGACTACGGTGAACCGGGCACTAGAGGACTACTATCGCTCAGAAGCACGAGACTTACATTTCCCCATATGAGAGGCTGCCAAGGATAAACAACTAGTTTGTCGGATCCCACTCATACCAAGCATTTCAATCATACACATAATATGCCCGATATGAGTAAATACAACAAGGCATCACAACAAAACTCTACAACTCAAGTACTTTATTTAGAAGGCTCAGGAGCCATACATAACATAGTCATACAGGTAGGGGTCACATGACCCAACACTCAAGTCATACAATCATACAAGCACATGCGGAAGCAAACTAGTCTGAGTACAGACTCTAGAAAGAAAGAAGGCTTGTTGGAGCCTTTCTATCTACAATGGCCCTTCACAAGTCTTAGATCGCCACCTGGGTGACTAGTTCACTCGTCGAAGTCAACATCTACATAGAATCCGTCGGAGGGGGTAGTATAGTCCTCTGAAAAATATTGATTAAGCAAACATGAGTACAAAAGTACTCAGCAAGTCTTACCACAGAATCCTATCATACATGCACATTCTCAAGAAAGAGGTGGAGTTATTTGCAGCAAGCCAGCTTTGACTCTTGGCTAAGCTATCCTACGTGACACATTTTGTAAAGCATTTGTCGCACACGAGTCCACTACTCACCATCACAATACTCCACCGTGGATCCTCTCTCGTCATCCCCGAGAGGGCCATCCATGATACTCACACTTATCTTGAGGCTTTTAGTAGTATCCATTTACTTGTCTATGAACTGATATAGGTAACCCAGAAGTCCTTCTCCGTGGACACGGCTATTCGAATAGATCATATTTAACCCTGCAGGGTGTACTTCTTCACACACGCTCACCACTTACCGTCGTTTACACGACATGTACTCGGCAACCTTCAGCGGAAGCCCAACGTGGGTGTCGGCCACAGCCTACCTAAACACTCAAGTCCATAGTCCAGGTTTATCGCCTATTCGGGTTCCATCCGCAGGAGTCCGCCGAGGTTTCCCACTCTGACCCCGAACGATGTGTCTGAGGTTCCCGAGACACCAAACGGGCGAATCGGTACACCGGCCACGGTGCCTACCGCAACACAACCCACCCCTAAGGTCAGCGTTGCGTGCGGCCCCCAGCATGCTACAAACACCAGAAACTACTTGCAACTCCCGGACTATGAACAGGGGTGGTTAAGAAGCCGAGAGGGTCCATTGGTTTCGGGCCCAATGCGTGGTAGCAGCTAGTTCATGGATCACAAACACAGATCTCAGTTCTTAGGGTCGGCTTCAATGAAACAACCCACCATGTACTCCTACATGGCCTCTCATCGATACCTTTACCAAATCGTGTTCAACACTTTCACTCGAACCAACACCACCTTTCACTCCAGTTCATCATCCCGATGAGCGGACACGACACAACTCTAAGCATAGCAAGCATAGCATGGTAGGAATCACAAACATGGCTCAATCAACTCCTACACATACTAGTGGGTTTCATCTAGTTCTTGTGGCAATGACAGGTCATGCAAAGGAAGTGGGTTCAACTACATGACACACAACAGTTTGAATCGCGTTGTCTTAATGCAGTAAACGAGAGCAGAAGCGAGAACATGGGTTTGTATCGGAATGATCAATGAGTTGCTTGCCTGATGGAACTGGGGTAGAGAACTGCCCTTCAGATGAGTAGTCGAGGTTATCTTCGGGGGCAGAACCTATCATGAAAACACACTGAAATAAACATACAAACAATATGCAACAATATGATGCATGCTATGACATGGCAATAAGGATGTGTGTTGGCCTAATGCAAGTTGAAGGAACAGGGGATGAACTTATTTGAATCAAGATTCAAATGATAGCTCATTTGAGTTAGTCCTAATGGTGCAATATCTTATTCTGGTTATTCAACATAGTTAACTTGTTTTAACATGCATGAAACCTGTACCAATGGATAGAGTGTATTTTTCTGATAATTTTTCATATATAAATCTTTGTATTTGGAGTTATAGAATAAAAGTTATAAGCATTTGAAATTTGATTTATATTCTGGAATTTATTATATAAAAATAAATCCAGAATTTGAATTAATGCGTCAGCATGAGGTCAGCGTGACGTCAGGGGTCAACGGGGTCGTCCAGGTCAAACTGACAGTGGGACCCGCATGTCAGGGTTAGTTTTAACTAATTAACTTAATTAGAACTAATCCTAATTAGTTAGCCGGGGGGGGGTCCACCTGTCATTGACTCAGACAGTCAACAGGGGCCCACCGCCAGGGGTCAGTGGTCAACTCGCCGGCGTCTAGCCGCCGGCGAGGCCAGACGCGGCGGAGCAGAGTGCTTTTGCACTCTCCGGCCACCAAATGGGGCGCGGGGAGCATCTACGTGGAGCTGGAGGTGAGCCGCGGTTAGTGGTGGAGTTAGCTTGGGTCGGGATGGCCGGAGTTGGCACCGGCGACGAGTCGGGCGGCGGCCGGGGCTCGGGTGATGTCGAATTAGTTGCTAGGGGGCTCGGCGAGGCGCGGGAAGTGCACAGTTAGGCCCGTTGGGGCGTGGTGAGTGCGATGGGCGTAGTGGCGTATCAGTTAGGTGACCGGAGCCTCGTCGGCTGACGAAGCTCGCGGCGGTGGGTTCGGGTGATCAACGTGCGCTTCGTTGTGGTGCAAGAAGAAGAGAGCGGAGAGGGCGGGAGTAGCGAGCTCACGGTGAACCTGTGGAGAGCTTCGCTGGTCGGGGCGGTCTGATGCGGGCGGCGGCGATGGGGATCTCCGGCGGCTCCAAGCTCGGTCGAGGTGCGTAGTGGCTTGGGCGCTTAGGGCGGCGGGACCCGGCTAGTTAGAGGTAATGGGGTGCGCGGTTGCTAGACATGGTGGGGAGGAGCGTGGACGGCGGGAGCACGGCGTCGACGGTGGCGCGTCGGCGATGGCGTCGGCCAGGTTGGGGAGAGCGAGAGAGAGGCAGGGGAAATGGGGTGTCCAGGGGTTCGGGCGGCGACGTGGAGGTCGTCCAGCAGCGAGGCGGCGAGGGTGAAGCAGGCGGCCAGCTGCGTGGCGCTTCGAGCTCGCACGGCCGGCACCGAGCTGCCTGGCGAGCCAAGCTGTTGGCAGCTCTTGCTGGGCTGGCCGGTGGGCAGGCGTGGGCTGACAGGTAAGGGTTTTTCCTTTTTTAAGCCTTTTCTATTTTCTGTAACTCTGTTGGGGTTTTTTTTTAAAATACCAAAACACTTTTAAAAATCATCAAAATGCTCCTGGTCACTTGTTGGAATATTCCCAACATGAAACATTTTGGTTTGGCAATTTTTGAACATTTAAAATAATTTTCATAATTTAAAATGCTCATTTCAAAAACTTGTGGATTAATTCTAGAACCCTTAGATGACCTAGAAAATGGTACACCTCCTTTGACATGGGTTCTGAACCAAAACAAGGAGGATGAACATTTTGAAGGGCATTTCAGGTTCATTGAAATAATTTTTAGTAAACCCTAGTTGCTTTAAGGGGGGGTGTTCTGGGGTTTCCTGCCTTCCCCATTTCAAATTCAAATGAAATTTAAACATGATGCACACCCTAATGCATGGTCTATCTGGGATGTGACAAGATCCAACCGTTGATCGGCTGCGGAATTCCTATATCTACCACCCCTCAAAATTTCAGCTCGATCCGACCGTCCAAACTCCGGTAACCTTCCGATTAGTGCATCACTTTTCGGATCTGTTTTCTGCGCGAAAACAAATCCGACCCGAGTTCATCTTTTTTATGAACGGGATTTCGGACATCCTTTTTGAAGGAAGTTTTGTATGGGGTATTGTGTTTTGTTTCCGAACACATTCCACTAACTTTAAGATCTTTTGAACATGATCTTCAATATCATGCTGGTGTCAAACCAGTCCGGCAATATTGTTCCACGGCTGCCGACCTACGCTAGACACGTCGTCACTTCGTTGAGCCGAGTTCAACTTCTTCGGATCATCATCTCGGCAAGCCGAACAAGAGTCCGGCATCGCGAAGGATAAATCATCACCAACATCGCCACCCCTTGGATTACACGGAGCGGGCATACCGGCATCGCCACACGGTCGCTTCATCAAGCCGGCACCGACCACGTCACGACCTGCATCGGCAGGGCCGCACTATTGCTTCTTCAAGCTGGTGTCCATCACGCCGACCTACTTTGACATCTCGGCTGGACCGGGGGCTTCGCCATTTATTCATCAACCTACTCCGGACACTTCGGCGTCACTAGCCGACCATGCAATGGGTGCGCGGATCGAGTCCCAATTTTGGGAATCACCTTCCTTCGGATTACTACAACAAATAAACCAGGTGCTATTAATCCTAGTATATTTTGCTTGTTTGGGTTCATTTTTCCCAAGGAATTGTTACTCTGGTTTGTCCATCATATGTACGCAGGTCTATCAAGTGATGGCCGCATTATCAACGGTCGCATGATGGTTCGGTCAGTTTCCGTACATAGTCCGGCGAACGCCGCGTCCGGTACTCGAACAGATCGGTGAATTCAGGCCTTGCCATGCCTTTACCGCATCACGCCGCCGCCCTGCATCGACAGTGACTTCGGCGCCAGGCCATATTTCTTTTATTACTCACTTTGCATAAATTATTTGTTATGCAACGGATTTTTTTATTATTACTATTATCTCCGGTTTGCACTATTTTTTGTGCCCAGGAAAATGATCCAGCCGGACTATATCCTTTGGCGTCACCTCGGCTGGACCGGGGGCTTCGTCAACACTTCATTACCCCATGCAGGGGACTTCGGCATCACTCTGCCGTCCTGCATTGACCGTGCTATGTCACCACTTCACAGTGCCGACCTCTTTGCTCCGCCACCTTGGGACCGGCTTGGGGGATGGAACCTTGTCCCGCATCGTCAATGCCGAACACGTTAACCAGCTAAGTTGCCTTCATGCTCAAAGTTTTAGATTTATAACTTGTATTCGGTTCGACCAAGCACTATACTTTTTTGGAAAAAAGTTGCTTGTAAAAATTTTCCTTGTAGAAACTTTTTTCGCTTTTTGACGCGCTACACCGCGCTCATTATACCTGGGGCTTCTTTAATAGAAGCTTATTAATCTGGGCTTTATGCCCAACACATGTGTCACACTTCTGCATGTACCTTTTATTCACCATTATATGCATCAATATGACTTAAGTTTTGGCCAAGTTGGGTTGCTGGCTCTGTGCTTACCCCTCGTTCCCCAATTGTTCGGCTAGGTGGTAAAGGAGCACCTCTGCGATTATTCTTGCCGGGTAAGCGGATGTGTACCTCAGACTGGGTGAAGCCGAAAGCTAAGCGTTCTTAAGGGAATACTCGGTCGGTGAACTAAAAAATGATTTCTTACCTATTCATTTACCTGCCCCAGATGTTTTTCTGCTCTTTTCACGGTCAGGACATGCACTTTAGGGCATGCCTCCCGTGGAAAGGAACCCCTAACGGAACTATTCTCCTGGAAGATGTTTCTTACTAACCATGTAATATAACATAACTAGTTGGGCACTTATGCGATAAAGCACTAATGACCCTACGCCTGGTCTCCACGCATGCCCGGTTTTTATAACCGCGAGGGTATTCGGACACACTCCGGACTATTGGGTCCAGAGGTTGAAGCGAAAAGATCCGCTACGACAAGCGATCTACAATCCGGCTAGAAGGCATTCTACATGTCACCTTACATTATATAGTCAACTTTTACCCAAGTCACTTGGGGGCTCTTATGTTTATTTGAGCCGTTTCATACTAAGTGTTTTTCTTCTTAGTCATTGCAAAGTTAAAGCACGGCAGAAGCACTTTTTTTTTCTTCTAAAGTCCAATTTTCGGATTGGCACCAAACACTTGATCTTGTTCGGACGTCAAGTTTTTACTGACGTTTTCTGGTTTTCCCAGCTTTTGGCACTTTTAAACCATTTGTGTGTTTTTAGCACAAGTCTCGCAGTGCAACGCCGGACACCTTTAGAGATTCGGCAAAAGCATTCTCGGATATTGCTATAATATGCATCAGTTTCAAATTGTGTCTTCGGTCAATAGTTGGGTTGCCCGGCTCCCGCGCTTGCCTCCTACGTTCCGCTTTGTTCGGCTAGATGTGCAAAGGGAGAACCACTGCGATTGTGCATCCAGCTCGCATGGTCAAGCATGACGGGCCATTCATAACATTGGCCGAAGTGCTTCCGGCTTGACCTCGACTGTCGCCGAACACTACCGGGGGCTATTAACTGGCCTCCCAAACTAAATCCTTGATCTTTTGCTCTTACATTGGAGCTGAGGTATCATGAACATCCTTAGAATGACAACCCAAAGAAAGGAACCGATAAGCGGGACTATTTTCTTTGGAAGACATTTCTTACATTCAATGATAATATAACAGATCTCTCTGCGTACCTTTGTTTATAAAACCGTATGGCCAGATTGCCTTGTTTGTCGTAAATATTTGCCCTCATAAAGGCTTTATAAAGTAGGACAAGCACTCCTCGGCTACTGGCCGAGGAGGTTGAAGCCGATGGTCGGTCAACAAAGTTTTGTACAATGCGGATCCGAGCATTAATGACATAAAGTACTTGGATACATAGAGTCATTACACATAATTTGTGATTTTACTATGGATATCGATCCTTAATTCGGCCACCCGTGCCGGTATTAAGGCTTGGGGGCTACTGGGCTTGGGCTTATTATTTACAAATATTAAAGGGCACATCAATCCCACGATCTGGTGTTGCCACCCGACCCGATGTCTCGGGGCTCTGCATCTCTGTTCTATGCGAGAATGTTTTAAGTGCAATCTGATTTCGAGGAGATTTTGATCCTCGGGTTGGTCGGCCGCACCCAACCTTGAGTCTTGAGGCCCGAGCACGCCGCTTTTTGTGTCCCGAAGTATTCTGCCAAACTAGGACTTGATCCTCGAGACCGATTTTGCAAATCAACTTTGAGTCTCGTGACTCTGAGGATCAGCGGTCTTATGTCATCCTTCATGTGCATCTCGGGTTTTAGACCGATACCCACCTTGAGGGCTACTGGCTATGTATCTCGGCAGAGAATAAATTGCACCTATAAAAAATATTGACAAAAATTGGCCCACATTCGGGGTGGTGCACCACCTCGGAAGCAGTCCGGCATAAATCTCGGACGCTAGTTGCTGGCTCCATAGAGGGCATTTCCGGCATTAAGCTCGGCTAAACTCCTTCAAACTTCTTTGAACCAAGGTGATTTACGACACCTCGGATACAGTCCGGCGTTGGAGCTCGGATACATAGTCCGGCGTTGGAGCTCGGATACCGTCCGGTGTTGGAGCTCGGATACATAGTCCGGCGATAGAGCTGGGAAGCAGTCCGGCGTTGGTGCTCGGCTGCAAAAGATACCTCGAATGCAGTCCGGCGTTAGAGCTCCGACGCAAGAGGACACTGCCTCCCGGGGATAACTTCAAACCCGAGGCGTGGCATAAAAATAACAAGGCATTGATAAAGGCCGTAAACTTAAAGGGGCTCCTCGGATACCCGACGTATAAACTCGCCGAATGCATTTCGGCGATCCTCAAGATCGAAGATGAGAAGATTTGTTGAACCAGTTTTCAAGACCGACGACCGAAGATGAAGAACAGTTCGGAAGAATAGAGGAGCGTCCCCAACTTGAAGACCGGTTCAGGGGGCTACTGACGGTGTCCTGGACTAGGGGGTACTCACCACGTCGTCCCCCAATCGGTTAGATTGGGTCGAGGACCCCCAGGGCCGCATAATCATGGGCCAGTCCAGACAGGTGCCGCATACAAGGAAGATTCCACAAGACTTGGCAATCAAGACAAGGACTCCTCCCCCACCGGCGTATTCGGCTAGGACTCTTGTTATCCTAGGCCTCTGGTGCATTATATAAACCAGGGCCAGGCTAGTCGATAGATGATATATACAACAATCATACCATAGGCTAGCTTCTAGGGTTTAGCCTCTTTGATCTCGTGGTAGATCCACTCTTGTAACACACATCATCAATATTAATCAAGCAGGGGCGTAGGGTTTTACCTCCATCAAGAGGGCCTGAACCTGGGTAAAACATCGTGTCCCTTGTCTCCTGTTACCATCCGCCTAGACGCACAGTTCGGGACCCCCTACCCGAGATCCGCCGGTTTTGACACCGACAGCTTCCACGCAAAAATGTCCCGGTTCTCACGGATGAACTTGATGAGTGCGCCTTCCTATTTCGGATCCAAGTTGGTGCTGATACTAAACTGCTTGGACGAATCGCCAGGTACAAAGTCAGAAACTAGTCTCAGCCGCCGATTTGAACTTTAGAGCCGGATCATGCTCTATGGTTGGCTTCTTCAAGGGAGTCATGTCCGCTAGATCAACATTATCCTTGTAGTACTTCAACTCTTCCGTGGCACAAACCGACTCTGCATAGGCCGCATCACCTTCTTCACACTCCAAGGCAATCTTGCGACTTCCATGAACGGTTATGGTCCCCTTGTGACCCGGCATCTTGAGCTGCAGATAAATATAACAAGGCCGTGCCATAAATTTGGCATAAGCCGGCCGCCCAAATAAAGCGTGGTATGGGCTCTGGATCTTCACCACCTCAAAAACAAATGTTTCTGACCTGGAATCATGATCATCTCCAAAGGCCACCTCCAGAGCTATCTTGCCAACGGGATATGCTAACTTACCAGGTACCACACCATGGAATACTGTATTGGATGGTTCAAGATTCTTGTTTGTTAACCCCATACGGCGGAAGGTCTCATAGTATAAGATATTAATGCTGCTTCCTCCATCCATGAACACCTTGGTGAACTTATAACCTCCCACCCGAGGTGCCACCACCAACGCTAGCTGACCCGGATTGTCAACCCGAGGAGGGTGATCCTCTCTGCTCCATATGATTGGCTGTTCGGACCAGCGTAAATAATGAGGCACGGCCGGTTCAACAGAATTCACTGCTCGCTTGTGAAGCTTCTGGTCTCACTTGTCTAAGCTAGTGGTGAATACATGATATTGCCCGCTATTCAACTGCTTTGGATTGCTCTGATTGCCCGGCTTGCTGCTGCTGGTTGTAATCACCCTGGCTATTCTGATTGTTTTGATTGTTATGTCCACCCTGATCTCCATTCAAGCCTGAACCGGCATTTCCTCCACCGTGACCCGGCCCATGGAATCCGGATCCCGAGCCACCACCTGATCTGTGATCATACCGGAAAGCATTAGAATTTTTGAACTACTGCATAATATAGCAATCCTTCCAAAGGAGGGTGGCTGGCGTCTCCTTCGTCCCGTGTTTTGAACAGGGCTGGTTTAATAGATAAGTCAGGCGTTCCGGATTGGGGTTTGGAGCTCCACCGTGATTTGGCGGTTTACCCTTCCCTCACTGGCCGCTGTCCTGTGCGCTAGTATTAGCCACAAATTCCATGCTGCCATCCGCTTTACGCTTGCCTCCGTTACCATGACCTGCCGTGTTGTGTTGATGCCCCTTGGAGTTGCTGTTCTTCTTTCCCTTCCCTGTCTTGTCATCATCCGACTCGGGATCCTTGGTACCATCAGAATCAGCATACTTCACTAACACAGTCATGAGGGTCCCCATATCGTTACAATGGCGCTTCATCCGTCCCAATTTCAACTTCAGAGGTTTAAACCGGCAGTAACTTTCCAAAGTTATAACCGCGGAGTCGGCATTGAGTGCAAAATTTCCGAGACTCGGCGTACCCAGCGGGTTGTTTACTCTCCTTCCTCCTGGACACAGGCCGCTAAGTCCACTATCGACATGAGCTGCTTACATGTATCCTTGAAATTCTGGATAAACCGGGCTCGCAACTGGGCCCATGAACTGATAGAATTGGCTGGTAAGCTCTTTAACCAAATACGGGCTATCCCTTCAAGCATCATGGTGAAATACTTTGCACATGCCGCTTCATCTACGTCAAGCATCTCCATGGCCATCTCATAGCTCTCTACCCATGCTTCCGGAGACAAATCGGCCATGTAATTTGGCACCTTGCGCGGGCCCTTGAAATCCTTGGGCAGGCGCACATTGCGTAAAGTGGGGACAATACAAGGCACTCCCAAAGAACTAGAAGTAACTCCTGGCTCGATCGAGGTGGTTGGACGAACGGCGTGGTGACGAGCCTCATGTCGCGCTGCTAACTCGGCATCCCTTCGTGCTCGGGCCCGGTCCACCACTTCCTGAGCATCACCCGCCGGGTTATGGCCACGGGGCGCTTCACGGTTCCGTGCATTACTGGATACGGCCGGTTCATCCATCCACCTGCTGTAACTCCGGCTTGGGCGGGGGGTGGAATGAAATCGGTCACGGCTATATGAATATGCGTGCGGAGAATCACCTTCAATCGGGATGGCCTCCAGTCGTGAAGCGGCGCCGATAAGATTGTCCATTGGATTGGAATAATGACCTGGAGGTGTCTGGACAGGCTGAGGTACGATATTATTATGTCGAGGCGGCTCCATCAGGCGAGGCTGAACCGGCGCACCCGGTCCAGGTAACTCCGCCCGGTTTAGCCACGGTGGGTTACTAGTCCCTGCTCCTGGAGTATTAAAGAGGTTTCTGGCATCGAAAACCGTCGGCAGGTGAGACCGATGCTTCCTTTTCAAGACTTCATGCGACGCGTTCTGGTCCAGCATAAGCCTATAGGCCTGCGCATCCAAAGCGGCCCGCTCTGCGGCCATCCTGTTGTTCTCAGCCGCTAGGTCGGCCTTGGCCTGAGTGATATGTTCCCTCACTTTTGCAATCTCCACGTTGTGGGCGTCCTGATCCGCCGGGTTAGCCTCTGCCATAAGCACAGCCAACGCATCAAATAGATCAGATAAAACTTGAGCCGGCGGGCGCACCGAGCTTCCTGCCCCAGCCGTTGCCGCCGCTACTGATCCGGAGAACATTGCTGCTGCAGTCGAAGAGTGGACCGCCGCCTGCGTACCGGCTATGAATATTCCAACCCGGTTGGGCAGATCAGAGGGATCCGGAATACTGTCACCATCGGAGCAGCCCCCAATACGGCCGTCTTGCAGTTGATACAATGATTCGGTTTCTCCGGTTGAGGACTCGTCGCCGGAATAAACGACGGTCTCGCTACCAGATGCCGATCCATCTTCATATTCTCCTCCGTGGATGACTCCCACGAAGGCACGCTTCACGGCTGGTTTATCCTGGGCAGATCTCGCACGCTGAGCCGTTTCGACGAGGTCGGTTCAGATGTCCGGCTCAGGGCCCGGTTCATCGATCTTGCCGATGAAGACGTGTATGCCACCAAAGGGGACCCGGTACCCGTACTCAATCGAGCCGGCCTCGGGGCCCCAGCCTGCGTCGTCGATGTAGAGCTTGCCGCGACGACTCTTGGTCATCCGGCCCACAACATAACCCTTGAGTCCTTTGAAGTTGCCCTCCAAGAACTTGAAACCATCGTGCGATAGCCCCACGGTGGGTGCCAACTGTCGTGGTTTTGTCACGACATATGTCCTCATGAAAGGACTTAGTCGTGGAGCCATCGCCACGGGTTAGCTTGAAGGGGTTAAAGTGGACACAAGGACGCAAGAGAGTTTATACTAGTTCGGCCCCTTCGATGAAGGTAAAAGCCTACATCTAGTTGTGATGGAATTGATGGGGGTTTCGATGACTAGGGAGCAAACAAGCTTCGCCTAAGTCTCGAGTTGTTGTCTGTTGTCCTGAATTGCCTCTGGGTCGTCCCCTTATATACATGGGTGGCGCCCGTCGGTTCACAGAGTCCCGACGCCGGTTTATAGATGTATCCGGCTCGGTCTCTACTATTCCTAACTTACAATACAAGTTACATACCCACGCCGGTTTACGTCTACAGGCCTTAAACCGGCCACGGGCCTTAAGCCCTCATCTGCCTACTTGGGCTTTAATATACTCAACTACTAATGAAGTTAACCCGGCCTGTCCTGGCCGGTTTGTGCCCAGTAGTAATATCCCCAACAGTAACCGTTATGTGATGAAGTCGGAGCATGATTTATTTATCGATTGTCTTCCTTATGAGTGGCGGTCAGGGACGAGCGATGGTCTTTTCCTACCAATCTATCCCCCTAGGAGCATGCGCGTAATACTTTTCTTTCATAACTTGTAGATTTTTGCAATAAGTATATGAGTTCTTTATGACTAATGTTGAGTCCATGGATTATACGCACTTTCTTCCTTCCACCATTGCTAGCCTCTCTAATACCGTGCACTTTCCGCCGGTATCATACACCCACCATATACCTTCCTCAAAACAGCCACCATACCTACCTATCATGGCATTTCCATAGCCATTCCGAGATATATTGCCATGCAACTTACCACCATCCATTTGCTATGACACGCTCCATCATTGTCATATTGCTTCGCATGATCATGTAGTTGACATCGTATTTGTGGCAAAGCCACCGTTCATAATTCTTTCATACATGTCACTCTTGATTCATTGCATATCGGTACACATCACGGGAGGCATTCACATAGAGTCATATTTTGTTCTAAGTATTGAGTGGTAATTGTTGAGATGTAAGTAAATAAAAGTGTGATGATCATCATTTTAGAGCATTGTCCCAAGTGAGGAAAGGATGATGGAGACTATGATTCCCCCACAAGTCGGGATGAGACTCTGGACGAAAAATAAAAAATAAAAGAAAAAATGAGGCCATAAAAAAAGAGAAAAGACCCAAATAAAAAATGAGAGAAAAAGAGAGAAGGGACAATGTTACTATCATTTTACCACACTTGTGCTTCAAAGTAGCACCATGATCTTCATGATAGAGAGTGTCCTATGATATCACTTTCATATACTAGTGGGAACTTTTCATTTTAGAACTTGGTTTGTATATTCCAATGATGGGCTTCCTCAAAATGCCCTAGGTCTTCGTGAGCAAGCGAGTTGGTTGCACACCCACTTGGTTTCTTTTGTTGAGCTTTCATATACTTATAGCTCTAGTGCATCCGTTGCATGGCAATCCCTACTCACATTGATCTCTATTACTGGGCCTCTCCATAGCCCGTTGATACGCCTAGTTGATGTGAGACTATCTTCTCCTTTTTGTATTCTGCACAACCACCATTCTATTCCACATATAGTGCTATATCCATGGCTCACGCTCATGTATTGCGTGAAGATTGAAAAAGTTTGAGAACACCAAAAGTATGAAACAATTGCTTGGCTTGTCATTGGGGTTGTGCGTGATATAAATACTTTGTGTGGTGAAGAAAGAACATAGCCAGACTATATGATTTTGTAGGGATAACTTTCTTTGGCCATGTTATTTTGAGAAGACATAATTGCTTAGTTAGTATGCTTGAAGTATTATTATTTTTATGTCAATATTAAAATTTTGTCTTGAATCTTTCGAATATGAATATTCATACCACAATCAGGAGAATTACATTGAAAATTATGCAAAGTAGCATTCCACATCAAAAACTCTGTTTTTATCATTTACCTACTCAAGGACGAGCATGAATTTAGCTTGGGGATGCTTGATACGTCTCCAACGTATCTATAATTTTTTATTGTTCCATGCTATATTATATTCTGTTTTGGATGTTTAATGGGCTTTATTATACACTTTTATATTATTTTTGGGACTAACCTATTAACCGGAGGCCCAACCCAAATTGTTGTTTTTTTGCCTATTTCAGTGTTTCGCAGAAAAGAATATCAAACGGAGTCCAAACGGAGTGAAACCTTCGGGAACGTGATTATTGGGACAAACGTGATCTAGAGGACTTGGAGTCCACGTCAAGAAAGCAACCAGGAGAGCACGAGGCAGGGGGGCGCGCCCTCCACCCTCGTGGGGCCCACGTTGCTCCACTGACGTACTTCTTCCTCCTATATATACCTACATACACCCAAACTACCAGAGACTGAGCCAAAAACCTAATTCCACTGCCGCAACCTTCTGTACCCATGAGATCCCATCTTGGGGCCTTTTCCGGCGCTCCACCGGAGGGGGCATTGATGTGTGAGTAGTTTACCTCAGACCTACGGGTCCATAGTTATTAACTAGATGGCTTCTTCTCTCTCTTTGGATCTCAATACAAAGTTCTCCACGATTCTCATGGAGATCTATTCGATGTAATCTTCTTTTGCGGTGTGTTTGTTGAGACCGATGAATTGTGGGTTTATGATCAAGTTTATCTATGAACAATATTTGAATCTTCACTGAATTCTTTTATGTATGATTGGTTATCTTTTCAAGTCTCTTTGAATTATCAGTTTGGTTTGGCCTACTAGATTGCTCTTTCTTGCAATGGGAGAAGTGCTTAGCTTTGGGTTCAATCTTGCGGTGTCCTTTCCCAGTGACAGCAGGGGAAGCAAGGCACGTATTGTATTGTTGCCATCGAGGATAACAAGATGGGGTTTATATCATCTTGCATGAGTTTATCCCTCTACATCATGTCATCTTACTTAAAGCATTACTCTATTCTTATGAACTTAATACTCTATATGCATGCTGGATAGCGGTCATTGTGTGGAGTAATAGTAGTAGATGCAGGTGGGAGTCGGTCTACTTGTCACGGACGTGATGCCTATATACATGATCATACCTAGATATTCTCATAACTATGCTCAATTCTATCAATTGCTCAACAGTAATTTGTTCACCCACCGTAATACTTATGCTCTCGAGAGAAGCCACTAGTGAAACCTATGGCCCCCGGGTCTATTTTCCATCATATTAATCTTCCTACACTTAGCTATTTTTATTGCCTTTTATTTTACTTTGCATCTTTATCATAAAAATACCAAAAATATTATCTTATCATCTATCAGATCTCACTCTCGTAAGTGACCGTGAAGGGATTGACAACCCCTTTATCGCGTTGGTTGCGAGGTTCTTATTTGTTTGTGTAGGTGCATGGGACTCGAGCGTGGTATCCTACTGGATTTGATACCTTGGTTCTCAAAAACTGAGGGAAATACTTACGCTACTTTACTGCATCACCCTTTAGTCTTCAAGGGAAAACCAACGCAGTGCTCAAGAGGTAGCAACCTACAGCTTCCCCAGGAAGCCAAGGAGGTTGGAAAAAGCGTTAGGCGTAAGCGAGGCAGTTCCTTGCTTCGCCTAGTGCCTAGGGAGTGCCTAAGCGCCCTAGGCGCGGCCTAGGCGGTAATATAGTTTTTACTCATGGTGTATTTGTGATTATTTTATGGTTGTTGATATTAGTTTAGGGCATATAAATATGTTAATTACCGAATATAACCCGTTTGGCATATCAGTGAAGTATGTGGCATGATTTCTTGCTTGGCTAGGCAATTCCTTGCTTCCCGTGTGATGTGTACTACGCAACCTTCTTCTTGTAGACGTTGTTGGGCCTCCAAGTGCAGAGGTTTGTTGGACAGTAGAAAATTTCCCTCAAGTGGATGACCTAAGGTTTATCAATCCGTGGGAGGCGTAGGGATGAAGATGGTCTCTCTCAAACAACCACGCAACCAAATAACAAAGGGTCTCTTGTGTCCCCAACACACCCAATATAATGGTAAATTGTATAGGTGCACTAGTTCTATGAAGAGATGGTGATACAAGTGCAATATGGATGGTAGATATAGGTTTTTGTAATCTGAAAATATAAAAACAGCAAGGTAACTAATAATAAAAGTGAGCGTAAACGGTATTGCAATGCTAGGAAACAAGGCCAAGGGTTCATACTTTCACTAGTGCAAGTTCTCTCAACAATAATAACATAATTGGATCATATAACTATCCCTCAACATGCAACAAAGAGTCACTCCAAAGCCACTAATAGCGGAGAACAAATGAAGAGATTATGGTAAGATGCGAAACCACCTCAAAGTTATTCTTTCGGATCGATCTATTCAAGAGTTCGTACTAGAATAACACCTTAAGACAAAAATCAACCAAAACCCTAATGTCACCTAGATACTCCAATGTCACCTCAAGTATCTGTGGGTATGATTATACGATATGCATCACACAATCTCAGATTCATCTATTCAATCCAACACAAAGTACTTCAAAGAGTGCCTCAAAGTTTCTACCGAAGAGTCAAGACGAAAACGTGTGCCAACCCCTATGCATAGGTTCATGGGCGGAACCCGCAAGTTGATCACCAAAACATACATCAAGTGAATCACGTGATATCCCATTGTCACCACAGATACGCCTGACGGGACATACATCAAGTGTTCTCAAATCATTAAAGACTCAATCCGATAAGATTACTTCAAAGGGAAAACTCAATCCATTACAAGAGAGTAGAGGGGGAGAAACATCATAAGATCCAACTATAATAGCAAAGCTCGCGATACATCAAGATCGTATCACCTCAAGAACACGAGAGAGAGAGATCAAACACATAGCTACTAGTACATACCCTCAGCCCCGAGGGTGAACTACTCCCTCCTTGTCATGGAGAGCGTCGGGATGATGAAGATGGCCACTGGTGAGGGTTCCCCCCTCCGGCAGGAGTCTTTGGAACAGGGTCCCGATTGGTTTTGGTAGCTACAGAGGCTTGCAGCGGTGAACTCCGACCTATTCTGTTCCCCGATGTTTTTAGGGTATATCGATATATATATATATATATATATATATATATATATATATATATATATATAGGCGAAAGAAGTCGGTCAGGGGAGCCACGAGGGGCCCACGAGGGTGGAGGGCGCGCCCAGGGGGTGGGCGCGCCCCCTGCCTCGTGCTCCCCTCGTTGATCCCTTGACGTGCACTCCAAGTCTCCCGGCTTGCTTTCTTTCTAAAAATAACTCTCCCGAAGGTTTCATTCCGTTTGAACTCCGTTTGATATTCCTTTTCTTCGAAACACTGAAACAAGGGAAAAAACAGGAACTGGCACTGGGCTCTGGGTTAATAGGTTAGTCCCAAAAATAATAGAAAAGTGTTTCATAAAGCCCATAAACATCCAAAACAGATAATATAATAGCATGAATACTTCATAAATTATAGATACGTTGGAGACGTATCAGCATCCCCAAGCTTAATTCCTGCTCATCCTCGAGTAGGTAAATGTTAAAAGAAAGAATTTATGAAGTGTGAATGCTAGCAGGTGCATAAGTTTGATCAATGATAATTTCAATCACCTTTTCTAGCATCATTATATGTCATAACAGTATCTCAACTCATAGAACTTTTCATGATCAAGTAACAAACTATTCACATGTAAAAATATAGACAATAAACTTTCTTGAAAACTAACAAACCGTGTTATTAGTCATCAAACAATTACAATTCATCTTATTTTCAGGAAGATTCTATGTCAGAGCTTTGATTTAGCAAACTCCACATACTCAACTATCATTTAGTCTTCCATGATTGCTACCACTCAAAGCATATTGTTAGAACAAATATTATTCATCAAACACAGAGAAAGATAGGGGCTTAATGTTTCGCCTCCCAACCTTTTACCTCAAGGGTAATGTCAACAGTAATAATTCATGCTCAAATATATTTGAATGGCCATATATGCCTAGATCTGTCCATCACATGATGCTTGCCAACTAAAGAGTAGGTTGGAATGAGAAGGACTACTACTGGCTCTAGCATAAAAGTAAAAGATAGGCCCTTCGCAGAGGGAACTAAGGATTTGCAGAGGTGCCAGAGCTCGAAGCAAAAACAGAGATGAAAATAATTTTGAGAGGTATGTGATACATCTCCAACATATCTATAATTTTTTATTGTTCCATGCTATTATATTATCTGTTTTGGATGTTTAGGGGCTTTATTAAACACTTTTATATTACTTTTGGGACTAACCTATTGACCTAGAGCACAGTGCCAGTTTCTATTTTTTCCTTGTTTCAGTGTTTCGAAGAAAAGGAATATCAAACGGAGTCGAAACGGAATGAAACATTCTGGAGAAGTTATTTTTAGAAGGAAAGCAACCCGGGAGACTTGGAGTCCACGTCAAGAAAGAAACGAGGAAGCCACGAGGTAGGGGTGCGCGCCCACCCCCCCAAGGCGCGCCCTCCACCCTCGTGGGCCCCTCATGGCTCCCCTGACGTACCTCTTCCTATTATATATATCCATATACCCTAAAACGATCGGGGAACAGAATAGATCGGGAGTTCCGCCGCTGCAAGCCTCTGTAGCCACCAAAAGCCAATCGGGACCCTGTTCCGGCACCCTGCCGGAGGGGGGAACCCTCACCGGTGGCCATCTTCATCATCTCGGCGCTCTCCATGACGAGGAGGGAGTAGTTCACCCTCGGGGCTGAGGGTATGTACCAGTAGCTATGTGGTTGATCTCTCTCTCGTGTTCTTGATTTGGCACGATCTTGATGTATCGCGAGCTTTGCTATTATAGTTGGATCTCATGTTTCTTCTCCCCCTCTACTCTCTTGTAATGGATTGAGTTTTCCCTTTGAAGTAATCTTATCGGGTTGAGTCTTTAATGACTTGAGAACACTTGATGTATGTCTTGCTGTGCGTATCTGTGGTGACAATGGGATATCACATGATTCACTTGATGTATGTTTCGGTGATCAACTTATGGTTCCGCCCATGAACCTATGCATAGGGGTTGGCACACGTTGCCTCTTGATTCTCCAAGAGAAACTTTTGGGCACTCTTTGAAGTACTTTGTGTTGGTTTGAATAGATGAATCTGAGATTGTGTGATGCATATCGTATAATCATACCCATGGATACTTGAGGTGACATTGGAGTATCTAGGTGACATTAGGGTTTTGGTTGATTTGTGTCTTAAGGTGTTATTTTACTATGAACTATAGGGCTGTTTGTGACACTTATAGGAATAGCCCAATTGATTGATCGGAAAGAATAACTTTGAGGTGGTTTCGTACCCTACCATAATCTCTTCATTTGTTCTCTGCTATTAGTGACTTTGGAGTGACTCTTTGTTGCATGTTGAGGGATAGTTATATGATCCAACTATGTTATTATTGTTGAGACAACTTGCACTAGTGATAGTATGAACCCTAGGCCTTGTTTCCTAGCATTGCAATACCGTTTACGCTCACTTTTACCACTTGTTACCTTGCTGTTTTTATATTTTCAGATTACAAAAACCTATATCTACTATCTATTTTGCACTTGTATCACCATCTCTTCGCCGAACTAGTGCACCCATACAATTTACCATTGTATTGGGTGTGTTGGGGACACAAGATACTCTTTGTTATTTGGTTGTAGGGTTGCTTGAGAGAGACCATCTTCATCCTACGCCTCCCACGGATTTGATAAACCTTAGGTCATCCACTTGAGGGAAATTTGCTACTGTCCTACAAACCTCTGCACTTGCAGGCCCAACAACGTCTACAAGGAGAAGGTTGCGTAGTAGACATCAGTATGCTTTCATTGTCAACATAACGACCAAGAGTTCCCAATATCTTCCATACTACAAACATTATAGGCGGTTCCCAAACAGAAAGGTAAAGATTTTACTCCCCCTCCACCAACAATCATCAATCCATGGCTTTCCCGAAGCAACGGGTGCCTCCAACTAACATCAATCCTGGGGGAGTTTTGTTTGCAATTATTTTTGATTTGATTTTGATCTTTTCATCATGGGACTGGGCATCCCAGTTACCTGCCATTTTTCTCGTGAATGATGAGCGGAGTCCACTCATCTTGAGAATAACCCACCTAGCATGGAAGATACTGACATCCCCTAGTCGCTACAAGAGCCATTCGGGCATACAAAACAAATTATTATTTGAAGGTTTAGAGTTTGGCACATGCAAGTTTACTTGGAACGGCAGATAAATACCGCATATAGGTAGGTATGGTGGACACTCATGGAAGAAACTTGGTTCAAGGGATTTGGATGCACAAGCAGTATTCCCGCTTAGTACAGATATTTTAGCTAGCAAAGGATTCTAAATAGCAAGCACCACATGTTAGAGGATCCATAACAATATAACTTCTATACAAATATACCCAAGCATAACTCATTATGTTGTCTACCTTGTCCAACTTCAACTAATTTGCTCAGGTTTGAAAATAATTAATGGGGATCACAATCATAGAAGATGTCCAGGATAGTATATATATATGTGAAATCTCTCTTCCTTCAATATTCTTTCATGAATTGTTCAAGTGACCAATACAATGTTTGCTAACCTTCAATAAATTACCACCTCTACTTGTTATTTGTAAAGTCATTACTCCCCATGGGATAAGCATATGAAACATATATAATTTCATATTTATGACATTCAAATCATTCAACCATTTACTCATAGGATATAAGTGAAGCACATGAGTAAATGAGAAATTACTCCAAAAAGATATAAGTGAAGATTAATGAGTAGTTAAATAATTATGGCTATGTGAAGACACTCTCTCATTTAAGAATTTCAGATCTTGGTATTTTATTCAAACAGCAAGCAAAGCTAAAGAAAATAAAATGACGCTTCAAGCAAAACACATATCATGTGGTGAATAAAAATATAGCTCCAAGTAAAGTTACCGATGAATGAAGACGAAAGAGGGGATACCATCCGGGGCATCCCCAAGCTTAGTGTCGGAGTAATGGACTACGGGTAGGCGAACCCGAGCCCATGAACCTTTCAAAACATCGGGGCAGGCTGCGCCCCTCAAGACCCCAAGACAAAGGGCCGGCTTCAGAGAGTCGGCAACAGAGTTGCCGACTACCCTCTGGGCCGAGTCCCAGAGGCGGCCTCAAGACAAGCCGACTTTAGGACGGTGACTTCAGGACAAGCCGACTCCAAGCCAGCGACTTCCAGCGAGGCCGGCTACAGGGAGACGGCCCGCGACCCCAACTACCTCCTGTTTTGAGCGACTACGAGCGGGATGGGGTACGGCCGCCTTGCGGCCCATCCCTACCCTGCCCGTAAAGCGCAGGTATGGCTCTGAGCGCCCGTCTGAGACGGAGATCTCCGTCAGGCGCAACACTGTTGCCATGCCAGCCCTGACATCAGCGCCGTGGGCAGATTCCTGTACCCACGATGGCCTGTCTGTACGACCCGAAGACGGTGGGACACTTTGTCGGCGGAGTACCAAGACGGCGAGCGCGCCCCAAAGACGGACCCGATGGAGTCGGCCTCCGGGAGTCGGCCGACCCCTTCCGCGGGATCCACGCGCCATTAACCAGACAAGACAGGGAATGGCAACAGTGATCGCCCGCCACGATTGCCATAACCCCATGACCAAGCTCGCGTCATTAGAAGCACGGCTACAGTGATCTGCAGCCGGCAAGACCCGCCCGCGGCGGACAAGGGCTGTCGGCCCCATCTTTGGGCCGTCGGGGCCCACTGGTCGGCGGGCCCTGTGAGTCGGCGGAGAAGACGGCGACTTAGAGACTGACGGCTTGGACCCACACCCGACTGATTACCGTTGTACCCCGGGTAGGCCTATAAACCCCCGGGCACCCATGCAAAGGGTTGGAAGCTAGTAGTTTTAGACACACACATAGAGGGAGAGAAGAGCAAGCCGTGCCCTTCTCCTTCCTCACCGAACAACTCAAGGAGCTTCTTGTACCCACTTTGCCATAGTGATCATGCGGAGACACCGCAGAGAAGCGAGGGGTGTTATCTCCTCGGAGAGCCACGAAGGCTGGGCAAGATCGCCGGCGTGCATGTCTTCGCCTCATCCCGTTTCCAGGCACCGGCGACGTTCTACTCGCCCCCTCCATGATAAGTTATCCTTTGGCATATGTCGCACCCAACCCCCGACATTTGGCGCCCACCATGGGGCCTGGTGCACCGTCGTCCGGAGACCTGCTCTGGACGGGAACCCTCTTCCTCCCTGGCGAGGGCAGCTAGCCCGGCACGCCAGATGGAGTTTGCGCCGACGCGCTGCATGGCGCCGAGGCTCCCTGCACGGTGAGTTGCCTCGCCGAACTTGTCGGCGAGGTTCCCCTCTCCGACGAACCTGCGTGCGACGCAGGCACGGACGGCCCCGAAAGCCTCCTCACGGGCCTCCTCGAGCAGCTCCACGTCGACGGCGAGCCTGCCGCCGACCTGGAGTCCGTAGGCTCCACCGACCCGATGCTGGTCGATTCCGACACCGCGTCGCTCGACGCGTTCCCCACCAACGTGGTGATCTCACGACGAGCCTCTCCCTCGCGCGGAGAGCGGCGGGAGCACCGTCCGCGAAGTACTGCGTCATCGATCCACGGCGAGCCCTCCGGCGGGGGCTCGTGACCCTCGACCGCGGTTACGCAAGACCTGACCGCCTCCATTCCGGAGGACGCCCGGCGCTAACGGTGGAAACGCCGCCTTTCAGCTCCTTGTAGGCGCACAGAAGCTGGCAAGCATGAGACGCTTGTCGGAAGCCTACCAGCGCGAGATGGTTCGCGCTGTGGGCGGCTCGCCGGCTCCGACTGGGCCTAGCCGCCTAGGCGCGATCCGGCAGCGCGGCGCGGCCCTTGCTAGTCTGTTTGGGGCCGGTCGCCCTGTGTACGCCACACCTGCAGAGAACATTCGCGCTGCCCAGGCGGCGGCGGACGAGCTGGATAACTTCGAGGGCGAGGAGCGCCGCCTGATGACAGAGCGAGTCCAGTAGCTCCTCAACGCGGCCGCCGCGCAAGACGAAGCCGGCTGCCGCACGGAGGCGCCACGACGACAACACGGCGACTTGCCTCCTCGCCGAGATCAAGGCGCGACATCTCGGACGCCGACTGGCGGCGTCCGCGGAAGAAAGAACCAGGATCCGGCTGTCAGCCATAGCCGGACTCACATCTCCATCGAGCGCGACGAAGACGGCCGCCCAAGGGCGATGGGCGGCGGGGCGACTATCAGCCTCCCCTCCCCTCGAGAAAGGCGAGTCTCCCGCCACCCGTCGAGCATCCGACTCTCGGCGACCGCCTTGGCCGCCGAGAGGGAGTCGCAGACGACGCCCGCCACCGGATCGGCGACTTCACCGATCTCGGCGCTAGAAGAAGAAGACGAGTTGGGCCCGCCCTGTTTGGACCTCGCATCCGAGACGAGCCCTTCCCGAGGATTCACACTCCCGAGACACACCCAAATACACCGGCTTCATGAAGCCGGAGGACTGGCTGGTGGACTACTCCACGGCCGTCAGCATAGCGAACGGCAACAAGCGCGTTGACGTAAAGTATGTTCCCCTCATGCTCCAGGGCACGGCCCGGCCATGGTTGAACAGCTTGAAGCCCCGCAGCATCAACGGCTGGGTCGACTTCACCGAGGCCTTCGTCCGCAACTTCACGAGCACATACAAGCGACCTCCCAAGCCTCGTCAGTTGTCCTTGTGCGTACAAGGCCCCAACGAGTCCACTCACGACTACCTCACGCGCTGGGGCGAGCTCCGGAACTCCTGCGAGGGAGTGCACGAGGTGCAGGCAATCGAGTACTTCACCGCCGGGTGCAAAGAAGGCACGCTCCTCAAGCACAAGCTCCTTTGCGACAAGCCGGAGACCCTCGACGAGCTGCTGGTCATAGCAGACAAATGCACGCTTGCCGCTCCTCCATGAAGGCGGAGATCGAAGTCGGTCGGCCGCAAAGTAGCTCCTCATGCTCCCGAGAACTCCGGTGGCGGCGCTTGATCGCTTCTGACAGCAGAATGATCACAAGCGCAAGGCCCCGCAGCCGGCTTCCAACAGCCGACAGGTGGCGACAGTCAAAGACCAGCAGCCAGACGGGCAGCCTCCTGCCAAGCAGCAGAAAGGCGACAAGTCCAACTGGTTGCCGGCCTTCTCTTATGAGCAGACTCTGGACGGACCCTGCAAGTTCCATAGCGGCGCGAAGCCATCAAATCACACCACCCGGAAGTGCCACTGGCTCACCAGGATCGCCAAGGGAGACGGCCTTGCCCCTCCTCCGCTTTCTTTGGGCGCCGCCTCACCATCGCCCCGGCAGCCGGCTGTCCGGCGGTCGGCGATACAAAGACGATTAACGGAAGAGCACGGCGCCTATGTCGTGTTTACCGGCATGGCCGATGATCGCCAGAATAACAGCGGCAAAGAAGCAAGAAGTGAATGTCGTAGCGTCAGACACCCCAGAATTCATGCACTGGTCCGAGAAGCCCATCAGCTGGAGCCGTGCTGATCACCCAGAGGTGATGCCAAATCCGGGCTCCTACACCCTGGTCTTGGGAGCCACCCTTGCCACGGATAGGCGGGCCGCTCGCTTCTCGCGAGTACTGATAGACGGAGCCAGCAGCATCAACATCCTGTACAAGGATACGATGGAGAAGCTAGGAATCAAGCAAAGGCAGCTACAACAAAGTCGGACTGTGTTCCATGGAATTGTACCTGGCCTTTCCTGCTCACCGATTGGCAAGATTCTGATAGACGTCCTCTTTGGGGACAAGGATCACTTTCGCCGAGAGCCAGTCTGGTTCAAAGTGGTGGACCTCGAGAGCCCCTACCATGCCTTGCTTGGCCGACCTGCTTTGGCCAAGTTCATGGCGATCCCCACTACGCCTGCCTCAAGATGAAGATGCTGAGTTCCAAGGGATTCGACCGTGGCCGGCGACTACAGGAAGTCGTCCGCTGCTTGTTGAAAGCAGCCGGCTGGCCTAGTCCCCGTGATCGCGGTGAGAAGCGGCTCTGGATCGGATTGTGGCGATGGCGGCAAGCAGCCAGAAATATCGTCCGACCCCAAGGAGTGAGAAGCTGAGGGCTCGTTCAAGCCGGCCAAAGAGACAAAAAAGATACCCTTCGACCCGGAGCACCCAGAGAAATACGCTGTCAAAGGTGCAAACCTCGACAGCAAATAGGAAGGCGAGCTCGTCGATTTCCTCTGTGAGAATCGGGACATCTTCGCATGGTCCCCCAAAGACATGCCAGGTGTACCGACGGATTTCGCCGAGCACAAGTTACATGTCCGACCTGATGTGAAGCCCGTCAGGCAGCCCTTGCGCCGCCTGTCAGAAGAAAAAAGAAGAGTTGTTGGAGAAGAGATAGCCCGGCTCCTCGCGGCCGGTTTCATCATGGAAGTTTTCTTTCCAGAATGGTTGGCGAACCCGGTCCTGGTACTAAAGAAGAACAAGCAGTGGCGGATGTGTATTGACTACACAAGCCTCAACAAAGCCTGCCCCAAGGACCCGTTCGCTCTACCAAGAATTGATCAGGTACAGCCGGATGCGAGCTGTTGAGCTTCTTAGATGCATATTCAGGATATCATCAGATCAAGCTGAACCCGGCAGACAGATTGAAGACCGCCTTCATCACGCCGTTCGGCTTGAGGAACGCCGGCGCCACCTTTCAGCGTTGCATGCAGAAGTGCCTCCTCAAGCAGCTTGGCAGAAATGCCCACGTTTACGTGGACGGCGTGGTGGTGAAGACGGAGAAGCAAGGAACGCTGTTGGAAGACCTCAAAGAGACCTTTGAAAACCTGCGCCGATTCCAGATCAAGCTCAACCCAGAGAAATGCGTCTTCAGAGTACCAGCCGTCCAGCTCCTTGGCTTCCTGGTATCTGAACGCGGCATAGAATGCAACCCGTGAAGATCAAGGCGATCGAGAGGATGGAAGTACCCGCCGATTGCTAGATGTGCGAAGTTCACGGTTGCTTGGCATCTATCGGCCGGTTTATCGGCCAATTTGGTAGAAAGCTCTCCCTTTGTACCAGCTTATGAAGAAGACCACCTTCTTGAATGGAACTCAAGGCGGAAGCTTTTCTCCAGTTGAAGAGAATCTTGACTACTCCCGGTCTTTGGCGGCTCCGACTCCAAAGGAGCCCATGCTCCTGTATATTGCCGCCACCTGCAGGGTAGTCAGCACAGTTATGGTGGTTGAACGCAAGGAGGAAGGCAAGGCGCTACCTGTCCAGAGACCGGTGTATTACCTGAGCGAGGTACTATCGACCTCCAAGCAGAACTACCCCCAATACTAGAAGATGTGTTACAGCGTGCACTTTGCCGCCAAGAAGTTGAAGCCTTACTTTCAAGAGCATCCAATCACCATGGTTTGCACGGCCCCACTAGCAGAGATCATCGGAAGCCGAGATGCTTCAGGCCGAGTGGCCAAATGGGCCATAGAGTTGGCCCCCTACACCATCTTTTACCAGCCCCGCACCGCCATCAAGTCACAAGCGCTGGCCGACTTCCTCGTCGATTGGGCCGAGACCCAGTATCTGCCGCCAGCGCCCGACTCCACCCATTGGCGGATGCACTTTGATGGCTCCAAGATGCGCACCGGCTTGGGAGCCGGCGTGGTCCTCACTTCCCCTAAAGGCGACAAGCTCAAGTACACGCTGCAGATCCATTTCGCCTCCTCCAACAACGTCGCCGAATATGAGGCGCTCATCCACGGGCTCGGCTTGCCAAAGAGCTCGGCATTCGCCGGATCCTGTGCTATGGCGACTCCGACTTGGTGGTCCAACAGTCATCCGGCGACTGGGACGCCAAAGATGCAAACATGGCGAGCTACCGCTTTCTGGTACAGCAGCTAAGTGGATATTTTGAGGGATGCGAATTCCTCCATGTACCAAGGAACGACAACGACCAAGCAGATGCCCTGGCAAGAATCGGTTCCACCCGACAGGCAATACCATCCGGCGTCGCCCTTCAGCGCCTTCTCAAGCCATCCGTCAAACCGTCACCAGAGTCAGACTCCATTTTTGTGCCGGCTCCCCCTGAAGAAGGCGGATCCGACTCCAGAGCCTCGGCAAATGGATCAGACTCCATTTCAGCGTTGGGAAGCCGGCCCGGGGACTTCAGAACCCGGCCCGGGGACTGCGGCGACCCTTGCGAAGACTCCAGTACTCGGCACGGGGACTGCGCCAATCGGCCCGGGGACTTCTTCAACTCAGCAAGCTGCTGCAGACTCCAACCCGCCGCCACCCCCCCCAGCCGCCCACGTCCAAGTAGCGATCTTGGCTGTCGAAGAAATAGCGGCACCCTCATGGGCCCAGCCCATCATGAAGTTTTTGGTAGCGGAGAGCTACCAATCGATGAAACCTTGGCTCGGCAAGTGCAACGCCGGCGGCAGCCTCACGCTATAGTCAATAGAGAGCTGGTCGTGCAGGCGTCACCGGTGTCTACCGGCGCTGCGTCGAATCGAGCAAGGCCAAGCAATCCTCGAAGATATCCATCGAGGCGAGTGCGGCCATCATGCAGCCCTCGAGCACTTTCGTCGTCAAAGCCTTCCGACACGGTTTCTTACGCCGACTGCCCTAGAAGAGGCCAAGGAATTAGTTCAAAAATGCAAGGGGTGCGGTGTTCCGCTCCAAGCCGCTTCGGCCCGGCTTCAGCTCAAGACTATCCCCATCGCTGGCCCTTTGTCATGCGGGGCCTGGACATGGTGGGACCATTCAAGACGGCGCGAGGTAGCCTAACTCACCTACTTGTCGCGGTGGACAAGTTCACCAAGTGGATAGAAGCAAAACCCATCAAGAAGTTGAATGGTCCTACGGCAGTGACTTTCATCGCCGACATCACGACTCGGTACGGCGTACCACACAGCATCATCACCGACAACGGCACAAATTTCGCCAAGGGCGCCCTGGCCCGTTTCTACGCGATGAAGGGCATCCGACTGGACTTAGCGTCTGTTGCCCATCCGCAGTCAAACGGCCAGGTGGATCGAGCGAACGGCCTCATCTTGTCTGGCATCAAGCCTCGTCTGGTCGAACCACTGGAGTGTTTGGCCGGCTGCTGGCTTGAGGAGTTGACAGCCGTCCTCTGGAGTCTACGTACGACTCCAAACAAGTCAACTGGCTTCACACCCTACTTCCTCGTCTACGATGCCGAAGCCGTCTTCCCAACGGATATAGAGTTCGACTCCCCGCGAGTCACCATGTACACCGAGGAGGAAGCAGAAGAAGCACGTCAAGACGGCGTCGATCTGCTGGAAGAGGGCCGGCTGCTAGCACTCAGCCGGTCCAGCATCTACCAGCAGAGTCTGCGCCGCTACTACAACAAGAAGGTCAAGCCAAGATCTTTCCTAGAGGGCGACCTTGTGCTCCGGCTGATCCAGCGAACAGCCGGCCAGCACAAGCTGTCGGCGCCTTGGGAAGGACCGTTCATCATCAGTAAAGTGCTGGGCAACGACTCCTACTACCTGATCGGCCTTTCGAAGCCCCGAAGCTCGCCAAGAGGGACGACTCCGGCAAAGAGACGGAGGCGGCCATGGAATGCGAATCTCCTCCGAAGATTCTGATTGATGCAGTATGTACCACGCTACCCTTTTGTGTTTGAAATACCAAGACTTCGGGCCCCCTGAGACGAGCTCGGGGACTGCCCCCCTTTGTTATCTGTATGATAAGAATTATGCCTTTGGGTATGTTACCCTTTTATTATGCTGTTTGGCACCGGGCTCGACTAGTCGGCCCGGGGACTCGCCGCTTTTGAGCTATGAAGTGCTTCCTGAAGTCCGACAAGTAGCGTGCGGTGCCCAAGCCGTCTCCTGTCAGAAGCCGCAGCTCATGAGCGAAGCATTTTGGTGGGCAGGAGTAAGGTAAATGACGCCCACACGAAAAAAAAGGGCTAAGGACCCAAAGCATAAACATAGTTTAAATCGGCTCCCAGCCCGTTTAGTGAAACCGACTCTTAAGAAGCCGGCTTGCCGTTTCTACCCAACTTGCTTAAACGACTCTAAAATGGCCAAGTACTTGCCTTCTCAAAGTAGCCAAGCACTTGACCTAGGCGGCAATCCAGAGAGCGGTTGCCCGCCTGACGGGCAAGGCATCTAAGGAAGGCGGCAAGGAAAAAGCCATAAGAGCAATAAGCAAGGAAACATGAAATTAGAATAATATTTACACAAACTTAGGCCCTTGGCGGATCTTGAAACAGAGGTTGAGAATACACCCCGCTGGTGGAATTGTGCAATTAACAAAGTTCTTTGAAAGACTAACAAACAGATAAAAATAAAGCCAAGGCAGCGGCCTAAGAAGCAGCGGATGGGGTTGGAAGGCCGGAGGCGATAGCGGCGTCAGTGCCGGGCTGGCTGGTCAAGCAGTCTCGGTTTGATCGTCTCTGGCAGCGGCTGGCTCGAGATGGGCGCGGCTCGTTCTTTGGAGGCGCGGTCGAGTGAGGCTGGCCGCCCGCTCCGCCTTTCCGCACCTCCATGCTGTCTCCGTCCTCCGCCTCATCTTCATCCTCGGTGCTGGAGTCGATCACCTCCGTCGAGTCCTCGCCGTAGTCCGGGTTCATCCCGAACCACTCCGGCGGTGCTTCCCCACCGTCTTCAGCCCGCTCAGGGACGAAGAAACTGGTGTCCGTGTAGTCGGCGATCGCCGCCTTACGCTCGACAAGGGCGCCCTCCGCGGCCTGCAGCTCCGCTGGGCTTCGGCCCGGGCAGCGGCCAGCGGTCAGGTCGAGCCTCGATACCACGCCTTGACGAACTCCAGGGCTCGGCGAGCTCCAGCCCGAGCCGCGGAGCCCTTCCAAGCCTCAAGACGCCCAGCCACGACCTCCAGCCAGTCGGCTGTCCGGCTGGGAGTGCGCAGAACTGGCATGTCCGGCCACATGGCAGCAATCGCCTGGGCCCCGACACGCCTCAATGCTCAGGAGCTGCTCATCAAGGGTCCGGGGGGCGTTGGCTGCGATCTCGGCGCCACCCGCCCTCCGCGCCTCGCCTTCGGCCTCGATGGCCCGATTGGCCGCCTGCGTATGACCAGGGAAGAAGTCTGCCAGGAAGAAGAAGAAAAAGCAAGTTATGAAAAGCAGGAGCCGTCTTAACCCATAGTCGGCAACCCAAAAGAGAAAGTAAAGCAAACTTACCATCGACGATATCTTCGATTTCATGAAAGCCGGAGGTCAGCTGCGCTTCCCTGTCGGTCCAAAGCGGGAGCGCCGCTCGCTCGGCCAAGAGGGCGGCCTCTTTCTTCTCCGCCTCAGCCCGCGCCGCCTTGAGCAGCTCCCTCTGCTCCGCCAGCTGCGTGGCCAGCAGGTCGCGCTCTGCGGCGAGCTTGCCACACTCCTCCTCTTTGGCACGCAAGGCGGTCTCGGCCATACCCTGCTGCCCCCGCGGAGTGGCGTTGGACTCTGAAGAATAAAAAGAAGAAGGACGCAAAGTTGTCAGTTAAGAAGGTCGCCAGGAAGATCCGGCCTGACTGCGCACCAGTCGGCCCGAATCTCGGGGACTACAGCCATGGTGCTTGTAGCGCCCGCGAAGAAGAAACTCACCTCGGCTCCTCGCCCGGTCAGCAACCCGCTTGTTCAGTTCTTCAACGTTGCGGTTGAAGGCGGTAGCGAAGGTTGTGATATTCTGTAACAAGGATTCCGCATACGATAAAAACTTGGAAGTAAGCAAATAAAGTTCCGGGCCGCTGCTCGTGGCCGACACGAAACTCGAGGACTACACCCGGTGGAGTGCTTGTTGGCCTTACCGAAGAAGATCAAGAGAAAATTCGGAAATGAAACATACCCGCCTTACGGCGTATCGCGGACGCCAGGTGCGCCTGGAAAGGTTTACGAGGGCAGCGCCTTCAGCCCGGCAACCGCTTGGATGTCGAGGCGCCCGTGTTCAGCAGGCCCGTGCCGCCTCCTCGCACCCACCCAACGGGCGCGGCGCCTGTCGCCTCAGCGTCGGGGATGGCCGAGCTGGCGGTGCCGGTCTCCATGGGGCGCGGCGCCAAGGCCGCCTTCTGAAGACGGCGCCGCACTGGCGAGGCGACTTGAAGAAGCAGCTGCTCCATGGCTTCGTCGTCGGTCGGCGGCACGGGTGGGTCCGCCGGCTATTTGCCTCGCGCGACCTCAGACTGCGGCGGAGGAGGCGGAGGTGGCGCGGCCGCGCCCGGCGAAGAGACCTCGCCGCCTTCCCTCCCTGCGACGGGGACCTCACCACCGACTCCCTCCGACTGCCCCGTGAACTCCGGGCGGTGGTGGCGCTGAGCTCAGCGGGAGTGACGAGCAGCGCCCGGCCCGAAAGCGCGCGGCCTCCTCGGCTTGCCTTCTTGCTGCAGCAGCAACCCGACCGCCTTCTCGGCCTCCGCCTTCTCTCGACAGGCGGCCGCCTCCTCGTCAGCGCTTCTCCTGCGCATTCCGCTCTGTTGCCTCCCGGAGGGCGTCCATGAGGTCAACCCGCCGATCGGCTGGCGGATGTCTCGCCGACCCCATAGCGGAGGCAGCGGCGACCCTCTCCAAAGTGAGGGAGCCCTGATGAGAAAAAAGGACATGAGAAGACTTCGGGCAAGATGGACGAGAAGAAAACAAGGCAGAATAAAAAGATACTTACGCAGAGACCAGCGGTGGTTTCTTCACCTCCTTGCAGGCGGTTAGCCTCGCGACCTCTTCTTCGCGATGAGTCACGGCGGCCGCTCCTGAATTTCTTGGCCTGGCAGCTTGGCTGACTCGGCCCGGCCAGCGCTTCTTCGCGCCCGCCTCGGCTAAAGGCGGCCGGAGGAGCTCAGCGCTGGATGGCCGGCTCTCTGCTGGCGGCGGGGGGCGACTTCATCATCGGGCCAGTCTGCAAAGGTGGCCGAGGGCCTGAAGTCGTCGGCCCCTCCCCCTCCCTCGGCGTCGGCCTCCATCGCCGCCACGCCCAAGTCGGGGTCGTCGGCGTCGCTCTCCGCCCGGTCGGGGACGAAGTCGCGAGCCAGCCCCGCGGCGCCGGTCGAGGGCGGCATGAGAGGATTCTGAGTCAGAAAAGACCAAGGAAAGTAAGAGCCGGATCCGGCTAAGGAAGGAAACAGAGAAGCAAGAGACAACCTACCATAGGCGGGGGATTGGCGCGCGAGTATGGCTCCTTGCCGAAATGCCATTCCTCCGTGAGGTCGCAGTTCGCCAAGAAGTTCACCGTGTCCACCACCTCCGCGTGGGGCATGTCCTTGGAGACAGCCGGCTGGGGTCCCGGCAGCCGCTCATCTGGCAGATCAAATGAGGTCGGCCCTAAAGAGGGAGAACTCGGCGCGCCATGAAGGCGGCCAGCAAGTCTGCCCCAGTCAGGCCCTCTCGATGTATCATTCTGTGAGTCAGCGGCAATGGCGGTGCCTGCGAGGATCAGCGTCCGGGCCTCAGAGGACCAGCTGGTGGGTCGGCCCTTGATTCGCCCACGTAGGCCGGCAAGTTGACCCGATCGCCCGTCGGGGCGGCGTTCTTGACGAGATCTGGCGCTGCCACATCTTCACCGACTTGATGAGGGGGATGGCAGGGAAAGGATTCTCGGGCACCGGCCTCCTCTTGGCGATGTACGTGCCGCACAGAGCCGGCACACGAGCGACCTGGGTCCCGAGCTTCGCTTGGAAGAATTCCCCCCATAGCTCGATGGTGGGGAGAACTCCAAGAAAACCTTCGCATAAGGATCTGGCGGCCAGCAGCACCACCGTGTTGGGGGTGAGGTGGTGCGGCTAGAGCCCGAAGAACTCCAAGAACGCGCGGAAGAAGCCGCTCACCGGTAGCCCCAGCCCGCGCATGAGGTGCGAGCCGAAAACCACCCGCTCGCCCTCCTCCGGCGCCGGCGTGATTTCGCCCTCCGGCGGGGCGCGGGCTCGCACTAGGTGGCTGCCGGGGATGCGGCGCGTCTGACGAAGGAATTTGATTATGTCGTCGTCGATGATGGAGCCGTCCCACACGCCGGAGCGCGCGGTGGGAGGCGCGGCGGCGGATGAGGAGCTCATCTCCGCGACGAGGAAGAAAGCGAGGCTCGGCGGTGGAGCAAGGAAGAAGACGAGGCAGGGAGCGGGGATGAGAGAGTGCGCGTGCGTCGCCGCCCCCTCCCTCCCCCCACCTACTTATAGGCGCCTAGGCTGCGAAGCTGAGGGGGCGGTCGCGGGATTAACTGCGCCCACGTCCCCACGCCCCCACGATTTAACCCACGACGCTATCTGCGTAGTAACGGGCGTGGGAGAAACTTCGCCCGCACGCCCGCAGCGGATCCGCTGCGCGCCGGGGCAAGGTAGTGGCGGGCCCCGCCTGACGGGCCTGTCTTGTCACGCGCGTGGGCTGGCAGACTGGCCCTGCCGCGTGGCGTCGCGTGGCGGGCCCATGGCGGGCGGCTGCCGGGAAGCTTATCAGGCACGCCGCCCGGATCCCGCTGCGACCTTCGAAACCTTTGAAGAGCAAGACGGCCCCCTGCAAAGCCGACTCCAGATGGAGACGGCGGGCCGAGTCCAGATTCTTCCATCAAAGGGATGAAGCTGTCGGGGCTCCTCGATGGGCTGCCCTCGGCGCCTCCCGGCCGGGGACTCATCGCCGGAGTAATGGACTACGGGTAGGCGAACCCGAGCCCATGAACCTTTCAAAACATCAGGGCAGGCTGTGCCCCTCAACACCCCAAGACAAAGGGCCGCCTTCAGAGAGTCGGCAACAGAGTTGCCGACTACCCTCTGGGCCGAGTCCCAGAGGCGGCCTCAAGACAAGCCGACTTTAGGACGGCGACTTCAGGACAAGCCGACTCCAAGCCAGCGACCTCCAGTGAGGCCGGCTACAGGGAGACGGCCCGCGACCCCAACTACCTCCTGTTTTGAGCGACTACCAGCGGGATGGGGTACGGCCGCCTTGCGGCCCATCCCTACCCTGCCCATAAAGGGCAGGTATGGCTACAGAGCGCCGTACCGACGGAGATCTCCGTCCGGCGCAGCACTGTTGCCATGCCGGCCCTGACATCAGCGCCGTGGGCAGATTCCTGTACACATGATGGCCTGTCTGTACAACCCGAAGACGGCGGGACCCGCCTGTCGGCGGGTGTACCGAAGACGGCGAGCGCGCCCCAAAGACGGACCCGATGGAGTCGGCCTCAAAGTCGGCCGACCCTCCCGGGATCCACGCGCCATTAACCAGACAAAGCGAGGAATGGCGGTGATCGCCCGCCCGGCGGCATGCTGTTGCCATAACCCCATGACCAAGCTTCGCGTCATTAGAAGCAGCTCTGATGATCTGCGGCCGGCAAGACCACGCCATGGCCGGACAAGGACTGTCGGCCCCATCTTTGGAGCCGTCGTGGGCCCACTTGTCGGCGGGCCCCAGGAGTCGACGGAGAAGACGGCGACTTAGAGACTGACGGCTTGGACCCACACCCAGCCTGATTACCGTTGTACCCCCGGGGTTAGTCCTATATAAACCCCCCGGGGCACCCATGCAAAGGGTTGGAAGCTAGTAGTTTTAGACACACACATAGAGGGAGAGAAGAGCAAGCCGTGCCCTTCTCCTTCCTCACCCCGAACAGCTCAAGGAGCTTCTTGTACCCACTTTGCCATAGTGATCATGCGGAGACCCCGCAGAGCAGTAGTAGGGGTGTTATCTCCTCGGAGAGCCCTGAAGCTGGGTAAGATTCGCCGGCGTGCATGTCTTCGCCTCATCCCGTTTCCAGGCACCGGCGACGTTCTACTCGCCCCCTCCATGATAAGCCATCCTTTGGCATATGTCGCACCCAACCCCCGACACTTAGGCTCTTGGTTGTCCTTGAATATTACCTTGGGGTGCCTTGGGCATCCCCAAGCTTAGGCTCTTGCCACTCCTTATTCCATAGTCCATCGAATCTTTACCCAAAACTTGAAAACTTCACAACACAAAACTTAACAGAAAATCTCGTGAGCTCTGTTAAGCGAAATAAAATAAAACACCACTTCAAGGTACTGTAATTAACTCATTCTTTATTTATATTGGTGTTAAACCTACTGTATTCCAACTTCTCTATGGTTTATAAACTATTTTACTAGCCATAGATTCATCAAGATAAGCAAGCAACACAATGAAAACAGAATCTGTCAAAAACAGAACAGCCTATAGTAATCTGTAACTAACGCAAACTTATGGAACTCAAAAAATTCTACCAAAATAGAAAGACCTACAAAATTTGATTATTGATCTTATGCAATTGGAATCAGTATTTTATCACGGTCTGGTGATTCTTAACAATTGTTTTAGTGAATAGAAAGTTTCTGGAATTTTCAGCAAGATCAAATAGCTATCATCCAAGAAGATCCTATAGGTCTTACTTGGCACAAACACTAATTAAAACATAAACCACATCTAAAAATAAGCTACAAGGATTATTTATTACTAAACAGAACCAAAAAGCAAGAAACTAAAATAAAATTGGGTTGCCTCCCAACAAGCGCTATCGTTTAACGCCCCTAGCTAGGCATGATGATTTCGATGATGCTCACATAAAAGATACGAATTGAAACATAAAGAGAGCATCATGACGAATATGACTAGCACATTTAAGTCTAACCCACTTCCTATGCATAGGGATTTTGTGAGCAAAAATTTATGTGAACAATAATCAACTAGCATAGGAAGGCAAAACAAGCATAACTTCAAAACTTTAAGCACATAGAGAGGAAACTTGATATTATTGCAATTCCTACAAGCATATGTTCCTCCCTCATAATAGTTTTCAGTAGCATGAATGAATTCAACAATATAACCATCACATAAAGCATTCTTTTCATGACCTACAAGCATAGAATTTTTATTACCCTCCACATAAGCAAATTTCTTCTCATTTGGAATAGTGGGAGTATCATAAGAGATTAGAATACTATAAATTTTTTTCCACATTAAAAGAGTTATGTTCAGAAAAAAGGGTAATCATAATCATGACAAGTTTTATAAATATAATGATCACTACTTTTTATAGCATAAGTTTCATCACAATAATCATCATAAGTAGTAACTTTGTTCTCATCATAATCGATTGAAACCTCTTCCAAGATAGTGGAATCATCAGTAAATAAAGTCATGACCTCTCCAAATCCACTTTCATATTTATCATAATAAGATTCAACATCCTCCAAAATAGTGGGATCATTACTTCCTAAAGTTGACACTCTTCTAAACCCAATTTCATCAATATAATCGTCATAAGTAGGAGGCATGCTATCATCACTATACATTTGCATATCAAAACTTGGGAAACTAAAAATATCATCTTCATTAAACGTAGCATCCCCAAGCTTGGGCCTTTTTATATCATAAGCATAATCACTCTCATCATTAACAGTATGGATAGCACCAATATTATAGCAATTATCATATTCTTCCAAGCAATTTCCAAAAAGATTTTCAAGATCATAAGAAGTATCATTATCTTCCCAATCATAATCATCACAACAAGCAATAGGCATAACGAGATCATCATCAAGTGCATCATCTTCCACAATTATTTTTGATTCATTTTCATGATGCACAACAATAATAGGAGCAACATTATTTGGGGGAGATATCTTTTTACCTCTCTTCCGTTTTCTTTTATTCTTGTTCACCACATCATGTGTGGGTTCAATCCTCTTTTTGGAGCTCCTTATTAATGAGATTGGTTGAATAGAGGGTTCCTCCTCGTTACCTGATTCATCATAAGAAATAATAGGAGAATATTGGGAAGTATCTTCCCTTTCGTTAGTATTCTCTTCATCTTCTATTTGTTTTCTTTTCTTTATGTAATTGGCAATATAAGGAATTTTAAATGCAATTCACCGCACAATACATAAAAATTTCTTCTAGATCAAAATGAAGAACTCTATCAAGGGCAAATTCTGGAATAACCTTAGTTATACGTTTCATTTCTCCATAACCCAAGAGCAAACTAAGTTCATTATGATGTGCAAGGGAAATCAAGTCATCACAATTTTTGGACACGATACGATCATGAAACAATTTGCATTGGGTACTGAAATGATCATGTTCATTGCAAAGTTCACAAGTACGGCTAAGAAAATTTAAATTTTCAGCACAAACATATAGCCTTTCTCGCAACAATTTAGTTTCTAAATGTTTATGCCTGTTGCAATATCTACCTTCCCTATTTGGTGTGTACTTGCAAACCCAATGCACTCCACAAAAATTGACATATTTATAGGAGACATTTTCATCATAACTAGTGCAATCATCATTAGTACTATGGATATTCAAAGAGTTCATACTAACAACATTGCAATCATGCTCGTCATTCAAAGATTTGGTGCCAAACATTTTAATGCATTCTTCTTCTAACACTTTGACACAATTTTCCTTTCCATCATACTCACGAAAGATATTAAAAAGATGAAGCGTATGAGGTAAACTCAATTACATTTGTTTGTAGTTTTGTTTTATAGACTAAACTAGTGATAAAACAAGAAACTAAAAGATTCGATTGCAAGATCTAAAGATATACCTTCAAGCACTAACCTCCCGACAGCGGCGCGAGAAAAGAGCTTGATGTCTACTACGCAACCTTCTTCTTGTAGACGTTGTTGGGCCTCCAAGTGCATAGGTTTGTAGGACAGTAGCAAATTTCCCTCAAGTGGATGACCTAAGGTTTATCAATCCATGGGAGGCGTAGGATGAAGATGGTCTCTCTCAAACAACCCTGCAACCAAATAACAAAGAGTCTCTTGTGTCCCCAACACACCCAATACAATGGTAAATTGTATAGGTGCACTAGTTCGGGGAAGAGATGGTGATACAAGTGCAATATGGATGGTAGATATAGGTTTTTGTAATATGAAAATATAAAAACAGCAAGGTAACTAATAATAAAAGTGAGCATAAACGGTATTGCAATGCTAGGAAACAAGGCCTAGGGTTCATACTTTCACTAGTGCAAGTTCTCTCAACAATAATAACATAATTGGATCATATAACTATCCCTCAACATGCAACAAAGAGTCACTCCAAAGCCACTAATAGCGGAGAACAAACGAAGAGATCATGGTAGGGTACAAAACCACCTCAAAGTTATTCTTTCGGATCGATCTATTCAAGAGTTCGTACTAGAATAACACCTTAAGACACAAATAAACCAAAACCCTAATGTCACCTAGATACTCCAATGTCACCTCAAGTATCCGTGGGTATGATTATACGATATGCATCACGCAATCTCAGATTCATCTATTCAATCCAACACAAAGTACTTCAAAGAGTGCCCCAAAGTTTCTACCGGAGAGTCAAGACGAAAACGTGTGCCAACCCCTATGCATAGGTTCATGGGCGGAACCCGCAAGTTGATCACCAAAACATACATCAAGTGAATCATGTGATATCCCATTGTCACCACAGATACGCCGGCAAGACATACATCAAGTGTTCTCAAATCATTGAAGACTAAATCCGATAAGATTACTTCAAAGGAAAACTCAATCCATTACAAGAGAGTAGAGGGGAGAAAGCGTCAAGATCCAACTATAATACCATAGCTAGAGATACATCAAGAAAGTATCACCTCAAGAACACGAGAGAGAGAGAGAGAGATCAAACACATAGCTACTGGTACATACCCTCGGCCCCGAGGGTGAACTACTCCCTCCTTGTCATGGAGAGCGTCGGGATGATGAAGATGGCCACCGGTGAGGGTTCCCCCTCCGGGGTGCTTGGAACAGGTCCCGATTGGTTTTTGGTGGCTACATAGGCTTGCGGCGGCGGAACTCCCGATCTATTAGGTTCCCGGATGGTTTTATGGTATATTGATATATATAGGCGAAAGAAGTCGGTCAGGGAGCCACGAGGGGCCCACGAGGGTGGAGGGGGCGCCCAGGGGGGTGGGCGCGCCCCCCTGCCTCGTGCTCTCCTTGTTGATCCTCTGACGTGCACCCCAAGTCTCCCGGCTTGCTTTCTTTCCAAAAATAACTCTCCCGAAGGTTTCATTCCGTTTGGAGTCCGTTTGATATTCCTTTCTTCAAAAAACTGAAACAAGGGAAAAAACAGGAACTGGCACTGGGCTCTGGGTTAATAGGTTAGTCCCAAAAATTATATAAAAGTGTTTAATAAAGCACATAAACATCCAAAACAGATAATATAATAGCATGAATACTTCATAAATTATAGATACGTTGGAGACGTATCACCCTGCCTAGACATCCATTTATGCCCTAGGCGAGGCATTTGGCATTGCCTAGCGCCTAGGCGTGCCTAAGCGCCTCCTAGGCACTGCCTTTTCCAACAGAGGGAAAATGTGCCGAGCAGGATTTGTGCAGCTCTTGATCGCAAACGTTTTAGATACAACACCTGTATGCAAAGTGAGAGCAGCGCAGTATTTGTGCATCCCTTCAAAGCAGACGGTTGTTTTGGATGACCCATGTGCAACCACATACAAACAATTTGGTAAGATTTGCATCTGTCATATTGGGTATGTTGGCATTTGTCAAACTGGAAAGATTTACATTTATTGATCTAGTAATGTTGCCATTTGTCAATCCTTGTAACACTATGATTTGTCAAAATATGCAGCTAGGAATCATTAGCACCATCTAATTTTTGCAACTAAAATTCAGAAATTAAGCATAGATTTCATTCATTAAGCAGTCGTTCTTAATTTATACAAATAGTTCAACTCGGCAGCTGAACCGACCAAACATCTCCCCAATTGTTGCCAACCACGTACTGCAATAGCTAGTTCAACTATATATACTAGCTAATTTTAAGTATGTTGTACAGTTCGACCACACATCTATAGTCAGATGAACTGAACAAAATCGCCCCTAAATACTACTACTACTACCACGGAGGGGTTTTGTGCTACTTCCGGCAGCCTCTCCTCTGCCGAGCATGCTCACCCGCTCAGTAAGAGGCAGAGGAGGATGAGGAGCCTACCGACGAGCTGGACAAATGCAATATGGTGCCTGTCGCTGCTACACGTTCAGCGACGCTCGCCAGCTCGAACGCCCACTGCCGCTCCAGAGGATCCCTCTCGAAGCGGCCGGACTGCTCGTAGATCTCCTGATTCCTCGCTGTTGCGTCGGCGTGTGCTGCGGCCACGGCTGTGGTAAGGCTCTTTGCGTGCTCGACGAGGCACTCCTCCTCCTCCCGCAGGAACTCGACGTTGCGTGCAAGGTCGCTGATGCACGTGCGGGCCTCCACCTCTACCTACCGCCTTCGGGCCGTGGCGGCGGAGCGGGTGATAATCCCGGTGGTCGATGGTGGGCTGGCGGCCACAACGGCCGACGATGGGGTGGCGGCCACGACCACCACCTCCCGCCTTCGCGGTGCGGTGGCGGAGCGAGTGATGGCCACGGTGGCCGACAGTGGGGTGGCGACCATGACAGCCACCTCCCGCCTTCGGGCCGCGACGGCGGAGCGGGAGATGGCCCTGGCTTTCGAAGGTGGTGTGGCGGCAACGGCGGCCGGCAACAGCTGCCGACGGGCAGCGGCGGCGGAGCGTGTGGTGGGTGTTCCGCGCACACCCAACAGGGACGCCACGCGCACTACACTACGCCAGGGACTGTGCTGCCGCCGCGGTGTAGCCTCCCAGCTGGAGATGTCCTCTGATGACAGCGGAGTGGCTGAGCGACAACGACGGACCGGTGTCATTAGCGATTATGGGAGAAGTAGACGAGATAAGCTACAGGGAGGGAGGGGAAAATGCGACGCAGGATGAGGGAGTCCCGGATTAGGGGGTGTCCGGATAGCCGAACTGTAACCTTTGGCCGGACTCCTAGATTATGAAGATACAAGATTGAAGACTTCGTCCCGTGTCCGGATGGGACTTTACTTGGCGTGGAAGGCAAGCTTGGCGATACGGATATGTAGATCTCCTCCCATTGTAACCGACTCTGTGTAACCCTAGCCCTCTCCGGTGTCTATATAAACAGGAGGGTTTTAGTCCATAGGACGAACAACAATCATACCATAGGCTAGCTTCTAGGGTTTAGCTTCTCTGATCTCGTGGTAGATCTACTCTTGTACTACCCATATCATCAATATTAATCAAGCAATAGTAGGGTTTTACCTCCATCGAGAGGGCCCGAACCTGGGTAAAAACATCGTGTCCCTTGTCTCCTGTTACCATCCGCCTAGACGCACAGTTCAGGACCCCTACCCAAGATCCGCCGGTTTTGACACTGACATTGGTGCTTTCATTGAGAATTCCTCTGTGCCGTCGCCATCAGGAAGGATGCCTCATCCCGTCTTTAAAGATGGCACTGTTGCTAAAGGAGCTTTGGCTATCGGCCAAACTCTTCGGCTAGGCGGTTTTCTTATGACCGCCTGTTCGGCCGCCACGCCGACGATGACTTCTCGGGTCATCGAAAGCAATCTTCATGTCAACTTGGAATATGCCGAGCAGTTAGATCCGATGGAGCTCTCTTCCTTAAACGAGCTCCTGGATCGCATCGCCGCCCTGGGAGTCGCTACAGACTACGATCGGATTGGGCCTAAACCCGATCTGAGAGAGATTAACTCTCCCCAGGTCACCCATCACGTTGTTGTGGTGGAGGAACAATGCAGCGACCCTTCATCTATCTTAAGGACTAGCTATGTAAGGATTCTTGGTCCCTCCAAGACGGATACCCGCGGAGGGGAGGACGTCACTCAAGACCTGAACTTAGAGTCAGGCAACGGGCTAGATTCATTGGACAACATCCAAGAATCCAAGCTTCCGAGTTCGGAAACTCCTTGGCCCTTGAGCCTCAGATTGGGTGAGGTTTCGGATCTAATTCCACCCACCCACCCGAACAAACGTGCTCAATCCAAAATTAGGCAAGAGCACGAGGAAGCGATACATCATTACGGGCCAGATTCCTCCACGGTTATGAACAGGATAAAGGACTGCCATGAGGAAGACGCAATTTCATTCTTCTGCAATAATTGCACGGACAAGGGAAACCTCAACGCCATAGGTCGCCGTGAAATTACACGCTTTGCTGACTTGGCGTCCATAGTATGAACGTACTGTGCGATGGAAAGCGCTTGGAAAACCGAAGTAAGATTTTGGGACAATCCGGCCCTGAATACAAACCCAGTCCGAAATAAAAGGGTGCATTATCGCCAATCACCCGGGTTTACACCAAAAAACAAAAAACCCCTACGGGGCATGGAACCGTCTTTGGAGGGATGGCTCAACGGACCTGTAAAATTCATAATCTGAGGGCGCCACACCAACTCATAGCCTTAGAGCATGTTGGATACTCCGGCAGGTGGCCAAAAGTGGTGAAGAGCTTCTAACCCCAGCATCCACAGAGCACCAGCCCAGGGATACCAGTACGGTATTAACAGTCTTCGAGACTTTCGCATCAAACAATATGCGAAAACGAACACTCCACAGCCTTGCCGAAGTCTACCAAGTAGCAACAATAAATCCATGGAGTGACACGGCTATTACCTTCAATGCCAGTGATGAACCTAAATTCCGAGCAGCCCGAGCACCAGCAGCATTGGTCCTCAGTCCAATAGTGGACGGCTTTCGCCTTACCAAGGTACTCATGGACGGTGGCAGCGGATTGAACCTCATCTATGAGGAAACCCTTCGAAAAATGGAAATAGACTGGATCCGCATTGAGCGAAGCAGCACAACCTTCAGAGAAATAATACCCAGTCGGGAAGCATGCTGCACAGGAAAAATCACACTGGATGTGGTGTTCGGCACGCCGGATAATTACAGGTCCGAGGAGGTCACGTTCCAAGTGGCCCCGTTCAGCAGCAGATACCACACTCTATTAGGGCGAGAGGCATTCACAATTTTTCAAGCTTTACCCCATTACGGGTACATGAAGCTCAAAATGCCCGGGCCCAACGGAATCATCACTCTTGCTAGTGACCCGGACATAGGACTCCGCGCCAAAAATAAGACAGCCGCACTAGCCCTTGAGGCACTATCTAAAGCCCTAGCGGCCGAGGAACTGACTACGCTGCGCTCCACGGTGAACAGGGACAATGTGATACTAGATAAAAGATCCAAGTCCACCTCTTTTAAACCAGCGGACGAAATAGTCAAATTCCAAGTCCACCCAACGGACCCTACAAAAACGGCCTCCATCGGGGCACAATTAAACCCTGATGTAGATGCCGCACTACAAGAATTCCTACGCGAAAATTGGGACATGTTTGCCTGGCACCCTTCAGACATGCCAGGAATCCCATGCCGGCTGGCCGAGCACAGCCTAAACATCCTAAAAGGATTCAAGCCAGTCAAACAGGCTCTTCGGCGTTTCTCCAAACCTAAGAGACAAGCCATGGTAGAGGAGCTAGCCAAACTATTGGAGGTCGGATTCATCAGAGATATAAAACATCCGGACTGGCCAGCAAACCTGGTGATGGTACCAAAGAAGGACAAATCCTGGCGCCTATGTGTCGATTTCAAGGACCTCAACAAGGCCTGCCCAAAGGATCCCTTCCCCCTCCCCCGCATCGATCAAATTATCGATGCTACCGCAGGACACGATTCATTGTGTTTCCTCAACGCATACTCCGGCTACCATCAAATTAAGATGGCAGAGCCTGACTAAGCCGCAACAACATTTATCACCCCATACGGCCCATTCTGCTTCAACACAATGCCCTTCAGGCTCAAAAACGCCGGCGCAACATATCAGCGCATGATTCAGACATGTCTGGCAAACCAGATCGGCAAAACAGTGGAGGCATACGTAGATGATGTGGTCGTCAAAACCAAGCATGTCCAAACTCTAGTAGAGGACTTGAGGCTCACATTTGATAATCTCCGAACATATGACATCAAGCTTAACCCGGAAAAATGCGTTTTGGCGCATCACCGGAAAGCTCTTGGGCTTCATTATTTCCGGTAGAGGAATTGAAGCAAACCCAGCCAAGATCCGAGCTCTGTCACAATTGGATATCCCAAAGGACCTCAAACAAATACAAAAATTGACTGGATGCGTGGCGGCTATAAGCCGATTTATCTCCCGTTTGGGAGAAAAGGCATTACCCCTTTATCACCTCCTCCGGCGCACCGAACACTTTGAGTGGACGGATGCCGCCACGGCCGGAATTGAAGAAATAAAAGCCATATTAGAAACAAACCTGGTCCTGGCCGCGCCCAACATGGGCGAACCAATGCTATTATACATCACGGCAACTCATCAAGTTGTAAGCGCGGTGCTCGTTGTTGAACGAGAAACGGACGGACACAAGTTCCCCCTTCAAAAACCAGTTTACTACGTGTCCATTGTCCACACTCCATGCAAGTCACGGTATCCGCATTATCAAAAGATAGCGTACGCGGTGCTCATGGCATCCAGGAAGCTGCGACACTACTTTCAAGAGTGTTCGATAATAGTAGCCTCCGAAGTACCTCTTAACGACATTATAAACAACCGCGACGCGACGGGCCGGATTACCAAATGGGCCATTGAGCTCCTCCCGTTCGACATAACCTATAAGCCACGGCGAGCTATTAAGTCGCAAGTTTTGGCCGACTTCGTCGCTGAATGGACTGAAGCCGAACTCCCTAAAGAGTACGACACGTATTCCAACTAGGTCATGCACTTCGACGGCTCCAAAATGTTGGCGATCTGAAATTTGGCGTCGTTACGGCGTCCCCAACAGGAGATCTGATTCAATACGTACTCCGGATAATGTATACGGACTCCAACAACGCGGCGAATACGAGGCCCTTCTACATGGTCTCCGGATGGCAGTATCCATGGGCATTCAACGCCTAGAGGTGCGCGGGGATTCGAACCTCGCGATATCTCAAATAAATGGAGACTTTGATGCCAAGGATCCGAAAATGGCAGCTTATCGCAACGCCGTCCTAAAAATGTTAGCTCGGTTCGAAGGGCTCGAATTTCACCATATAGCTCGGGAAAACAATCAGGCAGCAGACGTCTTGGCACGCATTGGCGCAAAGCGCGATGCCGTCCCCCCAATATCTTCTTAGAGAGGCTGTTCAAGCCATCCGTATTATGGGAAGGGGAGTCCGGAAATAACAGCCCGGACCCAACCGCACTGCCCGACACCAAAAATTCTGACACAATTGGAGGCTCTGCCAACGAAGTAACATCTTCAGCCCACGTAATAATGGCAGTCATTACCCCGTGGACGAAACCATTCCTAGCTTACCTAACCAGGCAGGAACTTCCTGAGGACCAAAACGAGGCACGCTGCATAGTGCGGCGATCTAAAGCCTATAAAGTCCATGAGGGAGATCTTTATAAGAAAAGCACCACCGGAGTCCTTCAAAGGTGTATCTCTGAAGACGAAGGGCGGAATCTTCTGGCTGAAATTCATGCCGGACTCGGCGGGCACCACGCCGCAGCCCGGGCCCTCGTAAGCAAGACCTTCCGTACAGGATTTTATTGGCCAACGGCCCGGCCAGATGCTCAGGACTTAGTCCAACGATGTGTCGGTTGCCAGCTCTTTGCTAATCAAAGCCACATGCCACCCACCACCCTCCAAACTATACCCATCACCTGGCCCTTCGCGGTCTGGGGGCTTGACATCGTTGGACCCCTTAAAGGAGGAACCCACAAGCAAAAATACCTACTGGTCATGGTGGATAAATTCACCAAATGGATAGAGGCCAAGCTCGTTAAGGCGGCGAATCCGGACCGATGATAGACTTCATGTCGTGGGGTACACGATTCTGGCGTCCCCCACAACATCATCATCGATAGCAGCACGAACTTCACGGCCGACGAGGTCAAACTCTGGTGCAAAACATGGGCATCAAGCTCGACTATGCTTGATCTATCACCCTCAAACTAACGGTCAAGTCGAGCGAGCAAATGGTCTAATCATGAGCGGCATCAAACCCAGATTAGTGCGGTCCCTCAAGGAATCTAACACACACTGGGTAGAGGAGCTCGACTCCGTACTCTGGGGGCAGCGTACCACGCCGAATCGCACCACCGGATTCACACCATTCTTTATGGTATACGGCGCAGAGGCAGTTCAGCCCTGCGATATAATTCATGACTCACCTCGCGTGCGCATGTATGAAGAAAGAGAAGCCGAGCTCGATCGTCAGGACAGTTTGGACGCCTTGGAGGAGGAGCGCGACGTGGCAAAAGCCTGTTCCGCATTCTATCAACAGCAGGCTCGACGATATCAAAGCAGAGAAGTACGGGCCAAAACTTACAACGTTGGTGAGTTAGTTCTACGCCTGCCGGAGAAGAAAAAGGACAAACTCAAGCCCAAACGGGAAGGTCCCTTTATTATCGACCAAGTCCTGACCGATGGAGCGTACCGTCTGCGAGATGCATTGGATAACCGACTCGAGCCAAACCCATGGAACGCAGCCCGTCTCCGAAGATTCTACGCCTAGTGCCGGATTCTGAGTTCGTCTCCTTCCTCTGTCTATTTTTTACACATTACTGTCTTATATTTCTCTCCTTCTCCCTCTTTTTCTCTTACAGCCTTTAAAGGCTCATCCACGCATTGTTCGCACACACTTGACATGCTATCCACGCTCATTATACCTGGGGGCTTCTTTAACAGAAGCTTATTTGTACGGGCTTCATGCCTAACACATGTGTCACGCTTCCGCATGTACCTTTTATTCACCATTATATGCATCGATATGACTTATGTTTTGGCCAAGGTGGGTTGCCTGGCTCCTGTGCTTACCCCTACGTTCCCGATTGTTCGGCTAGGTGGTAAAGGGAGCACCTCTGCGATTGCTACTGCCGGTTCAGCCGGATGTGTACCTCAGACTGGGTGAAGCTGAAAGCTAGCGTTCTTAAGGGAATATTCGGTCGGTGAACTAAAGATGATTTCTCACTTATTTATTTATCTGCCCCCAGATGCTTTTCTGCTTTTTTCGCAGTCTGGACATGCACTTTAAGGCATGCCTCCCAGGGAAAGGAACCCCTAACGGAACTATTCTCCCTGGAAGATGTTTCTTACTAACCATGTAATATAACATAACTAGTTGGGCACTTGTCTACTAAAGCACTAATGACCCCTACGCCTGGTCTCCACGCATGCCCCGGTTCTTACATAACCGTGATGGTATTTGGACACACTCCGAACTATAGGGTCCCGAGGTTGAAGCGAAAAGGTCCGCCATGACAAACGATCTACAATCCGGCTAGAAGGCATTTTTACATGTCATCTTAAATTACATAGTCAATTTGACTGATTGTATTCCTCCTCAATACCATCTAATAGACTATCTAGTTTACAGTCCTGTTGGGAATACTTTAAGGCCAATTCTACTTGGCCGTACACTAAGCCCACAGGGATCTCCTTCCCATCGGGCCCCACAGGTCTGACCTCGGCCATGTGGTTTGGGTCAGCCTTCGTGTACCGTGTCTTCGCCATGGCCCAGGCCTCCCTGGCGCCTTGACGGCAGGCCGATATCTTCCATAATCGGAAGCGCCGCCACGCTCCCTTAAGCCTCTTTGCAAGCTCTCCAAGGCCTTCGGGTAGGGAGACAGATGGCCACAAGGCACAGGCGACGCCTTTCATCACTGCCGAACTTCGTCCAGTGCAGTTGTAAGAGCTCGAGAAGAAGGTCACCCAGAGAACTGGCATTTCCTCTGCAGGATGACCTGTGAGCATACCCTCTGAGACATAACTCGTTAGTCGACTTCCTCGCGAACTCTTTTTCAAAGTTTGTTCATGCACTTACTAAAAATGCCGCGTCAAAAGCCGTCGATTCTCCTTCACGGAGTCCGGCACCGGTGAGCACGAACATCCTTTAGTTCCTCGCCCAGCTGGGTGTTGGCATCTTGGAGATTATTCTTCTCCTGCCTCACCCTCGTAAGCACGCTCTCGCCGGCCTTTAACCAGCGCAAGAGTTGTTGCTTGTCCGGATCCACTCCAGCGCCATCTGCAGTGATATTGTCAGATTTACACACACGCCGCACTTCACAACATACTTATTTTTCGAAGCGTATATTACTAGAGGGGGTCTCCTTGGCCTCCCCTGCAGCGGCTAGTGCGGCCTCAAGTTGGGCTTTGCACTCTTCCAGCTCCCGGGATAAAGATCCTGCATAACAAATGATCCTTAAATCAGTTATTATAACTATTTCAAGTCTCGGGGGCTACTGGCATATATAACCATCTAAATTTTCTCACCCGTATGTCTTTCACATACTGCTCCGTGGCTCTGGCTAGACCATTTTGAGCGGCACGGAGGTGCGCATCTCCCGAATTGAAGGCGTTCAATGCCTCTTGGGAGAAACATGCGTCACTAAGAACTGTCCGGTGACGCTTGTGATTCATGGCACTCTCTACCTCTGAATTGGTGGCAGACAGTCTGTCGGCATCCTCTGTCGGAGGAGCATCCGACGCACGCTTCGTGTTCGCCTCCGCTTCTGGACCTGGCTCTAGAGCCTGGCTGGTGGAGGCTCGATTGGCAACCTCTCCGGATATAGTCCGGCGAGCGCTCTTTTTCTTGAAGAGAGCACAAGCGTTAGTATGCCTTCCGGGAATAAAACCTGGGAATAAATGGCACGCCATACCGTTGCGCCGGCGTCTCAATCCGGACCGCACTTCTTTTCAGCCTATTGGGCCTTGCGCCTTGTTGGCTAGCCACCGCAGCTCGGCCTTCCGCCTCAAGGGTCCCCACCGCAAAACAACATTGGTATACGGTGATAAAAAATAAGCACGGATGGATCATTTTCAAAGTATTGGGACCTCGGTCTCAGTTACCTGCGAGGCTGGAAGTATTCCGGGGTAATCGGCCGTAATGGCGACCACGGCATTATCGATGCTCAGTTGGTAAAATACCCCATCAATCAGCTCCACGGTTATGTCCGGATCCTCTACGGAGGCCGGATCGAGGGACCGCTCCGGATCCTCGGGATGTGGAGGAGGGTTGTCTATATCCTTCACGGCCCGGTGCAATTCCTGCGTCGAAATCACAAGATAAGGTACTTAACTATGGGAATATGGAACGGATGGGCAAAAAGAAGTGTTTGCTTACCCAGCTTGGAGGATTGTACATAGAAAATCCGTCTTGTGGATTGACGCGGAGGAACTCCTCCTCTTCTCCCTTGTACAATGCGGACAAGGCCTTCGTCAGAGTAGCAACCGATCCCGGCCCTTTGCGGCTGCAGCGGGTGGCATCATCCTCCCCGTTGAAATCCCACATGGGGTGGCCTCTATACTGAAGCGGCTGCACCCCCCGCATAATGCATGTGGCCATGACTCCCAGCATGGTCAGTCCGGAATGAGCTAACAACCTTATCCGGCTCATCAGGTAAAGGACGTCCTTGTCATTTTCCCTCTGAGGGCTCCGTGGACGCCAGCTTAGGCGCTTCTTCAAGGGAGCATTATTGAACTCGGGGAGGCCGATCCGAACAGGGTCCGGCAGGGGGACGTCTTCTATATAAAACCATTCTGAAGGCCGGTATTCGGACGCCTTCCTTGGGGTTCCGGATAGATATCCGGTCCCGCCGATGCGCCATAGTTCGGCTCCGCCCACTTGATATATCGACCCCTCCTGAGAATGGGGCACAAGGCAGAACAGCTTCTTCCACAACACGAAATGAGCCTCGATGCCCAAAAAAAACTCACAAAGGGCTACGAAGCCCACAATATGCAAAATGGAGGCAGACGTAAGGTTGTGCAACTGGAGGCCGTAGAACTCCAGGAGGCCCCGGAGAAACAGATGAATTGGAAATCCGAGCCCTCTTATCAAATAAGGGACAAGGCATACCCGCTCTCCTTTGGAGGGGTTAGGGACGCTTTCCGCCATTATAGATGGCGAGTCCGGCTTGAACCAGGACCATGAAGGCAGGGGGAAGAAATCCCTTGGTTTGGAGCGTCACAAGCTCGCTGTGCGGGACGGAACATCTCTCCCAATCTCCAGGCTAAGGACTGGGAGGGCGAGAGGAGGAGCTGCGTCGACTGGCCATGATGGAATGGATTTCTGTCGGATGCGCTCCGATGAACGCTCGCGAAGGGAAGATGGTGTGTGTCAGTGTACAAAAATAGGGGTACACTTTTTGTACCCCTATATAACTGTCTGCAGACGATGCGAGCTCTGGCACCACCGCCTTGAGCAAGGCAAGGGAGGTGAGCCAATGTAAGGCGAAGCTTGAAAGGAGCGAGCAGCGCCAAGACCAAGGCCACAAAGAGCAAAGGGGACGAAGCAGACTCCCGGCAAGATCCTTGCCGGGAGGCGGTTTTAGCAAACCAGCAAGACCCTTGCCATGACAGCTCGCCCACACCCACGGAGCGAATCACCCTTGAGTCCACTACCACCATGGGGCAAGGATTCGGGAGACATCCCCGTGGTGGCATGCAGATCTTTGTGAAGACATTCAAGATCAGATACACACTATAGAAGATGACGACCCTTGGCGGGATCAAAGCCAAGGAGGACCACAAGGCCCCCGGCAAGAGCCTTGTCGGGGATGACAGCAGGCGCCACGACAAGACCCTTGCCGGAACCCCAGCAAGACCCTTGCCGGGGGCTACGGCGAGGCCCTTGCCAAGAACACCCGTAGGGCCACCATCAGGCCCACGCCAATCAAACCTCCACCACCATTCGCATGCAGCTGCCGACCCAACCAGTTGGGCAGGCACCTGCGTGGCGGCAAGCGGATCTTCGTGGAGACCCACCACTGCGCCACCTCAGCTGCCTGCCTGTGTACATGGCACCGCGGGCACCGCTGGCCAGGGCGTGTGTCGACACGAAAGGGAGCGGCGACGGACGAGACAGGGCTCTCCCCCGTCCCCATAAAGCAAGGACTCCTAAGCAAGACGCATTAAAGGCGCCTTGTCATGTAATGCGAGGGATAAACTCGCATCCTTTACACTTTCCACCTCCTACGTACCCTTTGTGGCAATCCCTTTCCCTATAAAAGGAGGCCCAAGGCGACCAGGAGGAGGATTCGGCTTTTTGGAGCTCCTCACGCCCCATTGCTAGCCCAAGAACACAGATAAACAAACCACCAAAGCAGGAGTAGGGTTTTACGCATCCTCGCGGCCCGAACCTGGATAAGGAAACCGTGTGCTATCTGTTTGATCTGCTCTTCTCACGACCCCGCGCCCCGCGACCGTAGTAGGGATTCTTGTGATCCCATAGGTGTCGTTCGCACCGACATCATTGGCGCGCCCGGTAGAAGCGCAGTTGTGAGAATCGGCTCTAGCAGTTAGTTCGACGCTTCTTCATCGTCATGGCGCCCAAGAAGAAGATGACGGTGGCGGTTGGCCCGTCGGAAGCCGGACATCCCGTCCCGACGTGGGCGAGCAGCGGACCGGTCGCAGAAAGGACCCGGGGCGCCGTTCGCGAACACCAATACCGTCCAAGCAACCAAAGTTTGGGAGGCGGCAATGTTCGTGCGCCTGGTAACGGGCCGCACGCCGCCAAATCCAAAGACGGAGCCAGGCCCTCTGTGGGTGGCGCGGGGCCTTCCAAGACCGCTGCCGCCCCGCCCTAAGGCGACGCGAGGGCTTCCAAGACTCCCACGCCGGCGCCGACGGCGCGCTCTTCTCAAGCGGCGCGCTCTTCTCAAGCGGCGCGCGACAAACGGCGTAATCACGCCGAGGACCCCGGGCGTCGCTGCGGAAAGAGCCCCGAGTGCCACTCCTGGGATTTAGAAGACATGCCCGCTCGCCAAGGCGCTGGTGAAGATGGCATGTGACCGCGGGGTCGTGATAGAGCTCCTTCTGACATGGTCAGAAGTCGAAGCGCGTCGCGATCTGTGCAGGTTTCACTGCCACCAACGCCAGTGAAGCCACAGCGGCGCGATTGCTCCTCGATTTTCCTCCCACTACGTGGAAACTTCAAAGAATGGAGAGCCACTATCAAAGCCTTTTGCGGTGGCCAACAAAGACGAACTGAGTCGGTGGAGCCCCGGGTCGATGCTCCGTGAGTCCCACGCACCGATGGCGGGGAAAGCTGGCGGCGCCGCGACCACGGTGCACTCGCCTCCTCCTCGCCCGGTACCGCAGACGCCAGCCCGTCGCGACGTTACGGGCGACGAAATCTCCATAGCATCATCCGACCCGCGGGCCCACTATGACCAGCGCCAAGTTCTTCGGGAACGAGAACATGAAGACGCTCGAACCACTATCGAGCGGCGGTGCAGAGCGCGCCACCAATCAGACTGGCGAGCAGGGCCTGCTGTGAGCCACCCGGCACCAGGGAGCCGTGGAGGCCTACCTTACGAGGTAGGCTGTCCGGCTTTTATCCGTGAGCTCCGGCAGTTCCAATGGCCCACTCGCCGCACTTTCAAACCCGACGTGGGCGAAAAGTACAGCGGCAAGACCCACCCGTCCGAGTTCCTCAGCATCTACACCATCGCGATGCAAGCTGCCGGAGCCCGTGACGATAAGGTGCTTGTGAATTACTTTCTGTTGGCTCTTAAACCCAACGCCATGTCATGGTTGATGCACTTGCCGGTAGACTCTATTTCCTCCTGGTCGGATTTGTGCCATGAGTTCGTGGGCGCCTTCACTGGAGGCCACCAAGCCCATGGCCAAGCAAGCGACCTGCACGTCATTCCCCAGAAGGGAGGCGAGAGTCTCCGCAAGTATATCTGAGAGGTTCAGCGGATACGATACAATATCCCTGATGTTCACCCTGCCGCCATCATCGCTGCGTTCCATCGTAGCGTCGCGTAACCACAAGATGCGCGAAGAGGCGGCAATGAACAAGGTGAAAGATGTAGCATAACTCTATGTTCTTGCTGACAGATGTGCCCGAGCTGAAGAGGGAAGGAAGTACCCCGGCGAAGATGCCGGCGTGGAAACCGACTCCTCAGATGAGGATATTGCCGCCCCGGCAAAGAAAGGCCGGTGCCGCAACAGTAAGCACAAAGGTAAAGCCGTGCTTGCCGTCGAGAGATCTGATGACGCCGGCTCCACCAAGAAAACCAAGGCAGATGACCCCGGCAAGGAAGTTGCTGGATGTGTCGCCTGCCGAGCCTTGCCGGCTGCCGAGAAGCCAGGAAACTCCGACAAGCGATACTACAAGATCCATCACACCAAGGGCCATGCTCTCCAAGACTGCCGACAGGTTGAGCTCCCTCGAGAAGCGAGGGCTGAGTATGAGAGGCGGGACAAGGAGAAGGGCCCGAGACGGTCTTGAGGTCCGGCAAGCGTGGCGGCGGGAGGGCCGTCGCGGCAAGGATAAACAATGTGAGAGGCCCGCTGGGGCCGTGATGTAAAGCCGTAAGACGATGATCACGAAGAGGATGACGAATCCGGCGACCAAGAGTTTCAGAAAGCTACAGAGGCCATGTGCGTCGACGGCGGCGCCTCACTGCATACTTCTCACCGCGGGCTTAAACAGTGGGCACGAGAGATTACAGCGGCAGAGCCGTCGTTTGATGCCCAAAGGCCGCTGAAGTGGTCCAGCACACCTATCATTTTTGACACTGAGGATCACCCTGATCGCACTACTGCGGTCGCGTGCTTGCCATTGTTGGTTTCACCAACAATACGCAACCTCAAGGTGATGAAGATGCTAGTTGACGGCAGGGTCGGTCTGAACTTGATCTCACCTGCCGTGATCGAGAAACTGCAGATTCCTAATGGAGACCTCGAAGAGACGGGCACGTTTCAGGGGGTCAACCTGGGAAGAAGCCAACCCAAGGGAAAGGTCACACTTCCCGTGACTTTTGGAAGCGACCTGAACTACAGGACGGAGAGGATCGTGTTTGATGTTGCCAAGATCCCCTTGCCCTACAACGGGATCCTTGGCCGCCCAAATACAGCCAAGTTCATGGCAGCGTCACACTACGCCTACAACACCCTGATGATGACATGACCTGTGACGATCATCACCATCCCCTCCGATAAGAAAGATGCGCTGATTTGTGTGGACCAACTATACCAGCAAGCAGTTGCAGCAGCTGCCGCCACTAGGGCACTTGCTCCTGCCGCTGGGACCCCGGGAGGGAAGAAGAAGAAGAAGACCGGTAAGACCTCGGTCACCCACTCCGGCAAGCGCACCTCTTCGGAGTGTAGCGCTGCCGTCAGGACGTGCCAGAGAGCTCCACCGGCGGAAACAAGAAGCCCAGGGCCATACCGCCGGGAACCAAGAAGGTTTACATCAATGAGGACGGCATGGGAGGAGCTTTTACCATAAGCTCCACCCTTGGCGACAAATAGGAAAACGCGCTCGTCACCTTCCTGCGGGCGAATGTCGATGTGTTTGCATGGCAAGCTTCCGACATCCCGGTGTTCCCGAGGAGGTGATTGAGCACCACCTGCTTGTTGCCGCATGCGCCGCCCGTCAAGCGAAGGTCGAAAGCAAGCTTTGGAACGACAAGAGTTCATCACAGAAGAGATCCGGAAACTGGAAGTAGCGGGTTTGGTAAGAGGAGTGCTCCATCCAACGTGGTTGGCCAATCCGGTCGTAGTGCGCAAGGCAAATGGGAAGTGGAGACTGTGTATTGATTACACAGATATCAATAAGGCTTGCCCTAAAGACCCCTTCCCGTTGCCGCGCATCGACCAGATTGTTGACTCCACGGCTGGGTGTGATCTGTTGTCATTCCTCGACGCCTACTCCGGCTACCACCAGATCTTCATGACAAGAGAAGGCGAAGAAAACAACACTCATCACCCCATGCGGCACGTATTGTTTCATGCGGATGCCTTCGGGTTGAAGAGTGCTGGTTCGACGTTTGCAAGGGCGGTCCAGATTGGTTTTGAACCCCAGCTCCATAGAAATATGGAAGCTTATATGGATGACATAGTGGTCAAAACCAAGGACAGGGCAACCCTCATACTAGATTTGCAAGAAGCATTTGCAACCTGCGCAAGATCAATCTCAAGCTGAACCCTGAGAAGTGCGTCTTCGGCGTCCCGTTCGGCAAGCTTCTCGGGTTCTTGGTGTCACAGCGTGGGATAGAGGCCAATCCGGACAAAATCAAAGCTATAGAGCAGATTGAAGCACCCAAGCGAATCAAGGATGTGCGTCGGCTTGCTGGTTGAGTCGCCGCCATGGGCGAGTTCATTTCAGGTCTATCGAAGCGCGCCCTTCCCTTTTTCAAGATCCTGAAAAAGGCGGGCCCGATGGAGTGGACGCCAGAAGCCGAAGCAGCATTGCAAGGTTTGAAGCAGTACCTCTCCTCCGCGCCAATGCTAGTTGCGCCTAGGCCACATGAGCCGTTGCTGCTATACCTGGCGGCAACAGACCAGGTGGTCAGCGCCGCACTGGTGGCGCAGAGAGAGGTTGAAGACGAGGTAATGGCAGCGGCAGAGCCCGACACCACCAATGCAGAGGCGACACAGCCAGTTGAAGTGCCGCCAAAGAAGAAAATGATGCAGCACCCGGTCTACTTTGTTAGTTCCCTCCTGCAGGGGGCTAGATCAAGGTACTCCGGCGTGCAGAAACTGCTCTTTGGCCTTCTTATGGCCTCGAGGAAGCTGCGTCACTACTTCCAGGCACACGAGATCACTGTCGTCACTCGCCTCCCTCTGCAACGGATACTGCACAATCCGGATACAACGGGAAGAATTGTGGAATGGGCACTGGAGTTGTCCAGCTTTGGCCTCAAGTTTGAAAGTACTTCGACGATTTAGAGCCGTGTCCTAGCGGAGTTCATTGCAGAATGGACCGCAACGCCTGACGAAGAAGCCCAAGAGACTGCTCTCCCTGGCAAGGAGGCAAGTTGTGATTGGATCATGTACTTTGATGGAGCTTTCTCTTTGCAAGGCGCCAGGGCTGGCGTACTGCTTATCGCGCCCACCGGAGAGCACCTCAAGTACGTGATCCAGATGCACTTCCCCAAGGAGGTGTCAACAAACAATACAGCAGAGTACGAAGGGCTGCTTGCCGGTCTTAGGATCGCGGCGGACCTCGGAATCAAGAGACTCATCGTCAGGGGAGACTCGCAGCTTGTCGTCAAGCAAGTCAACAAGGATTACCAGAGCCCGTTGATGAAGGCCTACGTCGCTGAAGTGAGAAAGTTGGAAGAGAATTTCGACGGTATACAGGCTGAACACGTTCCCCGAGCGGAGAACGATATCGCCGATTACCTGTCAAAACGCACTGCCCTCAAGCTACCTGTGGAACCAGGTACCTTTGTGCTTCAGCTAACTCAGCCATCCATTTATCCATCAACCGAGCAGAATAAGAGGAGGAAATCAGGGCCCGACAAGTACTTTCCCGCCGAGCTCCCCGGAGCCGCCGGCAAGGATGTTGCCGGGGATACTGAGCCCGCCACAGACGGCCAGCTCCGGCGGAACGTCAAGCTCTTGCCGTCGAGACAGCCGCTCCTATGGCGGAGGAAATGCCTTTAGTCCTCGCTGTCGAGCCCCAGGCTCCAACGTGGGCACAACATACCGTTTGATTCCTCCAAACAGGGGAACTTCCTGAGGAGCAGGAAGAAGCGGAAAAAGTAGCCCGTCGCTCTACCATGTACGAGATCGTCGATGACGTCCTGTACAGAAAGAGGTCGAACGGTGTGAAATTTAAGTGTATCCCTCGAGAGGAAGGACTGGCGCTGTTGGCGGAGATACACGGAGGCATATGTGGATCCCACATTGGGTCAAGGGCCCTTGCCGGCAAGGCATTTCGGCAAGGCTTCTTACGCCCACCGCCCTCCGTGACGCAGACGACACTAGTCACCAGGTGTGAAGCATGTCAGTTCCATTCAAAGAAGCTTCATCAGCCAGCTCAAGCCCTTCAAACCATTCCTCTCTCCTGGCCCTTCTCGGTCTGGGGGCTCAACATACTGGGCCCTTTCCCCCGCGCTGTCGGGGGCTTTGAGTACTTGTACGTTGCAATCGACAAGTTCACAAAGTGGCCGGAGGTGGAGGCAATGAGGAAGGTCACAGCTCAGTCAGCCGTCAAGTTCTTCAAGGGACTAGTGTGCCATTTTGGCGTACCCAACAGGGTTATCACCGACAACGGCACACAATTCACAAGCCGCACCTTCATGCAATATACCCAAGACCTCGGCAGCAAAGTCTGTCGTTGCTCACCCACGAAGCAATGGTCAAGCTGAGAGGGCAAATGCTGAAGTACTGCGAGGCTTAAGGACCAAGACCTTTGACAGGCTGCACAAGAGTGGAAGGCGCTGGATTGATGAGTTGCGGCGGTTATTTGGTCGATCAGACGACGCCAAATCGAGCCACCGCCGGACACCTTTTGCCCTAGTATACGGGGCAGAAGCGATTCTCCCCCGAACTCATATCTGGGTCACCTCGAGTGCTCGCTTATGACGAGCTTGAGCAAGAGCAAGCTGCGGAAAGATGACACAATGCTCCTTGAGGAAGATCGTCTTGAGGCGGTGTGAGAGCAAAGACGCTACCAGCAAGCCGTGCGCCGCTACCATAGCCGCAAAGTTCATGTCCGAAGCCTTGAGGAAGGCGACCTTGTCCTTCGGCGTGTTAAATCGGCCAAGAATTCCAACAAGTTGATGCCAAAGTGGGAAGGCCCTTATCGGGTAATACGAGTCACCAGGCCCGGCGTAGTCCGCTACGGAGACCAAGATGCCGTTCGGTGAGTAACTCTTGGAACATTGAGCATCTTCATAAGTTTTACCTGAGGGCGCTGACTTGCCGGCCCCCGGCAAGCCACCTTTTGTACAAGCATTGCTGATGATGCATGTAACCCTTTGTACAAAGCCAGGCGCAGACCCTGAGCATAAATAAATGAAGCGCTGGCGCCCTAAGTTATAGCATGAATGCTAGGTCGAGTCTCGTCCTTGGTTAGGGTTCATAGTGCTTAGCGGCGACTAACCCCTAGCTTAGAGGTTGAGTGTGCGTCCCTTTGACGTTCTTTTGTCTTCTTTGATTCACAGGACTCACAGATATCCTTGCCGGATCACTTGAGGATGAAAAAGAGAAGAGGGACAGGTCGGCATCTAGACCCCGGCAAGCCAGTATTGCCGGGGGCTGCAAGTGCAAAGATTCACCCACGGCAAACCATAGTTGCCGGGGGCTACAGCTTCAGATAAGTTCTTCATCCCTTATCATGCATCCCCTTATGGGTGAGGTATGTGAAACCTCGTTTTTCCTAAAAACTACCGTGCTCCCCTAAAACTCTAGGCCCTAGGGCTCGTTCACAGGGCCAGGTTTGAGTAAATGGTCGCGGCAGCAAAAGGATGAAAGCAGGAGCAGAACCCACCTCATCCCTGCCTCCGCCAAAAGCGTGAGAAAGGTCGAGCGAAGTGGGAAGACGGCAGGGCCTGTTGCCGGGCAAGGAAATGTTTATCTTAGAGATATCAAGGATTTACTCCTTGTCGTGCGTTCTACCCACAAACAAATGACCCCGCAAGCATCCCTTTTTCATTAAAACATTCCACTCAGGTACAACCCATGGGGAATGAAAAACATGAATGATGGGATCACAAGTTTTACATTCAGTCAAGGCCCAAAGGCTTACAAGCTAAAAAGAGATAAGGTGCCTGTAACCCCTTTCTTGTCCCTCTCCTCAGGAGGCAGGTCAAGGAGGCGAAAAGGGCAGAAGGGGCGCCTAGGCGAGCTACGGGTTGCAGGAGACACCAAGAGAACATCTCGGTGGCTGTCCAAAGGCTGGATGGTGATGGCGGCGCCAGAAGCAGAGCTCGAAGACGAGGCGGCAGGACGTCAGCACGCGTCGAAGGCGTCGGTGCCCGTGTACTCCAACTTGACGGCCTTGCCGCCCGCCCTCTTCCTCTTTCGCAGCCTCCTAACACCAGCCGCCCAAGGAGACGACCCCGAGAAGTTCAGGAAGCCGGCGACACGGATGATGGGGTCGCCCGATTGCCGCCTGAGCGGCGCCCGACACCTAGTCGGACCCCGTCATCCTGCCGCTTTGCTACCCTTGTCGTCGCAGCCGCTGTCCTCCTCTCCACTCCCGCCCGAGGAGGAGTCTTCGCTATCAGAAAAGCTCTCCACGCAGCACCTTGACCGGGTCTCGAAGCACACGAAGACCTTGACGGAGAGGAGGCCGCCCTCCATCAGCTTGAAATGGAGAGTGAGCCCCTCCATCAAGCGGTGGATATGAGCGAACGTCTTCCATCCCCGACGAAGATACATCATGTGAGGGGCTGGGAAGTCGATGCGAACTCGCGTACCGCTGATCCCATAGCCCCTCATGTGTAGCCGCAATGACTCCGGCGGATCCAGCTCCATCTCCCGCGCGAATGGAGTCGGGAGACGAAGGCGACGGCGAGGTGGCTGACGCAGCCTGACGAAGAAGTCGCAAGGGTCATCCCCAACATGGCCCTCCCTGGGGGGAGGAACTACTGGCGGAGGCGAGACCGGCGCGCCGCCCCGTCCTCCTCTTCCCCGAGCGCCTCGGCCTCGCCCACGACCTCGCCCCCTCCCCCTTCCCTCATGGCTGGCTCTGCCACCATGGTGCAGAGAAGGAAGGACGCGTTGTCGGCGGCGACCCTCGCCGCCACCGTTGAAGGGCCAGGATTCCCTCTCTCCATGGCGGATGGAGGGGGCGAAGCTGAAGGAAGGAGGAGATGGAAGAATGTGGACGCCATCCCCCTCCGCTCTTTATAAAGGAACGGGGTGGGGGCTCGGCCGCCCCGCTTAGCCAATCAAGACGCGGAAGGCGCAGGGAACTGGGACCAACCCGCTGCCCCAGCCCGCTATGGCCCGGTTTCCCGCCTCCACCGTTCACCACCCCAAGCGCATGAGAACCACGTGGCGGGCATGCGGGACTAAGGCGACGGGTGAGGCGACCTCTCCCCACCCCGTGATCATGGGGAGTGGACGCCTTGAAGACCACGCCTCGGCCCCATTTGGTAAATGGGCTGCGCCTCCACGCCTCCCTCCGTTTATGGGGAAGGCGCGAACCGCCCCCTTTACTACGACGTGACGCATGCGCGCGGAGCTCAGCCCCACGCATGCCGCCCATGTCATGCACGCCTCCCCACGCCGAGCCACGCGTGGGAGGCATGGGAAGCGCAGCGCGCGAAGAGACTTACCGCGGTAAAAACCACCCCACCTGCCCGTGCACCGTTTTTGGGCCTAGCCCAACGACGCGATTGCGCTTACGTGTGGCCCACGCCCGGGGGCTCCTGTCGGTGTACAAAGAGAGGGGTACACTTTTTGTACCCCTATAACTGTGCACGGGCAGTCTCAGTCGCGGGCACCACCACACTGAGCAAGGCAAGGGAGGTGAGCCAAGGTAAGGCCGAAGTTCGAAAGGAGCAGAATGACGCCAAGACCAAGGCCACAAAGAGCAAAGGGGACGAAGCAGACTCCCCCGGCAAGATCCTTGCCGGGAGGCGGTTTTAGCAAACCCGGTAAGACCCTTGCAGTGGCAGCTCGCCCCACACCTATGGAGCGAATCACCCTTGAGTCCACTGCCCCCATGGGGCAAGGATTCGGGAGACGTCCCCGTGGTGGCATGCAGATCTTTGTGAAGACATTCAAGATCAGATACACACTAGAGAAGATGACGACCCTTGGCGGGATCAAAGCCAAGGAGGACCACAAGGCCCCCGGCAAGAGCCTTGCCAGGGATGACAACAGGCGCCCCGGCAAGACCCTTGCCGGAGCCCCGGCAAGAACCTTGCCGGGGGCTACGGCGAGGCCCTTGCCAAGAACACCCGTAGGGCCACCATCAGGCCCACGCCAATCAAACCTCCACCACCGTTCGCATGCAGCTGCCGACCCAACCAGGTTAGGCAGGCACTGCGTGGCAACAAGCGGATCTTCATGGAGACCCACCGCTGCGCCCGGCTCAGCTGCCTGCACGCCTACATGGCACCTCGGGCACCGCTGGCCAGGCGAGCGTGTCGACACGAAAAGGGAGCGGCAACAGACGAGACAGGGCTCTCCCACATGTCGCCCGATAAAACAAGGACACCTAAGCAAGACGCATTAAAGGCGCCTTGTCATGTAATCTGAGGGATAAACTCGCATCATTTGTACACTTTCCACCTCCTACGTGCCCTTTGTGGCAACCCCTTTCCCTATAAAAGGAGGCCCAAGGCGACCAGGAGGAGGATTCGGCTTTTTGGAGCTCCTCACGCCCCATTGCTATCCCAAGAACACAGATAAACAAACCACCAAAGCAGGAGTAGGGTTTTGCGCATCCTCGCGGCCCGAACCTGGATAAGGAAACCGTGTGCTATCTGTTTGATCCGCTCTTCTCACGACCCCGCACCCCGTGACCGTAGTAGGGATTCTTGTGATCCCATAGGTGTCGTTCCACACCGACAGTGTGATTCAGATCTGAATCCTCGTCTCTATTATAGGCAGCTCATTTGCGCAGCTAGGGGGGTAAATGTAAAAACATCCTGACTTTTCGCATTTCGTTTGACACGTGGAAGACGGCCATTATTGGGCGTGGAAGCCAAGGAGCACAATATTCACGAGAAGCCGGACACTATTCAACAAGTACACGGAATTTGGAGAAGAACCCGCCTTGCAATGTCGAAGACAAATCTGCGCGCCGGACTCATCATCATTGAAGCCTGGTTCGGGGCTCTTGAGGAGTCCGGATTAGGGGTTGTCCGGATAGCGAACTATGACCTTTGGACGGACTCTGGACTATGAAGATACAAGATTGAAGACTTCGTCCCGTGTCCGGATGGGACTTTCCTTGGCGTGGAAGGCAAGCTTGGCGATACGGATATGTAGATCTCCTCCCATTGTAACCGACTCTGTGTAACCCTAGCCCTCTCCGGTGTCTATATAAAACCGGAGGGTTTTAGTCCGTGGGGACGAACAACAATCATACCATAGGCTAGCTTCTAGGGTTTAGCCTCTACGATCTCGTGGTAGATCTACTCTTGTACTACCCATATCATCAATATTAATCAAGCAGGAGTAGGGTTTTACCTCCATCGAGAGGTCCCGAACATGGGTAAAAACATCATGTCCCTTGTCTCCTGTTACCATCCGCCTAGACGCATAGTTCGGGACCCCCTACCCGAGATCCGCCGGTTTTGACACCGACAGGGACGCCACGCGCACTACACTACGCCAGGGACTATGCCACCGCCGCGGTGTAGCCTCCCAGCTGGAGCTGTCCTCTGATGACGGCGGAGCAGCTGAGCGACGACGATGGACCGGTGCCATTGGCGATTGTGGGAGAAGTAGACGAGATAAGCTACAGGGAGGGAGGGGAAAATGCGACGCAGGACTCGCCGGCCGTGTGGGTTTTTATAGCAGGCCGGTAAGCATTGGGATTTTGGGGGATTTCACCGAGTTAGGCGGGAAGCTTGTGCGGGAACCTGCAAGGTTGCGTGGGATCAGGCTCACCGATGATTCATTGGCGCCACCGTTTGACCAAAAGAAGCGCCCACAGCTGCGCAAGCTTATTTGTAAACCGCTGCAGGCGAGGTGACAAGACGTGCGAGGGGAGGACGAGAGGACACGTACACCTACGGTTAATAAAAAAATGTTTGTGATTTAATTACCTACCATACCCCCGTCCTGGTTTATAAGTAGGATTTAACTAATAAATTAGGAATGCATGCCGCCAAAGATTATATCGTTGGAGTCGTATTTGAACATAGTTTCCAGCTATACAATTTTTGTAACATGCATTACCACTTTTTTGGTTAAATTTAAGGTTATATACCAGCAAGCGTTTGCCCGCAACATACACGGCTTATTCCATCACAAATAGCACGGATGGATCAACTGTATGCCACATATCGCACACGCAACTCTAATCTGATTCGTGCTTGATTTCTCCGACATCGCTCACATAGTTCGTCTTATTTGCCACGTATCACTGTGTCGTCCTTTGCTCGCGTCCCTCGGCAAGCTCTACTCGCCGTTAGGCGCCGCGGCGCACTCTGTCGCATCCGTTGGCGCGCTCTGCTCGCGTCCGTCGGTGCGCTCGACTTGTGGATAGCTTTTCGTTGCGCGTTCAACTGCTACATGCATATATATATGGTTGCTCGCCGTTGAGGCGACCGCGGAGTGCTCTACTCGTGTCCCTCCGTGCGCGCTCTGCCAGCGGTTGGGCGTGCGCACGGTTACGTCAGGGGCCCTATATGCATGCGGTTGCGCCGCGCGCATTGCCACGCGATACATTTACGTGCGACACGATGGAGTTACGCGCTGCAAATTACAACTGCCATCAGGGCCTGCCGATATTCCTGGCCGTCCGGCTTCCCCTTTAATTCCCCGACCATTATAACCTTAGTCTCTTCAACCTTTCGATTGCGCCCCACAACACAACAAGCACACCCACGACAACACATAGAGAGGGGATGTCCAGCGGTGCCCCAATGGAGTTAGGCGAGCATAGAGTGGAGACCCACACAAGGGAGACGGATCTCTCGGTGGTTTACACCATCGATCCGTCCGTGGTGGACGACTACATCAACAGTGTTGAGTAGTTGCTTGCTGGAGACAAGTACAAGGTGGTCGGTATCGACCTCCAGTACACCGCCGGTCGTCCCGACATAGATCAGAAGGTTGTCGTCACCCAGTTGTGCATGCACCATCATGTCCTCATCTACCACTACTGCACGGACACAGAGCCTTGCGACCGTTTCAACAGGTTTGTCAACAGCACTGACTACAAGTTCGCCACGGTGGAAACCACCAACGATGTAAAAGCGCTCAGTGTTACGGGCTTGGCCTGCAAGAACCTTGTCGAAATCCGTGACCACTACAGTGTCTGGGGCAGCACGAAGAAGGACTCCTTGGTCGAACTCGCCTCGGCCATCATCGACCCCTACTACAAAAAGATGAGGCGGGATGCCCAGAGAACAAGTCCCATATCCTGGCACGGGGCCTGGATGCGGCAACTGGATGAACCTCACCTCAGGTTTGTGGCCAAGAGCGTGTACACACGCTACGAGATGCACAGGCGGATCGTTGACATGAGGAAGTGCCTCGTTACCCAAGTCGACGAGCCCTGATCGAGCCACAAGCAGAGCAAGCGTCACAAGAAGTAGATGATGATCAGATGATCGTTCATGCTAGTTAATCGTGCATGTAATATATAATTTACTTTATTGGTGCGTGGAAATGTCATGTGTGTAGTAGCCATCTATGTAATTATGCATGTAATAGTTTACTTTGGTGTGTGCAAATGCCATGGTTGTAGTAGCCACTCATGTAAGTGGATGTTTAATTTGGTTATGCAAGCTTGTCCTTATAAGTGTGTGTGTGTGTGTGTATTATATGTTGTTGTTCTGTATGCAATCCCATCGCACAACACACACGTCTTATTAGCAGCAACCGTCTGTGTTATTATCGGTATTCACACACATTTCTGATTACACACCTGTTTACCGCGTATCACACACATCTTGTTCATTGGAACCATTTCTGTTCTCATGTCTCAACGCAAACAGTTCATCCGAGTGAACCGCATGCCGTATATCGCACACACCTTTGATTTGGCTGACCGTTTCCATTGTGTTGCCTAATCACAAACAATTCATCCAAGTGAACCATATGTTGTACATCGCACACACCTTCATATGGCTGCCTGTTTCTTTTGTTCCTCCTCATCGCAAACAGTTAATTGAGCTGAACCGTATGCCCTGCATCGCACACGCAACTAAAATTTGAACCGTGTTTGATGCATCCTCCATTGCAAATGTTTTGCACCTTTTTAAATATATTTTTACACCACAGTTTGCGATTATGGCATCACACACAGTTTCGTCGAAGGGTCTCTGATCGTAGTGTCGCGTTAGTAGCATCCTGCAGTAGTGTGATTTAGGAGCTGGTGTTAGTGTTATGCCTTTATCTTTATATAAAAGACTTGATTTGAATAAACTCACACCTACTGAAATATCTTTGCAAATGGCTGACAAATCAACTGCCATACCTATCGGTATCTGTGAGGATGTGCCCGTTGTTGTTGCAAATGTTACTATTTTGGTGACTTTTGTTATACTTGAGATGCCCGAGGACGGCAACATGTCTATTATCCTTGGTAGACCCTTCTTGAATACTGCAGGGGCTGTTATTGATTGCAATAAAAGAAAGGTCACTTTTCATATCAATGGTAATGAGCATACGGTGCACTTTCCGAAGAAACAATTCCAAGTGAATGGTATTAATGTTATTGAAAAATCACCGACAATCATCATTGGAAGTTTTCAAATACCTCTACCCTCTTGACAAAAATAAATATGAAATGCTTATTGTTGGGGACATTCATATCCCCATTGAGGTGACTTAGTGATTTACGAAAGTTCTTCGGTTTCATGCTAATCGAAAGTGGTTGTTAATAAGACCTGATCAACCTTATTAATGGATCATTTTTGAGCGGTATGAAGTTGATGAATTTAGTAAGCACTACCTTCTGTCCCTACTTTTTATTTTCTGTTTTTGTTAGTTAACTAAAATAAAATGCCATGTTTTGTCTGTTTTGTGAATTTCCCGTGCAATAAAAAAATGACCCAAAAATAAAAGTTCTCAGAATGCCCTGAAAATTTAATACTTTTTTGAATATTTCTGAATTTCTGGTGCAAATAATATCAGAGGGAGGTGCACGAGGTGGGCACAACCCACCTGGGCGCGCCAGGACCCCCAGGCGCGTCCTAGTGGGTTGTGATCCCCACGTGCCCCCTCACTTATCCCTTCATACCACATCATCACTCACCTCCAGAAAAAAAATCTCCATTGCTATCTCTCCCATGTTCTTGCTCTCAAACCCGCAGATTTCGATCTCTTTGCTCGAAGCTTCGTTTCCGAAACTGTTTTGGGGGATTGTTGCTTAGTATGCGAGTCCACTATTTGTCCAATTAGTTTTTGTTTTAGTGGTTTATATTTTGAATAGTTAGCTACTCTTGGTGCTGCTGTAGATGAGCTTGCATGTTGAGTTCTTAGAGTTCTAAGTAGTTTGAATGCTTGCTATGGCCTCTATGTATCCCTATGAGTAGTTGGTATAAATTTTTCAAAGTTTTGTTGATAAATTTTTGTCACTCAAAAATTTTCAGAAAATTGTACGCGAACATGATGAACCTTTTTGGAAGGAGTTCTTCGAGGAGGCGGTATCTTCTAGTGACAGCTCTGCCCGCTGGTCTTATGTTGAACCAAGTGAAAGTTCCACTCGAGATGCCACCACCAAAACATGCTTATGGCCTTGCAATGAGTATATGATGCATGTGGGTATTAAAGAGGAATTTGAGCAATATGTTCACAATGCCAGTCTCGATCCCTACATTTCAGAAAAGTGTGAACAACGCCACCTTCTGACTTAATCATTTGTCAAAGGATTTAAATTCCTTCCCCGTGAGTCTATGGTGTCGTTTATGCTTTATGATAATCCATTCACCATCTCACTAGAGAATTTTGCCTACCACTACAAACTTCCGTTCTCGGGTTCGCTTGACGAACTGCCAAGGGTTGTGTACTAATGTTTCCTAACTACTTTGCTGCGGTGAGACAAGAGGAGTGACACAAGGTAGAATATAGAGCATTCATTTTCCCGCAATTCAGTACTTTGCATTATTTAGCAGGAAATGTATAGTAGGCAAGCAAGACTGTAGTACACTTTGTGCTCCAGACTTGAGCCTCATATGCACTGCTCTCACCGCTGAAAGGAATTATAACCTTGGAGCGATTGTTGCACGCAGACTTCAGCATAATGCTAACAGTGGCTATTTCTATGGTGGAATATATGCCACACGTTTAGCATCAGGGCTGGGTGTTTCATCATTGCCCTTTGATCCTATCCTACCCACGAAGTATTTAGATTTTGACACCTTAATAGATCATAAGATCCTTAAAGGGAAGATTCATAACTTCATTTACAATCTGTTGTTTAACCAAACATCTGTTGTGCACACATATTTGCCTGTCATAGCAAAGGAAGATATTTTTTTCTTGAGAGCGAGGCCCGAGCTCACAACACAGTAGTAGAGGCAGCACGACAGGCCAAGGCATCCGCACCGAGAGCCTCCGTGAGCTACCACGCCAACTACTATCCAGGCTACTAATTGATTACCAAGTCAGGCCAAAATCCTAAGCTTGGGGGAGTACGTGTTTCTCACCGACATTACATTCATGTCCACTTATTCCATTTGTCGATGTTCGCACTTTTTCATTGTATCATCCATGCTTAGATTTATTTTCTTGCTTTCTTCTTGTGTGTTTCAAAAACCTTAGAAAAAACAAAAAAATTAGTTGTAGTTAATTTACTTGCTATGCATGCTTAGTAGTAATACTAAAAAGAAAACCCAAAAAGATTTCCCTGTTCTTCTTTTGCTTGTTGGGAGCTTTCCCATGTAAATAGTTTTCTCGTTTTCGCTTTTCCCTTTTATTTGATTGTTCAAGAAAACCAAAAACTCCAAAAATATTTTAGTGTGTTTCTCTGAGTTTCTTTTCTTTTTATTTGAGTCGTACCAAGGAGAAGACCACGATGAAAATGTTGAGTGGCTCTCATATGAATAACTGTTGATGTAATAAATAGCACATTTTACCTTGTCTTCTCCTGTTGAATAAAATGTTTGCAGATTCCAACTTAGTCCACGACACTCTTGCACTATTATTATTTTCATATCGTTCGGTCGTGCAAGTGATGACATTCGATGAACTGGCCGTGGCAGAGAGAAACTGGTATGAACTCGAGTTGTTCTGTTTGTGTAAATATGTTTAACCTAGTATCCACGATTCAGCCCATTATGATTAAACATGTTTGCAATGACAATTAGAGATTATAGTTTCTCATGCCATGCATAAGTAGCTAGGAGTGGATAATGATTTATCTTGGATACCAACATTGCATTAAAATGATTATGATGTAGTATGATGATATAGTATCCTCCTCTGAATGTTCGAGTGGCTTGACTTGGCAGATGTTCATGCATGTAGTTGAATCAAAACCAACATAGCCTCTATGATATTTATGTTCATGGTGTTCATATCCTACTCATGCTAGTGTCTAATGTTACTTATGCATAATGCATGTTTATGACCGTTGTTGCTCTCTAGCTGGCCGCTTCTCAACCTAATTGCTAGCCTTCGCCTGTACTAAGTGGGAATTATGCTTGTACATCAAAAATCTTGAACCCAAAAGTTATTCCATATGAGTCCACCATACCTACGAATATGCGGTATTACCCTGCTGTCCTAACTAAATTTGCATGTGCCACCTCTAAAAACTTCAAATAAATATCCTTTTTGTGTGCCTGGATCGTTCATGGAACAACAGGAGGTGGTCGGTATCTTCCATGCTAAGCGGGTTATTCTCAGGTCGAGTGTTTATTCACTCGCCATCGCACGAGAAAAGGGCGGTAATAGGGATGCCCAGTCCCAAACTGCAAACAAAAAAGAGTTAATCTCTCAAATAATCAAACAAAAACTCCCAATGGAGTCAAAACCTTTACTTTTATTGCTTAGGAACCGCCACTAGCATGCTTAGCATGGAAGATATTGATAACTGATAGTGTGAAGTAAATGAGAAGGGTGCATGTCTCAAAATATCATTTACCTCTATTTTAAAAACTTGAGCTCTGGCACCTCTGCAAAGGGACTATCTATTTACTTTTATGTTGTGTCATCACCTTCTAAAACAAGCGCTAGAACCTGAGAGCACAACTGTCATGACTTATGCATTGCGTGTAGCTAATGTTGGGTGCATCATGACTGGATCTTTTCTACCATGAATTACAATGTTTAGTCGCTGCTTGCACTTTGGAGGTGCTCTGCATTTATGTTTTGCGGTCTCAGAAAGGGCTAGCAAGACACCACTATTGTAATATTATATCATGGTTGTTTTGACAACGTACATGTTGATATCTAAGATATCTTATTATTGCTCACTAGCTGATTATGTCATTGATATGAGTCATTATAATCTTTAGGAGTTATTGTCGGCATGGTTAGTTATAATGTTTGCCGAAAACTTGGGTGTCGTTTAAGCTTATTTATGCAAACAAGAGAAAAATAGTTCGTAAAAGTTTTCTTTTTCACTTTTAGTTTATCAACTGAATTGCTTGAGGGAAAGCAAAGGTTTAAGCTTGGGGAGTTGATACGTCTCCAACGTATCGACTTTTCCTAACGCTTTTCCTCTTGTTTTGGACTCTAATTTGCATGATTTGAATGAAACTAACCCCGAACTGATGCTGTTTTCAGCAGAACTACCATGGTATTGTTTTTGTGGAGAAAAAAAGTTCTCGGAATGGAACGAAACTTTGCGAGGAATTTTTATATAATAAATAATAATTTCTGGAGCCAACACCTACCGGAGAGGGGCACCTGGGTAGGCACAACCCACCAGGGCGGGCCCCCCTCTCCTGGCGTGCCCAGGTGCGTTGTCCCCACCTGGTGGCTCCGCAGACCCTGAAACCGACGCTATAAAATCCTATTTTTCTAAAAAAAATCAGGGAGATAGAATTATCGTGATCCACGAGATTTAGCCGCCGTCACCTCCTGCTCTTCATCGGGAGGCCAGATTTGGAGTCCGTTTGGGGCTCTAGAGAGGGGTGATCTTCGTTCGTCGTCATCACCAACCCTTCTCCATCGCCAATTCCATGATGCTCCCCACCGAGAGTGAGTAATTCCTTCGTAGACTCGCTGCTCGGTGAGGAGTTGGATGTGATTCATCATTTAATCGAGTTAGTTATGTTAGGGCTTGATCCCTAGTATCCACTATGTTCGAAGATTGATGTTGCTATGACTTTTCCATGCTTAATGCTTGTCACTTTGGGCCCGGGTGCCATGATTTCAGATCTGAACCATTTATGTTATCACCATTATATCCATGTTCTAGATCCAATCTTGCAAGTTATAGTCACCTACTACGTGTTATGATCCGGCAACCCCGGAGTGACAGAAACCGGGACTTCTCCCGGTGATGACTGTAGTTTGAGGAGTTCATGTATTCACTATGTGTTAATGCTTTGTTCCGGTTCTCTATTAAAAGGAGGCCTTAATATCCCTTAGTTTCCAATAGGACCCCGCTGCCACGGGAGGGTAGGACAAAAGATGTCATGCAAGTTCTTTCCATAAGAGCATTATGACTATTCTGAGAATACATGCCTACATTATATTGACGAACTGGAGCTAGTGCCGTATCACCCTAGGTTATAACTGTCTCATGATGAATATCATCCAACAAACTGATCCAATGCCTACAAATTTATCTTATATTGTTCTTGCTAAGTTACTACTGCTATCATCACTGTTACACTTGCTACAAAAACACTGCTATCACTATTACCTTTACTATTGCTGCTGTCACTAGTATCAAAACTATCATATTACTTTGCTACTGATTACTTGCTGCAGATAATTAATCTCTAGGTGTGGTTGAATTGACAACTCAGCTGCTAATACCTTCAAATATTCTTTGGCTCCCCTGGTGTCGAATCTATAAATTTGGGTTGAATACTCTACCCTCGAAAACTGTGGCGATCCCCTATACTTGTCGGTTATCAAACTCCTCACCGACCAGCGAGCCTGCGAAGGAATTACTCACTCCCGGTAGGGAGCATCATGGAATTGGCGATGGAGAAGGGTTGTTGATGACGAAGATCGAAGATCCCCCTCTCAGGAGCCCCAAAGGGACTCTAGATTTGGCCTCCCGATGAAGAACAGGAGGTGGCGGCGGCTCCATCTCGTGAAACGTGATAATTCTTTCTCCTTGATTTTTTTTCTAGAAATATATGATTTTATAGTGTCGGTTTCAGGGTTTGCGAGGCCACCAGGTGGGGACAACCCACCTGGGCGCGCCTGGAGGGGGGGGGCTGGCGGGTTGTGCCCACCCAGGTGCCCCCTCTAGTGGTTCTTGGCTCCAGAAATTATATTTATTCATATAAATGATAAAGTAAATATTTTTGGTATTTTTGGTTTATAGATCGGAAAGTAAAATATTGCAAAACAGTAGACCAGAAACTTATATGATGGAAAATAGACCCAGGGGCCGTAGGTTTCACTAGAGGCTTCTCTCAAGATAGAAAATAATTTGGTGGGTGAACAAATTACTGCCGAGCAATTGATAGAAAAGTGCAAAGTTATGACGATATCTAAGGCAATGATCATGAATATAGGCATCACGTCCGTGTCAAGTAGACCGAAACGATTTTGTATCTACTACTATTACTCCACACATCAACCGCTATCCAGCATGCATCTAGAGTATTAAGTTCATAAAGAACGGAGTAACGCATTAAGCAAGATGACATGATGTAGAGGAATTAACTGAAGAAATATGATGAAAACCCCATCTTTTTATCCTCGATGGCAACAATACAATACATGCCTTGTTGCCCCTGTTGTCACTGGGAAAGGACACCGTAAGATTAAACCCAAAGCTAAGCACTTCTCCCATTGCAAGAAAAACCAATCTAGTTGGCCAAACCAAACTGATAGTTCGAAGAGAATTACAAAGATATCAAACCATGCATAAAAGAATTCAGAGAAGATTCAAATAATATTCATAGATAAGCTGATCATAAATCCACAATTCATTGGATCTCGGCAAACACACCACAAAAAGCATTACATCGAATAGATCTCCAAGAACATCGAGGAGAAGATGGTATTGAGAATCAAAGAGAGAGAAGAAGCCATCTAGCTACTAGCTATGGACCCTTGGCACTACAAAAAAAAGACACTTCCGTGATGATACGTGTTTGTCACAGTAGGTCACGTTTTCTGTCATGCATGTACATCCATGACAATTTTATGACAGTATCAAGATAGTCATACCTGTGCTGTCATAGGAGTGTTCCATGACATTACCAACATTATCATCATGGAAGTGTCCACTTCCATGACGATAAATCGCGCGCCACAGAAGTGCTTTCGTCAAGGGTGACCGACACGTGGCATCCACCGTAACGGGTTGCCTTTAAGCTATCGGGACCGGTTTTGGATTCGATAACCCGTTAATAGCCCGAACCAATGGAAAATTTCCACGTGTAAAATTCTGACTGGCCGGAGGAAATACGTGTCAGCTCATCAGTGGGTCAGATAGGCGCATATGATATGTCGACACGTGCGACGGCCCACCACCGGCCCATTTAGCTTACAAAGGCCGGCCCGTTTGACTTGGTCAAAAGTTAGCGGGCTGGCACATGAAAAGCCTGTTAACGGTCTCTTCGCAAATAGCCCATTTTACGGTGAGGTAACTCACGACCCGTCAGGGCCTACCCGAAATCGGCCCAACAACGTCATGTGGGCCATTGAATATAACACCATCCCGTTTCACTTTTGGCCCATGTATGGCCCACGACGTCTTTCGGCCCATATGAGTCCTTCGTATCTTTAGGCCCTTTAGAGGCCCACGGTGATTCTAGCCCATAACGAACAGTAAATTTCTTTGTACCCGTTAACGGCCCATGATTCACATGGGCCGTTTCCACCCCGTGTTAGCTTTCGGCCTACTGACGGCCCATACGTTCTTGGACTCCTTTCCGGCCCTCGATTACTTCCGGCCCGTTACTGGCCCGTTCCCCTAATGGGCCAAATTCGGCCTATGGCAAGAGTCGGCCCGTTTCTGGCCTGTTAACCCATTGCACCATTTCCAGCCAGTCCTATATTCTGGCCCATTGAAAATGCGTTATGTCGACTAGAGGGGGGTGAATAGGCGATTTTTGTGAATTCTTCACTAAGGAATTTGCTGGTGAGGAAATTCTTTAGCGAAGAACTACTTGCAGCGGAATAAGTACTCAGAAGTAAGCATAATAGAATACAGGCATGGTCATCATGATGAAATGAAGACACACACAGAGTACAGAAAGCGTAAACACAGGATAACACAAGATGAAGACAAGCGGTGAAGAAATTGAACTGAGGAAATTGAGAAAGTCTTGATCAAAGTCTTCAAACACAGATATGAACAAACACTCAACACGAATGAGGAAATGATAGAGTTGAGGAAATAGAACCGATGAAGGTTTGTGAAGACAATGATTTGGTAGACCGGTTCAACTTCTTTGTCTCGGTTATGCGTCACAGTTGGAGCGGCTGAGTATTTTAACTCGAGGACACACAGTCCCGGACACCCAGTCGCTGAGCACACAGCTCAGGACACCAAGTCCTCACCGTATTCTCCTTGAAAAGGTCACATAGACCTCGTCCAATCACTCATGGTAAGTCTTCAGGCGACTTCCAAACCTTCATAGAGTCGATCACTCAGAGATCCACAATTCCTCTTGGATGCTCTAGACCATGACGCCTAACCGTCTGGAAGAAGCACAGTCTTCAAAGGTAACAAGCATCAGATCCACACAGGATCAATCTCTTCAGTGATGCTCAATCACTTTGGGTTTGTAGGGGTTTGGTTTTGGGTTTCCTCACTCGATGATTTTCGCTCAAAGTCCTCGGAGGATGGGTTGCTCTCAAATGTCAAGTGTCAAGTTCTCTCGGAGCAGCCAACCGGCTAGTGGTTGTAGGGGGCGGCTATTTATAGCCTAGGGAGCAGACCGACATGATAAGACATAAATGCCCTTCAATGATATGACCGTTAGATGGATAAGATATTTTGGGACAGCTGGCGCGACACGTGTGATCCGGAAATTTGACTTTCAAATTCCTCGAGGGCTATCATGTTCCTCCTTTGTGTAGGCAATCCGACCTTTGGTGAATTCCTAACTCCTCGGTCGAACAAATTCCTCGTGACCCGGAAGAACTTTGTCTACGTCACTAAAGAAATTGTTGAACTGTATGAGATTTCCAATGGCTTCACTCGAAGGGATTGGTAGGTGTAGGATTTTGAGTTGAGCATCACATGGAAATTTTTCCTTAGTATTTCCTCGACCCCCTTTAACAGTACGGTGTTTCCTATGACTCAAGAAATAGAAAAACGAAACTATGAAAACAAAAGTCTTCATGCTTCATGTTCCTCAAGTGAATACCAAGTCTTCAAGGTCACACCAATTTCTTCACTTTCAAAGTCTTCAGAAAGTCTTCAAAATACCAAAGTCTTCAGTCGAAGAACTTCATTTTTAGGGGTCGACTTTCTCCGTAAATATCAAACTCCTCATAGACTTATAGACCTGTGTACACTCATAAACACATTAGTCCCTTAACCTATAAGTCTTCAATACACCAAAATCACTAAGGGGCACTAGATGCACCTACAATCTCCCCCTTTTTTGTGATTCATGACAATATAGGTTAAGTTTTCAACGGGGATAAACATATGAAGTGTAAATACTGATATTGAGGAATTTGATTGCAAGATATAGAAGAACTCCCCCTGAAGATGTGCATAGTGAGGAATTTGCTTTTGAGGCAAACACATTTCAAGAGTTGAATCATGGAGATCTCCCCCTATATCTTGTAATTCATACACGCATTTGACATATAATATGAAGAATTTGAAATGCATGATGAAATATGGTGACTGATGTAATTTAGCATGCGTGTATTAACATATAACGAAGAATAAGCATGCAGAGGAACACATCAAAAGTATCATAGCACCATCGGGTTTGAGAATACAACTCGATCCAATAAAAGTTTCAGAAGAGCGAGAGTTGTAACTTAGCAGAAAAACGCCCATATAATAGACCCGCTTGAATACTAACTCAAATTTCTCCCCCTTTGTCATCGAATGACCAAAAGGATAAACCGAGGACTAACGCCCCTGAAGAATATCAAGTTGATGAAGGAGCACCAGTGTTGTCAGGGTCGGTTGTCGTAGTAGGGCCTGCCGCAGTGTCGTCCAAGTCTTTATTTTCATCAGTGTCGCGCGATGAAGAGTAAGAGCTGGCCACCAAGGAAGGAACCTTGACCTTCTTGTATTTCTTCGGAGGAGGTGCAGACCAGTCAAATTCTTCCTTCAGACCCATTTTCTTCAGATCTTCTTATTTGTAGACATGAAGCAGAACAGCCGAGTGCAGTTGAAGGTTTCATGGAGGTAGTATTGGTTTTTCTTCACTGCATTGTGTGTTGAGGTCATGTTGTGAAGAATTGAACCAAAGCGACGCTTGACCCATTTATGATTGAGATCAACCTTCGATGAAGACCGAGGAGTAACTCACGATTAGTCATCACCACAGGTGCTTTGTGGCTTGAGGATTTTGCTTGGCGAGTTGTTGGCGGAAGAGTCATGTGTGGCGAGTCATCATTGGTGGAGTAGGATGCAGCCTTGCGAAATTGTGATCAATGGATGAATGCCTTCATCTATCACAGCAGTTGCCTTGCCTTTGTCATCGGTGAGGAAAATGTCCGTTTGAGGACTTCAATTGGAGGCAAGTAGCTGCGGTGGTTGAGTATCGGCCTTGTAATTGAGTGAAGACCTTGTTCTGATGAACCTCATAATCCATGGTGCATAAGGCTTCAGCTCAAAAGGTGACATAGCAATGTTTGCCAGAGTCCTCATGAAGAAATCATGGAAGTTGACGGGAACGCCATGAATGATATTGAAAAGCATATTCTTCATGATGCCAATGACTTCTTCATCATTTGGGTCGTGGTCTTTGATAGGACTCATTGTTTTCGTCAGAATGCGATAGACAGTCCGAGGCACATATAGTAATTCCTTGACGAGGAATTTGGTTTGTGGGGCCTGCCCTGGCTTCAAAGGCTTCATTAGCACTTGCATGTAATGATTTGTAAGCTCAGGTTCGGTGTAGATGTAACGAGCACCATCAAGGGAGGGGCCGAGTGGGAGGGCACGCGAAGCAATTCGATTCTTTGGTGCCTTGTTGTGAGTATTTTACGTCATCCAGTCCAGTACCCATGAGTTCACATCTTGTAATCTTGGTGATGTGCAGCATCACATAGAATTGAAGAATGAGTTCTTCATTCCAATCACAGATGTCAGTGCAGAAATTCAGCAAACCAGCATCGTGAAGAACACTGAGGACTGGCTCGAAGCCTGGCAGAGATTCCGTGTCCACGTGAGGAATGTGTGCATGATCGAAGACTTTGTCTTTGTTGAATAGCACAGAGGAATAGAAATTGGCTTGACTAGCAGTCCAGAAACATCTCTTACTTATGCGAGCAGAATCATAAGGATTGTAATCAGTGAAGAAAACATGCTCGCCAAAGAAGTCTTCAGCCTTGAACTTTTGCTTGCGCGAGAATGGATCCTTTGGTTTTGGTAGAGGAGTGCGGTGAGTTGCATCACTACCTCGGGAATCGCAATCTCAGGTTCTTCGTGAGGATTTTACGTTCCTCTTCATATGCAGTCTCGTGTTCAAAGGAGTAGCAAGAGGTTCTTGACACTAGGGGCTGGAATTTCTTCATGCAGACGAGGTGGGATGAGTTTCTTGAGCCCATTTGAACTGTTGGTGCAAGGGACTGAGGAATTTGTTGTATTGGAGTGAAGAGTGGAGAATTTGGATCTTGTTGTCCCAAAAGTCATCGTTCATCACTGGCGTTGTGCTTCCCATATCCACATCTTCTTCAATTTCTTCAACGCCATCCTCTTCAGCTGTGAACTGAGGCATTGGCGAGGAAATGATTGGTGTTGAAGGGATCGCATCCACTTCAATTTCTTCATCAATCTGCTCTGATGAAGCAGCATAATGATTTTCTTCATCAGATCCGCTAGGGATCTCATATTCTTCACCAAAAGGAACAAGGTCCTTTGATGGTATGGAGGAAATCGGAACAGCATCAATCGGATTTTCAAAAGAGCTTGTCATAGGCTTTATCTTCTTTGGAGCTGAAGATTCCGAAGTAGTTGATGCTTTCCTTTTCTTCACTGCAGCTCGCTATGCAGCCTTGGTCTTCTTCACATCTGATGCAGATGGAAGGATAGGAGTTGGTGTAGGCGCGGGAGGAGCTGTGGAATCTGTTTGAATTTCCTCGAGCATGGCGATGCGATTGCCTGACTTCTTCGATTTCTTGAGCGCACCACTAGTGGATGGCACGGCAATTTCTTCAACGGCTGGAATGGAGTCATCAGCCTGGAACTAGCATTGTCTTGGTGGCTGAAAATCATCGTGATCTTGGCATGTTCTTCAGTAGGCTGAGCAGAGGCTCCAGCATGAGGAACTTCTTGTTGCGTTGGAGCTGCAACATTTGTGAACTTCTTGGTCAGGTTTACAAATCTGACTTTGGCTCCTTGCCAATCAGTATAGTAGGCATCAAAGTCATCGCTGAGGGCTTTGATTTCAGACTGGATTTTGAGAAGATCATCAGGTGTCATTCTGACACATTTTTCCTTAGGAACTTCTCTTTCCTGAACTAAGCCTTCTTGATCTGCCTAACCTTCTCAAATTTCCATTTCTCTTCAGAGATGAAATGGGTCAGCATGTGACTTTGGCCAGGAGTCAAATGAAAATCAGGCATAGGGGTGTCTGGATCCTTGTGCCAGAGATCAATGTACTCGAGGATCGCCCTTGGATCCAAAAGCAGTGGCGCAGGTGTGCCTTTGGCTCTAGCGGCCCTTTCTTGTTTGTCTTTGATGATTTCTGCAAGTTCATCATCATCAGCTTCATCATCAGATGGCACTTGGAAAGCAACCTGTTTCTTCTTGGACTTGGCGAGGACCTCGTCCGGCCGTTGCCTTTGTCTTGACAATGTGGGGCTGATGAAGAATTTGGTGCAGCAGAGGAACTCATTTGAGACACCGAAGGCAATAGAGATGCCTGCAGTCCTTTGTACGTGGCGGATGCACAGTCTGAGAGGACTTTGCCGGAGCAGCTGAGGACTTTGGAGGAGGAGCTGAGGATTTGGGAGGAGCAGGAGCAGCATGAGGAACTGGCCGTGAGGACTTTGAAGATTCTGGCCGTGAGGACATTGCTGAGGAATTTGGCCGTGAGGGCACAGTTGGTGAAGTACTTGGCTTGTGAGCGGGCTTCTTTGCCATTGATTTTCTAGGCTTGACAGGGGCCTCAGTGGCAGCAGTAGTAGCAGAGTCTTCATTGAATTTCCTCACTGCTTCTTTGGCTTGTCTCGCCAACTTGGCTTGGCGTTTGGCCCATTCGTCAGGAAAATCCTCACCACGCTTGATGCTGGTGGGGTCAGCTTCTTGGCCAGGTGCCAATGGAGCTCTTGGGCATGGAGGATTCAGTGCGAATTTCTTCATGTACTTTGGAGTAAGCTACCTGTACTCCCTCCATTCTATTGCCCATCTCCTTTCAATCCTCTGTATGCGCACCTTGCGCTGATTTTTGTTCTCCTTTCCGAACTTGGCCTCATCAGGTGTGCAATAGTCAACATATATGTTCTCAGGTATTTCAAAAGCAGTCATGACCTCAGGCCTATTTCCTCCTTTCTGTGGCTTCTTACAAATACGCCATATTCTTGATTGAGGAATTTGAACAATCAAATTCTCACGAAGAAGTATGCAATTTTTCTTCGAGGAACGCTGCAAATGAGTTAAGTTGATGAGAACCTAGTGATTCAGTAGCAGACATGAGTACCTGTGAACAGAGTATAGTTGCGAGGAATTTGGAGAGGTCATATGCGTTCTCAGAAGGTTTTTTTTCAAAAAGAACAAGTTTGAGGAATTTGACCAGATGCGCCTTGAAGAATTTCACTAAGCGTTATTTGTCTTAGGTTCCAAAGTTGTATAGATCGAGGATCCACATAATTTAGGAAACTTAAAGAAAAATCATTGCTTAGAGAAATGGATCAAGAGCATATGAAGTGTGAGGTGTTCATATGTATGAAAATTTGAAGAATAAACACCTTTGAAGATTTTCAAGAAGGCTTGAGAATCAAAGCGAGCAATAAAAGTAACTTTTAATTACCCTGGATGAAGAACACGACAAACTGAGAAGTGTAGATTTGAAGCTCGTCAGTTCAGATCTTCCACGCCCTAACTCGATGGAGGAAGACAGCTACGGCGGCGGCGGAGTGAAGATTTCCGCGGCCGGCGCAAGTACGACGGCGACGAGGTCGAGGCAGTGAAGCTCTTCCTCACCGGCGACGATGGAGTAGCGGTGGCGCTAGGGTTTGAGAAGCTCGAGCGAGAGAGAGCGGTCGAGCGGAGTAAAGGAAGTGAGGAAGGGGAGAGGTGGTATTTATAGTCGCGGTGAAAAACTGTTCGCCCGAAGATTTAGGACGAACGTGCCCTTGACTCTTCTCATTCGCTTGACATGTGTCACCCACGTACTGAAAAGTGGAGATCGTGTTAGATCGTGGGTGAATAGATAAGTCTATCGTGGGAAGCGGAACGGTTTGGGCGGCAAAGCCGAAAATTTGGATAAGATAAGTTAAAAGTTCCGTTCGCAATTTCTTGGTGACAAGGACACGGTGAAGATTTTGAGCGAGTTTCAAATAGAGCATATGAAGAATTTGTGAATAGATTGGGTTGAGTATAGCATAGAGGGGAAGGGTCGATCACATTCACTTAGCGAAAATGCAACTTGAAGAAATAGCCATAAGTGAATGCTTTGTAGAGGACATAAACCCATATATATAGATATAGCCAATGAAGAAAAGCAGCGGAAGCAGTGAAGATTTTGCAAAGTTGAAGAATTTGAAAAACTGAAGAATTTCAAAACGAGGAAAAACTCAAATTGAAGATTTTCAATTTTGGTGGTGGCGTGACCCACCGTATAAGAATGATGATTTCAGACACAGCATTACAATTGTCGTAGGGTTACGAGAATCAAATTCTTCGTTGATTTCTTCACACTTAGAGTGTTATTCTTCATTGATTGAAGAAAAGCGTTTCTTCATGTGTTGCACATCTAAGTCATCAATTTTGCATAAGTGTTAGGATGAGTGTCCTTTTCAAAGAACATTCGAAGATTCTAAGATATTTAGCTCACACCGCAACTTGCTAAATCTCTTCTCATCCAAGGGATTTGTGAAGATATCGGCTAGCTGTTCTTCAGTCTTCACATGATCGATGGAGATGTCGCCCTTCAATACATGATCACGAAGAAAATGATGGCCGAATCTGAATGTGCTTTGTCTTGAGTCTTTGAACTGGGTTGTGAGCAATCTTGATGGCACTCTCATTGTCACGATGAGAGGCACATTCTTCACGTTGATGCCGTAGTCCTTGAGAGTTTGCTTCATCCACAGCAATTGAGCACAGCAAGAGCCAGCTGACAATGTACTCGACTTTCCACGATGAAGCGGTGATACGCATTTCTGTTTCTTCGAGGACCAACAGACTAATGATCGTCCAAGGAAATGACAAGTACCAGATGTTGACTTGCGGTCCACATGATCACTAGCATAGTCAGAGTCAGAATATCCAATGAGATCAAAAGTAGAGCCCTTGGGGTACCATAATCCTAGTGTTGGAGTGTGAGCTAGATATCGAAGAATATGCTTCACAGCCTTATGGTGTGATTCCTTCGGTGTAGCTTGAAATCGGGCACACATGCAAACACTAAGCATTATATCTGGCCTAGATGCACATAAGTACAATAAAGAACCAATCATGGAGCGGTATACCTTGTGATCGAAGTCAATACCATTTTCATCAGTGCATAGATGGCCATTTGTGGGCATAGGAGTTTTGACGCCTTTACAATCTTGCATGCGGAATTTCCTCAGAACATCTTTGAGGTATTTCTCCTGAGATATGAATATGCCATTGCGTTGTTCACGAATTTGAAGACCTAAGAAGAATTTCAACTCTCCCATCATAGACATTTGATATTCTTCACTCATCATATAGGCAAATTCATCACTATAATGTTGGTCAGTACAGCCAAAGATAATATCATCAACATATATTTGGCACACAAACAGTTCACCGTCATAAGATTTAGTAAAGAGAGTAGGGTCGAGTGAACCGGGTGTGAAGCCATCCTTCACGAAGAATTCCTTCAAGGTATCATACCACGCCCGAGGGGCCTGTTTGAGGCCATAGAGGGCCTTGTTGAGTCTGAAGACTTTGTCAGGATTCTTTGGATCTTCAAAACCTGGGGGTTGAGCAACATATACTTCTTCCTCAAGCTTACCATTGAGGAATGCACTTTTCACATCCATTTGATATAAAGTGATATTATGATGGTTAGCATAAGCAAGCAATATGCGAATAGCCTCAAGTCTAGCAACATGTGCAAAAGTTTCATCGAAATCAATTCCTTCAACCTGTGTGTTGCCTTGAGCTACAAGTCATGCCTTATTCCTCACCACAAGGCCATTTTCATCTTGCTTGTTGCGGTAGATCCACTTTGTGCCAATGATATTATGCTTACGAGGATCTGGATGTTTGACGGTTCGAGCGTTGTTGAGCTCGAACTGATGTAATTCTTCTTGCATAGCCTGAATCCACTCGGGCTCGAGAAATCTTCATCTACCTTAGTGGGCTCTGTGATAGAGACAAAGCATAGTGCCCACAAAAGTTAGATAAATATGAAGCTTTTGAGCGTGTGAGAGGACCTGGTGCTTCAATGTCATCGATGATCTTGTCAACTTGCACTTCTTTTGCAGCGAGGATGGGCTGGTTGTCGTCGAGAATTTGATCAGCATTTTCTTCACCACCATTTTCTTGACATTATCTTGAGTGCATCATTTCGGCGTTCTTGGCGTTTAGGAATGAATTCTTCAAGATTCTTGATGAGAATGACATCCTCAGTTGCCTTGAACTTGATAGATTCCTCAGGTGCTGGTTCATCTATCACAGAAGGTAGGTGCTCTTTTTGCGAGCCATTAGTTTCATCGAACCGCACATCTACAGTTTCAACAACCTTGTGAAGAGCAATGTTGAAGACTCTGTAGGTGTGCGAGTCCTTTCCGTAACCAAGCATAAAACCTTCATGTGCTTTTGGTGCAAATTTAGCATTGTGATGAGGATCTCTAATCCAACATTTAGCACCGAAGACTTTGAAATAACTCACATTGGGTTTCTTGTCAGTGAGAAGTTCATAGGCAGTCTTCTTGAAGAATTTGTGAAGATATACTCTGTTGATGATGTGGCACAGCGGTATCAATTGCATCAATCCAAAAGCGACGAGGCGTTTTGTATTCATCAAGCATAGTGCGAGCCATCTCAACAAGAGTTACGTTCTTGCGCTCCACGATGCCATTCTGTTGAGGAGTATAAGGAGCGGATAACTCATGAGTAATACCAAGTTCATCAAGATAGACATCAAGACCAGAATTCTTGAACTCAGTTCCATTGTCACTTCTGATGTGCTTGATCTTCACACCAAAGTTGGTTGAAGACCTCGAGGAAAATTGTTTTAAGACTTCACTGCACTTCATGTTTGTAAGTGACAATGTGTACCCATGTGTAACGAGAGTAATCATCAACAATAACAAAGACATATAGAGATGCATCATTAGTATTTGCTGAGTAATGGTTAGGACCAAAGAGGTCCATGTGAAGCAATTGAATGGACGAGTAGTGGTCATGATAGTCTTCGCTGGATGCTTGGCCTTGGTCATTTTTCCAGCTTCACAGGCTCCACACAAGTGATCCTTGAGGAACTTGACATTTTCAATGCCAATGACATGCTTCTTCTTCGCAAGCATGTGCAAATTCCGCATGCCTGCGTGACCAAGTCGTCGATGCCATAGCCAGCCTTCTGAAGCTTTTGCAAGTAGGCACACGGCTGGTTGTGGTCCTGTAGAGAAATCAACAATATACAAGTCTCCTCTCCTAAAGCCTTGAAGACTTTGTCAAGAAAGATGATATGCTTCAGATGTGGCGGTGATAAAGGGAGCATCAATCAATAGATTCTTGTCACCGATCATGTGATTTGTACATCCACTATCGAGGACCCACTCATTTGCTTTGGGTTGATCATCCTGCAGATGAATTAGTGCAACTTACGATCTCATATACTTCATCGGTGAAGAATATGATATCAAATTCATCGAGATGAATTTCATCAAGCGATAAAAGCAGATAAAAGCGGTATGAGGGCGTGTGAAATGAAAGTTCATTTCTTCATGATTAGCATGTGTCCTTTCAGGCATTTTTGTCAGGCTGACAAATTCTTGGACGTTAAAGCGATGCGGAGACCTGACCCTCTGAGAAGAGATTAGTTCTTTTTCTTCACCACCCACATATGAAGGGGTGGCAAAGAGTTCATCACTCTACGAGCTCCATATGAGAATGGTGGCATAGAAGCCAATCCATTTTGTTTCACATAAGAGGGGTTAGGGTAAGCATATGAATAAGCAGAGAAATTTTTCGAGGACTTATGAACATGGTTTGAAGAATAATGCACATATTCATAGCCCTTAGCTCTACCCTGCGAAACAGAGTTGTTAGCACGATGATAATCATATGAGGATTTTGATCCTTTTGAGGAATTTGATCCACGTGAGGACTTTGGTCCGTATGAGGACTTGGATCCATATGAAGAATTTGGTCCATATGAAGAGTTTGATCTGGGGTTCATATTCTTCACAGGTGGTGTCATGAGGACATTCACCTGAAGACTTTCAAGACACTTCTTGGGAACCCAGATTTTCTTCATAGGAGAACCGTTCCTGCAGTTAGTGCCAACATATCTAGCAAATACTTCACCATTCTGAATTTTGAACAGTTTATAATTGGAGTCAAATGACTCATCAGAAGAATGAGGAGATTCACATGTAAAGCCAGATAAGTTAGATGGATCAACTGAAGTTCCTTTGCAGCAACCCATGAGGTTTTGGGGTACTCCTCAGGCTTCCAATATTTTCCATCAGCATTGAGTTTCCTCTCAAAGGCAATACCCTCTTTCCTAGGGTTTCTGTTGCGGATCTGCTTTTTAAGCACATCACAAAGAGTCTGATGCCCTTTGAGGCTTTTGTACATGCACATCATGTACAATTCCTTCACCTGCATTGTCGGTTGATACTAGCAATGTCCTCGGATGAGGAATTAGTGAAAGCAGGGACAGGTGAAGAATTTGTAACAGTTGAAGCATTTGAACATTCGGTGAATAATTATGATTCACGTTCAATGCACTTTAAGCATGGAGGAACAAATTCTTCCTAAGAAGCGCTTGATTTGTTGAGCAAGTAATGAATCACGCTCCTACGAAGATCTTCATAACTCACTCTTAGCTTCTCAAGATCTTGCTTTCTTTGAAGAAATTCATAAGAAAGCTTCTCATGATCGATAAGAGAGTGTTATGATGACCTTGAAGGCTGTCAAACCTAGGCGAAGTCTACGAAGATTTTCATTCAGGGCCTTAGTGCGATCCATTTCTTCACCCAACATATCATCACTTTTGTCTAGCATGTTTTGAACCTTTTCCAAGGCCGTTTGTTGTTTAGTGGCAATGCAAATAAGTTTGGCATAACTAGGTTCAATATCATCATCAGATCCATCATCATCAGATTCATCATCACTAAACTCGGATGAGAAACATTCGGTTACCTTGTCACCCTTTGCCATGAGACATGATGCAGAAGATGATGATTCTAGTTCGAAAGTCATCGTTTTGAGAGATTCCTTGAAGTCCTCAAACCAAGGATCATGACGGGTTCGATGACCTTCATAGGCGTCGAGATTCGGTCCCAGATAAACCGCATTGCAAAGATGCATAATGCGCTTGAATTCATCTCTGGATAGGCGAGGAACAGATGATGTCCTTCGCCATGATGTCAAGTCGAGTGTACTTGCGAATATCATCTGCATTCGCCGTCGTGCATAGATCAGTAAGACCAATCTCAGTGACGGTCCACAGCTCGCTGTCCATTGCCATGAGGCGCTTCCTCATCATGGCCTTCCACTTGGGATAATCATGTCCGTCAATGATAGGGCATGTCACTTTCTTCATACCTGCGGTCGACATAACTAAAACTTCAGGTGGTTAAACCAAAATCACACAGAACAAGGGAGTACCTTGCTCTGATACCAATTGAAAGTGCGTTATGTCGACTAGAGGGGTGGTGAATAGGCGATTTTTGTGAATTCTTCACTGAGGAATTTGCCGGTGAGGAAATTCCTTAGCGAAGAACTACTTGCAGCGGAATAAGTACTCAGAAGTAAGCATAACAGAATACATGCATGGTCATCATGATGAAATGAAGACACGCACAGGGTATAGAAAGCGTAAACACAGGATAACACAAGATGAAGACAAACAGACTGAAGAAATTGAACTGAGGAAATTGAGAAAGTATTCAGTCAAAGTCTTCAAACACAGATATGAACAAACACTCAACACAGTAATGAGGAAATGAAAGAGTTGAGGAAATAGAACCAGTAAGGTTGGTGAAGACAATGATTTGGTAGACCAGTTCCAACTGCTGTCTCGGTTGTACGTCTGGTTGGGCGGTGAGTATTTAAACTCGAGGACACACTTGTCCGGACACCCGATCATTGAGCACACAGCTCAGGACACCAAGTCCTCACCGTATTCTCCTTGAACTAAGGTCACACAGACATCGTCCAATCACTCGTGGTAAGTCTTTAGGAGACTTCCAAACCTTCACAGACTCGGTTACTCGGTGATCCACAATTCCTCTTGGATGCTCTAGACCATGACGCCTAATCGTCTGGAAGAAGCACAGTCTTCAAAGGTAACAAGCATCGGATCCACGCAGGATCAATCTCTTCAGTGATGCTCAATCACTTTGGGTTTGTAGGGGTTTGGTGTTGGGTTTCCTCACTCAATGATTTTCGCTCAAAGTCCTCGGAGGATGGGTTGCTCTCAAATAACAAGTGTAAAGTTCTCTCGGAGCAGCCAACCGGCTAGTGGTTGTATGGGGCGGCTATTTATAGCCTAGGGAGCAGCCCGACATGATAAGACATAAATGCCCTTCAATGATATGACCGTTAGGTGGATAAGATATTTTGGGACAGCTGGCCAAGAAGATAAAGAACGGTCGGAAATTTGACTTTCAAATTCCTCGGGGCTATCACGTTCCTCCTTTGTGTAGGCAATCCGCACTTGTGAATTCCTAACTCCTCGGTCGAACAAATTCCTCGGCGACGAGAAGAACTTCCTCTCATCACTTTGAAGACATTGGTGAACTATATGAGATTTCCAATGGCTTCACTTTCGAAGGGATTGGTAGGTGTAGGATTTTGAGTTGAGCATCACATGGAAATTTTTCCTTAGTATTTCCTCGACCCCTTTAACGATCACGGTGTTTCCTATGACTCAAGAAATAGAAAAACGAAACTACGAAAACAAAAGTCTTCATGCTTCATGTTCCTCAAGTGAATACCAAGTCTTCAAGGTCACACCAATTTCTTCACTTTCAAAGTCTTCAGAAAGTCTTCAGAATACCAAAGTCTTCAGTCGAAGAACTTCATTTTTAGGGGTCGACTTTCTCTGTAAATATCAAACTCCTCATAGACTTATAGAACTGTGTACACTCATAAACACATTAGTCCCTTAACCTATAAGTCTTCAATACACGAAAATCACTAAGGGGCACTAGATGCACTTACACCCATTAACGACCCGTTATGCCTGTGAGAATTAAGCCTTAGCTGACCTTCGGCCTGTTAACGGCCCGTTACCGTTCTGGACCAATACCAATTACCGCCGTTCACGGCCCATGTAGACCCATTTATCCGACGGCCAAAGGCCCACCGATTCTACGGCCATGTTGGAGGCCCATTTAAAGACGGCCCGTAGGAGGCCCATGGATCCTATGGCCCATAGTAGGTTCAAGGTTACCTCGGTCTGTATATGGCCCATGGTTGTTGCAGCAACTAGCAAACCAGGGAAATAGAAGACTAGGAAATAAATAAGCCCGAAAGTAACGCTAGGCTATTAAGGCAATTGCATAGATTACATCCACTAGGCATCAAAGATCGCCACCAGTGCAAATATAGGGAACACCCTACACTATACAAAAATGGCTTGCTGTTTTCTTCAGCAGGTGGCTGCACGTTAAGAACAAATTTTGTATCGCAACAAAACAAATTACAACTATAAAACAAAAGGAAGGATGGCATAAATGTTAACAGTCTGGCAGATAAATGCACCACCAAAAGTTCAAAAGCTCAGTTCATTTGACCTGACTCTTACATTTTCATGCTGTATTGTCCGATGGAGCACCATAACCTTCGCCTTCATTTCTTCTAGTTTCCTGAACAACATAGCATATGTCTGATAGTCTGGTTTCAAAACCATGCATATCTTGACGACATCGAACAATGTCTGTCCTTGTTTCACAAAGGGTCTCTGTTAGGGAACAGATTTGCATCTGGAGCGCAGATATAACATAGTTTTGAGCTTGCATATCTTGATCATGAGGCAGTTTGGACGAGATTGCCTTAACAACCAACCCAGTATTATGCAGGAACATGCTTTTGGCCTTTATTAGTGGACAGTCTTGACCTTTGCAGCAAAAGGCGACATTCTTGATTATAGTTTCCTCGCCACCTTCGTAAGGTGGCGGTTCCCTCATTTTTTCCATAGCTTGCTGAAAAGTTGAGTTTTTACATTAGTAGTACCAGAAAAGAAGATATTAAGGGGGCAGCAAAACCAAACAGAATAGCTTTGGTCTATATATAGAACTTATTCTGGTGAACCCATGTAAAATATTAGTTGTATTTTACTGCAAAGTACATAATAAAACCAGGTTCCAAACATATGACCATGTACCACGGCTAATGTATTGTCTATTTCTTCACATTGTATTGTGACTAAGGATAAAGAGACAAAGTTTATAATACGGTAAGCATAGTATGACATCATTCATATCACAAAACAACCGAGAATGCACAAACAAGCAATTGTAACGTTGTGTGGGCAAGTCCGACGGAACTAGATTACATGTCAAGATCAAAGGAACATCACTCCTCTCTTTTAAACCTTGTAAGGTGCAATGATACGATAAGACAATTGTGTATAAAATTGAAAATAGTAATAGACATTGGCTGCAAACCATGCAGTTCAAGGCACAAGTCAGAGTAAGTAGTAGTTAAAAGGCATGAGGATTAAGGACTTACAACAGCGGCTTTGACTGGTGTAGTCATGCCCTTCGTCTTGCTGGTGCAACAGTCCTTGAAGATTTCCACATCATTTGGTTCAGGTACTTTTTGGTCCTTGCGGGTTTTCCTCTGCATTTGGAACAAGTCAATATAGATCTGATAATATGGTAGAGCAATTACAAGATCTTCACAGTGAGCAATATAGCTACGAGATCCTGTCGTTTGTTGGAATTTCACTTTCGTACGGTTGGCCTTGTTCTTTGAACAGTTCACCTACAAGAATTTCACTTGTGTGGCACATGCGTAAATAGGACTTCAACATGTGATCTGATCACATATATATAATGTACCTGATACTTCGGATCAGACCAGTGTTTAACGAGGCCTCTCCAGTCTTCATCCGATATATTTTCCCTTTGGAGATGTTTGGGCAAGTTCACCGTTAGCCTTGCCTTCAAAGTGAGTTTTCCTCAAGTTATACCGAAATCTTGTCCGCAGAGCAGACGTGAAAACATGGGTGCAAACTTGTCTGGTTGCATAATCTTGGCTATCCAACTTGAACCTCATCTGTTGAAAATTATGGGAGTCTCATTATCACCAACCTAGAAAGTATTGGACAGACCAAGACGATATTACTAGTTTCCATACATAACCATACTTATAGATAAATGGACGAGGAAGGTGTTGAACTGGGTTTCGTCTTTGTCCTTCCTCTACTGAATCCATGTTGGGAGGATACGTACATGACACCTAACGGCAGCCGCTGCCTCAGATACTAACTTGGCTGACTCTGTAGCATCACGTGGCCTTTTTAAACCTGCCTCAAAACGAATCTCCATTCTTCCTCCTCTAGATTTAGTTAACCTATCGAGCATTATCCCTGATGTTTGTTTCCTCTTGCGCCTAGGTGCTAGTCCAACAACGAACATAGGAAGTGTTACTGTACATCAAACTGCGAGACAACATCTAAAGAAGCATGCAACTATAACTTGACTCCAGCAACTACTTTCTTGCTGTTGAAGCTCACAAAGTTCATCTGATCTTGCGAACTCATCTTGTGTCAAGAGTGCTTAGGAAGTAGTGTCAGGTGGCAAGGGAGCTTGGGAACGTGCTGCTAGCTGAGTTGACCAACGAATAAATCGTGCAGCTGGTGGTACTGTGGAAGGTGTTGCAACAACTAGGGCTGTCTCTGCTTGTTTGGTGGCAGCTATTTGTTTCTGTTTGGCTTGTTCTGTAGCTCGTGTAGCACGGGATACCACAATAGAATTACAATTTTTCGCTGGACTTTGACCTTCTATTGCACCATCGGTTACCAGCAGAATCTGCAGGATTCTTCCGCTTCCCTCTCCACAATAGATTACGTGTTGCTTCCTCTTTCTCTGTGCCATGTTAAGTCAAGCCGACAAAAAAATGAATAACAATTTAGTTCTTTAGAACAAATTGATGCATGATACAGACGAACTGAACTTTGATGCTAGACAACCACATGATAGGAGAATGTAATATGTACGAAAAACAGGAAGGCATGAGATAACCAGAACTATGATGTGTAAACTAAGCAGAAGACATTTGACTAAATTAGAAGCAATGCATTGGAAGGTAGACACCATATGAAAGATGCTACAAATATCGCTCTGCCAAGTTAACAATGTCTCATCATAAATGCCGTTTAAACAAATGTGAAGCAGTACAAGAAATAAATCATATGCAAGATGCAAACAACATCACACTACCAAGTTAAAGGTCTCTCGTCATTAGTGCCATTGCATATTCACAGCTTATGATGTGTAAACTATGGAGAAGGCATTTCAACAAATTAGAGGCAATGAAAGCTAGACACCATATGAAAGATGCAACGAATATCACTCTACCAAGTTAAAACTGTCTCGTCATAAGTGCCATTTCAACAAATTAGAAGTAGTACAAGCTAGAAAAGAATGCGAGATGTAACCTATATCACACTCCCAAGTCAAACGTGTCTTATGATAAGTGATGGTTGCAGGCTACACAACAGTAGTACTTTGATGTAAGAACATGGTGTGATAGACAGATATTGTATGTTCTAAAAACAGGAACATGTGTCTTAGTCACAAGTACTCCCTCTGTTCCAAAATTGTTGGGGATATATCCCGCGGTGTAACCCACCGGATGTATGACCCGGCTGGAGCATGTCGACTCACTGGTGACACGCCCGGAACTTGGCGATTCACGGGTAACCCGCACGATCTTGGCGACTAATTAGTAACCCGGTGGGCGGGTCAGAGAAGGCCCAAGGCCTAGGAGGCTGGTTCATGTTATGGTGGGCCGGTTTTAGAGAAAGTCTAAGGAATATTACCTTACAAAGGAAGCAAGACTAGGACTCCACTTGTAATAGAGTAATCCTAATCCTACTAGGACTAGTCATGTAACCCGCCCCTTCAACATATATAAGGAGGGGTAGGGCTCCCCAAGAGGGGAGAGGAAAAACAATCTCTAGGGCTAGACACAAAGAGCCGGCTAGCTGGCGACTCCCTGATGAGCATAATGAGACCTAGCCACAAATAGCATGTAGGGCTATTATTGGATGATATTTTCCGGGGCCTGAAGTTGTCTAAATCCTTGTCTTGTGTGTTGCGTCTCTCGATTCTGATCAACCCCTCTCAAGCTACCGCATAGATGTGTTGGCCTCACGACTAAGTCCTCGCTAGGACATCTGCCGTGACAATTCCACGACAGTTGGTGCCCACCGTGGGGCATGCACACGGTGGTGTTGAGTTTTTGGAGGGATCTCCCACAGGGGTCGAGAAGTTTGTAATTTTTCAATGAAGAGGAGCCAGCTTGAGAGGATCTGCGTCAGCTTCGAATTTATCAGTCTGGATTTACAATCTTTGAGATTTGTGGTCAAGAGAAAACTAGGGTTACGCATGGATGAACGTGACCCGGCAACCCGTCGAATCTAGAGATAATTCTTCTATGTTACAATCAACAAGCAAAACATCAGTTAGATGACCCGATTGTTGAGAGAGACTCGGCTGACTACTACCCTACTCGCAAAAGACTTGGCTGACGACTACTCGCAGAAAATATGGCAGCATAGAAGGACAAACCAACTACGACCCGGATTGATTGCTTTAAGCCGCAGTGGCCAAATCGATCTAAACCGCCCCACAGTAAGAGACTAGCCTCTCTCGAAGTTCAGCTGCCATGCTCAATATCTGAAGATTAAAAGAAAACAGGGTTGCCTGAGCGCAAGCGCCCTAACTTACTGAGATTGAGGATCGGTGGCCGTGTCCGATTGCTACTATGTATTGAGCAATGATCCAATCGGCCAGGCTGTTGTTACTCGAGAATAGAAAAATCCTGAGCTATGAGTCACGAGGGGTTAACGGTTACCCCTATTACTTTGAGCGTAGAGGCCAAATCAATGCTAAAGTATTCCCAATAATGCGTAATGAAGATCAATCTTGTGGAGCACTATTGAACTGGTTTTCCAGTTATTTGGTTGATCAAGCGATTTTGTTCAACGACCCGAACACGGACGGTCCATGGGTTTGGGCTCCTCCTGCAACCGGTCTCATCGACCTACTGCTCCTCTGCTGTTGCAGGATTACGCTTCCAAAACCGCCGGCACTGCAGCGAGCTGTGGTTCTCGCGGCCTTTTTTTTCTGCTGTGAGCCGCCGATATAACTCCTACTCATCCGCCCGGCTCATTCACGTCGTCGTCCCTCCTGCGGACAAAATGCCTCTTGCTGCTCCAGTGTCGCGGTGCTGTCCGAGTGCCTCCGCCCTTGTTGCTGCTTTGAGCCGCCTTCGCTTGGGTGCCCCTGCGGCCGGGTCTTGCCGGGGAGCTGCTACAATAAGTCACCATTCGACCCGCCTCCGAGCACCAGCAAGCCGGCCTTCCTCCGCCGTTGAGCTGCCTTGCGTTGGAGCCGCCAACCTACGGAAGAATATGAATTGGGGGTGGATTACAGTCAAGGGCGATTCACTGCGACCAGTGGTCAGCCTACAAAATACGGCTGCGAGCGGACTTCCGACGTAAAAGCCGCCTCTGCGAGCAGCTGCCATGCCACAAACCTCCTAACCGGAGTCGCCGCTGCACTGGTCGTGGATGCACCCGGGCTACCTGTGCCTATGCCTCAAGCTGGCCCTGCCTCACAACCGCCTCCGCCGTGGCCTTGAGCCGCCGCCTCCGTGGCCTCATCTGTGCCCGCGCCTCAAGCCGATCCTGCCTCGCGGCGGTCTCCGCCGAGGCCTTGAGCCGCCGTCTCCGCCCTCACCTCCGCCTTGTTTACGGGTCGCCTCAAGTCGGCGCGGCTGTGTTTTCGCCTTGGATTTTCTGCTCTCAAACCGCCATGGCCAAATCAGCCGCCGCCATGAGACATAACTACCTTCTTTTGAGGTTCTGGACAAGGTTGTTGTCGAGCGGCAAATGCCGGATGTCCTTGAGCCGCCATCGTCACCTCTGTCAACTTGCCGAGCTGGCTGCGTCGAGCATGTTCTGCCGCGGCTCGGCCCCTGTTCCAACCCGCCTCCTTCAGCCGCTGCCTCAAGCAGCCCCTGCAGAGCCGACTCACTACCGCTGCTCCTAGGGCCTCCGCCGAGGCCCTGCCGCAAGCACCCCCATAGCTGCATGATTAAGTCGCCCGAGCCAGTCCGGCCTTCGTCGCCGCCTTGCCTCCTTTGTTCCGTTCGGACTCCCCACTACAGCGCTGCCCTATGCGCATGTGGTCGCCTAGACCCCGGCACCTATCGTGCCGACTCGATCTTCTGCTCCCCGAGCGCCCGGCTCACTGCCGCGATTAGCTGCTGCCGTCCACGTGGCCGGCTTATTACATACGCCCTTGCTCCTCCTCTGTCGGGTCCGTCCTTAAGCCGCCAGTGCGCTGCCTCCGTCCAAAGGCGCCCTTACCTCGTTGACCCGCGTTGCTGCCGTGCTGAGTCGTTGTTCCTACCTCGAGTCGTCGATGGCGCGAGCCGCCGCGAGTCACCGCCTTCACCTCGCCTTGACCTGTTTCTATTCTGAACCGAGATTCCTATTGGTGAGACCGATTTGCCTAGGGTTTGTGGTAATGGCTAAGACATCTGAACTTGGTGGCGCTGGATAGAAAGAATCGGTGGGGCGGAGTTAGACTTTGGGTTTAGGACATATGTGGATGTGGGAAAGTAGTTGAGGGCTTTGGAGCATATCACTAAGCACTTTGAGCAAGCAAGCCATTAAGCAACACCTCATCCCCTCTTGATAGTATTGGCTTTTCCCATAGACTCAATGTGATCTTGGATCACTAAAATAGAAAATGTAGAGTCTTGATCTTGAAGCTTGAGCCAATCATTTGTCCTTAGCATCTTGAAGGGGTTCCACATCCTCTAGTCCATGCCACTCCATTGTTGAACTTATGCGAAACATACTAGATAAAAGTGTTAGTCCAACAAGAGATATGTTGACATTAATTACCAAAATCACCCAGGGAGCACTTGTGCTTTCAATCTCCCCCTTTTTGGTAATTGATGACAACATACATCAAATCTTTAGATAAAGATATAAAGAACAACAAGTAAAGCTTTGGAAAGACATGTAACAAGCATAGGCTCCCCCTACATGTATGCAATCATGTGAATATGGAAATTAGAAGCATGTGAGAGCATAACCATGACAGAGAAGGCAATGTGTTACATGTATCTTGGCTATATGCATCAGAGCAAAAGATGTGAATATGGGAAATGTACCTTCATGCTCATGAGTCCTTCTTGCAAACAATATGTACATCAGCAAGAATTCCTCATAGACATGATTGTGATGCATATACTTACCTTGTGGTCTTGAGTTGGCTTAGGATGGAATGAACCTGCGTAAACAAGTTTAGATAACACAGATACACCTACTAGCCAGAGCAAACAACAGAAACCACAAGAGTACCAAGACTGGGATGACATGTAGAGAGTGAGTACTAAGTACCACAATAGATATTGACATGTCCCCAAGGGTAAAGGTGTGCAATGAATTTAAAGAATTTCTTTCCCCTTAGATGTCTTGCTCCCCCTAAATCTAGCATGGGATACTGGGAGAAGATAGAGAACAGAAAATCAGAGCAAAATGCAAAATCAGAGCTCAAGGAAACAAATGAACAGAGCTAATGCAAATAAGCACAAATGAACATGTATTTCCCCTCAAGGAGACATGTGGCATCTCTCCTCTTTGAACACCATGCATCTGGGATCCTTGAAGATTACTCTCTCCTTGAGTATTCTCTCCCCCTAGAGATGTCTCTCTCCTCCTGTTGAAGTGATAAGCTTTGATGTGATCTCTTTCTTCCCCTTTTACATCAATTTCCAAGAAGGGCCTTCTGGAATTTGTCATGGATGGGTTTGGTCCTTGAGTCACAGCACAAAGGACTGATAAAAATGTGATGCTTGTAGAGGACAAGATTTATTAAGTGGAGCTAGATCAAGAGTAGTGCAGGAATAAATGGAAAAATGTTTTTCCTATAGCGAAATCGGTGGCCCCGAGTTGGATGCTTCGGTTGCACCGAACGGATTCGGTTGGACCGAAAGCAAGAAGTCGGTATGACCGAGTTCATCACAGAGAAAACACTTGTCACCTCAGCTCACTAGACATGTAAGATCTCACAAGGATTTGCAAGGAATTAACTGAAAGATTTGCAATGAATTGGATGCAGGGAATCCAGAACAAAAGAAAAGAAAAGAAAAGAAATCTAGATGAAGTTTTTTTTGAAAGGGGAAACAAATATGCATGATACAAATGCAAAAGGAAACACAAGAGAACTTCATCTAAAATTGGGCGGTGACAAAGTCACCTATGTTAGAGTATATTGACTTAGGAGTCAAGTGAGATCACTTGATCATAGGTCATACTCATCGTTTAAGCTCAAAATGGGGTTGCCATTTTTTGTTTAAGCATCTTGATGTATTCACATCTTATCGAGTTGCTTTGACTCATGACTTGGAGTAAAGCTTCTCTAAGATGGAATAACATACCTTGGGTGGTGGTGTTGATCGTGATCATGTAGTTGAACTTGTGTGGGTTGCTCAAGGTTGATGTAGCTCATCAAAAGTTGGGAGCACCACTTGGAATTTGAGTTCATCTACCTACATGAATTAGTTCTTGCAAGGAAGAGCACTTGTGTATCCAAAATGACAATCATGAAACTCAACATAGATTTTGTCAAAGGATATGTTTGAATGGTTTCGTGCTTCCTTGTCTTCAACCACCATTGTGTAGAGACATGGTGATGTAGAGATTGCTCAAAATGAGAGTGAGTTGCAATCTCATAGATTTGGATTCATCCAAGTACCTACAAGGGTTAGATAACATGCAAGATGCAAATATATCCAAGACATAAGATTATCATCATAAGAGAAATATCAAGGATTAGTCATAAGCTCAAGTCTTGCATGTATCCAATGGAGTTCCTACTCCAAGTTTGAAGCATCAATGATGTTCAATTATCCTCTTAACCTGCAAAACAGTTTCTCATCAAGTGGTTTAATGAATATATCTGCTAATTGCTTGTCGGTGCGAACATGCTTAAGATTAATGTCTCCCTTAGCAACATGATCTCGAATGAAATGATGACGAACTTCAATATGCTTAGTTCGAGAGTGTTGCACGGGATTGTGAGCAATCTTGATAGCACTTTCATTGTCACAAAGTAATGGAACATGTTTCACATATATCCCATAATCTTTAAGAGTTTGGGTCATCCAAAGTAATTGAGCACAACATGAACCAGCGGCAATGTATTCCTCTTCAGCGGTGGATAAGGATACCGAGTTTTGTTTCTTGGAAGACCAAGACACAAGATATCTACCAAGAAATTGACAAGTACCCGAAGTGGACTTTCTATCAACCTAGTCACCAGCATAGTCCGAGTTGGAGTAGCCAACAAGATCGAAAGAAGACCTCTTAGGATACCAAATGCCAAAATTTGGTGTATGGATTAAGTATCTCACTGTCAGGACCCCGATTCCAAGTCACATCGATCTAGCCGGTAACACCTCACATCACATTGCGGCCTCACGCACGGTATTCCCACGGGTGTCGCCTTACCATGGCCCGGGACCGTTTGCGCCTTTTGGCTCACGTATATGATAGCGTCACTAGCATCCATATGACAGAGAACCCGGGCCGACATGGCTAGTCGTGAACCCAAAGCGGCACTAACCCATGGGGACAGGCATACATGAATCACATCGAGCATGTCGGTCATCAACGTATGAATCCGGGCTGTAGCACTGGGCTAACAGGACTCCGGTAACCCAGGCTGTAGGAGGCTAGGCAGGACTCCGGATGTCACCGTGTGACATTTCCCCGAAGGGACAGACACAGGAACGAAGTGAAACACATGCCTGTACCGGGTGCCACTTGGTAGACTACTAACACTACCTACAAACACCAGAAACTAGTTGCAACTCCTGGACAGAGATCAAGTTGATTAATAAGTCGAGAGGGGTCGAGTTACCTGAACCCAATGTGTGGTAGTAACTGTTCATGGATCACAAACATAGAACTCAGTTCCTGAGGACGGCTGCAATGAGACAACCCACCATGTACTCCTACATGGCCTCTCACCTCTACCATTACCAAATCGTGTTCACACACTTAGCTCACACACGATGGGACATGTTCATAACAATTCCAACTCATTCCCGATGAATCAGACCCGACTCAACTCTAAGCAGTAGCAGGCATGACAAACAAGCATGAATGAGTAGGCACATCAAGGCTCAAACAACTCCTACTCATGCTAGTGGGTTTCATCTATTTACTGTGGCAATGACAGGTCATGCGAGAGGATAAGGGGTTCAACTACCGCAGCATGTAACAGTTGAATCGATGTTGTCCTAATGCAGTAAAACAGCAGAGCGAGAGATTGGGATTGTATCGGAATGAACAAGGGGTTTTGCTTGCCTGGCACTTCTGAAGATAATATAGTTCTTCATCGGTGTCATCGAACTCATCGTCGAAACCACGTCTATCGGAGAGGGGGCAAATACCGGCAAACAAGGAAGAACACAATCAATGCAATGCACAATATGACGCATGATCATAACATGTCAATATGTTGTGATTTGAGCTAATGCAACTAGCAACAGGTTAAATGAGGTTGGCTTGAATCAAAGATTCAAATTCAAACTCCATATGTGATGGTTTAAATGCCCTTTATATGATTTGTTCTAAACAGCAGCTATAAGTTGTTCTAACATGCATGAAAATGGTACAGACGGATAGATTGGATTTTTCTGATCATTTTTCATATATAAATTATTTCATTTGGAGTTACGGTTGAATTTCTATGATTTTTAGAAGTTTAGAGTATTTTCTGAAATTTCCTGAATTAAATTAAATCCAGAAAAACCTATTATCACACAAGATTAAGTCATCTTGACCTCAAAGAGGTCAACAGACCCGGTCCAGGTCAAACCTCGACGTGGGTCCTGCATGTCGTTGACTAACTAAAGTAACCTAGTTTAATTAGCACTAACCTAGGTTAAGCTAATTTAGTTTAAACCTAAACTAGATTAGTTAGCAGGCGGGCCCGCATGTCATGGACCTGTGGGAGGTCAACCTGGTCAATCGAGGCTAACTCGCCGCGGCTCGACGCCGGCGACGATAGGTGCGGCGGAGGGGCTCGGGTTCGCGCTACAGGGCACCGTTTTGCTCGTGGTTTGCGGCTACAGCGAGCTGGAAGACTCGCGCATCTAGTGGTGGTGGCGGCAGCAGCTGCAGTGGTCGGGATCGACGGCGGCGACCAAATCGGTGGCGGCCGGAGTTCGGGTGCTCGCGGTTTTGGTGCTAAGGGGCACAGCGGCGCGAACGGCCTGGTGCTACGGCCTCCTGATGATGTGCTGAGCACGGTTACGTGCTCAGTTTCGAGCTTATGCGTCTGTGGCCATGACGGCGACATGGCCGGCGGAGCCGAACTCTCGGCCGTGATGGCCAACGGGGTTAAGGGGCAGCTCGAGCGACATGGCTAGGGGGAGAAGGAAGAGGAGCTCACGGCGAGTGTAGCGGTGGCCTCGGAGAGCTCGGGGAAGGGCTGGTGATGGCAGGAGGTCGCCGGCGATCTCTGCGATCCGAGGAGGAAGAAGATGTCGGGAGCGGCGCTTGGGGTCTTCGGTCGCGTGGCTCGGTGAGGGGCTGGCGACGAGTGCGGGGAGCTTCGGGAGCAGCTCGGGGCATCGTCGGGACGGCGGTGGTCGCGGCAACGGCGAACGGCGGCGATGGGCGTGTTCGGTGGCGTCGTGGGAAGAGAGCAGAGGAGGGTGAAAGGTCCAGGGAGAGAGGAGAGGGGTGCAGGGGATCCAGAGCGGCGCCGAGGAGGGGCTTCGAGACGCCTCGGTGAGGCAGGCAAGCAGGGAGGAGGCGTGGCGCCTCGCGCGCGCGTGCTCTGTCTCCCTCCTTTGCCTACTTGCAGAGGTAGGCGATGACTGGCCAGGTGGGCCGGCCCAGCCAGGGGTTTGGCCAGGTAAGTGGGCTGCCAGGTAAACTCCCTCTCTTTTTATTTCCATTTTCTATTTTCTGTAATTGTGTTTGGCTTTAATAAAAATGCCAGGGCATTTCCAAAAATCATGAAACTGGTCAATGTCATTGTTTGGAATATTTCCAACAACAAACATTTCAGTTTGTGATTATTTGAGCATTTAAAATATTATTTAGCAATTAAATGCCCAAATGCAAATACCATATGATTTAATTCAAAAATCCAGAATGGCCTAGAAAATGTGCACCATTTTAGGGTGATGTTCTAGACCAATCCAAGAATGATGAACTTTTACGAAGGCATTTTGGGTTTATTGAGAATATTTTTATTTGAACCTAGTTGATTTGATCTGGTGCTAGGGTTTGAGAAATCCCCATTTCAACTTTCAAATAAATTAGACATGGTGCAAGCAAGGTCAAGCAAGGGCTGATCTGGGGCTGTGACATCTCACCCCCACTAAACAAGAATCTCGTCCCGAGATTCAAGACGTGAGGTAAGAAGGCAGAGGGGACACTAGCTAACACGATCTTGTTGATCCAATTTCCCTTCCCGAAGATGTTGGTTCATTGTTCCAATTCATCTTGACGTCCTTGCTTTCGGGATCTTCATCCAACACGATGGCGACAGAAAGGGACTCTATAGGAGACGATCTCCTCGAAGATCGAGCACTCAAGATCAACTCGTGGAATGAGATGTTGAAACATCTCGAGTTGAGGCACAAAACACATCGAGAGGGATGGAAGAACAAACAACAAGGTTTGATTAGTGGGCAACAATTCCACGCTTAGAAAGATGGTGGATGGTGTCAAGGTGGCAAGGAAAAAATTGCCACGATCCCGTAACGGGGCACTTTGGAAGAGGTGACTCGAAGAACAACTCCCTTAAGTGGCAAAAAGAATTACTTTTGATCCATAGATCATTGGAACTCTTTATACCAGCCTAAGGCAATCACAGGCGATCATTTGAAAGAGTTCGAAAGAATGACATACTCGAACTAGGATGGATGATGTGGACTACCTTGTTGAAGACAACGCCAATGGATGATTTTGCTTATCATCAAAAATGGATGGGACCCATGGTAGGACCACCTCTGAAGATGATCCTGAACAACAATTGCTGAGAAGGCAATCCAAGGGAGATTGGCACAATGCGGTGCAAGCTGGGAACAAAATGCAAATGCTGGGAATGTTCCAACCATCATATCTGCCGGAGATTCAGATCTGGTTGGTGTCAGGATATTCGGACCCATCCGATCTAGAGAGAAAATGAAGTTTGCAACAAAAATCGACGAGATGGCATTGCGAGATTCTCGGAGATGAACTACGATAGCAAGCTCCAAAACATGAGCTGGTTACGCTAAACATGTGTTAACACGCTGTCCCTGCATAAACATGACCACATGGTAGTCTTATGATAAAACACTACCGAAGTTCGGTGGGGAACCATCATCGCGGATAACGAAGTCCTTGCATAAGTCATATGATTAGCTCTTATGAAGAAACTTCTTCTCCTTGCACAAATCAGTTAGTGGCTTGGTGTGCTAGGGAATTCATATGGAATGAAGATGATCAGTCTATCAGACCATAGAATACTTCGCACATGCATGACTCACTTGGGATGATTCCAGAGGAAGCAAAAACAACTTTCTCGGATCCACGGCAACAACTTACATCAAATTCATGTGAATTAGAGGAAGTCACTTCTTTCATCCAAGCATAGGCTTCATGAACGAAACATGAAGATAATGCTTACAAGGTTTCCAATGCTAGGTTGATGTTCGACATGAATCATGGGGGAGACAAAATGCTACTGATGGGCTCAACAGCAACTCATCGGAATTTCCATATCCTTTGGACTTCCACCATCATGTGAACACGGTGATAGCATTGGTCAGACCAAAAGATGTAATGGTGTATGCTCGAGGGATCAACCACGAGTAAGACAACATTATGAGCATCGTTGGTACTGATTTGATTTGACGATAGCCCGCACTCAAATCAAAGGATTGATAAGACAATAGGTCCAACAACTGATCAGAGGACCAATCGATGAAGATATCATCTTTCTTCAACACACACTCAAAAGGATATCCCTTAAAGTGAACTAAGTCGGACAAGCTTTCATCTTCCAACTATCCAAGTTGTTGTTTAGCTTAACCAAATAGCTCGGGTTATCCAACACGGATTCTTGGAGAAGGGGTTTACAAGAAACCAACTTGATCACGAACTTAACATAGCGGTCGAGCGACAACCTGGTAGCACTTCCAAGAAGATATTTGGAAAGTCACGAACCACCGATATGTTATTAAGCTCGAGAACAATCTTGCTTTTCAGGGCAAGACGATATGATCAGATAAGCAAGGGATTGAATAATCCTAACTCATTAATCGAAGGGTGCACCAGAAATAAGGACTAGGTAGCACGATCAATTTTAGGATGATGATTTAATAACCAATACGCTAAGAATGAGGATATTGTCCATTAGCTACTAAGCAAAGAGTTGCTCGGAGTATTGATTTCACACATCACAATTCACTTGTCGGCATTCCGGTTACAACAACACGAGGACCGAGGAATGAATGATGATGGTGAGAAGTATCACTACGTCAAAAATTCATGAGAGTTGGTGCAGTTCTCATGTCAATTCTGACATAAAGGGGGTAATACTCCAAGGTAGAACAGAACAAAGCTGAATTGGCATTTTGATCTGCGGGATACAACTACTTTGACCCAATTCTAGAAATGGATGAGGTACTGGAGTTTGTTTCTCCTAGTCATTCCGAAATAGAATGGCTTGACGGACCACAAGGATAATAGGCATCGATAAACAAATACACACATACTCTTGACTATCAATTGATAGACGAGGGTCAGAAAACAACTAAAGAGGGACAACTCAAAGGAACATATGTTTTCTGAGTTGTGGATGCATAGATTAGTATGTCGAGCGAAGCTCAACATTTCTTCCGGATAACCCATGCGGAAAGGTAGAATTGGCGATTCACAATTATGAATGGAGAACTCCTCAAAACCTTTATTATTGTGATGTTTTGGTTCAACAAGGAACTTACGCCATAAGCGGTTCATAGTATTTGGAAGAAGGAAATACCACGGACCTCGAGGACTATCGCAAAGTTACTAGTATCCTAAAGGAACTAGCAAAAACTAACAACATGAGGTAGGTGAATCTCGGGTTCAAGAACCCAGGAATAGAATGCCTACTAACTAATAACATCATGGGATGCTTTCAAGAATAATGGCCAGAATCATCACACTGGGGATACAAAATCATTGCTAAATTGCTAGGTGACTTCCTAAACACCTAGGGTCATAATAATAGCTCCAACATCTACGCCGAGGCAACAAAGTACCTCAACTTACCGATTAGTGTGCTTATGCTGACCAAAAGGACATCGGGAACGGAAGGAAAGGATTTGCAATGCATCAGACTATTTAGAGACATGGGATGACTCGGACAGCATAACGGCTGTAAATGCTCAAAATGATTTGAGACATCCTGCAGAAATGGTGGCATAACCACTCAACATCACCATATCAAGGTTCCGAGATCAACAGTGATCATACAGAAATAGTAGGAACTGAACTGGGGCTTAAAACCAACAATCTTAAAGGTCTATGGATTAGTAACACGTCATCCTGATAGATAGATGAGAAGCCTAGTTCTTAAACCCCGTAGAGGAGAAGAGGATGACTCAGATCAGAAGGCCATGAGGTATAAGGAGTAAAAAGAGCCTTATGTTCCCTTACACAAACAATTCCCTTACATAACTAAAGCATTTCTAGACACAACTTCGACCAGTTGGCTTGGTAATCCTACATGCAGTCAGGCTCTGATACCAACGCTGTCAGGACCCCGATTCCAAGTCACATCGATCTAGCCGGTAACACCTCATATCACTTTGCGTCCTCACGCACGGTATTCCCACGGGTGTCGCCTTACCATGGCCCGGGACCTTTTGCGCCTTTTGGCTCACGTATATGATAGCGTCGCTAGCATCCATATGACAGAGAACCCGGGCCGACATGGCTAGTCGTGAACCCAAAGCGGCACTAACCCATGGGGACATGCATACATGAATCACATCGAGCATGGCGGTCATCAACGTATGAATCCGGGCTGTAACCGGGCTAACAGGACTCCGGTAACCCGGGCTGTAGCAGGCTAGGCAGGACTCGGATGTCACCGCGTGACATTTCCCGAAGGGACAGAACCACGTGAACGAAGTGAAACACATGCCGACCAGTCAAGTGTCCAGAGCGGTAGTCTTTGGGCTAGCAGGACTCCAGTGAACCGGGTCATGGCGGACTACTATCGCTCAGAAGCACTAGACTACATTTCCCCATAAGAGAGGCTGCCAAGGATAAACAACTAGATTGTCGGATCCCACACATACCAAGCATTTCAAACATACACACAATATGCTCAATATGTGTAAATACAACATGGCATCATAACATAACTCTACGACTCAAAGTATTTATTCATTAGGCTCCGAGGAGCGAGATATTACAAACATGGGTCTCATGACCCAACACTCTGAGCATACAAGTCAAAACACAAACGGAAGCTAAACATGTCTTAGTACAGACAACTATAAATGAAAAAGGCTGAGAAGCGACTATCTACTAGATCTGCCGAGGGCACAAGATCGTAGCCGAGGTATCAAGCTAAACGTCAAGTCCACATCGAAATACTAGCGAGACCGACGCCTCTCTGCAAAATATAAAATAAGCAAGCGTGAGTACAAATGTACTCAGCAAGACTTACATCGAGCTAACTACATATGCATCGGTATCAACAAAGGGGTGGTGGAGTTTGACTGCAGCAAGCCAGCTTTGACTCGGTGGCTATCTGAACTACATCGCAAGTAACTCTTTTGAGGTGGCGCTACGAGTCCACATATTCACCATATCAATACACCACTATGGATCCGCTCCCATCTCCCTCACGGAACGCCATCCATAGCACTCACGCTTATCTTGCGCATTTTAGAGTATCCACTTTCACTTGTCTATGAACTATGCAAGGGGTCCAAGTTTCCATATCCGAGGAATCCGGCTATTCAATAGATAATAATAACCCTGCAGGGTGTACTTCTTCACACACGCTCTCGCCACTTATCGCCTACAGACATCGTCATGTACCTCGGCAACCTTCAAGCGGAAGCCGGGCGAGGGAGTCAGCCACGACCTGACTAACCACACAAGTCTCTCGTCCAGGTTTATCGCCTATTCGGGTTCCATCCGCAAGGAGATCCGGCCGGGGTGTCGCTCACGGCCCCAAACGATGTGAGCAGGGTTCCCAAGCACACCAACCGGGTGCCACTTGGTACACCATGCCACTGTGCCTAGTTTGTCCCAAGCCCACCTGTACCGGGTGCCACTTGGTAGACTACTAACACTACCTACAAACACCAGAAACTAGTTGTAACTCCTGGACAGAGATCAAGTTGATTAATAAGTGGAGAGGGGTCGAGTTACCGGAACCCAATGTGTGGTAGTAACTGTTCATGGATCACAAACACAGAACTCAGTTCCTGAGGACGGCTGCAATGAGACAACCCACCATGTACTCCTACATGGCCTCTCACCGCTACCTTTACCAAATCGTGTTCACACACAGTAGGACATGTTCATAACAATTCCAATTCATTCCCGATGAATCAGACCCGACTCAAATCTAAGCAGTAGCAGGCATGACAAACAAGCATGAATGAGTAGGCACATCAAGGCTCAAACAACTCCTACTCATGCTAGTGGGTTTCATCTATTTACTGTGGCAATGACAGGTCATGCAGAGGATAAGGGGTTCAACTACCGCAACATGTAACAGTTGAATCGATGTTGTCCTAATGCAGTAAAAGAGAGCAGGAGCGAGAGAGTGGGATTGTATCGGAATGAACAAGGGGGTTTTGCTTGCCTGGCACTTCTGAAGATAATATAGTTCTTCATCGGTGTCATCGAACTCATCGTCGAAACCACGTCTATCGGAGAGGGGGCAAATACCGGCAAACAAGGAAGAACACAATCAATGCAATGCACAATATGATGCATGATCATGACATGTCAATATGCTGTGATTTGAGCTAATGCAACTAGCAACAGGTTAAATGAAGTTGGCTTGAATCAAAGATTCAAATTCAAACTCCATATGTGATGGTTTAAATGCCCTTTATATGATTTGTTCTAAACAGCAGCTATAAGTTGTTCTAACATGCATGAAAATGGTACAGATGGATAGATTGGATTTTTCTGATCATTTTTCATATATAAATTATTTCATTTGGAGTTACGGTTGAATTTCTATGATTTTTAGAAGTTTAGAGTATTTTCTGAAATTTCCTGAATTAAATTAAATCCAGAAAAACCTATTACTGCGTCAGCATTGCGTCATGCTGACCTCAGCAGGTCAACAGACCCGGTCCAGGTCAAACCTGACGCGTGGGTCCTGCATGTCAGTGACTAACTAAACTAACCTAGTTTAATTAGCACTAACCTAGGTTAAGCTAATTTAGTTTAAACCTAAACTAGATTAGTTAGCCGGGCGGGGCCCGCATGTCATGGACCCAGGGGAGGTCAACCCCCTGGTCAACTGAGGCTAACTCGCCGGCGGCTCGACGCCGGCGACGATAGGTGCGGCGGAGGGGCTCGGGTTCGCGCTACAGGGCACCGTTTTGCTCGTGGTTTGCGGCTACAGCGAGCTGGAAGACTCGCGCATCTAGTGGTGGTGGCGGCAGCAGCTCCGGTGGTCAGGATCGACGGCGGCGACCAAATCGGCGGCGGCCGGAGTTCGGGTGCTCGCGGTTTTGGTGCTACGGGGCACGGCGGGGCGAACGGCATGGTGCTACGGCCTCGGTGATGTCTTGAAACGCGATTCTGGCGCTTCGATTTGAGCTTATGCGTCTGTGGACATGACGACGACATGGCCGGCGGAGCCGAACTCTCGGCCGTGATGGCCAACAGGGTTAGGGGGCAGCTCGAGCGACATGGCTAGGGGGAGAAGGAAGAGGAGCTCACGGCGAGTGTAGCGGTGGCCTCGGAGAGCTCGGTGAAGGGCTGGTGATGGCAGGAGGTCGCCGGCGATCTCGGCGATCCGAGGAGGAAGAAGATGTCGGGAGCGGCGCTTCGCGGGTCTTCCAGTCGCGTGGCTCGGTGAGGGAGCTGGCGATGAGGTGCAGGAGCTCGGGAGCAGCTCGGGGCATCGTCAGGACGGCGGTGGTCGCGGCAACGGCGAACGACGGCGATGGGCGTGTTCGGTGGCGTCGTGGGAAGAGAGCAGAGGAGGGTGAAAGGTCCAGGGAGAGAGGAGAGGGGTGCAGGGGGTCCAGAGCGGCGCCGAGGAGGGGCTTCGAGGCGCCTCGGTGAGGCAGGCAAGCAGGGAGGAGGCGTGGCGCCTCGCGCGCGCGTGCTCTGTCTCCCTCCTCTGCCTACTGGCAGAGGTAGGCGATGACTGGCACAGCCAGGTGGGCCGGCCCAGCCAGGGGTTTGGCCAGGTAAGTGGGCTGCCAGGTAAACTCCCTCTCTTTTTATTTCCATTTTCTATTTTCTGTAATTGTGTTTGGCTTTAATAAAAATGCCAGGGCATTTCCAAAAATCATGAAACTGGTCAATGTCACTGTTTGGAATATTTCCAACAACAAACATTTCGGTTTGTGATTATTTGAGGATTTAAAATATTATTTAGCAATTAAATGCCCAAATGCAAATACCATATGATTTAATTCAAAAATCCAGAATGGCCTAGAAAAATGTGCACCATTTTAGGCTGAGGTTCTAGACCAATCCAAGAATGATGAACTTTTCTCAAAGGCATTTTGGGTTTATTGAGAATATTTTTATTTGAACCTAGTTGATTTGATCTGGTGCTAGGGTTTGAGCAATCCCTATTTCAACTTTCAAATAAATTAGACATGATGCAAGCAAGGTCAAGCAAGGGCTGATCTGGGGCTCTGACACTCACTATCCTTTTCACGGCCTTAAGATGACATTCCTTAGGAGCAGCTTGATATCGTGCACACATGCACACACTTAGCATTATATCGGGACGTGAAGCACATAGTTAGAACAATGAACCAATCATAGAGCGATAAACTTTTTGATCAACCGGTTCACCATCTTTGGTCAAATCAAGATGTCCACTAGTAGGCATGGGTGTAGTCATACCTTTGCATTCTTGCATATTGAACTTCTTGAATAAGTCCTTGGTGTACTTCGTTTGAGAGACAAAGGTACCTTCCTTAGTTTGCTTGATTTGGAAACCAAGAAAGAATTTGAGTTCACTCATGATAGACATCTCAAACTTCTCCGACATTAGCTTCCCAAACTTTTCACTAAAATGAGGGTTAGTAGAACCAAATATAATATCATCAACATAAATTTGGCATACAAATAGTTCCGGTTTAACCCTTTTTGTAAAAAGAGTAGAATCAATTTTACCAATTTCAAAGCCAAGGAACTTGGTCAAGCATTTATACCACGCTCTAGGAGCTTGTTTAAGACAAAGAGCTTTGTGAAGTTTGTAGACATGATCAGGTTTCTTAGGATTGACAAAGCCGGGAGGTTGCTTAACATAAACTTCCTCCTCAATTTCACCATTTAGAAAAGCACTTTTAATGTCCATTTGGTACAAGGTGATATCATGGTGATTAGCATAAGCAAGTAAGATGCGAATGGACTCAAGTCTAGCAACGGGAGCATATGTCTTACCATAGTCCATACCTTCGACTTGTGTGTAGTCTTGGGCGACGAGACGTGCTTTGTTGCGAACCACTTGTCCATCTTCATCTTGCTTGTTGCGAAACACCCATTTGGTACCGATGATGTTGTGGTTGTTGTCGGGCTTCTCAACCAATGTCCACACTTGATTTCTCTCAAAGTTGTGTAGCTCTTCATGCATAGCGTTTATCCAATCCGGATCCTCCAATGCTTCTTAAACCTTCATAGGTTCAATGCTAGAGATGAATGAGTAATGTTCACAAAATTAGCTAAACGAGTTTTAGAGCGAGTGATTCTCCCGGTTTGAATATCTTTGTAGATTTTCTCGACGGGATGATCTTTAGCAATTCTTGCTCGAACTCGTCAAAGCTTTTGCTTGGGTCTTGGTTGAACATCTTCTTCATCTTGTTCTTCTTCTTGGCCTTCTTCATTGTTGGCGTTGTCATTCTCTTGTCATGGTGGAGAAGGAGGTTCTTGACGTTCGTCTTGGTGCACTTCCTCGTTTTCTTCATCTTGGTGTGTCCCACTTGTGGATGCTTCCATATCAATTCTTGGTTCACCTTGTCATGAGGTAGAAGCTTCCACTTGGATGCATTTAGGTACTCTCCTTCACCTCCGTTGGATGAATCTTGCCAATAGACAAGTCTTGGATTGCTTCCGAGGGGTCTTTGTCTCCTACATCAATTGGCAATTTCTCTACTTGCGAGCCGTTAGATTCATCAAACTTCACATCAACCTTTCGGGTGTAATTGTTGTAGACACGGTATGTGTGAGAGTTTGAGCCATAACCAAGTAGGAAACCTTCATGAGACTTAGGAGCAAATTTAGAACGACGATGCTTATCAAGAATGTAGCACTTTGAGCTGAATACTCGAAAGTATCCAACTTGGGGTTTGTTACCGGTGAGAAGCTCGTATGCCGTCTTGCTGAGTAGCTTGTGAAGATACAAGCGATTTGTTGCATGAAAAGTTGTCTCAACCGCTTCCACCCAAAAGTGCTTCGGTGTTTTGTACTCATAAAGCATCGTTTTCGCCATTTCGATGAGCGTCCGGTTCTTCCTCTCAACAACTCCATTTTGTTGAGGTGTGTACGTAGCCGAGAACTCATGTGAAATCCCTTCTTCATCAAGAAAGGTGTCCACATTTGCGTTCTTGAACTCCATTCCGTTGTCGATGTGAACCTTCTTGATCTTCACTTCAAATTGATTTTGGGCCTTCCTAGCGAAGTTTTTGAAGATCTTTTGAACCTGCGATTTATCATCGAGAAAGAACACCCACGTAAATCTTGAAAAATCATAAACTATAACTAGACCAAAAGAATTTCCACCGAGACTTTTGTAGGCGTTGGTACCAAAGAGGTCCATGTGAAGTAGCTCGAGTGGCCTCTTTGTGGTCATGATATTCTTCACGGGATGCCTTCCTCCAACCTGTTTAACTGCTTGACAAGCGCTGCAAAGTCTATCCTTATCAAATATGACATTGTTAATGCCAAGGATATGATTTCCTTTAATAAGCTTGTCAAGGTTTCGCATACCAACATGACGTAGTCTTCTATGCCACAACCAGCCTTTAGAAGATTTAGCAATAAAGAAAGTTCTAGGTTGAGCCTTTTTAGTGAAATCAACAATGTATAGATCACCTCTACCGTACACCGGTAAAGACCATTTTACGATTATCTCTACAAAACACATGGCAATCTACTTCAGTAAATAGGACATTGAAACCGAAATCAGCAAGTCTAGATACTGAAAGTAAGTTGTAGCCAAGATATTCAACGAGCATGACATTTTGTATGGAGCTATCATGTGAGATGGCCACCTTACCAAGGCCAACCACCTTACCCTTTGAATTATCACCAAAAGTGACATATTTTCGAGGGCCGTCGTTTTTAGCAAGCTCACGGAACATGTATTTATCTCCGGTCATATGATCGGTACATCCACTATCAAGAACCCATTCCTTTCCTCCAGCCATGTATCCGCGAAGATTTGCCATAAGACCAAAGTGTCTCATTGCTTCGTCAAGATCATATTCACTATCATCATCCTCATCATAGTATCCATGTTCAACATCATCTTGTGATTGATCAATTCCTAAAGAGGGTAATTCATTAGATAAATGATCATCACAATGGCCATCTTTATGAATTCTAATAGCTTCGGATATGATATCGCTAATGATCCCAACATCTCCTATAGCACGCATGAGATTGGTAAGCTCAAATAGACAGTGACCAAAGCTAGGATCACTAGAATTCATCTTGCTCAAGGCAATAGACTTATGGATAATTTCATCTAAATTTTTCAAGGAATAATCTGGAAATCGTTCCTCAAGAAATTTCCATATAGTATAGGTACAATCAAGAGTAGGAAAACTAGCAATCAAGTTTTTGGGCAATCCTCTTATGATAAGATTGATGGTTCTAAGATTGTGAATCATGTCAAGATCCTCTTCGGGTGTGGGATGCAAGGGATCAATATAAGGTGCACAAGGGCTAGCAATGTACTTGTTCAAATGATATTCACTGAAAATCACAAGAATCTCATTTTTTCACTCATGAAAATATTCTCCATCAAGAATAGGCACTCTATGTCTAAGACTCCCTAAAGTAGACACATCCATCTTCCTCCAAAGGTGTTTAAACCAAGGCAATGGAGACCAAAACTCTGATACCAATTGAAAGGATCAAGAAGAGGTGTCTAGAGGGGGGGTGATTAGACACCAAGTGCCGAAAGTTGCAGTTTTCAACTTCTTTAAGTTCAAGTGGAGTTTTGGCACAAGTTTAACAATCACAATACATAATTCAAGCAAGCATGAAAAGAGTATATGAGCATCGGAAAGTAAAGCATGCAACTTGGAAGAATGTAACGGGATGGGATTGGAGAATTCAAACGCAATTGGAGACACGGATGTTTTTGTCGTGGTTCCGATAGGTGGTTCTATCGTACATCCACGTTGATGGAGACTTCAACCAATGAAGGGTAACGGTTGCGCGAGTCCACGGAGGGCTCCACCCACGAAGGGTCCACGAAGAAGCAACCTTGTCTATCCCACCATGGCCGTCGCCCACGAAGGACTTGCCTCACTAGCGGTAGATCTTCACGAAGTAGGCGATCTCCTTGCCCTTACAAACTCCTTGGTTCAACTCCACAATCTTGTCGGAGGATCCCAAGTGACACCTAGCCAATCTAGGAGACACCACTCTCCAAGAAGTAACAAATGGTGTGTTGATGATGAACTCCTTGCTCTTGTGCTTCAAATGATAGTCTCCCCAACACTCAATTCTCTCTCACGGGATTTGGACTTGGTGAAAAGAAGATTTGAGTGGAAAGCAACTTGGGGAAGGCTAGAGATCAAGATTCATATGGTAGGAATGGAATATCTTGGCCTCAACACAAGGGTAGGTGGTTCTCTCTCAGAAAATGTGTATTGGAAGTGTAGGTTCGTTCTGAGGGCTCTCTCCACGAATGAAGAGTGGGTGGAGGGGTATATATAGCCTCCACACAAAAACTAACCGTTACACACAATTTACCAATCTCGGTGAGACAGGATTGAGAAACTCGGTCGGACCGGTTCAGCAAATCTAGTGACCGTTAGGATTTTCGGTGGGACCGACATGCAACTCGGTAGGACCGGTATGGTTAGCGCTTAACGTAATCTCGGTGAGACCGATTACACAAAATTGGTGGGACCTATTTTGGTAATAAGCTAACCAGAGAGTTGGTCAGGCAAACTCGGTGAGACCGATTTCACAAACTCGGTGAGACCGATTTTGGTAATAAGCTAACCTGAAAGTTTGCATTGTAATCCCGGTAGTACCGATTGCTCAAACTCGGTGAGACCGATTTTGGTTATGGACATACACAGAGAGATTACAATCCCATCTCGGTGAGACCGAGATCCCTATCGGTGAGACCGATTTGCCTAGGGTTTGTGGCAGTGGCTAAGACATTTGAACTCGGTGGCGCCGGATAGAAAGAATCGGTGGGGCCGAGTTAGACTTTGGTTTTAGGACATATGTGGATGTGGGAAAGTAGTTGAGGGCTTTGGAGCATATCACTAAGCACTTTGAGCAAGCAAGCCATTAAGCAACACCTCATCCCCTCTTGATAGTATTGGCTTTTCCTATAGACTCAATGTGATCTTGGATCACTAAAATAGAAAATGTAGAGTCTTGATCTTGAAGCTTAAGCCAGTCCTTTGTCCTTAGCATCTTGAAGGGGTTCCACATCCTCTAGTCCATGCCACTCCATTGTTGAACTTGTATGAAACATACTAGATAAAAGTGTTAGTCCAACAAGAGATATGTTGATATTAATTACCAAAATCACCCAGGGAGCACTTGTGCTTTCAAATGGAGATCTACATCTTCAAGTCGGCTGAGAATCAGATGAGTATTTCAAGGCCAATATTCTTCACAATATTTTTCTATGAGAAACCAATGTCAGCAAATTGATTATGAAGCTGGTATATTGACCCGGACTTCCCACAAGAAGGAAATGACAATAACTTAAGGATGATCAGGTGCCGGCTTACAAGAGTTCTTAACCCAGAGCATAATCTGTCAAAATTGTTCTTGTGTTTGTTTTATAGGATCAGCTTAACATGGATGAATCCAAATTAAACCGGGGGCTAATGTCGGGGATATACCCTGCGGTGTAACCCACCGGATGTATGACCCGGTTGGAGCATGGCGACTCACTAGTGACCCGCCCGGAGCTTCGCGATTCACGGGTAACCCGCACGATCTTGGCGACTCATTAGTAACCCGGCGGGCGGGTCAGACAAGGCCCAAGGCCCAGGAGGCCGGTTCATGGTATGGTGGGCTGGTTTAAGAGAAAGTCTAAGGAATATTCCCTTACAAAGGAAGCAAGACTAGGACTCCACTTGTAATAGAGTAATCCTAATCCTACTAGGACTAGTCATGTAACCCGCCCCTTCAACATATATAAGGAGGGGCAGGGATCCCCAAGAGGGGAGAGGAAAACCAATCTCTAGGGCTAGACACAAAGAGCCGGCTATCCGGCGACTCCCTGATGAGCATAATGAGACCTAGCCACAAATAGCACGTAGGGCTATTACCGGATGATGTTTTCCGGGGCCTGAAGCTGTCTAAATCCTTGTCTTGTGTGTTGTGTCTCTCGATTCCGATCAACCCCTCTCAAGCTAATGCATAGATGCGTTGGCCTCATGACTAAGTCCTCACTAGGACATCTGCCGTGACAATTCCACGACAAAAATAGATGACACAACTTTGCACTAACTTTGTATTAAAGTTAGTACAAAGTTGAGTCATCTATTTTGGAGCGGAGGGAGTATAATGTGTAAAGTAACCAGATGAAATTCAACAAAATTAGAAGCAATACAAGCTAGACATCATAGATAACATGCAACCACATATAATAGTGCCAAGTTAGAGGGAGCACTTGTGATGGTGCACTAGGGGAGACGTGCTCATCACCAACACAGCTACGTTGAGTGTCTATGCATGTGTTGTCTTGGAAATCATCTTGGGGGGATGGAGGAGTAGAATCTATAGAGGCCCTCTGTTTGGAAGGAGCACGTTCATCCGCTGCCTTGCTAACTTCCTTCCGCTTTATTGATTTTGAATTGTCAAGTAAAACCGACAAGAAAAAGCAATAGAATTCACTCTTCAGGACTCATTCGTGCATGATAGTGACAATCACTACTTTGATGTAAGGCAAACACATTATTCTAGGATGGAATAATACGAAAAACAGGACGACATGGCATATTCACAACTCTTTGTGTAAACTAAGAAGAAACCATTTAAACAAATAAGAACCAATTCAAGCTAGACACCACATGAAAGATGCAACCAATATGACTCTGCCAAGTTAAAAGCGTCCCATCATAAATGGCATTTCAACAAATTAGAAGCAGCGCATGCTATAAATCATATGAAAGATGCAACTAATATCACACTACATATACTAAAGGTGTCTCGTCATATTGATTTATGCGGGATACAAAAAACAATAGTTTTATGTAAGGACCTGCTTAATAGACAGATGTACTATGTACTAAAAATGGGAAGGCATGTCACATTAACAGGCATAATGTATAAACTAAGCAGAATAACACATGCAATTTAACTAGATTGGAAGAATTACAATCTAGACACCATATGCAACATGCAACCACATATCACGCTGCCAAGTTACAGGAAGCAACTACGATTCTAGTGTAGGGGAAATGTTGTAATCAACTATAGAGCTACGTTCACTATCTTCATCTAGACTTGCTGTTTCTTGGGAATCATGTGGGGAGGCTGACGCTGCATTCTTTAAATGAGGATCTTTTATCACGGTAGTCCACTCGCCTGACTGCCTCATCATAAGTGATTGATGAGGGATACACAAGAACATTAGTTTGATGTAAGAACATGGTTAATAGACAGATATACTAGTATGTACCAAAAACAGGAAGTCCTATCATATTCAAAGGTATAGTGTGTAAGCTAAGCAGATGCAATTTAACCAAATTGGAAGCAATACAAGCTAGACATCCGGCTGGAGTGGTGAGCATGATCATCTAGGACCTGAGAGCTTGGTGGGATGCAGGCTGCTTCGCCACCATCGTGGCTTTTTAGTTGGCTTCCAGGTGATGCATGTCTGTGTTGGGCTTGTCACTGGCTCGGACAGTGCCCTGACTAGCTATTTGTCTTCTAGTGCTCCTGGGATGGTGGTTCATGTAAAAAATATATTTCCTTATCTTGATAAAGACCGACTTCGGCCTTTCGAATACAAGCTAGACAACATATGCAATATGCAACCACATATGACACCATGAAGTTAAAGCAAGCACCTGGGATGGTGGTTCACGGCGAGCGAGATCATCGACTCCAGAGCTACATTCCCCGTCTCCATCTGCTGACACTACACCCTTTAAAGTCTTGAAACATGTCTGACCTAGCCGCAAACCACGCTGGAGCGACTTCTCTCTTCTCTTTTACGCTTACACAAGTGGTCTGAAATACCCTTGCATAAAAACACAATAGTGAGAGTATGGGTGAAGTGTGTGCGAGAACTAGTGCCTTGTAAAAAGTAGCAGAGATAGCAGGTGGCTGAAAAATAAATGACAGGAGACATATGATAGCTCTACAACATTGCATGGCAAACAAAATTAGATTCTACTCCGTATGATTTTGTAATATATGAGCACAGAAATGCAGTACTCCTCCAAAGACACCACCACATGTGGTCCTATCAAGATAACGATCATTGAAAATAAATAGGTCAGTCGATTTTTTTTATGAACCATCCGATCTATAACGAAAGGGCAGATGGCCTTCATCTACCTCCCGCCAGTCACTGTTGACGATCTTTCTCAAACCGCCAGCGACCACTGGCCCAGACCCCTGCGTTCGCCGCCCCGCCCTCCCCTTGACCTCACACCACTGTCGTGCTTGGCAGCGCCCCCAGGCCATTCCTTTAATCCCGTCCGAGCTCCAGATTGGGCGCCAACAGCTCTAGGCCCCACACGCCCGTAAGGTAAACACCGAGGCGCTGCATAATAGGCGGACTTGCACCTGTTACGCCAGGGAATGATTCCGTTAATTGGGAATCAACTGACCAGGAATTGAAATCCAGGGGGGCAACAGACCTCTAGCTAAGGTGAAATAGTATATGAGGAGAAACCTTGTGCATTGCGAGTTACTAGGAACATCTAGTATCAAGAAGAAGCGGTCAACTAGTGTCTTCGGTGGGATGAATACCATGCAAGCAGACACATAAGATTTGCATGAATAAGAGAAGAGGAGTACCATTTTTGTTCGCCGGCGTGGTCTCCTCCACATGTCGCGGCAATCTTCTTCTTTTTGCCGGGGGAACCGATTTTTCGGAGGAGGATGCAGGCTTGGACGAACCCATGGCCAAATTGTTGACTGTGTTGTCGTGGCCGTGTGTCGGCGGAGGGGAAGCAGATCCAAGGCGGCGAAGGACGGCGTAGCAAGAACAGTTCCGGTGCGGTGGACGGTGGCGAAGTTGGAGCGGCAGCGGTGAGGCGCAGGACGGCGTGGTTGAACTGGCTCGAGTATGGACGGCTCAGCCTCGCCTTCAACTACTAGCCGTGGAGGGCGTTGCGGTTGATGTGGCGGTGGATGACGACGTCGGGGTATTGGCTCCGGCGTGATGGAGGAGGGCGGCGGTTGATGGGTGGGATGGGGTGGCAGACGGAGGACGCTAGGGTTTCGCGGCTGGTGGAGAGGTAGTTTTGGCACCCACGGAGTACGAATGGGGAATCAGACGTGGGGGGGGGGGAGCTAAGGGAGATCCATGTTTCGGTCTGGGACGTGCTTGGTTTTGGCTTTTTTGAACAGATGGGACGCGTTTGTTTGAAATTGGGGAAAGTACAAACTTTCCCCCCCTCTTAAATTTTTGACCTACTGCAGGTCGGGGGTGGGATGGTAATCCCAGGTGTCCCAAATGGTGGGCGGGAGGCGATTTGACAGCGCATGTGTGCTTAGGCGGCCATTGTGTATGAATGTTTTTTGGAGGCGGTTGCGTGGCGTCTAGATGAAGCTACAAACCTACCCCAATTTAGACCTTTGTACGTTGGGGCGGTAGGTTTCACAGGTCAGAGTTAGAAAAGTAATTTCCTTCTACTACCAAACCTTGGTCTCACGCGGTTTCGGGCGAGTAGAGACTCTTTTGGCGCTTCATTCGGAATTTTGAAACAGAAGCATTCACATTTAGAGTACTCTTGAACTTTGAGGATTGACCTAAATAGACAATGTTAAATTTGACCTTGTATGTTTGAAAACCTCATTAAATTATCTGCTTCCTTTTGAAATTTTGACACTTGAAAATCCTATAACTACGATTATTTTGGAATGGAGGAGCGAAATTTGAATCTATTTTGTACATGACTATATATGCTATTATGTACAAAATTAGAGCAAAGATTGGTGCCCCCATAATTTAGGTATGATTTACAAATGCCATGATATCGAATTCAAATAATTGAATGGACTTCATGTTGAATACGATTTTTTTAAACCACCTTAAGTTGAATTCAAATGTATGCTAGTTCATAGCTAGCTATTTATAATGTTCATTATGTAACTTTCTTGCGTATAATGTGCTTTACACACACAACATGAACTATACTCACGTTTATATTCCATTGCTAAAGCGATGCAATGTTAGGAGTTCAAAATACTAACTATGTGGATCAATTATGTTGAATAGTAACATAGACATGCTCAAATTCGATAGAATCTAGATGTCTGATGGATCAACGACCGTTCCTTACACGAACTGCAAATATCATCATCCCATCCTAATATTTGGATACAATTTATATCTTTAATCAATGTGTACATCACTCTTTTACGTGTAGTTTCACTCTCCATCGATGGTCTCTCACACATGCTCACACACTCTCTCCCGAGGTTTATTTCTCGCAGACATGCTGTCGATATAACCCTCCCTCCCTCTCGTAACCATTTACGACGGTTTTCACTAACCTTTATCACAAGCACTCTTTCTCTCACAAGCATACACACGCACAATCCCCATCAACCCTTTCTATGTACATAGACCTTCTTACATGTCTCCTGTAGGCACATTATCTTTAGGTCTGTCTCTCACGCATTGTCTCACACCTCTCTTGCTAATCGACGAGTATGATTCTAGCAGAGCATCCTGTAGGGTGCCCCTTAAAGTTAGGTGTAACATCCCAAAATTTGGAATGTTAATATAATTAATTGAATTGTTTGTTTGTTTGCTTGAGTGAATTAAACTTGAGTGAAATTTGAACCTTTTCAAAAAAACTTTTGAATGAGAGGGAATAAAATGACTTTCCCCTTTTCCGGTAAATTCAAATTCATCCAATTAAAATCAATGAGAGAAGATGACATGACTTCTTCAACTATAAAGAATTTGAACGGAGTTTTGCAATTTAATTCTTTCAGATATTTGCACTTGCTTCTCTATTTTTCTTCCCGAGAAATACCCGAAAATAAATTCTTGCAAGCAAGAAAGAGCGTGAAAATGACCCTCCAAAATCAGGGGCATTTTGAAAATATTTGAGCCAAGAAAAACCAAAGTTTTTATTTAAAAATTATTTGCAAAAAGAAATAAAGCCTTTAGGGATTTTCTGAAAAACATTTTTTAAGTTTTTATTTTGGCCGTGGAATAATGCTCATCATCTACATTTTATTTTTCTGATAATTTTAGTATATAAAAACTCTTTATTCGAATTGATTTGATTTCCTTTTTATTGTTTTAGTTTCCTAATTTTAAAAATAGGAATGGAATCGTTTTATTAGGAAAAATCTGCTGGCCCATTAAGCACTTTCCTATTCTAGCCCAACAAGAGATCATCTCCTTCCTCTGTTTCCCCTCACGTTATGAAGCTTTCCATATCCATGGAGACAGGAATCTCCACCTTCCCGATCTCCCTCGTCTTTTCCATCCCAGCGCCTCCCGAGACCGCCTATAAAACCCCCTCCCTCTCCTCGTTCCATTTTTCCCATCACCACGCCCAGCCTTCTCGCCACCGTCCTCCTTTTCCTACCTAGAAACGCTCACCAGGAGCTCTCCTGGAACCTCCCCAAGCGCCGACCCCCTCCGCCGCCACCCCCACCCACGCCGGCGACCACGCCCCCGCGCCCGGGCAGCCCGCCACAACGCCGTCTCCATCCGGCCATCACTGCCTCACGTACGAGTAACTCCGTTTTCGTTTTCAGATTTATTTCCGTAACAGATTTAGTTCCGTTCTTGTTTAGCTTATAACTTTTGATCTAGAAGTCCAATGATGCTGATTCTTTTTGCGTTAGATCAAAATTTTCTTGTAGTTTCCAAGAATATATTATTTGTCTATGTTTGGATTTATAAAAATTGAGTTAGATCAGATTTGAATTAAAGCTTGTTTTGCTTATTCCGGGAGTTTAAAATAGATTTTTATTTGATTCTTTTTTCTACTGATCACTAGTGATCATATTTACCAGTGGTAAAAAGTTCAAAATTGTTTGAGTATTTTAGCTTATTGTTTCATGTAAAACAAATTCTGTTTTAGTTCTATTCGAATAATAGCTACTTCTTTTGCTATAGTTGTTTTTAAATTATTTTATTTTGTATTTCAGAAAGTTTATGTTTGGTTTCTATTAGTTAAACAGTAGGTGTTCAACAAGCTTTTATATTTATTTTTATTTTGTTATCGTGAAATCAATTCAAGTTCGCTAATAACTTGCAATGGATTTCTCTACTGTTTTAACTCCCAATTGAAAATACTTTCAAAATAGCTTTATGAAAAAAACTTTATTTTTTGTCTTAACTAAATTTATATTTTATTCTCTGTTATTTTAGTGTTTTATTTTCCGTTAGACAAAACTATTTTTGTGAATGTTGTAGAAGAAGACTCCCTAGTTTTATTTGAAGTTCCTTCGGATTCTTATTCGCTCTCTCTCTTGTTTTGATTGTTAGTGTGAGTGCTTATGTGAATGATATGTTTGTTATATAGATTTCATCAGAGAGTGATGAGTAGTCTATCAAGTTATTTCTTGAGAACGATAATTCTTCTTCGTCAACATCACCAGGCAAGTTCACTTTGACCATTGCTTTCATACCTATGTTTTTATTGCATTTAGTGGCATCCTTGCAACCACCCCTCGGTAGTGTTATTGAATCCTTGTAGTTGAGTAGTATGCATGAGGTAGGAACCCATCACCCTGTTACCAAGCCCGGACGTTATTTATTTTAATGCTACGCTATAGTAGACGGGGTTTGGTATGAGTGCTCAGGAGTGGTGTGAGAATGAAGGATTTCGTCAATGACGACAACTCCATGATGGCACCTGCAAGGACTGCATCTTCAAGGCCTCAAGACTTCAAGACTCGAGACAAGAATTCAATACACACTACTGGGTGAAGGATGGTTAACGGGCACCCTGGAGAAACCAAGTGGTTGGCGGGATGCATGGAGAAGCGCCATGACATCTTGCGGAAAGCTTCACCTGACTCAAAGAGACGGAAGAATACTTCATGCCGGAAGCTTACATGTGCAACCGCAAGTCATTATGGGCTCTGGCTTGGTTGACCTTAGTTGTGACTCTGGCTGGGGCGGTACTAGCAGATGTAGAACTACGGTAGGATGGGTTGAGTACCGGACGGTGGTCGAGGAACTCTTTGGAAGACCATGTTTCGGTCATCTTGTTCTCAAACACCACGAAGTGCGAGAACGTAAAGAGAGGGATCGAATCTTGCGGGTAAAGTGTACAAACCTCTGCAGAGGGTTATAAACCTAATCGATTAGCCGTGTCCCGATTCACGGACAATTTGAGCCTCTGGACCTGGATCTATCTGGAACTCTCAACACCGGACTGATAACTTAATTGTGGGCAACATATGATGAATTTTGGGCTATGAGACATCGGTTGGCGGAACCATGTCATGATAGAAAACTCCTTAGTACAGACTTCATTTATTCCTTTGATGTAGGGAAAATAAAATCAGCTTTTACGCAAACAAAACTCGAATCTGAGCCATAAAGCCATATTGCATATAGTATAGTTTTATCATCTGTTTTCTCATATTGTGATCTTGCGGTACATTCAATGTCTTGACCTACACGGCTGCAACGTATCATGTTGCAGATATTTCCTCGACGAGTAAGAGTGCAGATGCAGGTTACGGTCTACACTCAACCTGCCGATGGCGTTGATGGGACTCCACACCCGTTTGATTGTTTCCGCTGAGTATTATGAGGTATATATCATTTTACGTTATTTATACATGTGATTGCACTTTGATATATACATTGATGTACTGTGTGTGCCAAAGATACCGATCCGTGGATGGCACAAGAATACGTAGGCTTGACCGTCACGAGGTCGGGTCGCCATGTAAATGGTATCGAGCACATGTTGATCAGAGGACGTGACCCTAGAAATCAGAAAGCCCTAGGACAGGATATCTCTAAAACTTTATTTTCAAAAAGACTATTACTTCTCATCTTTTCTGATTTTATCAAATAGACACTCTCACCTCAAATAGTTAGAATATACCCCTTTTCCCTTTTGATCACGGAAGATCAACTGAAGTCGCTCCAAGAATTAAAGATATCGGACAACTGATGGCCATTCCAAGTAAAGAGGATTTCACCATGTATTAGAAGCTACAACAGTTGAAGACTCCGAAGATTTGAAGTTCCTAAAGAAATATTTGACCTTTAGAAGACCAAACCCCTGTTACACACTTACGTTAGATGCGACGATGTGTGAGCTGTCATTTGTTTGATGTTTTTCCGACAGCCACAAAGTAAAACTTGTTTCATCAAAAAACTATTGTTTGTATTGTGTGTATATCCTCCCCACCTCTCTCTCATCTCACCTTAAAACCCTTGAACCCCATAGATGATGAATGAAGTTGGACTGATATTCTCTGGATCAAGACTCAGCGGAGGCGAGAGCTATGGATGCAGAACATGGAGAATCACTTCGGGAACAATTTGGTTTCAAGGAAGTATGAGGTCCAATACGCTCTTCAAGATTTTCTGTAAAGTGCTGCAACCTGGTGGAGAATGCATCAATCCATACAAGGATTTAAAGGAGCAAGAACTTGGGAGGAATTCAAGAAGACCCTGTTGGGATCACGTCTCATCCGGAGGCACCATGATAACCCGAAGAAGAAACCTTATGCCTCCAAGATTTGTGGAGGAATAGGACACACCCAGGAGGAACACAAGGATGGATGCCCTCATTGTGAGGAGAAACACCTAATGAGGAATTGGAAACTCCCGAGCATTGAAGACCTGAAGAAATGAGGACCTAGAAACGAAACCATAGTAGAACGGCCCATTACAAACGATAATTGTGTTGATGAGTGGGTAATTGCTTTTCTCTTTCTATCTCAACCAGACACCGAAATCTTGAACCCATGGACAACTGAACACCAAACTTTTCTGGAGACAGTTGCAACTTCCCATGGAGATACATCCCTTGTTCTGAGCACTCCTCTTATCCTACACATGCAAATGACAACCCTTTATGAGTCTTTCCTTAAGGGCCCTGAAACGATCATGACCCTGACAAGTGATCATGATTACCGAAGATCTTGAAGGACATGATGAAGCATATTCACCTTGAAGGAGATGCAGTCTACAAAGGCTACCCTTCATGCAAAATGGAGTGGAGCGTTGGTATGTGGAGGTACACCTCCACCGTTTGAAAGGAGTTTGCCCAAAGAGGATGGGGCATTACTTTTCATCTCACGTGTGCCACAAGCAACTTTCTTCGATGCCGTTCGTGAAGCAGCCATGGAAGCCATACGCGATCGGAGAAATACTTGAAGCAAGACTCTGTTATACTCAGGAATACCTAAGCGAAGTGCATGCAGAGATGATGAAGGTGAAGCTCAAGACCACCATGATGAAACAGAAGATTGAAGATTTCAAGGCTCATGTCGCACATTTCCAGTGGAACTGAAGAATCCTCGAGGAGGATAAATAAATAAAGTGGAAGTAATGTCTGACCATACCAAATCATGTGGGTGGCAGCATTTGTAACAAGTACTTTTTGGAATTTGGATTTACGAAAATGGTTAAGGATGTAATGAAAGATTGATATGAGATTAATGAGATTTTATGGATAAACTTGTGCACTTCTTTTGGTCATAGTACTCTATAAAGCCACAGGATCAATGAAGAAAGAAGCGTGTTATTCATGACGGCCATAGAAGGAAGCTGGACAAAATAAGTTGGAGTTTTGTTTTGATATGATGGTATGAAGAAACAGAGTACTACTAGATTAAAGGAGGTGTAACATGAGAGTTACTCCAAGGATGAGTTAAAGCTGCACTAGTGTTGAAGTGGGCCATGACCCACAGGCCCGTGGATTTTGAGAAGGAACCGTTGTAACCTTGATAAAGGAATAAATTTGGAAGAATCCGTGATCCAATCAGCCTACGTTTACGTAGGAGGTTACGCATAAAAACCCGAGAGTGGTGAAGTAACGATAGATGTTTTGTTTGGCATGCAGAAACCATGGATTTATCTGAACTTCGGTTCGAGAACAAGAGAAATTCTGCAATGCTTGTGAGTATGCCCAAGTGTTAAAATACGTGATTCGATATTTACATATGTGGTAATGATTCAAATGCAGGATGGATTGGCCCCATACCGGAGACTTCTATCATGAACTATCATATGTTGATGGAAAATCGAGAGCCTTGAAAAACTTAGAAGAGTGTCGACGCGATAAGCCATAAAACCATAAAATGGTAGGACGATGGAACCCCATTACGTGCAACCGCTACAAACGTAGGTTATACGGTGAGGTTCGACCAGACCCGTTTTCTGCAGGAGAAAACCATAAATTGTAGACCACCATGAGTGTTTCGATAGTTGTTTAGAATGGACACAGACCCATCAGCTAAGAAGATCCGGTCTCGGACGAACTTCAACTTTGACGAACCGACCCAAGCTTTTGAGGAAAACTCTATGCTTCGACGGAAGAGCTTTAATGAAGGAGCTATTGTAAGATATGTGAAGAGACATACATTGTCAGCCCTCGGAGGAAATATCTGAGTTTATTGGAACCATGACCTTGTTTTTAAGTGTGGTAGCACCCACGACCTTCGACCAAGACATTTGCTAGAAGACCCCAACCCCTAACCTTTTCTTGCTAGCCTCTTCGAATCTCGAGGACGAGATTCATTTTAAGTGTGGTAGGTTTGTAACATCCCAAAATTTGGAATGTTAATATAATTAATTGAATTGTTTGTTTGTTTGCTTGAGTGAATTAAACTTGAGTGAAATTTGAACCTTTTCAAAAAAACTTTTGAATGAGAGGGAATAAAATGACTTTCCCTTCTCGGTAAATTCAAATTCATCCTATTAAAATCAATGAGAGAAGATGACATGACTTCTTCAACTATAAAGAATTTGAACGGAGTTTTGCAATTTAATTCTTTCAAATATTTGCACTTGCTTCTCTATTTTTCTTCCCGAGAAATACCCGAAAAATAAATTCTTGCAAGCAAGAAAGAGCGCGGAAAATGACCCTCCAAAATCAGGGGCATTTTGAAAATATTTGAGCCAAGAAAAACCAAAGTTTTTATTTAAAAATTATTTGCAAAAAGAAATAAAGCCTTTAGGGATTTTCTGAAAAACATTTTTAAGTTTTTATTTTGGCCGTGGAATAATGCTCATCATCTACATTTTATTTTTCTGATAATTTTAGTATATAAAAACTCTTTATTCCGAATTGATTTGATTTCCTTTTTATTGTTTTAGTTTCCTAATTTTAAAAATAGGAATGGAATCGTTTTATTAGGAAAAATCTGCTGGCCCATTAAGCACTTTCCTATTCTAGCCCAACAAGAGATCATCTCCTTCCTCTGCTTTCCCCTCACGTTCTGAAGCTTTCCATATCCATGGAGACAGGAATCTCCACCTTCCCGATCTCCCTCGTCTTTCCATCCCAGCGCCTCCCGAGACCGCCTATAAAACCCCCTCCCTCTCCTCGTTCCATTTTTCCCATCACCACGCCCAGCCTTCTCGCCACCGTCCTCCTTTTCCTACCTAGAAACGCTCACCAGGAGCTCTCCTGGAACCTCCCCAAGCGCCGACCCCCACCCCCGCCCCCCCCACCCTGCTTGGCGACCTCGCGCCCTCGCCGAGCAGCCCTCCACATCGCCGTCTCCTTCCTGCCATCTCTGCCTCACGCATGGTAACTCCGTTTTCGTTTTTCAGATTTATTTCCGTAACAGATTTAGTTCCGTTCTTGTTTAGCTTATAACTTTTGATCTAGAAGTCCAATGATGCTGATTCTTTTTGCGTTAGATCAAAATTTTCTTGTAGTTTCCAAGAATATATTATTTGTCTATGTTTGGATTTATAAAAATTGAGTTAGATCAGATTTGAATTAAAGCTTGTTTTGCTTATTCCGGGAGTTTAAAATAGATTTTTATTTGATTCTTTTTCTACTGATCACTAGTGATCATATTTACCAGTGGTAAAAAGTTCAAAATTGTTTGAGTATTTTAGCTTATTGTTTCATGTAAAACAAATTCTGTTTTAGTTCTATTCGAATAATAGCTACTTCTTTTGCTATAGTTGTTTTTAAATTATTTTATTTTGTATTTCAGAAAGTTTATGTTTGGTTTCTATTAGTTAAACAGTAGGTGTTCAACAAGTTTTTATATTTATTTTTATTTTGTTATCGTGAAATCAATTCAAGTTCGCTAATAACTTGCAATGGATTTCTCTACTGTTTTAACTCCCAATTGAAAATACTTTCAAAATAGCTTTATGAAAAAAATACTTTATTTTTTTGTCTTAACTAAATTTATATTTTATTCTCTGTTATTTTAGTGTTTTATTTTCCGTTAGACAAAACTATTTTTGTGAATGTTGTAGAAGAAGACTCCCTAGTTTTATTTGAAGTTCCTTGGATTCTTATTCGCTCTCTCTTTTGTTTTGATTGTTAGTGTGAGTGCTTATGTGAATGATATGTTTGTTATATAGATTTCATCAGAGTGATGAGTAGTCTATCAAGTTATTTCTTGAGAACGATAATTCTTCTTCGTCAACATCACCAGGCAAGTTCACTTTGACCATTGCTTTCATACCTATGTTTTTATTGCATTTAGTGGCATCCTTGCAACCACCCCTCAGTAGTGTTATTGAATCCTTGTAGTTGAGTAGTATGCATGAGGTAGGAACCCATCACCCTGTTACCAAGCCCGGACGTTATTTATTTTAATGCTACGCTATAGTAGACGGGGTTTGGTATGAGTGCTCAGGAGTGGTGTGAGAATGAAGGATTTCGTCAATGGCGACAACTCCATGATGGCACCTGCAAGGACTGCATCTTCAAGGCCTCAAGACTTCAAGACTCGAGACAAGAATTCAATACACACTACTGGGTGAAGGACGGTTGACGGGCACCTGGAGAAACCATTGGTTGGCGGGATGCATGGAGAAGCGCCATGACATCTTGCGGAAAGCTTCACCGGACTCAAAGAGACGGAAGAATACTTCATGCCGGAAGCTTACCTGCAACCGCAAGTCATTATGGGCTCTGGCTTGGTTGACCTTAGTTGTGACTGGGCTGGGACGGTACTAGCAGATGTAGAACTACGGTAGGATGGGTTGAGTACCGAACAGTGGTCAGCGGAACTCTTTGGAAGACCATGTTTCGGTCATCTTGTTCTCAAACACCCTGAAGTGCGAGAATGTAAAGAGAGGGATCGAATCTTGCGGGTAAAGTGTACAAACCTCTGCAGAGGGTTATAAACCTAATCGATTAGCCGTGTCCCCGGTTACGGACAATTTGAGCCTCTGGACCTGGATCTATCTCGGAATTCTCAACACCGGATTGATAACTTAATTGTGGGCAACATATGATGAATTTTGGGCTATGAGACATCGGTTGGCGGAACCATGTCATGATAGAAAACTCCTTAGTACAGACTTCATTTATTCCTTTGATGTAGGGAAAATAAAATCAGCTTTTATGCAAACAAAACTCAGATCTGAGCCATAAAGCCATATTGCATATAGTATAGTTTTATCATCCGCTTTCTCATATTGTGATCTTGCCGGTACATTCAATGTCTTGACCTACACGGCTGCAACGTATCATGTTGCAGATATTTCCTCGACAGTAAGAGTACGGCATGTGGTTACGGTCTACACTCAACCCGCCGATGGCGTTGATGGGACTCCACACCCGTTTGATTGTTTCCGCTGAGTATTATGAGGTATATATCATTTTACGTTATTTATACATGTGATTGCACTTTGATATATACATTGATGTACTGTGTGTGCCAAAGATACCGATCTGTGGATGGCACAAGAATATTGCAGGCTTGACCGTCTGAGGTCGGGTCGCTACATTAGGTTGGATGAATAGTAATATCAGAGATAAGGGGTTACCTTAGTCCGAGAACCCAGGGTTACAAATCCTAGCTGCCTTTGTCAGTGGACACAGAGTCCTTCATAGTTCTACTATCGTTGTCTTGTACGACAAGTCATCCATGGGTCTCCCTAAATGCGTCACGGCTGACCAATGTGGCGCAGGATGGAACCGAACCAAGGGCCTCACCTCGACCCACCGGACCTCACGCGGTGACACACCCTCTGCCCCGAGGTTTCGTTATCTTCTCACACCCACACATACCAACACAGACACCACACACACACAAAAATCTCCTCGTGCCTCTATCCCCTCCCCCTTGCATATACACACTCAATGGAATCTCTCACCGTGACATCATATTAGTCTCTCTCTCTCTAGACCTCTCTCATTTCTCGTGCTATCTCTCCCACGCCCCCTCCCCCCGTCGGCCCCTCTATCCATGCCTCTCTCGAATACGTAATACACACACATACCTCTCTAGGCCCTGCCAAATACATCAACTACACATTCACACATGTTATATCACGTACCCCATTGATCTAAAAAGCCCTCTCTTCACGTTTATTTCGTATACAACATTCCTTTTGAATAAAGTGTGGCCAAAAGAATATTTTAGAATTTCTACATATATACAACATTACAAAGTTATATGGAGTATGAACGTTAATTTGCATTGCATGGTGCCCACAATGATATTTATTCCAAGACTGTGAATTTTTATATTTTTATTCTATATATAAAGTTAGTCATAATAAAGAGAAACGAAGAGCATCTCTCTCCCCATCGCATACACCCCCTCTACACCCCTTTCACGTACGCACACAAACTATCTCCAGGTCCTCTAAAAGTAAGCCCCCAGCACATTCGCGCATGTTTCATCTTTCTCTCGCGATATATATAGTGACTATCATTGTATTTGGAGCCAAAGCACGATACGTACACTGGACTTTAGAATCCACTCATTACGGTCACCATTTACGTTTTGTGGTTATTACACAGTCACGGGCTCACCGTACAACTCTGTATTTGCTCAAGACATGACTAGTTGACCAGTTAAACGCTCCACATGGCACCTCTAGTGTTGCATCACATTATCTCACTACCATTGGGCCCACCTATCAGCTTGTATCTACTCTTCTACACTCTTATCTCTACTCTTATAAAAAACAGAGTTGGTGATGATGGTGTGCCTGCCATCCTGCAATATAGGTCATCCGATCAATATCTGACGGTTAGGAAGGAAAGTATGGCAATTTTGCAGAAAGATACCTGCACCCCTCATCACATTTGCAGATAAGGCCTTCCCTCGTTCATCCTTATCTCCCACAAGATAAACTACTCATATAAATGCATCTTGATGTTCCGTGCAACGTACGGGCATCTCTTTACTCTTATAAAAAACTGAGTTGGTGATGATGGTGTGCCTGCCATCCTGCAATATGGACCGTCTAATCTATATCTGACGGATAGAAAGCAAACTATGACAATTATGCAAAAAGATACCCGCACCCCTCTCCACATTTGCAGATAATTAAGGACTTCCCTCATTCATATTCGTCTCCCACGAGATAAACAACTCGTATAAATGCATCTTAATGCTCCATGCAATGCATGGGCCTCTTGCTAGTATTACTTATACTTATCTCTACTCTTATAACAAACAGAGCTGGTGATGATGGTGTGCCTGCCATCCTGCAATATAGCCCGTCCGATCTATATCTGACGGATAGGAAGGAAACTATGGCAATTTTGCAGAAAGATACCCGCACCCCTCATCACATTTGCAGATAAGGCCTTCCCTCGTTCATCCTTATCTCCCACAAGATAAACTACTCATATAAATGCATCTTGATGTTCCGTGCAACGCACATGCATCTTTCTAGTAAAAAACAGAGTTGGTGATGATGGTGTGCCTACCATCCTGCAACATAGGCCGTCCAATTTATATCTGACGGATAGGAAGGAAACTATGACAATTTTGCAAAAAGGTACCCACACACCTCTCCACATTTGCAAATAAGGCCTCCCCTCGTTCATCCTTTTCTCTCACAAGATAAACTATTCATACAAATGCATCTTGATGTTACATGCAACGCATGGGCATCTTGCTAGTAAGAATGAAAACAAATGACAAAAATATATTGGACGGTGGTTCGAAGTCATGACCGCGGGCACAGCGGACAAGGTGGCATTGTATTGGTATGTTGAGCCATCTGTTTTAACACACGGGAGCTGGTGCGGTGATTATACACACACGCACGCATGCACACGAACTGCATGCATGCAACACTCACACGAACACATGCAACCACGCATGCACGCAACACTCACACATACACACGCAGCCACGCATACACACAACACTCACACGCGCGCATGAATGCACACACCACACGACCAACACACACTCTCATGCTCAAGTGCTCAACCTACACGTGCATGCGCACACATCAGGCCCTGATAGACACATACACAACCAGGTAATTCCCGCGCACGGGTTGGAGTCTTGTCGCGCCTGGGTAAATTTGTGTTTATCTGACCTTTTTCCTATGTGAACTAACATGTGGGACCCACAAGGAACATGGTCAATTTAACTAGTCAACATGGTGCCATGCAGACTATGTGGCCGATCAATAGAGTGCAATCCAATGTTGAACGGTGAGCAAGTGATTGTATAATCACCGCAAAACGTATATAGTGATCGTAATGAGCGTATTATGAAGTTCGGTGACCGTATTACGCTTTTCTCTCTGTAGGCCCTCCAAAAATACATCTCTACACGTTCTCGCATGTTACATCTAACAACTATGCAATACAACACTACTACTACACTCTAACACAATAAATCATATGCGTTTTTAGTTTTACTAGATATCATATTGTTACATAATTATTCAGTTTGCATACATTAAAATTGCCTTTGAAATGTATGGCCAGTATCATCTACCGCGCGGAAAAAATCCCGCCCTTTCCTGTTTTATCGGGTGTGTATCGATGGATCATGCAAAACAACAAAACTATATTCCTATACAGTAGAAGTGACAGTTCACGGGGCCACCGTGTCGTGTACTCCTCCGTCGTAAGAGTGGAGCGTTCGCTTTCATAAATGTTCTAGTCCTGTTCGCCGACATGTGGGACATCGTGCTACCGGGTCCACGTGCCATACCAAAATACGATGCAGAAAGCGAAGGGTGAAGCACTTACCATGGCGCCAGCGTAGTAATGAGCAATGAGGCGTCAAATCACAAAGCTGCACCTTTCCCTTGATTAAGTTGGAGGGACGAATTAATAATGCTAAAAAAGAAGAAGTTGGAGGGACGAAGCAACCATCATTTCACTCGTTGCTGAATCCGCTTCTTCCTCATCTTCTTCAAGTTTTTTTATAAGATCTTCTTCAAGTTAACCACGTGTTGCTTCTGTCGTTGCTCTGCCTCATGTGGGATGCGGACCGGCTTGGTAAAGCACTGACACGTGGGACCGCATGTTAGCAAACCGCCAGGCCAACGTCCTCTAAAAATAAGAAACCTCCCCCGCCATCCGCGTGGCAAAATCACCTCCTTTTTACTAATCTTGATTCTATAATTTTTTAGATCAATATAATTGAGATTTGTATAGATAGCACACAGGAGCAAAACCAAGTGGTACGGTTAAGGGCATCCACAATGTGTAGCCAAATGTGAAAATAGCTTTTGGCATCGATGGGAACCATTGTCGACGGTGCTGCCAAAGCCAAAAATATTGAACCAAAGCTCCCTGATTGATTGATTGAAGGAATAGAAAAATGCAACGTCTCTCCTCTTGCTACCGTGCTTGGATGCAAGTACAGTATAGAGCACAGAGTCTACTCCCCTGTCCCTTCTATCACAAATCACAAAGCAATGAGGCGTCAAATCACAAAGCATGGATGAAACAACCATCATTTCACTCTTCGCTGACTCCGCTTCTCCATCGTCTTCTTCGAGAAACCACCTCACCGCACTAAGTTGGACGGATGACGCTATTGTGTACTAGTAGTACTAGTACACTTATGTGTCCTTTGGTTCAATGGACTTCCTGGATGCAAATAAGGAGGTTGTCTCGGCTTGCATGCGGCACTTGCGTCCGATGGTCTCCCTCAATGGTGTTCTCCATTGAATGCACTTCGCCAAACCACAACGTTCGAGATATCGTCGACGTCACCGCAATGGGGAAGGAAGTCAAATAGTTACTACCTCCATTTTTTTGTACACAAGGCCAGGATATCAAAATTACAATTTGCAAAAGGCCACTAACACTAATCGAGGCAAAATTGATGGGGTTTGCCCTGTAGTAGCAACCAAGGACATTAATATACCCTTGCATGCATGCGGAAGTGAGAAGGCTGGTTTGCATGGCACTGCATTAATCAAGCGATGAGGAGTGAGATGGTTAGCTCTTTGGGCTTTGGAGAAACAAATACGCATTAACTGACACGTCAAACGAGGATTTTTATCGATTAATCCCGCAAAGGAAAACCCGCCTATCTTTATTAACACCAGTACTCCTAGTACGTACGTACTTATCCTGTTTAGGTCTAGGCCTTGCATTGCCATACTTCGCCACACATTTTTGCCAAGCTTACCTAAAGTTTTCAAATGAAAAGGAAGTACACTTGCTCACGGCTGTCGCGGTCGCACCGCACCCTCACACGGTCGCTCTGCACCCTCACACAGTCGCTCCTGCACGCTGCAAACCCAACCAAGGGAACGCACCCTCACTGACACGTGCTACCGCATGTGAACAAACCAAACTCAGCCATCCTACCGCTGACACATAATTTTCGTTCATACAGTATGTTTATCCAACTGCATGTTGGGGAGGATCCGTATGGCCCGTGCGGTGGTCTATTGGAAGAAGAGGTGAGGAAGAAGGGTTAGGAGATGTAGGATATTCATCCAACAACCTCAAATGGTAGGCTGACCCAAATGATGAAACTCAGGCGACTTGCATAACAATATATGTTTTTACACATCAAAAGATCCCTAAAAACAACAACATAAAGAAAAACTATCACTGCTCGCGAAACGAGATGGCCTCGTCGTCTTTGGCTACCGGCGCGAACCAACCATAGCTGCCGACGCGTGTCTTCGCACCATGGTTGTCCTCAGCCTCCAGCTACTCGTTCACGCAGAGCGTGTGGGCGCTCTGCACAGACGAGAGCACCGCCCGGTTCAAGTCGAGGACGTCCAGTTTTGCCTGCAGGAGGGCCTTGTTGGCAGCGTCATCCGCGTGCTCCGCGTCGAGTTGAGCCTCCGCCGCCCGGTTCAAGTTGAGGACGTTTAATTCCGCCTGCAGGAGGGCCTCGATGGCAACGGCATCCGCGCGCTCCTCGTCGAGTTGAGCCTCCGCCGACCGGTTCACATCCACGACATCCAGTTTCGCCTGCAGGAGAGCCTCGATGGCAGCGGCATGCGCGTGCTCCGCGTCGAGTTGAGCCTCTGCCTCCCGGTCCTCCTTTAGTACCGTCAGGTTGAACCGTTGGTCCTCCTGCACCATGGGGGACCCGGACACCGGCACGAAGTCGACGTCCATCGTCTCATACCCATCGGGGGCCTTCTGCGCCGCGACCTCCGCCATGAACATTGGATCGGCTTCCTCCTCCTCGTAGCTTGGCTCCAGAGAACTCGGGGATTGGCCCGCCGCAAAGCGAGCTTGGGAACGGAGGTCTGTGGCGCTGACCGCCGCTGCAATTTCTACGCGGCGCTCCGGTGTCAGCATCTTGTAGTACGTGATCTTGCGGCGCACCATGGCTTTCCGGCGAACTAGGGGACGCTTGATGCGGGCTAGGGGATAGAAAGGTGGGGGGATGGGCTGGAGAGGAGGTGTGGTTTTGGGGCAGTGGCTGGCATAGGCCGAGCAGCAAAGTTTCTGGTGTGAATAGTGGTTCCGGTGACGACCGTCAATCGGTTTTGACTGTACATCGCGCTTGTCGCGCTCGCGTTGCACCCCGGCATGCTGGACCCTCCACGTTGCTCACCGAATGGAACACTCTTCGTCTTGCATTTTCCCCTGACGTGCGGGGCCTAGCAAGCATGGGGTCCGCCAGTAAGTGAACGAAAGGGAGGGAAAGGCAGGGATACCTACGTCAGAGGATCCACTTCCACTACTACTCCCTCCTTCCATCTACAGGGCCTAATGCATTTTTCGAGGCTAACTTTGACCAAATATTAGAGTAATAATATATGGCATGCAACTTACACAAAGCATACGGTCAAATTCGTATGTGAAAGGAGCTTCCAATGATATATTTTTCACATTATACATCTCATGTACTATTAATCTTGTCAATAGTCAAAGTCGGTTTTGAAAAACCTATTAGAGCGTGGTTAACAATATAGCCAGCGGATGGCTATAAGGAACTGCCGTGTCATCTATAGCCATCATCTATATGCACTCATATAGTAGTGTGGGCTATTTCCCGCAAAAAAAAATATAAGGTTGGATATTATATTAGTACTTTTTTCCATCTCCTCTCTATCTCTTTCTTCATATTTATTGTATTTAACTAGGAATGTGTATATAGCTAGGCTCTTGCATGAGAGCTCACTCTCTTTACTTTTTCACGTCTCTCTCCTCCACATAGGCCCTATATAAATGGAAGGAGGGAGTACTATGAGCACTGCATAGTCTATTACAGATGTTGTCAGTACTCCACTAGTACTATTGGACAGGGAGCTTAAAAAAGTTACTATTGGACTGGCTATACGTGGCGAAATCCTAGTAGGAAGAGCATGCGCGAGAACAAGCACATTCACGTGGTTGAAAACAAATTGGAAACCATGTCTATTTGAATACAAATCTAGGAGTACGTACGAATCTAACAATATTGATTTTGCGTTGTTGAATGTTGATACTTTTTTCTGGAAGTTTGATCAAAGTAGAGATACTTTGACTACACATAAAACTTATATGTAAACTACTAGAAAGGATCGGAGGGAGTATATTTTACGTTCAAGAGCGAAACGAACATTGAATACCCTTTATATATGATTTGTGGATGCTATGATCACCGGTTCAAAATTTTGAATCCGCCTTAGGTATCACACATGCACCCACTTGTTCTCTCTCGATTTCATCTCGAGGTCCGGAGATTGATTGAAAGAGGACTAGGGTGGGTACAATACGTTCATTTCGCTTATGAACGTACAATATACTCCCTCTTATCCCCACAGACCCCCCTCCCCGCCAGTAATTTCTATCATACAAACAGACCAAACCTTTATCTCCTTGCACGACATGCAATTGATCTCTCAACATCAATCATCTTGTCAAGATGTGTCGTGGCATGAACCGAATGGGATGTCAAAACTAAGACGGGAAGCAACACGTAGTGGAGGCAAAGTGGAACTTTTAATGAACCATTTGTTTGTATGCATGTCGGACAAATTACAACATTGGAAATACAAGCATGGTCTAGGCCCACATGCGAATGATACTCGGCGGAATGTTCAAATGAGGCATGCGGGAGCGACACGCTCATCATTGCTTTACACGATCGGTTTCAGTGTGCCGAGGGTGGCGTTAGCGCTGTGGCACGACCAGCAGATCAACACCCGGCTCGTCGTGGATGCACGGGGCGCCGAAGTGCGCGCGCACCACGATGCGTCCGCGGAGTGGTGTAGTGCGGCCAACTGCATCCCCAGGACCTAAGACCATGCCGGGTCGTCTTGCTTTTTCAATGACATGTGGGGTCACATGTGAGCAAAGGGCATCTCCAACGTTTCCAAGACCGCAGCTGACTACCCTGGCACACCAAAAACCCTCGTCCCTCGCGCCGTCGTGCGGTGCGTTCCCAACCGGCGCCAGCTGCCCGCATTCTTGCCGTCCGTCCGTATGCCGTCGTTAAGAGGCTCGGTGCCCGAGGAACCAACTCCGGTGACTTAATGACGCACACAGACGCTTGGCCTCGTCGAAATGCGCTACTGAAAGCGGCAATGCCCATCTAACCTCCACACCATAGCGCATCGTCCTACTACCTGGCACCACATCCGGCATGACCGCGAGCGCGAATGCTCTGCGGGAGAGCTTGACTTCGGGGATGAAGCTCGAGGTCGCCGCCCTCGCTCAAGTCGCCGCTCGCAACGCAATAGCGGTGTAGCCGGACGCAGACGCGACCGCAAAAGCGATGGCCACGCTGGCGGCCGACGACGGGAGCACCGTCAGCCACGTGTCCTACTTGCCGCCGTCCAACGTCTGCCACCGCCGAGGTCGGGGACTCCTCCGAGGATGAGTAGGGCATGGGAGGTGGCAGGCCATGGTGTGCCAACTGGCCGGTCCGTCTCCCGTGTTATACTCTTGCTCGCAGAGACCGCAGCTTCACTTCACGGGTCTTGAACCCCGCCCCTGTACATGGAGATCGCAGATGGAGGACGTCGGTCGCCGCCGTAGAATAGGTTTTGCGTCGGGTTTCTTTTATTTTTCTGTCCTATAAAAGTTTGAAATGTAATGAAAATTTGCCATGCTATATTATCTCGGCCGGTGTATATGAACTTTCACAATAATATAGTATATTGTAGGAGTACTAGCAAGATGCCCGTGCATTGCACGGAACATCAAGATGTTGTGGGAGAAAAGGATGAACGAGGGAAGGCCTTATCTGCAAATGTGGAGGGTGATACGTCTCCAACGTATCTATAATTTTTGATTGCTCCATGCTATATTATCAACTGTTTTGAATTATATTGGGCTTTATTTTCCACTTTTATATTACTTTTGGGACTAACCTATTAACCGGAGGCCCACCCCAGAATTGCTGTTTTTTTTGCCTATTTCAGTGTTTCAAAGAAAAGGGATATCAAACGGAGTCCAAACGGAATGAAACCTTCGGGAACGTGATTTTCAGACCGAATATGATCTAGGAGACTTGGACCCCACGTCAAGAAAGAAAGGAGGCGACCACCAGGGTGGAGGGCGCGCCCCCTGCCTCGTGGGCCCCCCTTTGCTCCACCGACGTACTCCTTCCTCCTATATATACCTACGTACCCCCAAACGGTTAGATACGGAGCCAAAAACCTAATTCCACCGCCGCAACCTTCTGTACCCACGAGATCCCATCTTGGGGCTGATTCCGGAGCTCCACCGGAGAGGGCATCCACCACGGAGGGCTTCTACATCATCACCATAGCCCCTCCGATGAAGTGTGAGTAGTTTACCTCAGACCTTCGAGTCCATAGTTAGTAGCTATATGGGTTCTTCTCTCTTTTTGGATCTCAATACAATGTTCTCCCCCTCTCTCGTGGAGAACTATTCGATGTAATCTTTTTTTTGGGGTGTGTTTGTTGAGACCGATGAATTGTGGGTTTATGATCAATTCTATCTATGAACAATATTTGAATCTTCTCCAAATTATTTTATGTATGATTGGTTATCTTTGCAAGTCTCTTCGAATTATCAGTTTGGTTTGGCCTACTAGATTCGCTTTTCTTGCAATGGGAGAAGTGCTTAGCTTTGGGTTCAATCTTGCGGTGTCCTTTCCCAAAGTGATGAGGGGCAACAAGGCACGTATTGTATTTTTGCCATCGAGGATAACAAGATGGGGTTTTTATCATATTGCATGAATTTATCCCTCTACATCATGTCATCTTGCTTAAGGCGTTACTCTGTTTTCTTGAACTTAATACTCTAGATGCATGCTGGATAGTGGTCGATGAGTGGAGTAATAGTAGTAGATGCAGGCAGGAGTCGGTCTACTTGTCTCGGACGTGATGCCTATATACATGATCATACCTAGATATTCTCATAACTATGCTCAGTTCTCTCAATTGCTCAACAGTAATTTGTTCACCCACCATAGAATACTTATGCTCTTGAGAGAAGCCACTAGTGAAATCTATGGCCCCCGGGTCTATTCTCATCATATCAATCTTCCATCACTTTATTATTGCTTTACTTTTTACTTTGCCTTTTATTTTACTTTGCATATCTATACCAAAAATACCAAAAATATTATCTATCATCTCTATCAGATCTCACTCTCGTAAGTGACCGTGAAGGGATTGACAACCCCTAATCGCGTTGGTTGGGTTCAGCTATTTGTTTTGTGTAGGTACGAGGGACTCGCGCGTAGCCTCCTACTGGATTGATACCTTGGTTCTACGGAGGGAAATACTTACTCTACTCTACTGCATCACCCTTTCCTCTTCAAGGAAATCCAACGCAGTGCTCAGGAGGTAGCAGGAAGATTTCTGGCGCCGTTGCCGGGGAGTCTACGCAAAAGTCAACATACCAAGTACCCATCACAATCCCTTATCTCTCGCATTACATTATTTGCCATTTGCCTCTCGTTTTCCTCTCCCCCACTTCACCCTTTCCGTTTTATTCGCCCTCTCTTTTCCGTTTGCCTTCTTATCGCTTGCTTTTTCTTTGCTCGTGTGTTGGCTTGCTTGCTTGTCACGATGGCTCTTGCTAGATTTGGTGATCTTCACCTTGAAAAGCTAGAAGAGATCTAAAACAATGTCAGGAAGTTTATGGTTTTGCAATTTGAGCATAATAATTTCTTCAGAAACGAGCTTAAGGAACAAAAAAATTTATGAGTTATATGAATAAAGAGCTCGACGATATGTCTAAAGAATTTGACGGTATAAGATCTCAAATTGCTCGTCTTCAGAAATTGACTGCTGAAATTTCGGATAAGCGGGCTACCTTAGTCAATAAGATGGCCGCTAAACTAGATTCCTATGAAAATCAAGATGAAGATCTAAAAGTTATTGATGTATCCCCTATTAAATCTTTGTTTTGCAATATGAATCTTGATGAGACTGAATATGATCCACCTTTACCTAGAAGGCGTTCCAAAAATTCGGAGTTTTTAGATCTTGATGATGAAATTGATAAAAGTGGGATTGAAAAGAATAAAACCCTAGATGTTGCTAAACCCACTATTTTGGACTTCGAGGAATTTAATTATGAAAGTTGCTCTTTAATTGATTGTATTTCCTTGTTGCAATCTGTGCTAAATTCTCCTCATGCTTATAGTCAAAATAAAGCCTTTACCGAACATATCGTTGATGCCTTGATGCAATCTTATGAAGAAAAACTTGAGTTGAAAGTTTCTATCCCTAGAAAAATTTATGATGAGTGGGAACCTACTATTAAAATTAAAATTAAAGATCATGAGTTTTATGCTTTGTGTGATTTGGGTGCTAGTGTCTCCACTATTCCCAAAACTTTGTGTGATTTGCTAGATTTCCGTAATTTTGATGATTGCTCTCTAAACTAGCACCTTGCGGATTCCACTATTAAGAAACCTATGGGAAGAATTAATGATGTTCTTATTGTTTCAAATAGGAATCATGCCTGTATATTTTATAGTTCTTGATATAGATTGCAATCCTTCTTGCCCTATTATTCTTGGTAGACCTTTCCTTAGAACGGTTGGTGCAATTATTGATATGAAGGAAGGGAATATTAGATTCCAATTACACTAAAAAGGGCATGGAACACTTCCCTAGGAATAAAATAAAATTACCATATGAATCTATCATGAGAGCCACTTATGGATTGCCTACCAAAGATGGCAATACCTAGATCTATCCTTGCTTTTATGCCTAGCTAGGGGCGTTAAACGATAGCGCTTGTTGGGAGGCAACCCAATTTTATTTTTAGTTTTTTGTTTTTGCTTCTGTTTAGGAATAAATAATCCATCTACCTTCTGTTTAGATGTGGTATTATTTTTTAGTTAGTGTTTGTGCCAAGTTAAACCTATAGGATCTTCTTGGATGATAGTTATTTGATCTTGCTGTAATTTCCAGAAAATTTCTGTTCACGAAAACAATATTAAAAATCACCAGAACGTGATAAAATACTAATTCCAATTGCTGCTGATCAATAAACAAATTACCTAGGTCTTCCTATTTTGGCTGATTTTTTGGAGTTCCAGAAGTTTGCGTTAGTTACAGATTACTACAGACTGTTCTGTTTTTGACAGATTCCGTTTTTCGTGTGTTGTTTGCTTATTTTGATGAGTCTATGGCTAGTAAAATAGTTTATAAACCATAGAGAAGTTGGAATACAGTAGTTTTAACACAAATATAAATAAATAATGAGTTCATTACAGTACCTTGAAGTGGTCTTTTATTTTCCTTCGCTAACGGAGCTCACGAGATTTTTGTTGAGTTTTGTGTTGTGAAGTTTTCAAGTTTTGGGTGAAATCTTTTGATGGATTATGGAACAAGGAGTGGCAAGAGCCTAAGCTTGGGGATGCCCATGGCACCCCCAAGATAATCGAAGGACACCAAAAATTCAAAGCTTGGGGATGCCCCGGAAGGCATCCCCTCTTTCATCTACTTCCATCGGTAATTGTACTTGGAGCTATATTTTTATTCACCACATGATATGTGTTTTGCTTGGAGCGTCTTGTATGATTTGAGTCTTTGTTTGCTAGTTTACCATAATATTCCTTGCTGTACACACCTTTTGAGAGAGCCATACATGAATTGGAATTTTATAGAATACTCTATGTGCTTCACTTATATCTTTTGAGCTATATAGTTTTGCTCTAGTGCTTCACTTATATCTTTTAGAGCACGGTGGTGGATTTGTTTTATAGAAACTATTGATCTCTCATGCTTCACTTAGATTATTTTGAGAGTCTTAAATAGCATGGTAATTTTCTTAATAATATTAATATGCTTGGTATTCAAGATTTGTAAAACTTTCTTTTGAGTGCGTTGAATGCTAAGAATAGTTTGATGCTTGATAATTGTTTTGAGACATGAAGATGGTGATATTAGAGTCATGCTAGTTGAGTAGTTGTGAATTTGAGAAATACTTGTGTTAAAGTTTTTGATTCCCGTAGCATGCACGTATGGTGAACCGTTATGTGATGAAGTCGGAGCATGATTTATTTATTGATTGTCTTCCTTATGAGTGGCGGTCGGGGATGAGCGATGGTCTTTTCCTACCAATCTATCCCCCTAGGAGCATGCGCGTAATACTTTGCTTTGATAACTTGTAGATTTTTGCAATAAGTATATGAGTTCTTTATGACTAATGTTGAGTCCATGGATTATACACACTTTTTCCTTCCTTCCACCATTGCTAGCCTCTCTAAAACCGCGCACCTTTCGTCAGTATCATACATCCACCATATACCTTCCTCAAAACAGCCACCATACCTACCTATCATGGCATTTCCATAGCCATTCCGAGATATATTTCCATGCAACTTTCCACCGTTCCGTTTATTATGACACGCTCCATCATTGTCACATTGCTAGCATGATCATGTAGTTGACATCGTATTTGTGGCAAAGCCACCGTTCATAATTCTTTCATACATGTCACTCTTGATTCATTGCATATCCGGTACATCACGGAGGCATTCATATAGAGTCATATTTTGTTGTAAGTATCGAGTTGTAATTGTTGAGTTGTAAGAAAAATAAAAGTATGATGATCATCATTTTTAGAGCATTGTGCCAAGTGAGGAAAGGATGATGGAGACTATGATTCCCCAACAAGTCGGGATGAGACTCTGGACAAAAAATAAAAAAAGAGAAAAAAAGAAAAAGAGGCCATAAAAAAGAAGAAGAAAAGGCCCAAATAAAAAATCTGAGAAAAAGAGAGAAGGGACAATGTTACTATCCTTTTACCACACTTGTGCTTCAAAGTAGCACCATGATCTTCATAATAGAGAGTCTCTCATTCTGTCACTTTCATCTACTAGTGGGAATTTTTCATTATAGAACTTGGCTTGTATATTCCAATGATGGGCTTCCTCAAAATGCCCTAAGTCTTCGTGAGCAAGCGAGTTGGATGCACACCCACTTAGTTTCTTTTGTTGAGATTTCATATACTTATAGCTCTAGTGCATCCGTCGCATGGCAATCCCTACTCACTCACATTGATATCTATTGATGGGCATATCCATAGCCCGTTGATACGCCTAGTTGATGTGAGACTATCTTCCCCTCTTTTTGTCTTCTCCACAACCACCATTCTACTCCACATATAGTGCTATATCCATGGCTCACGCTCATGTATTGCGTGAAGATCGAAAAAGTTTTGAGAATGTCAAAAGTATGAAACAATTGCTTAGCTTGTAATCGGTGTTGTGCATGATTTAAATACTTTTTGTGGTGAAGATAGAGCATAGCCAGACTATATGATTTTGTAGGGATAACTTTCTTTGGCCATGCTATTTTGAGAAGACATAATTGCTTAGTTAGTATGCTTGAAGTATTTTTATTTTTATGTCAATATGAACTTTTGTCTTGAATCTTTCGGATCTGAATATTCATACCACAATTAAGAAGAATTACATTGAAATTATGCCAAGCAGCACTCCGCATCAAAAATTCATTTTTATCATTTACCTACTCGAGCACGAGCAGGAATTAAGCTTGGGGATGCCTGATACGTCTCCAACGTATCTATCATTTTTTATTGCTCCATGCTATATTATCTACTGTTTTGGACTATATTGGGCTTTATTTTCCACTTTTATATTACTTTTGGGACTAACCTATTAACCGGAGGCCCAACCTGTAATTGTTGTTTTTGCATATTTCGATGTTTCAAGAAAGCGAAATATCAAACGCAGTCCAAACGGAATGAAACCTTCGGGAACGTGATTTTCTCACCGAATATGATCCAGGAGACTTGGACCCCACGTCAAGAAAGAAATGAGGCGGCCACGAGGGTGGAGGGCACACCCCCCCTAGGGCGCGCCTCCTGCCTTGTGGGTCCCCCTTTGCTCCACCGACATACTCCTTCCTCCTATATATACCTCACGCACTTCAAATGATCGACACGGAGCCCAAAACCTAAGTCCACAGCCGCAACCTTTTGTACCCACGAGATCCCATCTTGGGGCCTGTTCCGGAGCTCCGCCGGAGAGGGCATCCACCATGGAGGGCTTCTACATCATCACCATAGCCCCTCCGATAAAGTGTGAGTAGTTTACCTCAGACCTTCGAGTCCATAGTTAGTAGCTATATGGCTTCTTCTCTTTTTGGATCTCAATACAATGTTCTCCCCCTCTCTCGTGGAGATCTAATCGATGTAATCTTCTTTTTGCGGTGTGTTTGTTGAGATCGATGAATTGTGGGTTTATGATCAAGTCTATCTATGAACAATATTTGAATCTTCTCTGAATTCTTTTATGTATGATTGGTTATCTTTGCAAGTCTCTTCGAATTATCGGTTTGGTTTGGCCTACTAGATTGGTTTGTCTTGCAATGGGAGAAGTGCTTAGCTTTGGTTTCAATCTTGCGGTGTCCTTTCCCAGTGATAGTAGGGGCAGCAAGGCACGTATTGTATTGTTGCCATCGAGGATAACAAGATGTTTTTTTATCATATTGCATGAATTTATCCCTCTACATCATGTCATCTCGCCAAGGCGTTACTGCTTTTCTTGAACTTAATACTCTAGATGCATGTTGGATAGCGGTCGATGAGTTGAGTAATAGTAGTAGATGCACGCAGGAGTCGGTCTACTTGTCTCGGACGTGATGCCTATATACATGATCATACCTAGATATTCTCATAACTATGCTCAATTCTGTCAATTCCTCAACAATAATTTGTTCACCCACCGTAGAATACTTATGCTCTTGAGAGAAGCCACTAGTGAAATCTATGGCCCCCGGGTCTATTCTCATCATATCAATCTTCCATCACTTTATTATTGCTTTACTTTTTACTTTTCCTTTTATTTTACTTTGCATCTCTATACCAAAAATACCAAAAGTATTATCTATCATCTCTATCAGATATCACTCTCGTAAGTGACCGTGAAGGGATTGACAACCCCTAATCACGTTGGTTGCGTTGAGCTATTTGTTTTGTGTAGGTACGAGGGACTCACGCGTAGCCTCCTACTAGATTGATACCTTGGTTCTCAAAAACTGAGGGAAATACTTACTCTACTCCGTTGCATCACCCTTTCCTCTTCAAGGAAATCAAACGCAGTGCTCAAGAGGTAGCAGAGGGTTGTGCGGGTGAATTGTCATAGTTTCCTTCCTATTCGTTAGATATAGATCGGACGGCCCATGTTGCAGGATGGCAGGCACACCATCATCACCAACTCTGCTTTTTATTGAACCGAGACAAAGTTAACATGCGAAGTAAATAAACACATAGTCTACATACACAATTTATCTTAGGCACTCCAATAGTACGTCCACTACACATTCACGCATTTCACATCTTACTACATCTATGGGAACCTACAAAAGGGTTAACGTAAATTGTCTCTCTCTCTCTCCTCCCTGGTTTTCATGGTGGTGGGCCCCTCCCTCCCCCCAATCTACAATCAACAGCTCACACGTTTCACATTATGTTAATTACGTAACTGAGGTTACGTAGGTGTAGCATTACTCATCCTAAAAAACCCAACTAAGCCAACCTCCCAGCATATCGCGTGGGAAAAGACCCAGCCGTGCCGTTTTAGTCGGGATTACTGGATTACTAGTAGTAGTATCGATGGATCGCGCGAAGCACCAAGTTTTTTCTTTAGGGGGCGAAGCACCTAGTTTAAAAGGAAAAAGGCGGTACACTCACAGCATCCCTGTCGCGGTCGCATTGCACCCCACACACATTTAGTCCTGCACACGGCTCATGTGAACGGAACGCGCTTTGGCTTGCCTCTTCACTGACACGTGGGACTGCACTTGGAGAAACCGACCACGCAACAAACTCCCCCCGTCCACCACGCGAAAATCCCCCCCCCCCCAAAAGATTCCCCCCAAATCCCAAATTCAACCGCCCTTCGGCCAACTAGCCAGTAATATTCCCCAAACCCCCTTCCCCCCGTCCCCCTTCACTCCATTCGCTCGGCAAAGCCGCCCTCCCCGCCGCGCCGATATGTCGGTGCCGCGGTTCGTCGAGGGGACGCTGCTCCCACAGTACGCTCTCGTAGACTGCCGTCCTCTAGCTGCGCCGTCACCGGTGGCGACGCTCTTGTGGAGGTGCACGGCGGTCAGCGCTGCCACCGTTGGCGACGTTCGTGTGGAGACGCATGGCGGTCAGCTTCTCCCACGGTACGCGTATTCTAGACTGAGGCCCCGTGCATGTCGGTGTCACTACAAAAAAAGACACATCCGTGACATTTTGGGCCGAACGAAATAAAAATTTGTCATACTTATGACACTTCTATGATGATAATTGTGACAAAACCCGGTATCATCATAAATGTGGTGTGGTCGTACTTCTATGACAAAAAATCATGACAGAAAATGGGATTTTCGTATTGGGCGGGCCGGAGACGCAGCTGCATGACATTCTTTGGGCCGTCCATGACGAAAAAACCGTGGTAGATGCGAGGGCGAGGAAAATATCGGGGTGTTCCCGGTTACGGTGGGTGGTCGGGGCGGCGATGCGCTGCGTTTCTCGTATTACACGCACACGCAGGGTGTGAGGCGTTGGGCTCTAATCGAACCCGGCGAGGGTTGGGATCTAAGCGAACCCGGCGATTGCAATCGCAGGCTACACGTTACTGAACCCGAGCGATCGATCGATGGCTGTTAACTGAACCCGATCGAGCGATTCCTTCGCTACTGCTGCTAACTGAAGCCGATCGATGCTGCCTATTGATGAACAGTGATCATTGCTGGGGGGTTTGGATGAACAGTTCCCTATGGGGGCGGATGAACAGGACCCCGTGGTGTTGCCTCTGGATGAACAGGTGAAAGCACAAGTGCTCCCTGGGTGATTTTGGTAATTAATGTCAACATATCTCTTGTTAGACTAACACTTTTATCTAGTATGTTTCAGACAAGTTCAACAATGGAGTGGCATGGACTAGAGGATGTGGAACCCCTTCAAGATGCTAAGGACAAATGATTGGCTCAATCTTCAAGATCAAGACTCTACATTTTCTATTTTAGTGATCCAAGATCACATTGAGTCTATAGGAAAAGCCAATACTATCAAGAGGGTATGAGGTGTTGCTTAATGGCCTGCTTGCTCAAAGTGCTTAGTGATATGCTCCAAAGCCCTCGACTACTTTCCCACATCCACATATGTCCTAAACCCAAAGTCTAACTCAGCCCCACCGATTCTTTCTATCCGGCGCCACCAAGTTCAGATGTCTTAGCCACCGCCACAAACCCTAGGCAAATCGGTCTCACCGATAGGGATCTCGGTCTCACCGAGATGGGATTGTAATCTCTCTGTGTATGTCCTTTACCAAAATCGGTCTCACCGAGTTTGAGCAATCGGTACTGCCGGGATTACAATGCAAACTTTCAGGTTAGCTTATTACCAAAATCGGTCTCACCGAGTTTGTGTAATCGGTCTCACCGAGTTTGCATGACCAACTCTCTAGTTAGCTTATTACCAAAATCGGTCCCACCGAGTTTGTGTTATTAGTATCACCGAGATTACGTTAAGCCCTAACCCTAACCATATCGGTCCTACCGAGTTGCATGTCGGTCCCACCGAAAATCCTAACGGTCACTAGATTTGCTGAATCGGTCTGACCGAGTTTCTCAATTCGGTCCCACCGAGATTGGTAAATTGTGTGTAACGGTTAGTTTTTGTGTGGAGGCTATATATACCCCTCCACCCACTCTTCATTCGTGGAGAGAGCCCTCAGAATGAACCTACACTTCCAATACACATTTTTTGAGAGAGAACCACCTACCCCTGTGTTGAGGCTAAGATATTCCATTCCTACCATATGAATCTTGATCTCTAGCCTTCCCCAAGTTGCTTTCCACTCAAATCTTCTTTCCACCGAATACAAATCATGTGAGAGAGAATTGAGTGTTGGGGAGACTATCATTTGAAGCACAAGAGCAAGGAGTTCATCATCAACACACCATTTGTTACTTCTTGGATAGTGGTGTCTCCTAGATTGGCTAGGTGTCACTTGGGAGCCTCCGACAAGATTGTGGAGTTGAACCAAGGAGTTTGTAAGGGCAAGGAGATCGCCTACTTCGTGAAGATCTACCGCTAGTGAGGCAAGTCCTTCGTGGGCGACGGCCATGGTGGGATAGACAAGGTTGCTTCTTCGTGGACCCTTCATGGGTGGAGCCCTCCATGGACTCGCGCAACCGTTACCCTTCGTGGGTTGAAGTCTCCATCAACGTGGATGTACGATAGCACCACCTATCGGAACCACGACAAAAACATCCGTGTCTCCAATTGCGTTTGAATTCTCCAATCCCATCCCTTTACATTCTTGCAAGTTGCATGCTTTACTTTCCGCTGCTCATATACTCTTTGCATGCTTTCTTAAATTATGTATTGTGAATGTTAAACTTGTGCCAAAACTCCACTTGAACTTAAAGAAGTTAAAAACTGCAACTTTCGGGACTTGGTGTCTAATCACCCCCCTCTAGACACCTCTTCTCGATCCTTTCAATTGGTATTAGAGCTTTGGTCTCCATTGCCTTGGTTTAAACACCTTTGGAGGAAGATGGATGTGTCTACTTTAGGGAGTCTTAGACATAGAGTGCCTATTCTTGATGGAGAATATTTTCATGAGTGGAAAAATGATTTGCTTGTGATTTTCAGTGAATATCATTTGAACAAGTACATTGCTAGCCCTTGTGCACTTTATATTGATCCCTTGCATCCCACACCCGAAGAGGATCTTGACATGATTCACAATCTTAGAACCATCAATCTTATCATAAGAGGATTGCCCAAAAACTTGATTGTTAGTTTGCCTACTCTTGATTGTGCCTATACTATATGGAAATTTCTTGAGGAACGATTTCTAGATTATTCCTTGAAAAATTTAGATGAAATTCTCCATAAGTCTATTGCCTTGAGCAAGATGAATTCTAGTGATCCTAGCTTTGGTGATTGTCTATTTGAGCTTACCAATCTCATGTGTGCTATAGGAGATGTTGGGATCATTAGCAATATCATATCCGAAGCTATTAGAATTCATAAAGATGACCATTATGATGATCATTTATCTAATGAATTACCCTCTTTAGGAATTGATCAATCACAAGATGATGTTGAACATGGATACTATGATGAGGATGATGATAGTGAATATGATCTTGAAAAAGCAATGAGACACTTTGGTCTTATGGGAAATCTTCGCGGATACATGGCTGGAGGAAAGGAATGGGTTCTTGATATTGGATGTACCGATCATATGACCGGAGATAAAGACATGTTCCTTGAGCTTGCTGAAAACGATGGCCCTCGAAAATATGTCACTTTTGGTGATAATAAAAAGGGTAAGGTGGTTGGCCTTGTTAAGGTGGCCATATCACATGATAGCTCCATACAAAATGCCATGCTCGTTGAATCTCTTGGCTACAACTTACTTTCAGTATCTAGACTTGCTGATTTCGATTTCAATGT